>CM059576.1:90967417-92177344 GCA_030386875.1 Morinoia aosen | reverse complement strand
CCTGAGGAAATCTTTGTGAAGGAGGAGCCTGCTGACTGCTGCACCGACACAAAGGTATTTGTGTGATAACTTTGATGTACTCGTGAGCACAAATTAATGCGTTGACTGCAATGGATTGCACTGAAGTTCAATACTCAACTCAAAGTTTAAGTTGAAAGTTGTTAGAAATTTTGTTATTACCAAATCTATACTGGGTCCTTTAAATACCAACTAGTTTAAAAGATTGTTAAAATTTTCAAGACGACCCATTGATGGGTCATTATGTAGTTGGGAGAACTTGACACATTGACTATGGAGTGGGACAAATGTGTACCTCTGGGTAAATTGCCCATAGATACACCTAGCCAAATCAATAACATTTCAAACAATTTTGCAACCTTTTTTAAATTAATTTTAGCGCAAAAGGAATATATTATTCAGCACTTATATCTTGTACGTATTTTAGAAAGAATGGAAACCTATTCGAGCAGGTATGTCAATTTCTCCAGTCTGATTTATAACAACCTAACCAAATCAACTTTATGACCTGCGCAATCATAGTCAAAGTGTTAGGCTTGACCAACCCATCGATGGGTGGTATCGCAACCAACGTGTTCGTGCTTCTTAGCAGGTATGCTGTGCTAGTTATGCACAGCTGCCAACCCTTTGCTGCAGCAATTGTTTTGCTTGTATCAAAATTTTTATCCATAGTCATTTTGTATTGTTCTAGAACCCCAATTGGTTTGGTTTGCATGTAAGTAATTGAAGTTTAATGCCATTTTGAAGTGGCTTCAATTTCCAATTTAATGAGAGTTCAAAGAACTAGCCTTTTTGCCAATTCACATTTGATTAAAAGCATGTCCTATGTTAGGATGGTCCAGAGAATTTACTTGGTTTGAACCAAAGTCAAAGTTATATTGAAGTTGTTTTTTTCTTGTTGGTTTCACTTTGTACCTTCAATAAAATTTCTGTATTCGTTCAATCTCAATTAGGTTTGCTAGACATTTCTTTGATAGAACTGTGCTGGCAGCATTAGAAAATACTTCATGGTTTTGATGGCAAGTTTGTTGACATTTGTAACAGCATGATGCATGTGGGTATGGGTATTCAAAGCATAACAATCCTGCACTGAAGTAGTCCTTTTGATTTGCAAGGTACCCACAAGGTTAATTAATATCAACTCCCCCTGTGATTGCAAATTAATTTCTGTATAAACACGAGAAGAAGCAAATAAAAGTGCATTCAAATTTGACAATTAACACTTTGACTGCGATGTGCGCTACTGGTGGTACACGGAGGTAATTTTCATAATGCTGCTGACCGACCGGTGGTCGCAAATTTAATTTTCATAAATACTCAATCAAAGCTAATTGAAGGCACGGTCCAGTTCATGTTTGGTATTTTCAAAAAGTTTACTAAAATTGACTTTAAATTTGAGTTTGGCATTGAACTAAATATTTAGTAGTTGCAGTCAAAGTGTTAAAATGAAATAGTTTGTGAATTGGATATTGGACCTTAATCAAACCTATCTCATTAACGTGTTGGTGACCTCACACAGACGAATTGAAGTCAACTAGCCAGACTAACAAGTTTGCAAGTTTCTCATTCGAAAATAGAAGTGTTGGGCTCACGTGAAATGTGTTTGGACTTGTGGTCGTGAATATCGTCTTGGTGATGCTTGTGTCTCTGGTGAATTGGTTTTGCAAGTGCTTATTCTTTCTCGTGGGGGGTTGTTCCTGGAAAGCTTGGTCTCACATGTGCTTGTTCCTGAAGAGTTTGCTCATGGCTGGACCTGCTTCAAGGGGTCGGTTGTTTTTACGAGTCGAGTCCTTTTCTGAAATGTTTTGGTTTGCTGAAACAGAGTCTTTGAAAAAGCTCGTGCATCTGAGGTTATTCTTAGCTGTGTCTTTATCAGCATTCTTTGGTTCTTGCTCATGAAACGGCCAGGTGTATAAAAAAGTAACTCACCATGTTGCTGCAGTCAGTCATCTCACAAAATGGGGCTTTCATGTGGTAATCCAATTTGCATGGGGTTGCTGTTCATTGTTTACTAGTGTACATGACCCATCAAAAAATGACGGGAATCAATATTTTCTTTCAATAAATTTTCCAAATCTGGATGATGAACGCTATATCCATGATGATACTCTGTGTGATTAAGAAATACATGTATTTCTGCACTGGTGACAGATACGGTCATCAAGCATCTTTATGAGCGGGACAAAGAGACCAAAGAAACGGACACCAAACCAATGTATAAATAAACAAACACATTAAGGGCATCACTGAGATTACTGTTATTGTAGATGACTGAGTAAAAAAGTATTTCGCAATGAGTTTTTTCCGTTGAAACAGAGAAGCTTGTGTAGTGTGCACGGCTCACCAAAAATTACGGGATTCAATACCTTTCTTGAACAAACTTTCCAGATGTGGATGACTAACAAATATATCCATCCTAACAGTACCCTTGATAAAAATATTATTGTACTTGTGTAGTGGTGGAACTCGTATCACAGATACGGTCGTTATGGCTATCTTTATGAGCGGGACAGAGAAATGGAAGAAGCAGATTCTAAACGAATAAACCGTGGGTTTTGTTAGGTAGTAGCATGACCCGTAGAAATTCCTCTGACCCGTGGAAATTCCTAGGTGGACCTGTATAAAAAATTTTATCAATATTACCTAACCTATGCTAACCTATCTTAATCTAACCAAACCTATCCTAAACGAACATATCCTGATACAATTTTGAGCATTTCGTTGAGCACTATTCATTGGTGGAAGGAAAAATAAGGTGAGGGAGGACAGGGGAGGAGAGGTAACATGTTCAAATCTGTATGCATTCTTCCGCTTAGTCTGGCTTCTGAAGGGAACAAATGAGGAGTGTGGCTTCCGGCACTGGCACTGCGCGACTTCTTAGAAGGCCAGCAGTGTAGCTGAGGGCTGCCGGCACACTCTTTGCCTCTTAGAAGGTTGCCATCGCTGATTTCAGTAGTGAAATGACATCACAATGAAATTACAAATATTGCTAAACATTGTCGGGGTATAGCAGAGGCACTTGCACTTCAAGCTTTGATGAGAATATATGAATACTTGATTTATTTCAGTTGTATAATTATGAATAAATTAAGTATTCATGTATTATCATCAAAGATTGCAATGCAAGTGCTTTTGTTACACCTCTCTCAAATGTGTATGTTTTTTCATTATTTATTGATAGTTTTTTCACAGGTCATTTTTCTAGTGATATATTAGCTATGCCTCGCCTTACGAAATGGTGGAATTCGCAGGAAATCCAAACCGCCCTCGAGGAGCAGGATTTGGAGTCGGAAAACTTCAGCAATGGGATCTCTATGGCTGTGCACGAGGAGTGGACTGCTGAGAATGTAGAGTTCCAGAAAGAAGAGATGGACGCCACCAACTTGTCCGTCTCCACCCTGATGAGGGCTTTCAAGGCGAAGAAGTATGAGGACCCCTCAACCGACGGCGCATCCTCTTTGACGCTGGTCCCGCGGCCTTCTGAATTAGTGGCCACGGCCTCGGTTGTTCCACTGCCACCACTTGCTTTTGCCTTTCTGTCAACATCTGCCGTTGCTGACCTTGTTTTCTCCAGTGAGGACGAGGATGGGGACATTGGGCCTAATAGTGCTTTGCCTCCACGTCAAGCAGCCAAGAATGTTGCCGACATTCCAGGGGAGACAGGAGGTGGAAACATCATTGGTGCAAGAAGATTAATCCAGCCCTTGTTGAAGCGCCCCAAGATCCCCTGGAAGAAATCAGGAGAAGAGCACTCACTTTGTCCCATGGATTTCAAACCAAGAAATCCAGGGATCCAAGTCGATATTCCCGATGAGTTCGATGAAGTGGATGCTCTCATGCTGTTTATGCCGGATGATATTTGGGAGACCATTGCAACGGAGACAACAAGGTACTACAAGCAGCGGTGCCTGGCCAAGGGCGTTCCGGCAAGCAAAAGTGATGTGTCACCCGGAGAGGCTCGCGCATTTACTGGAATAATGTTGCTACTTGGCCTGAACCCACCGCACAGCATCAGAACACCCTGGAAACGGGACTCGACTTTCAGAAATGACATTATATCAAGCACCATGACATTCAACAGGTTCATTCATATCAGCGACAACTTCCATCTTGTAGATAACACAACATTGCCACCAGCAGACACTGTTGCTTACAAATCAGCAAGAATAGCACCACTATTCACGACATTGCAAGAGCGTTGCCGGAGTGTCTACAAGGCACAAACCCGTCAACTCGCTATTGCCGAGGGCAGCATGGGGTGGAAGGGGCACAGCGCCATGCGGCATTACAACCCCAACAAGCCCTACAAGTACGACATAAAGTTCTACAAGCTTGCAGAAACAAAGACGGGGTATTTGTCAAACGTTCTGCTGCATGACACGACATCGTGCACTTTGGACGAGGTGGTGCTGACACTGCTGAAGGACTCTCCATACCAGCTGCATGAAGGGTATGCCATCTTCACGGATCGCTTCTACACATCCCCTGACCTCTTTTGGCACTTACGAACTGTTGACGGCTTTGATGCTACAGGGACCTGTATGCAGAACCGTCATCAGTTCCCTACTGAGCTGAAGTGCGCAGAAAACAAGCTGAAGAAGGGGGAGGTCCGGAGCTACACCGCCAGAAAAGGGGCTGCAAGTATGGTGGCGATGAAGTGGAAAGATGCCAAGGATGTATTCATGATTTCCACCGAATGCGACGCTCAGCTGATGGAGTGTGACGTCCAGCGCGGTCGTACGCGAGCCATGAAGCCAGCAATGGTCCCGCTGTACAACAAACACATGGGAGGGGTCGACCTGAATGACTACCTAGAGACCAAGTACAGCCCGTGTCGCGCGAGCCGGAAGCTGTGGAAAAAGCTGACGATGTACTTGATCAGCACGGCCGTCACCAACGCCTACATCATCTTCCGGATGGTCTGCGAAAGCCGCAATAAGAAGACAGGAAGATCCTTCCACTTCATGTACCGTGAGACGTTGGGGAACAAATTGATCATGGCCAACGACAGGCGGCCACCGCGCAATGTCTCACGTGCACTGCAGCCATCAGCTCCAACCGGCATCTGGCACGTCCCCAAAGCACACCCTCCATATGAGCAGGAAGTGGTGAAGGCAAGGGCTGAGAATAGGGAGGCTAGGAGATCACAACGCAAATGCCAGATGACTGGATGCAGCCTGAAGACTGTATTTTATTGCCAGGAATGTAATCTGAGCCTCTGCATGAGACCCGGCAGGATGTGCTTCTCAGATTATCACCAGAACCTGCTGCTGCTCACAGTACCTGCTAAAGAAGGCCTGGCTCGCCGCGAAACTGCCCCTACAGTCCTTGAGGGTACAGACACATCTTTGGTGACATCAGAGGATGCTACTGAGCCTGCACCTCGCCGCCTTCTTCCAAAGAATGCAGCGAAGAGGAGAGAGCCTGAACCTGCAGCTCACTCCCAATCTGGCACTTGGAAATGTGCCTGGTTGTCAGGGGGCCAGCAGTAGCAATACTACATGCAGGGGAGGGGTTTTGGAGAGGAAAAGTTGCATCATCATCATTCATCGTCATAGTCATCATAATCATCATCATCATCATCTTGGTTTTCATCTGGCAGCAAGCGGCAGGTCAACGTCATCCATCATCGTCCATTATTTGGCGAGTACTTGAAATTCACCTGCAGCTTCAGCGTGAAGGCCTGCCTCATGGTAGCGTCATGAGTTGTACATTATTTAATGTTGCCCTGAATGGAATTACATCAGTCCTTCCTCCTGGCATTTTGGCCTCTCTGTATGTGGAAAATTTTATGCTGTACTTGCCCCCTCAGGGTGATACAACTATTGTATCTATGGGAATTAGCGCTCCCAGGGGAAAAATGTGAGGGCCCGAGCTGAGAGTTAGGTAGGCCTTCTTTTTGTTGAAATAAAAGTTTTTTTGTTATGTTAAGGACCACCTTTTTTCGGTTCACTGCTGTCCTGTTTTTCAGCACCTCTCACTTTCTTCTTCAACTTTTATCTTATTTCATGAACTTCTTTCTCATCTTACTGTTTCTATGCCCCTTCAGCATAGATTCCTCATTTTCTTATCTCCATACTAAATGGTGCCTTCCTCCTTCCTCTCTTCGATACGCTCTATTTTTGTAGCGGTTAGGGAGGCTTAAACTAACTTATAATCTAATCTATGCTGTACTTGTCATCTGTATTTTTGCCTGCGGTGACTCACAGAATGCAGAAAGCCTTCAACAGTGTGAGCAACTGGGCTCTTGAGCACGGCTTTACCTTATCTACTGAAATGACTGTAGGCCTTCATTTCATGGGCCGCGGCCCTGGAACCGTACATTTCCAGCCTTCATTTCAGGGCCGCGGCCGCTCCTGCATGGGCTAGCGTGCACGCGCCCCTTAGACGACATCTGCCGATTCCTTATTTCATACCCTCATCTGTGGATTACCCTGCAATAACAGCCACAATGCAATTGAGACCCCTGCGAATACTCCCAGTACTCTTAGACAACTCTTCGACGTGGTGCGTCCCTATAGCAAGTTTTTGCCCTGGATGCTGGATGCCCAAGAAGGAATCCATGCCAAATTACATCCTGAAGAGAATTTTCATGGACCATGTACTGAAAAGCACGCAAACTCAATGAAGTTCTACGCTGATGGATCAAAAACGGGAGATGCTGTAGGATGTGCTGCTGTGTCTGGAGAAAGGGTTAGTGCAAGGAATTTGCTCCCAGAGTCATAGATTTTCACAGCGGAATTATTCGGTGTGATGGAGGCGCTGAAATTGATTGAGGAGTACCCATGTGGCTCTTTTACTATTTTCTTTGACTTGAAAAGCGTAATCGATGCCACGCAAATGTATAACAGTACACACCTGCTCATTGCCGAGATTCTCGTAGTGTTAAAAAACGTTGCAAGTAGGCGTAAGAGTGTCATGTTATGCTGGGTGCCTGGACATGTGGGAGTATCTGGCAATGAGCGAGCTGATCGGGAGGCTAAGCGGGCCGTGAGAACAAATGAGGAAGCGTTGAACTTGATGGTCCCATTCCGAGACTACTACCCTCAGATAAAGGCTGCAGTGAGAAACTTGTGGTAGCAGGAGTGGAACAGAACAATTAATAATAAATTGAGAATTATTAAACACACCGTATGTGAGTGTATATCTTCTAGTTGTTGCACTCATCGGATGGAGGTGATACTCTGCTGCCTTCGCATTGGCCATACCCGCTTGTCGTGTGGATACTTGGAGTGGCAGCCGCAGCCGCGATGTGAGCGGTACCACGTTCCTCTTAACAGTCGACCACTTACTTGTTGAGTGCCCTCGATATGCTACTGCTAGGAATGTATGTTCCCCGATACTGCAAAGTTCTGAACAGGGTGTAATGATCGGAATGCTTGAGGAAGTCGAGCGCTCAGCTTTCAGTGTGACAGCACTTAAAATCTTCCTAGAGAAGTGCAACTTGATGTCTGAAATTGAACCAGAAGAAGAACAGTGTGAGCAAAGAACATCTTCACGTCTGAGATGTGGATGACTAAATTGGTCAATGTTTGCTATTTTCAAAATTTCTCACTACAACTGACTTCTAATTTGAGTCAAATATTGAACTTCAGTTTATCCCATAGTGGTCACATAGTGTGCATGTCTTCCAAACAGCAAAGTTTATGTTCTCAACTTTTGTGTCCTTGATTATTTAAACCCAAAGCCAAATTTGGGCAACAATTTATAAACTGAAGTTGAAAAACGGAAATTGTAATGTTTTAAAACCAATATTAGTCAATATTATATAAAAAACACCAGGTGTCGCCTTGAATTTATTTAAATGAATAGATTTTTTGTGTATAATTTCTACTAATGTTATTACAATGGGAATTTCATTGAACCGATTCAATTGGTCGGCTGGCTCGTCTTTGTCACGCCCATGAGGATGCTTAATGACCGTAATTGTGATACAAGTTTAACCAGTACACTCGTACAAGAATATTTAGATTGCGTGTACTGTTAGGATGGATATATTTGTTTTGTTATTATTGTATGGGAGATTTGTCTGTGGAAAATATCAAATTTATCGTGCATCATCATTTTTGATGGCTAGTGAACACTAGTCCGAAATATTACGCTGGAAAAGATTTCCAGACTACTTTGAGTATGATGAAAAACATTCATTCTCCAGTAGAAAGGTATTTCTATTTCCAATATCATTTTGCAGTTGCAAAATGATTTAGGCTTGAATTCGTGATGTCACAAAGCTCGTATGAGCTGTGTAAGGTATGAGGATAATTTCAAAGGCTGAAAACCTGCTATCATAAATTCATTTTATTGAATAACAACCCTGATTTGGCTGGATTTAAATACCGGAATAAAAATGTACAGTGTTATTAGTTTTGTCAAGTACATATTTTGAGGTAAAATGACTTATCGACTTTATCCATCCTCCCCTCTCCCGTCTTAAATGGGATACGGAAATGTTGCAGCACTTGTTATTTCTCACTCCTTATTCTAACTTGAATTCTTAGAGTGTGGTTCTACACTGGAAAGTGTGACAAAAGACTTCTTAGTTGAAAAATAAGTCAGGTAAATTTGAAGTTATTGCCTTTGTTAATTAATCTATTATCCTAATCGTGATGTGAAATTTATTTACTAGCATCTCAACCTCAGGAGAGTGTGACTGTAATTATAGCTTATATTGAGTAAAAGTTCCTTCATTTTTTGAATGCCATTTTTTGACCTCCGAAAGATGGTTCATATACTCTCTTTTTTAAATTCTATATTTAGTACAGCAATCGTGTTCACGTCAGTGTGTAATAAGCCTTCAAGTAGAGAAGTTCTGACACCTTTACTTGTATTTGAATCCCCCCTCAGGGGGATACAACAATTGTATCTATGGGATTTAGCGCTCCCAGGGGAACCATGCGAGGGCCCGAGCTAAAGGTTAGGTAGGCTTCTTTTTTGTTGTAATAAAATAGGTTTTTGTTATGTTACGGACCATCTTTTTTCGGTTCACTGCTGTCCTGTTTTTCAGCACCTACTACTTTCTTCTTCAACTTTTTTCTTGTTTCATGAACTTCTTTCCTAGCTTACTGTTTCTGTGCACCTTGTGCATAGATTCCGTGTTCCCTCAACTCCATACTAAATGATGCCTTCCTCTTTTCTCTCTTGGAACATCTTTGTCGTGGTTAAGGGAGGCTAAAACTTTCTTATATAATAATAATAATAATGCATTCGAATCCTTAAAATGTGGACCAATTAGAGTACTAGCAACATGTAATGAGTTATTACTTCACAAAAGGAAATAAACTACAAGAACTTGCAGAAATATATGCCATGTTTATGGGAGTTTCAGTTGCTCTGTCCTTTTCTGAGGTATAAAGCATTAGATGTCTAATTCTCAGCTTGGTCCACCATTTCAAGGTTTCTTGTGTAGGGTTTTCTATTTTGTTGAACTAGAAAATGTTTTCTTTTTTGCAGACTATTTCTTATTGATTCATTGCTGTTCTGTTTTTCTGCACTTCAGATTTTATTTTCCATCTTTTAACTCGTTTTGTAAACTTCCTTCTCAACTTACTATTTGTATGTGAAGTGGATCTTGTGGAAATGCTCCTTGTATATAGTTTCAGCTTTCCTAAACTCCGTTGACTGGTGGTGAAATGCTCCGAGAGCAATGTCACAGCAGGGCTAAGACAAGGCAAAGTTATTCTAAATGGTGCCTTCACTTTTTTTCTCCTTGGAACACTTTTGTTGTGGTTAGGGAGGCTTGGATAACTTCAAATCTAACGGAAGATAATTTTTATTTATATTCTGAAATGTTTGTCTGTTAGTTGCACGTGTTGGTGCACATCAGTATTGAGTTATACTGCTGTAATGAAAACTAAGTAATGCTGGTGATTTTGAATGCATTTTCAATTTTTTTTAGCAAGGGACCTTGAAATATAGTGTCGATACTGAAACAGAACAATTGCATGTTTGCACGTGTATCTATAATACAAGAATAATTTTCTGGGGGTCGGAACCCACCTTGAATTACGAAATCTATTTTGCATTTTGTGGCTTTTGTGCCAACTTCTACTTGAAAAATCTCCGATATTCCCATTCTTTCCATACAAATCCGATTAATCGTCCTGTCACATACAGCTCTTGATATAAAGAGAAAATCAGTGTTTATACCATGCAGACATGTTTGATGTGTTTTTAGGAGTTTTCAACCACCGGGTGGGATAATCATATTCGCTTATTACTTATGTGCTGGGCCGTGTCAAGACGAGTTTTCAGGTCATATTATCTTGACGTTTTAATCAAGTATTTGTTGGTTTTCAGGCTGATGTACCGGCTGACGATTTCACCAGCAGCACAGCTGCGCTGCAAGACTCAGTGAAGCAAGAATCAGTGGACAGTTCCAACGGCGTGGGGTGCGCTGCTGCACCGACGCCTGCCCGGCTCACACCCAGCTCCCCTCTGCCTGCACCGGGCGACTTGGATGCTGTTGCTGCTGCCGCAATTCCCGAGGAGAAAATTGACGTTCATCATGAGGAACGTGAGTGACTTTGTTCTCGTAGAATGTTGAAGAAGGTGAGAGCATGCTTGGGTGTGAAACCTGCTCATGTAAAAGGTGTGGCAGATTTTTTGAATGCGAGCTATGTCGTCTAAATTCTGTCACAAAATTGATCCATTTACTCTTCAGGTGTATTTTGGAATCTGCTTTATTATTGTGTCATTGTATTATAGTATTTATTGTTAGGTTTGTTAATTTTAGAAGAGGGATGCCATTAATTTGGGTGTCCCAAAGAGAAAAAAGGATCAAATTAAAAAAACTCTGTTGCGTTCTAGCCCTTAACGAGTGTGGCAAATTTGCCACACTAATTTAAAATTGATATAGCAATAAATGGGTAAGATGTTTTGCGTGTGACTACCGTTGCAAATGCGCCGCTTGTTCTACGTTTGTCCTGGACACGTTTGATCCGAGATCTCGCCAGACCGCGCCAGTTGTAAGCAAACTCGTACCGGCCAGTGGCGCTAGACTTTGCTGGTGTTCATTGTGGATGTTAAGCACCAAGTGGAGGAAAAACAAGGTGAGTCGAACCTTTAAGTTATATTTTTTGCATGCATAAATATTTCATGAATATATAAAGATTATACAAAATGTATATTCAAGTGTTCAATGAAAGTCATGACGAATTTAGTAAAGATAGGAAATACTCATCAGTAGGCTGAAAAAGGTATTGAGTGATGCGTCACATGCGCGTCGTCACGCTATGATTGACTTATTAAGTACTTTTCTAGCCTAATGTATGTTTGTTTTCAGTATTCATGCCAAGGCTATCCTACAGAGCAGAGAGAGATAGAGAACGTGCATCTGCGAGCTATTCAGTCACAGTCCACTTGCACAGCGAGTCAGATGAGTCTGACGACAAGAATGCAACTGTGGAGCATGAAGTTCCGTCTGTTGAGCCAAATGAGAGTAAGTTATGATTTACTAGAATAATACGATACAGAATATTCACATACGTTCAAGTGTAATACATTTCGTATTTTCCTTTTATTATTTTGTGCTATTAGTATCTAAATGAGCTATGTAGAACATGTCAGGGGTATCTCGTGTTGAAATTCATTGAGTAACAATATTGTACAGAGAGCTTTATTTCTAATTTCAAAGCAGACAATTGAGTGAGAAGTATCTCTACATATTAACTGTTCTTTTCAGCTGCCGTGCAGAAGGGCCATAAACTGCAAGATAAGACTGATGCATTCGGAACTGCAGATATTATAGTTCTTCAGATACAGGCGACAAGTCATCTTTCCCTACCACAACAACCATGGGCAGAGCAAAGAAAGCTGCTGCAAGACCTGAATGATCTTGCTCGGGATTTGTATCTATCAAAACAGCAGTCAGAGCTCTTGGCTTCTCGGCTTAAACAGTGGAACCTAGTCCAGGAAGATGTAAGGCTCACCAGTTTCAGGAATCGGAACAAAGACCTTGCTTCTTTTTTCGACATGGAAAACAAGTTGTGCTACTGCACAAACATACCTGGCTTGTTTACGTCCCTTGGTTTGCCGCATAATCCTTCAGACTGGCGTCTTTTCATAGACTTTTCCAAGCTAAGTCTCAAGGCTGTGCTTCTGCACAACGGGAATAAATATCCCAGCATTCCCATTGCACACTCTGTACATCCAAAGGAGTCCTATGACAATATGGAGCTTCTTTTAGAAGCTATTAAATACAGCGAGTACCAATGGAGTCTGTGTGGGGACCTCAAGGTCATTGGTCGTCTTATGGGTATGCAAGCGGGCTTCACAAAGTACTGTTGTTTTCTCTGTCTCTGGGATGGTCGAGCTGTATCCCAGCATTACAAGCAGAAAGACTGGGGGTCTAGAAGCACTTTCGTTCCTGGCGAGCACAGCGTCAAGAGGAATCCTCTGGATATGAATAAGGTGCTTCTTCCTCGTCTTCACATCAAGCTTGGTTTGATAAAGAATTTCGTGAAGGCGTTGGACAAAAATGGTGCTGCCTTCCAACACTTGTCTACATACTGTGTTCCCAGGTCTTAGTGCTGCTAAGCTCAGAGGTCATCTTTGTCAGACCTCAGATCCGAGAAGTGCTGAAGGATGCTGATTTTGAGGATGTTCTTAACTTGAAGGAACTGAGAGCATGGGAAGCATTCAAGTCAGTCTGTAGTGGCTTCCTTGGTAACACACGCGTACCAGATTACCAAGCCTCTATTGAAAAGTTGCTAAAGTCTTACGAGGATATAGGGTGCCGAATGTCACTCAAGATTCATTTTCTCCATTCCCACCTCAACTTCTTCCTGCCAAACCTTGGAGCAGTGAGTGATGACCATGGAGAAAGATTCCACCCAGACATTACAAAGATGGAGAGCAACTGTCAAGGCAAATGGAATCCCGGCATGATGGGAGACTTTTGCTGGATGCTCTTGCGTGACATCCCGGAGGCAAAATATACCTGATCTTCTAAGAAAACGCACTTTTGACTGTCTGTGGTACTGTGAATTGTGTAATTGTGTCATCCAAGTATATTGATTCTATCAGTGTTCTTTATCTATCCTGTTTCTGTTATAAGCTGCTGCAACTCTTGTAATGTGCACATATATTCTCTGTTTATACTAAAATAAGACTATTTAAAAGCCAGAAAACTAGAGGTGATAGAGCAAAACCTATTTATAAATTTGAATTCAGCTTACCCAAATTAGCAAAAAAAACTATCCCCATTCATGCCTCAGACCAAAATTTTTTTGTAAACCAGTAAATCTAAGCATTTATCGGTTCCGAGATGCCGAATCGCAGAGGTTGACGGTCTCGAGAAAAATTTCTTACGTTCTGCATTGTCTTGGATTCGCAGGAGATTGCTACTTTTGGTTACTTTTTCCTGCACCATGTACCAGATATGGCACAAACCAAATCAAGTTGATACTTTCAAAACTATTTTATGAATCTAGCTCAAACACACTCTGTGCTAATTCTTGGGCGTACACGCGCGTTACTAGCAACGAACACACTCGGTGAGACGTGCTTGGCAAACGACGACCGAGTGTGATAGACGCTCAAGGCGGAAATTCGGCGTCAGGCCTCGTTCTGAAGTTCTGTTTTTTGTGCGTCACTTTAATAATACAGGTGAGAAAACATTGCAATAATCATTTAATATTTTACGAGTGTACACATATAAAGTTTTGATTTAACAGTTGTATGAAGATGTTATAAGGAAAATGGTGATAGTGCCAAATATGGTACATGGTGCGTGAGGAGCAATGTTGCTGTCTCATATTTCTGCCAGATATGGCTAACATCAGTTATTCTGTTCCAGATATCTGTTATTTTCATTAATGAAAAATAAAGGCACCTAATTATAACATGAATGGTTTGATACCTGCCAGTTATTGTTTTACTTGGAAATTCGTGAAATGATGATTTAATGGTAATAATGTGTTGTGTTTCCAGGTGCGCCTCGTGGAGGACTATCTGAGGAGAACATGTTGGGAGCGCTATTTCCAGACGACAGCGAGGGGGACGAAGATGAAGATGACGGACCATCTCAGGATCAAAGTGAAGATCTGTCTGAATCTGAGCTATCAGGTAAGCAAATCGTAACAGTTTCCAGTTCAGTACTGTATCAATATGAGCTAACAAATGATTTTTTATTTTTTCAAAACTTTCATGTCTAGGAAATTTATTTGTACTGTAATTTGTTTTCAGATAATGGAGAGTTGCCCTTCCTGGCAAGCCAAGAAGTTGACGAGGAAACGACTCTACTGAACAGCAGCGTGGCTGAGCCATTGATAGTTTTGCGTGAAGACGCATGTGAACTCTCCGAGCAATCAACACCAAAAATAGGAGTAGAAAATGATGATTTCAGAGAGAAACATATACCATCAATTAGTAAAACTAGAGAAGTCGAATGGAAAGCAAAAAATTTGGTACTAAGTGATGCTCAGAAAGCATTCCTTGGAAATGATGAACTTCCAGCAGAATTGAAGGCCCTTGAGACGCCTTATGAATATTTCAAATCATTCTTTACAGACTCATTGATTGATCATATCCGGAACCAATCCATTCAATACAGCTTAGAGAAAGACCTAAGTAAACTTGTTGAAATAACTTCTGACGATGTACAAAGATACATAGGAGTCACTCTTGCTATGGGACACATTGGTCAGGCCTGTGTGAGAGATTATTGGTCACCTCAATATGGCAACAAGATGATTATGGAATCTATGTCGGGCAATAAGTTTGAAAGAATGAAGAACATTCTTCACTTTGCTTCTAGCTCTGATGCTATCCCTGCTGGTGCTACAGGCCATGATCGACTGCATAAAATAAGGCCAATTATGAATGAACTCCAGAAAAGTTTCCATAAGATTCCCATGGAAGAATGTCTGTCTATTCATGAACTGTTATGCCCTAAAGCAAGATGTTCCCTCGACCAATATGTGCCATCTCAAACGCACAAGTGGGGCTACCAGATATTTGTCCTTAGAGGAGGATCTGGCATAGTTTATGATTTTGAGATTCAGCCTGTGCAGGAAAATAACCCAGAGCATAGAAAGACAAACGAGCCAGATCTTAAAGCTGCTGCAAATGTTGCAGTTAGGTTGAGCAGACAAATTCAAGATCATTATCACTACAAACTGCACTTTGACAACTACTTTACATCTCTTGATTTGGTAATTTATTTAGCAAAAAGAGGGATATTTTCTCTTGGTTCTGTCTGGAGGAATCGCGTTCCTCAAGTTAAAATGCCTTCAGAAAATGAAATGAGAAAACGTGGACGAGGTGCTTCGGAAGAAAGAGTTGCCACTGTAGATGGCATTGATGTTTCTTGTGTGATCTGGCAGGACACCAAATTGGTGAGTTTGTTATCTACGTTAGCAGGTAAGCTACCAACATCAAAGGTAGAAAGGTTTGATAAAGTTTCTATGGAGACACTCTCGGTAGAGTGCCCAGAACTCTTGAAACGTTACAACAAGCATATGGAGGAAGTGGACGAGTTAGACACTATGTTTGGTTGTTCAATTACTAAAATTAAGTCGAAAAAATGGTACTTCCGCATTTTCTACCACCTCATTGATATGACCGTCATGAACGCCTGGCTTGTATTCAAGAGAGCTCACGGTTCGAATATGAAACTGAAAGACTTCCGTGGCTCAGTTGCTGAAACCCTTTGCAAAATCTCATCTGCAGGATGTGTAGAGAGAGAACGTCTGTCTTCATCTGATGTAGGGGAGCAGACGCTGGCTAAAAAGAAACGAGGTAACTCAAGTCGCATGCCTCTGAAAGAAGTTCGTCACGACGGTTTTTCTCACTGGCCAGAGTACAAAAATGAACGTCAACTTTGCAAGAATCAAAACTGCACTTCCAAGACTTACATCCATTGTCAGAAATGCGGTGTCGCGCTTTGCATAAACAGAGATAAAAACTGCTTCAAAATATTCCATACATCTTAAGTCAGTAGCCTTGCCCACTATGACCCATATATGGTACGATCATTTTTTTCTCTATGGTGATTTTTCTCACCGTGCTAATACTGTTCATTACTTTAATTAAATACATATTCAAGAGAAAAATTATTTTTTATTTCCATATTTTGAGTTCATGCTGAAAAATTTTCTTATTAGTCCTTTGCTATCATCGGACACTGGAATAGTTCTGGTAATAAGAATTGCTTAACAAAATACAATATTTCATGTTTACATGATGAGGTTCAGTTAACTGCAATGCTAGATTGAATAAAGAGCGGCTTCCCAACCGTCTATCATCCCATTTTCACATGGTTGTACCAACAGCTTTGAGACGCAGACAGGTTCAGGTAAACTGATAAGAAGTGGGTGGTCGTCGCGGTCCAGTTCAGGCTGAGGCTGATGAGTGGACTCTAAGACATTTTGATCCAAGCCCATGTGCAGACACTCCGGCCGCTGTGCATGCTCCTGGGGTGCGTTATCACTCGGGGCAAACTCTCCATGAAAGTCACTTCTATCTGTACCATTTTCAGAGCGCAAATGCTGTTTCTAATTTACTCTGAGCTTCGCGAACGGTTTGTACGTTCGTTTCTGTATAAGAATATGATCTTCGCGAATAAGAATATTAGGGGTACCGGAAAGTTCTGTCCTCTTTTCTTTACTCAAACCTGCAAACTTGTGATTAAGTCCAAACAGCTGTTTTCAAGGTCAAATCAGATGTCATATATCAAGTTGAACTTTATCTACATTTAATTGAGTCTACTCGAGCTGACCCCTCAGGGAGATACAATTATTCTATCTATGGGAACTAGCGCTCCCAGGGGGACAATGTGGGGGCCCGAGCTGAAGGTTAGGTAGGCTTCCTTTTTTGTTAAAATAAAATAGGTTTTTGTTCGGTTACGGACCATCTTTTTTCGGTTCACTGCTGTCCTGTTTTTTCAGCACCTACTACTTTCTTCTTCAACTTTGATCTTGTTTCATGAACTTCTTTCTCATCTTAACTGTTTCTATGACCTTTCTTCATAGATTCCGTATTCTGTCATCTCCATACTAAATGGTGCCTTCCTCCTTCCTCTCTTTGATACGCTCTCTTTTTTTTGTAGCGGTTAGGGAGGCTTAAACTAACTTATAATCTAATCTTAAAATCTAATCTACTCGAGCTGATATTTTAAACTCATCTATATCACATGTAAGAACTAAGTTTGAAGGTTAATCATTTGGGTCATTCCATTTTCTATGAATTCCACGAAGGTAGCAATCTAACCACAGCAGTGAAGAATATGAACGCTGCTCATCTAGAAGGTGTGAGTGTTAGAAACTGCCTAAGTAATAAGTTTCTAGAACATGTCCTATCCGCTGATGAAGTTGCCTTTACGCTCCGTTGAGTCTTCAGTGTTCACCACAACTCACATGTGGCGGAGTGAAAGCCCTCAAGGTGTGCATATGAGCCCCTCGCCAATACCGGTTCACTGTTATTGTGTGGGCTGGCGTTAAGTATCACGCATGAACTAGGTAGGGCGCTATGTGTTTCCAGTGCGTTTAACCTATTACAATGAAGCATTTCTAAGGAGGTATTACTTGATTTTCGGGACGATGAGTTTTGGCGTATTCAGTGTCAAATGTTGGTTCAATTCGACGGTACAACAGTCTCTTGAGTAATATGCGACTATATCTAGCCTACACACTCCTCAACAGATGGAAAGGACACTTCAATACCATGGTCAGCTAGGTCTTCAGATATGACGCCTCTTAACTATGTCTCTAAAGCCTCATGAGTTCAATACATGATATCCGTTTTTTAAGTCATTTTCCGTGAATTAGTCTTTATTAACGCTTCACTCTAGCGGCAACATAAGGTGCAGTGACGACCTATTGGCTTATAACGAGGATGACCTGTGTACTTATTTTCATTCAGCACTCATGGGAAGGATCTCATTCCTGTCGGGATTCGTGAGTTTCCTAAGTTTCTCTTAACATTTGATTTTATAGAAGATTAAATCAAATCCGAATGACAATTTCCGACTTTGTCAGCACTGAGACCTTACGTTCTTCAAGAAATGCAAACCCAAACTACTGGATATATTGCCCCAAACTTGCACGGTGTTCTTACCTAAAATTGTGCTAAGTGTGTGAACTGTTTCTATCGTGCTTCGTCCGTTTTGCTGATAAAATATCTTTCCTTCTGAGAACGTGTTGCTCAATTTTAAACAGGTATGATGCAGAGCTATCAGGTATTCTATGCGTGCTATTGATCACTATGAATTGGAGTGAGATGGCTAACAAGAAAAATGAACGAATTCAAATTTCCAAACGTAAAATTCGTTTGATTTAAATTCAGTACTTTTTTACAGAACACCCAATGACAAAATGACTTTATTACTTCAGTTGTAAGTTTGTTTTGTGTTTCTCCTTCTAGTCCTAAGTTACGTTGTTTACTGACACGCTAACAGCAGTTTGTGCTCATTTTATTTCGCTGTTATTTTCCTGTATCTTTTTAATGCGTTCACCGCGTTTTCGCGGATGTCAACGGTCGGCTTGGTTAGGTTGTAAGCAGCAGGATAGGGAAATCGATTTATTTGCTCGAATATATTTTTATCCTTCCTAAAGCTCGTTTTAAACCAGCGGTGTGGAGCGACGCTGAACTTTTTATAGTTCCTCCCACGAGAGGATTGAGGATCAGTTCACACCGACTTGCTTTTACATTGCCGCTTAATTCGACGCTCCTTCCATCGAGATAGTGATCGTCAGTATTGCTCTTGCAATACTGTCAGAATAAATTGCAGAACATGGATGGAGCGGCGGTGTGGAGCGCGATTAACCGTCAATGTAAAATGGCCTTTAGGAATATTAAAAATACAATTCCACGATGAATTTCACCTGATACGATAAGTTATTTCTTAAAGAGGTCCTTAAGGAGATGAAGTGTCATTCATTTATACCAGGACAGTAATGAGCAATTTACCGACTGTTACGCATATGACCCATTACGCAGGGAACGTGTTAATGTACATATTTGAGCTCATTTTCACATTTGTGCTTGCAGAAAGATTGTCTAATTAATGAATGTTCAATCTAATCTGTACGTTTTTTTCTTTTCAACACGTTTCGTACAAAAAAACCCTCTGATAGATTTCTTTGACATAACATCAACTGCGAAGTGACCTTCCAGTGGTCTTAAAATCTATTTTTTGTGTACACTTAACTTTAAGCTAATGGAGGCATGTTCCATTTAATCTCTTGGCCTTCACTGTGTTGAATATACAAATTCAATTTGTTTAAGTTGGATATTGAACTTCAGTCAACCGCATGTATCGGGTTAATTTATTAATTTCGTGTAACTTACATCAACAAGCTTTTCTCGACCTTGCGCTGTAAGCATGACTCGGATGAAATTAATTTCATCTGAGTATTTGCGAATGGCATTCGTCGATTGCTTGAGAATATGACTTGTATTACAATTGAGCTGGTTTTCTTTGGAATGCGGAAACAGTACAAATCACCTTGTTCCAGATTATGAACCTGAAGTGAGCGCTGAATGTTTGCGCGTGGAGGAGAAAGCAGATCTGTCACTTCCAAGTACTACGATGGGCAGCATGGACAACCCAGAAGGCAAAGCGAACTCCTCAGCAGGTAATGGTGATGTGAGGCTGTTTAAAGTTCTCTTAACAAGCAATGCATTTCGTCCTATAGTTTTTGAAGTCGTACGTGAATCATCACTTACTGTAACTGCCATTGTGCCATGACTGGTGCGTCAGTTTTAAATTAAAATTATCCAAACGACAGCAACGAGGAGATTGAAAACCATACCTAAGCTCATTCCTTACACTTTTATTGTTTGATCGCGGTATGGTCTAGCTGAAGTTGCGCCATGGTAAAGGAAACTAGGTAGTGTCGTTTCTTCGGAGACACCGTGCACCTCCGCTTGTTGGGCTAGCAAATAGAAAAACTTCATTTCAAAGTCTAAATGATGTCACTGTAGCGACATGTTGAATGGCGGCAGGATGTCGACCAGAGTTATGATCGGCAACACGACCGACTGTCGGTGTGCTTCTGCACGCCTTGATTTTTTTCAAATAAGGGCACCGTTCGGCTGCGTGAAAAAACAGCAGTACTAAAACGTTATCGATTTCGATCAAATCATACCAGTAGCTTCTTCAGTTGAAAGCTCTATCCAAGCAACAGTAAAATTTTTTTTTATCCAATCACACTAGATGCTTAAATATGATTTTCGTACTGATATGACAAAGACGCACCGTGTTCAACCCTATATGGCACAATGCTACTTTCGGGCAACATTCTAAATAAACTTTGATAGCTCGGTGTTTATTTGAGGACATAAAACAAATAAGATTCCTCCCAACATCTTGGGATGTAGACTACCGATGCAAGACACCCACTCTAGCAGGTTTACTATAGCACGTACACGGGAAGAGAAAGGTTGCGTTAAAGTAATTTGTGAAATAACGATGTTTATCTTTGCCTGCCGTTCACTGTTTCTGAAGTAAGTTTGAAAATATATTATGCAGTGAATAAATGCCGTTTTGAAAATTGTGTGAAAGGAGTTAGAAGGGATTTATCAATCATAAAGTTTCCAGATCCTTAGTTCTGCTTGTTGCTTGCGGGCAACATGGTGCAACTAAGGTAATTTTTACAGGATTCTGTTTGTTGCTAAAGATCGCAAAATGGTACAACCAAGCAGATTCTCACAGGATTCTGTTTGTTGCTAAAGATCGCAAAATGGCACAACCAAGCAGATTCTCACAGGATTCTGTTAGTTGCTAAAGATCGCAAAATGGTACAACCAAGCAGATTCTCACAGGATTCTGTTTGTTGCTAAAGATCGCAAAATGGTACAACCAAGCAGATTCTCACAGGATTCTGTTTGTTGCTAAAGATCGCAAAATGGCACAACCAAGCAGATTCTCACAGGATTCTGTTTGTTGCTAAAGATCGCAAAATGGTACAACCAAGCAGATTCTCACAGGATTCTGTTTGTTGCTAAAGATCGCAAAATGGCACAACCAAGCAGATTCTCACAGGAATCTGTTTGTTGCTAAAGATCGCAAAATGGCACAACCAAGCAGATTCTCACAGGATTCTGTTTTTTGCTGGAAAGCGCAATATGGTGTAACTACGCATATTCTTAAGGTGCTATTACACGGTGCAACAAATTACTCCTATAAGCAATGACGGTTGCCTTTAGGAACAACTACCTACAGTTGCTAGACAATTTCTAGTTGCCATGCTTGATCAGAAACCTCGAGCAACTTGAAGGGACAGAGCCACTCTTCGACTACAGCGAGGATGGCTGCAACACAGTCTACGTCTGAGTCAATATGGACTAGTTCCGCCGTACAATTAATGATAAAAGGATTTCATCAATATCCTTCGCTATGGGATGTAAGTACATGTTTCATCTACAATAATATATCATTTTAGAGTCAAATAGTTAGTCGATTTCAGATATTGATGAATTGCTGTTCAAAATAGGCGGGAAATTGCCATTTACCATGCATACGTGATACGTTTCACTTTCCAATGCAGTCACTTTTCCAATATAATTGTTTGTTTGTCAGCTGGGTTTTTGTGAAGAAACAAAGTGGTCACGGATTTAAAAAGTATAACTATAAGTTAACACTATTTATAAACCATAAGTTGTGCGAAGATTTATAAACCTCATTATGTATACCTAGATGCGCTGTTCTGTTTTTTTTTATTGACTGTTTCTGAGTAAAGTTGAGAACCATAATATGCTGTCAATGATCTTCCAAATTTTATTTCCAGACGTCAAACCCTGAGTACAAAAATCGTGCCACGAGATACGAAGCGCTGGGAAAGATCAAAGACAGCTTAGCTGAATTCGATGTAACAATCGAAGCTATCCAAAAAAAATGGAAAAACATCACTACATGCTACAGGCGAGACTGGAAAAAGACAATTGAATCTGTGAAGTCAGGTAACTAAACGTGCATTCACTTCAATTTTTTATCATAATTGAAGGTAGAAGACAATACTTATTAGGTTTTCCACTCAGGAAGATGCAACTATTGTATAAATGGGAATTAGTGCTCCCACGGTGAAAATGTGTGAGGGCCCGAGCTGAGAGTTAGGTAGGCCTTCTTTTTGTTGAAATGAAATGATTTTTGTTATGTTAAGGATCACTTTTTTCGGTTCACTGCTGTTCTGTTTTTCAGCACCTACTACTTTCTTCTTCAACTTTTATCTTGCTGCATGAATTTCTTTCTCAACTTACTGTTTCTATGCTCCAGCATAGATTCCCCATTCTCTTATCCGCATACTAAATTGTGCCTTCTTCCTTCCTCTCTTCGATACTCTTTTTTGTAGCGGTTAGGGAGACTTAAACTAACTTATAATCTAATCTAATCTAACTTATTAGGTTTTTAATGATCAAACCATTTATTACGTTGTTTAGATTTGAATCTAACTATAGCAATACAGAAAATGAATGAACTCAATTGAATAATTTTTTTGTTCGTTTCGTCTGTGCGCTATGAAAACACAAATAGTTATAATATGCCAATATAAACTGTAAAAACGAAGCTGAAAATTTATTAAAATGTTATGATGTTCTTAATAATGCATTCGAATTTGAAATTTATTAATTCAAGATTAATTTCATAAAAGTTAATAATGCTTTGAAACAATTACATTACCCAGGGGGACTATGTGAGGGCCTGAGCTAAAGGTTAGGTAGGCTTCCTTTTTGTTGTAATAAAATAGGTTTTTGTTTTGTTACGGACTATCTTTTTTCGGTTCACTGCTGTCCTGTTTCTCAGCACCTGCTACTTTCTTCTTCAACTTTTTTCTTGTTTCATGAACTTCTTTCCTAGCTTACTGTTTCTGTGCACCTCGTGCATAGATTCCGCGTTTCCTCAGCTCCATACTAAATGGTGCCTTCCTCTTTCCTCTCTTGGAACATCTTTGTCGTGGTTAAGGGAGGCTAAAAATTTCTTATATAATAATAATAATAATAATAACAATTATATTGAATCAATTAGTTTTATGACCCGGCAACCTCGTCCATTTTTTGATAGTAGTGAATAAAACACAATAAATAATACAAGGACATTCAAAAGCTTGAAACAGGAACTCAGTTACACACATTCATACGTTCTCAATGCTTTTCATTATAGTGTGAAATAATTATAATGATCATTTCAGGTGCAGGAGCATCTAAAAAGTATAAGTCGAAGCTGTGGTACTACGACATGCTCCATTTTCTGACGGGTGACATGAACCCAAGAGCTTCGACCTCTAATTTGGAGCCTGTGGAGAAAGAGGTATGCATAACATTTGAAATTAGTATAAGCTATAATTATATATTCAATTATATGCAGCATCAACACTATTCGTTCTCGCTTTTTGAATGTAAATAGCTATTGTGGGTTTAGTTGTTTGGTTTATGTCAATATTTTTGGTTTCAGTACTTAGTTTAGTTCCTAAAGAATACATTATGTAGCGTTGACAACTGAAGTTGTAAAGTGCCAACAATAGTTTCAATGAATCCCATGGGCTTGCCAAGAAACGCTGCCTGGGTTGTAGAAGTACCAAGGCAATATCTTTCCACAATAGTTTCAATGAATCCTATGGGCTTGCCAAGAAACGCTTCCCGGGTTGTTGAAGTACCATGTCAATGTCTGGCAAACTGTTTTAGCCGCATTGCAGGGTTTCCCTCCGACTCTGTGCTGAAGAGGCATCTACTGATGAGATTCGGTTCCTTATGTTACCCATGAAAGGGAAACTAAAGTATCACTGTACGCATCGGAATTTTCTGTTTAGGGCAACAGAAGCCAACACAATTTTTTCAGCTTTGCTGGGGTGCAGGATAATGGGGGCCAAAAATACTTAGAATCTATTCGCTAGGATTCCAAAAGAGTTTTCCACTCTCCTGGTTCGGGAAAGCCTTAAAGAAAGTATCCAGTGTTCTTCTGTTGGGTTTTAAAGGGGTGTGGTTTCATTAAATACGGTTTCTGTGGGAATGCATCGTCTCCCAGGAACTCGCACAGAACAGGAATGTCTGTGCCAGGTAAATTTTCTTTAGGAGGAATATCAAGGGCCGAGTTCTTGATGGCTGACTTCAAATTGCAAGCATCCCAGGCTCCCCCATCAGAAATTCTTCCATTTATCCCCACATCAACGAAAATGAACTTGAAGGAGGCATCAATGACAGCGAAAAGATCAATGCTGTGCGTTGACTCGTAGTTGTAATAGTAGGATCCACTACTTGCCGGAGGTTGGATTTGTATGTGCATGCAATCCATTGTTACCACAGCGTTAGGAAAATTCCAAAATTCCATCTATGATGGAAACCAGCTGCAATGTTCCTCCAGTCATTAGCCGTTCTAGGGATCTGAAAATAGATTATAATATATTTTTTAAAACGATAAAAATAAATTTCTTACGTGTAGGTTATGACAACAGTACAACTTTTAGCATCATTAATTCCTAATCACGTATGTGATCAAACAATTTAAACATGAAATTTTATTTGTGGGGCTACAACATCATAGAAGTAACGTTTCATTCCTAATTATGAATAATTTACATTGACAGATTGCTGATGATCTTCAGAGCATCGTAGCTGAGATGGGGATTCATGTAGACGATGATGGTAGTTTTGAATGTGCTCCCGACAGCTGCTCACTTGAGGGGACTGCGCCTTCCACTCAGCCGCCAAAACAAGCTTCTGAGGCTGAGTATGATTCACAGCCCTCAACTAGTGCTAAGCAGGAAGAGTTGCTGTCTGCCTTTCCAGCACCGTTTGCATTTCCAGCACCATCTGCAGGGGTAAAATCCCGAAAAAGAAGTTGTTCTCCTTCTCCCGCTTCCAAAATACTGGAAAAGGCTATAAACGCACTGGAGACCTACCAAGCCTCGAAAGCTTCGGCAGCTCCGAAATCGGAATATTTGGAATTTTCTGAAATGGTCAGGAAAGAGCTCGATACAATGAGCAAGCCAAATGCCGCTCTCGCAAAAAGACTCATTAGCGAAGTATTGTTTTTAGGAAATTCTGAATTGCTAAGTATAAATACGTGTGTTCAAAGGAATAACCCATAACGAGTGTGTTTAATTTGTATCTATCACGTGAAGATCCATGTTTTTTTAGAAGCTTTATAGTACGAACTACGTATTGTGTTTGTCAATTCTGATTCTCCCAGTGCGTCTCCCCTCAGGGGGATACTACCATTATATCTAAGGGAATTAGCGCTCCCTGGGGGAAATGTGAGGTCCCGAGCTGAGAGTTAGGTTAGCCTTCTTTTTGTTGAAATAATTTTTTTCGTTATGTTAAAGACCATCTTTTTCGGTTCAATGCTGTCTTGTTTTTTAGCACCTGCTACTTCTTCAAATTTATCTTGTTTCATGAACTTCTTTCTCAACTCACTGTTTTTACGCCCCTTCTGCATAGATTCCGCGTTCTCTTATTTCCATACTAATTTGTGCCTTCCTCCTTCCTTTCTTTGTAGCGGTCTTTTTTAGCGGTTAGGCAGGCTTAAACTGACTTATCTTACTAATGACTTGTATAGTATTCCGAGTATAACTTGTACAGCATTCTGTTATAGTAATGCAAATAAAGAAATTTAATGTATACAAATTTTTGTTACAACAACTGGCAGATTGGTTGTAACGTTTGAAAACAACTTATTAGCATTGCATTGCGTAAAATCAATAATTTAATGCTTTAATGAAAAATCTTAATTTTTTTCGTTCAAGTATTTCGTTCAAGTATCGGAAGTAACGAGAGCAAAATTAAAGAAAGAGGAAATCATCGGAATGAAAGATGAGCAAGACATAAAAGTCGTTAACTGGAAGGATAAATGGAATTTAGTTGTGTTAATTTTAGTTCCTGAACATTCTGATGAGATGAAGTCAACTTGAAAGAAGGCAATGAGTAGGGAAAACATAAGGAAAACCACCCTGCGTTGTTGACTAACTTCTGCAAAAAGGGATTACATTATCGTTTTAGTTTAGTCCACGGAAAAAGATTAGAAAATGCTTCTTGGTACATTTGTAGCTAATTTATTCTTGATATTCAATAAGTGCTTTAGCGATTGTAAGCCACGGGAACTCGCGAAAACAGAGAATATCTCATTCTTTCACTTTTGCAATTAAAATCAAAGGGAGAGCTAAGACCAGAAAAGTGTCCAAGTGAAATAGAAGAAGCTGTACAAACAAGCGTGAATTGAAACAAGCTTCTAGTCCAATTAACAAAAATAGAAAACGTTGAGTGGAAAGACTGTACAGAATGTTCATTAATGTGCTTGTCATGCTTCAACTTGAAACATATAAAATTGAAGAATAAAATCTTTGTAAGACACATCTGCGGTTCCAATGGAAATTGAATGTATTTTTTTCGTTAAATAAAAGTATGGAACAACATTATTTATCATTTCATACCTTGAATGTCCAATTATTATGCACAATATATTGAAAATAACGGCATAAGGTTTTTTTACCGCTAATTTTGAAAAACTTGAAATTATTTTAAAAGCCCATCGAACCCATCGCAATACCCTTTTTGACCGAGAGGACGAATTCGTCAGCTGTTGAAAAATAGATTATGCAGCCCATATTTGAATTTACTTGAACACTTACAACTAAGGACCAACTCGTATAGTGTTTACAGCAAGGCACAGGGAATTATTGTCACCAAATCCTAGTCAAAACAAAACGGTGCGCAGTAAAACGTTCTGGGGTGAGGTTGTGTCACGGAGCAGCTACAGTTGCTCATGTATATACCATCATGGAGGACATACAAGGTACAGTGGACATCTAACCTAATAATACCTGTTGTGTGTTTACTTATATATTTATTTATATACTTATTTCTATATTTGTTCGGTGGATAAAATTGAGCTATCGGGCCTAAGGTACTCTTAATAATATTGTTGCGAAATCGTAATTGTATCAAGATGAAGGTAACTTTGGTAGACTACCAAAGCGACAACTAAATAGTCCCTGACCGAAGTCGTCGTTAACGAAGTTTATTATTATTATTCTATATTTGTTTGGTGTCCGCTTCTTCCATTCCTCTGTCACGCTCATAAGGATAGTTATAATGACCGTATCTGTGATACGAGTTTCACCCGTGCACAAATACATGAATATTTTTTTATCACGGGTACTGTTAAAGATGGATATATTTGTTTGACATACCACATCTGGAAAATTTGTTCAAGAAAGTTATTGAATGCCGTCATTTTTGATGGGTTGTGCACAATAGTATAAAATAAGTTAATATTTAAGTTTCCCAACTTCAAAACCATAGAGTAAAATCATGTATTGAATGAATACTCTCTCTTTTATGGTTAGTGGGAGAATGCGGACTTTTTCATCCTTACTTGAATATGAACCGTGTCGACAACATTGGATTAAATTGTCCTTGCCTTTAAATAGCAAAAAATGCAATAAAAATGTTCGTTTGGAAGACATTATGTGTACCACTTTAAATAGTTATACTTGTTTTTAAGCTACATTTATATGCCAGGCGTACATGTGTATATACAAACCTAAATTATTCTTTCTAGCCTTATTGAATTAATTTATATCAAGAAGTTCTGTTGACAAATTGTAACAACTAAGTTCTTCAAAATAAAACGCACGCCAGTAGATTATGAGAAACATCTATGCACGGCTTGTGGAATGATGGTAGTTTATTTGAAGTTCACTTTAAATACACAACATTGATGCTACTCATACAATCCATGAGTTTTATGCTAAAAAAAACTTCCCATGTATTATTTTCCAAAAATTTGTATGAAAGATCTTTCTTCACTTGACAGAACTGCCGACTGGACTGCTTTACCGCAATGCAAGGTTGAGAATAAGACGACAAGCTGCTGCCTTCCCGGCTGAGGTGCTGGACAGTGATGAAGAAGACTGTGATCTGTTCAATGACCCCGACTTTCATCCCGCTAGTAGAGACAGTGAGTTGAGAAAGAATTTTGTGTTGTGACTTCATCTAGTCTATGAGACAAACGTATTCGACAAAAATTGCAATATGTGTTTTAGAATGAGAGTTTACCTATGCATAAATTTCTTAATTTTTAATTTTTTGTACCCTTTTTGCAGATGAGCACGTAGACAGAGCTGATGATGAAGCACTAGAGGACTTTTCGCAGGGTGAAGAAAAATGTGTTCTTGAAATGCAGGACGCCCATGATATGTGTGAGTCAACATCTGACGGTAGAAGAATAATAGCCAATAAGAAAAACTCAACACCACTTTGGGTAGAAGGTAACGAGTCTGATGAGACACAGAGTCCACATTTTGAAAAAGACTACGTTCTCAATGGGACAGTGAGGGAGCCAATTCAATATTTCAGGTGGTTCTTCACTGAAGAAACATGGCAAATGTTTGTAGATCAAAGTAATTTGTACTCAACGCAGAAAAATGTTAATAAGCCACTCAATACTGATCGAGCTGAGGTTGAACAGTGGCTTGGATTATGCATTTACTTTTCTGCATCAAAACTGCCCTCATATCGAATGCACTGGAATACTTCAATTGGCTTTCACAGAGAATTAGTTGCAAATGTCATGTCTAGAGATAGGTTTCTTGAAATAAAAACCAATTTACATTTGGTTGATAATAATGACGACCTCCATGGTGAAAAACTCTTCAAGGTAAAACCACTCGTTACTCATCTTCGAAAGAAGTTTCAGAGTATCCCTATGGATCAAGAGTTATGCATAAATGAGCAAATTTTGCCCTTCAAAGGAGCTAGTGGAATGAAACAGTACATACCATCAAAGCCAAATAAATGGAGCGACAAGATATTTGTTCTGGCTGATAAATCTGGGATGATTCATGACTTTATCCCATACACAGGGAAGATTGAGCCCATGAACACTAAAAGTGTGTCAGATTTGAATGCCAGGTCCAATGCTGTGCTTCACCTTGCTGAAATTATTCCTGAGCCTAAAAACCATATTTTGTATTTCGATGATAGGTTTTCCTCTGTTGCACTTTTAGAGCATCTTGCTACCCGTGGAATTTGGTGTTGTGCTGCAATCAGAGCCTCATGCATTACTGGCTTGCCTGAGAACGAGAACAATGAGAAATTATTGATTTCCAAAGGCCAAGGTTCATTTTCTGAAAGAAAAACGTCCAATTTAGCTAAGGAAGTAACTCATGTTCAATGGTACGACAATAAAATAGTGAACCTAGTCTCTACATTTGCAAAAGCCAAGCCTGTCGAAATGGTGCAAAAGTACTCCAGGAAAAAGAGAGTACTTGTTGAAGTACCCTGTCCCTCAATTGTTGCCTTGTACAACCAAGGAATGGGTGGCGTTGGCATTGCTGACCGCATGATATCGCTCTACAGGATATGCCTTAGATCAAAGAAATATTATCAGAGATTAATTTTTCATCTAGTGGACATGACTTTACTTAACAGCTGGAATTGCTACAAGAGAGATGCCAAATTCCTAAATATATCTAACGGCAGTATACTAAAATTTGTTGAATTCAAAATGAAAGTTGCTTCTGACCTGTTACACGCAAGAAAACCCAACACTCAGAAAAGAAGAATTTTTCCAGAAACTACGCCAAAACTTAAGAAGTATCGTCGCTTTTGCACAATGCCTCAACCAAGTGCTAGGTTTGACAAGATAGATCACTTCCCTTTTGTTGATAAACTAAGAAGAATGTGCAAGAATGAAGGATGTTCTGGCAAAACCAATGTTGTGTGCTGTAAGTGCATGGTTAATCTTTGCATGCATTCGAAATCAAATTGTTTTGCTCAGTTTCATGGAGCATGTAGCTTACAAGGTACGGAGTGAAATAATTAATGTAAGTTATAGCTATCATTTTGCCAATGTACAAACAGTAAATTTTTAGACGTATGATTTAGATATTGGACTGCAATTAAATGAGGTACAATATCTGTAACAGGCTGCCGTTTATTATTTGTGTGGTAGGGAGGCTTGTTTCTTAATATTGAAACGAGTTTTTAATTTTTATCACTGAAACTATATATACCGTTTCTTTTTATGTTTGCATTTTACTCTAATAAAAATGGAACAAGTTTTTCAGACAAAATGAGGTTATAGTAGAACTGATAATTGCTACAGGAAATTTCTTATTATAAGTGTAGAAGTTTATGTTAATATATTGTGAAGAGAAAGCATGAACAGTTCTGTAAAAGTGTATATGCTGATCTTTTTCTATTCTAAGGTCATTCGTCGATCATAAAGAACTAATGATGGAAATAAAAAGAATTTTAAAGATCATGTGATCTGCGCATGTGGCGGTATGCATAGGTGCGGGCTCGAGTCTTTGTCAGAAAAACAGAAATTTAATGGAGAAAATACCGTATGTATGCTACTCTGGCTACTTGCATTGCATATACTTTTTTTTTTAATGATATCTACACTAGAATGTGACTGATTTTCTTGCATACTAAAAAAGTTTATATCATAATTATGAAAGGGAAATACTTCTTCATCCTTTTTAAAATTTTATTATACCCATTTTTATTTATTGTAAAAGGATCTAGCGATGGAAACTGAAGTAATTATACTGATTAGTGTATAAATACAGTGGACCCCGGGTTACGGTGTCCATGGGTTACGTTTTTTCACGTCGCGTTTTTTCACGTTACGAAGTGGAATAGGAAATTTTTTTTGGTCCACTTGTTACGGCTTTTTCTCAGCCTTACGCCATCAGCGACAATTTTTCTCACACGGCCGAAAAATTCCAAAGTTCAAACTTGGCGGTCGGTGTGCGTGTGCATGCCTGAGCGAGGCATTCGCCACTCACCACGCTCATACGTTACTATATGCGTCACTGCATACGTCACTAAGATGCTGGTCTGCTATTGGTCGGCGTCACTGCGTCACTAAAATGCCGATATGCCATTGGCCGAAATGCTGCCTCTCTTTCTCTTTGTTTATCACTCGTTCAGTTCAGAATCTCGCGTGTATTCCGTAATGACTCGTTCTCGTGGGAGTGCTTGCGGTATCGTATTTATTGTGAAATTTAGTGCTGAATTCAAACTTTAATTCGTTTACCATGGGTCTCAAGATTGCTAGTGATGTTAAAGGGAAAAGTAAGAAAATGATAGCCATGAAAACGAAGCCGCATATAATCAAGACATACGAAGAAGGCCCGCGGATCGTTACCCTCGCTAGGGAATATGGCCGTAATATAGGGAATTTTTCCTTAAATAATTCTTACTATACTATTCTGTTGAATTTTAATATGTACGTAAAATTTTCATGTTTTTACCTGGGGTTTTGCAGGCATTTGCTAATTACCATAGGTTTCTATTCTCGTGGTACGCCAATTTCGCCGTACAATCCCAACTCCGGAACGGATTAATGTCGTGTGGCGGGGGTTACCTGTAATGATACAGACGAATTCGTCCTTAATTGATTTTATATTATGATATCCTGGAAGGACTAATTAATCTGCTGTATATAAGGTGCTCAATAAATTTGTTTGAACAAATGTGAGTTTTATATATTCTTATTACACCAAAATGAAGAGAAAATGCAATAGGGCTTATTTGAAAACATTTTTATCTAAATTCAGGGCATTTAGTGTGGACCACGACCCATCGATTGGCCGTATCGCAAGCAACGTATTTTCAAGTTTTAGTGGCAAAGAAATTCGAAATCATCAAGTACTAGTGTCGCACACGTTTTTTTCGTCCACATTAGTTATGGTTACGTAAAGAATAGGAAGCATTAATTGTTTTGTTATGCGGAAAAGATGAGATTACCCTCATTTATATTACATTACCCTTTCTCTCATAGTATTAGCTGTATACAACGTTGGATTTAGCGATTCGTTATATTTTTCAGAACATCTCAGGTTGTTCTAATGGTTACATTTATGCTCTGTAGTTAGTAGTGCATCTGTCGCAAGCGGGAGATGTTATGCGTACTCGTGTTCGCTGAACCCGGTCATTTGGAATGTTTAAGTTCGAAAGGTAAGAATTCTCTCTTTTATCCGTAGCATTGTTTGAGACATTAGGCATTGTTTAAAAAATTGAAAATATTTTTTTGATAGGCTAAATTATGTACTCCAAGTACACTATAGCCAAATGCTCTTCATGATAGAGAATTGTTCGTAGCAACCGAAAATTTACAATGTTGTAAATGTACAAAACTATGAGCTAATGACACCATTTCACCCGACAGGAGCAGCCTCTCATGAGCTGTATTTTTTATACTTTTAGGTCCTGCAATGGATGCGAGCAACTTCTATGGCAGTAAACATACACGGATTCGAATTCATCATTCTCGTGGGATTATTGAGGAACAAGTGAATCATTATCAATATGAATTGCTACAAGAAAATGAGGTGTCTGACGTAGAGGAAACAGAGTCAGAAGATGAAATAACTCAGATACAGGTAGTTATAATATATACAACACTCATTTCTGTCAAACTAATAAGAACGTGAAGATATGTGTTATAAAAACATGTAATTGATATTGATTATATTGCATTTAGAGCAAGGACGAGCAGCTGGTGGCTGCTCTTTGCAGCTTTGGAACTAATTTTTGATGAATAAATTTCAACTTTTTACGTCACTTCATATATATGAACATTTGCTGTGGCTCCAGAGATGCCAAGTTTGGCCACATTCAATTTTAAGTTGCCACCTGATTTAGTGTTATGTAGACTATATTTGAATTTATTCATCTATATATTATTTTAATACTAGCTAAATGAAAATTCTCTTGTTTGGACAGATATCGGAACTGCGAACACTTTCTCATGAAAATAATGAAATCGAAAAGCAAGGCTCTCTTGAATTTCTGCCAGTTGCATCTAATGAAACGGTTCCTGTTGCTGCTGAGACTCTTCATCATTTCAAAAATGGCACCATCTCCACTACTGGAAATATTTCTTCTTCTGCTGCTAGTTCGGAAGACTATCGCTGGAGAAAAAGAGAACCAACTGAGGTTCAGAAAGAATTCCAAGGCCAAAGATTCACAGATCCGCCAGAGGAGTATTCCCCGCTACAGTACTTCAAAATGTGCTTTGATGATGAATTAATACAACATATTGCTGACCAAACAAATCTATTCTGTGCGCAGGAGAAGGTTGCAAAACAATTGAAATGCAAACATGTAGATACCAATAAATATGAAATCGAGCAACTGCTAGGAGTTTTCTTGTTTATGGGAATATACCCGAATCCACAGTATAGGATGTACTGGTCCCCTTCTTCTCCGTTGCCTCAAATTGTGAGAGCCCTTGATGGAGGAGTCAACAGATTTGAAAGTTTGAAAAGGTTCCTCCATTTCAATGACAATACGAAGATGCCTCCTAAAGATTCCCCGGATAACAAACTGTTCAAATTAATGCCTGTGATAACTTCGGTTCTTGACAAATGCAAAGCCTTAGAGCCAGAAGAGTGCAATTCTGTCGATGAACAGGTGATACCATCTAAATGTACATCAGGATTAAAGCAGTACATGCCGAAAAAGCCCCATAAATGGGGGTTCAAAATTTTCTCGAGATGCGGGGCTTCTGGCTTGATGTACAACTTCGAAATCTACACTGGAAAACCGCATGAAACGCCATCCAGTCTTGGTATCACTGGCGATTTGGTGATGAGACTATGCGAAAATCTGCCCAAAAATCAGAATTTCAAAGTGTATTTTGACAACTTCTTCACATCGCTTCCTTTGCTAAAAGCACTGAAACAAAAGGGAATACTTGCACTTGGCACAATCAGACAAGATAGAATGGGAGGTGCGCAGAGGCTTCTAGCCTCTGAAAAAGAGTTGAAGTCATCTGGCAGAGGTTCATCGGACTGGAGAGTCGATGCCGATTCAAATATCACAGTGCTTCGTTGGTTCGATAACAGTTCGGTGCAATTGGCTTCCACATTCATTGGTCAGTCCCGTGGCGAGAAAGTAAAAAGATGGTCAGCTAAAGGAAAAGCTTATATCAGCATAGAGTGTCCCACAATGGTCCATGAATATAACAAATTTATGGGAGGAGTGGATTTGTGCGACAAGCTGCTCTCTTTATACAGGATTAAAGTCAGAAGCAACAAGTGGTACATGCCTATCTTTTTTTATTTGCTAAAGATTGCCGTTTCCAATGGTTGGTTGCTATACAGAAGGCATCATTCCCTAACACGTTCGAAAGAAAAAATGCTGACACTGTTGGAGTTTCAAAATAACATTGCGATGGATCTCACAATGGCTGGAAAACCTTCCTTTTCATCTTCAGTAAGAGGTAGATCTCCACAGAATGCACCAACTCCAAAAAGGTCAAAGACATCAGCAGCTGTCGCTGTACCAACTGGGGAATTCAGATATGATCGTCTTGATCATTTTCCCGTGCTTGATAAGAAGCAACACCGATGTCGTCATTGCACTTCGGGTTACACGAGCATGAAGTGCTCAAAATGTCAAATTTATTTATGTTTAATGAGAGACCGAAACTGTTTCTATGACTTTCACCATAAATAGATCATGAATGAACGCAAGATTTTGTGATGCAAAATAATGCGAGAAGCATTCAAGAAGAATGTGATTTTCAGTTATCACTAATGATGAATGACATTAAAATGTTTGTATTTGTAGAATATAAAGAGAAGAATGTATTTTATCAAAGTTTTGGTCATACGATGCTTTTTCTGTTGACATAAACTAAAGAAAGCCTATCCTTAGGCCGTCGTTACACGGAGACCAAATAGTAACGTTTCGTCATAATCGTTTACATAGCGGTACCATTCGGTCTGTCTAGCGCTACGAAACCGTAAGATTAAAGGTTAGAACCGTCAGCTATGGTACCGCTATTAAAGGTACCACTATTTAGATGATTATGACGAAGGATTATAATTTGGTCTTCGTGTGATGGCAGCATTATTAGTGTGTCTCCTTTTGAATTGCAAGTTATCTGCACTGCATCTTCATAATGGTTGTCTATGTACTGCATTTCATATTTTTAAATAAATGATGAAAATGATTATTTTTAGAGTTTATTTACCTGCATCACCACTTGTGTCACTTTTTGCAGCGCTAAAAAATTTTACTTCCGATTCACTTCTATCAAGAAACAAGCTTATGTCAAGAAACGAAAAGATATGAAAATTATGAAAGAATTTGACAAAAATTTAAGCACCCTTGGCCGGAATAAAGGGATTTCAAAGAGAGAATTGAAGAATGCACCATTTGGTATGAAGATAAGAGAACAGGGAAACTATGCATGTGGTGATGTTTCGCATAGAAGCAGCTGGGTAGGAAATTCGCGAAACAAAATAAAAGTTGATATGAATGGTTTCGAAAAACATGAGAGCACTGACCTGAAAAATGAATGGTCGATATGAACTAACAATTTTAAGTTAGATTAATAATTAGTTCAAACCTCCCAACTAAAACCAAGCCCTCTCTAAGGGAGGAAGGCATCATTCGACATCGACTTCAGGGAACGAGGAATGTGTGCACAAGGTGTGTTCCTGCACAACCCCTGCTCATAGTTGCACCAAATTAGGAAAGAAGTTCATCAAAGGAGGTAACAGTTGAAGAAAAACATAAGAGATGCTGAAAGAAGACCACAATATAACGAAAAAAGAGGGCCTATAACAATACAAACCTACTTTATTTCAGTAAAAGAAATGCAATTTCAGTACTAATTAACACGTTGTCTGCCTATTGATGCCTTAGAGTATCACTCTAATGCATTGTACCACTCTCGTTGTAGTTAGGGGGGTTGACTTGTTCATTTACGCATCGATGTGAATGAACAGCATTTCAAGTATTTCGACATCTAATTTTGAAGAGATTCAAGTACGCGAGGTAAAATATCATGCCACTGCATTTATACACTTCTCAGGAAACATACAATTTTTCCGAGCAGTAAAGTCTTTTTTTAAACTCAGCTACTTACAACCTTACCGTTCATGAAATGGCAGCCTCGGCAGTGAACGTGTTAAGAATTCTAAATTATGAGTTAGGCTTAATTCTAAACCGCTCCCTGGAGTAAGCAACACGCACGAATGCCTCGCTCGAGACCGCAAGTCAAGAAAAAAGGAGCACGACAAGACTCTATACACAAACTTGAGAAACAATTAATAAAGCTGGTGCAAAAGAACCTGCCCTAAGACCTAGCTAAAGTGCCCTAGCCTTTGGAGAGCGGGAGAGCTCTCTCAACATAGTATGAGCTGACGGAAGAAAATCAATTTATTTTGATAATTCCATTGAGTGTTTGCCTAAAAACGCTACTGCATTCACTATCTCAAGAGTTACTCCGCGGCACTTTTTCAATAAAAAATTATTAACACTTTAATCATAGATTAAGTTTAAAATGACAGCTGTGAAGCTTAAGATGGTCTGAAACCAAACCAAAAGCTATTCTTTTTTCAATAAATAGAAAGCTCTTGTGGCTTCATCGCTGGACCTCACATCTTCTCTCTAGGAGCGCCAAGTGTTTTTTCAGAAATACTGACTAGTTCTATTGATCAAGACTTGGTTCCAGCATTCCTTACCACCACAAAAATGTCCAACGAGAGAAAGGAGGCACCCTTAAGTGATATGATCTGGTTCTTGCGTCTAATTAAGGATATTTCTGTACTGTGGAATACTTCGAGTGTTACGACAGGTCTGCGTATCAACTTTGAACCTCCAAAAAGAACTGCATCGATCGTACTTGAAGATATAATTCGTCACGAGTTATCTACGATGTCAACTATGTTCATTCTACGAATAGCTGGGAAGCTTTCCATCAGGATGAGGCTTCTCCAGGCATCGTGGTCGGCACGAACGCGTTTCATCGAGGTCCATCTCCGGACAAGCTCTCTGAGCTTCCATCATTCGCCGCTCAAGACATCTTCAAGTTTATAATTCTTCTATTTATAAGGCTATTAATTGACATTTTAGTAAAGTTCATTATAGGAATTCATTTATTGGTTACTAATTCAATTAGGCATATTCCTATGTACGTTAAGATGACATTCATATTTTCATAACATCGTTCAAACGAGAACCTCCAGCGGTTGCTCTTAGAAACGGCTTGGCAGGGCAGGAGGGGACTTGATAGGGGACATTTCGGCCGTGAATCGCGACACGTGTATACGAAGCTCACCACTGAGGTTCATATTTATGTGTGTCTATACGAAGTTCCCTATTCGCCACGGTAGTTGCGAGGCTCTTGAGTGTCGAGCCTCACGAATTCGGTCAGAGCGAATAGGGAACTTCGTATACACACACAAATATGAGCCTCAGTGGTGAGCCTCGTATACACATGTCGCGCCTCGCGGCCAAAATGTCCCCTAGTGTAAACGGCCCTTAAATCTCGTGGTGAGGATTGACGTTCCTCCAAAAAACTCCGAACACAAACTTTCGTAGAACACTCGCTTGTTTATGAATTGTGGATGGTATTTTTGCTGGCGAATTACTTGGTTTTTACGTCTAAACCAATGATGTTTTTTACCATCTGCTTTGGAAATAAACTGTTTTTCTTTTTCTTTTTCCTTCTAAATCGATTTAATTACGTTTTTCTTACGAATACAGTAAGTTGTAGGACTACACGGATATTGCATTTAACCGAACTCAACTACGTAACGTGTACAATATTTATTCACTAATAACACAATATATTAATAGGCTTAAATTTAATTGATGTTAATTTAAACAAAATAAAATCTAGCCGCCAGTCGCGAACAACTTGACGCCGCCAAAAACGTAATCTGGACACGATTCAGAAAAGTTAGTGCTTTTGTTTGCATTTTGGTGTGTTCGTGATTGACTAAAAGTTGAATAGTTTAGACGGGCCTTACCCCGCGCCTGGCATCTAGTTTCAGGCATCGACACTTGTCTACTCGCCGTCGTCAAAAATGACGGCATAGTTTCCAAGTTTTTGAAAATGATCTGGAATGGCAAAATTTCAATACGTGTAATTTCTGCCTTTAATTCTTTTATTTTGTGTTAGCATAACATCGAAATTAATTTTAATGTTTAAACTGCTATGGAAAGGAGATTATGATATCAGTAATTCTGTAGTTCAAGTATCCAGTCTACAAGGTGGGAGTTTGGAGCGGCCAGACCGAGCGTGCACGCTTGCAACCAAATGTATTATAACATCGAGGTATTGGGTGCCTGCACATCGTAATGATACATGCCAACAACAACAATCAAATTAACACACTGACTGCGATGGGTTAAACTGAATTTCAGTATTTTACTCAGATTTAAAGTCAAAAGTGATTAGCAAATTCATCAATACCAAACATGCCAAATACCAATACCAAATATGCAAATTCATGTCAATACCAAATACCATTAATTTAAAAAAGATTGTTAGGATTTTTCAAACGACCCACTGATGGGTCGTTTCGCAGAAAGAAAAACCTAAGCACGACCCAGCAGTGTGTTAACTATACTAACTTCACTTAATTAGAGCTGCGCCACCTAGTGTGAAGAACAGCAGACCTTTAGGTGGATTGCTGAAGGTTCGAATTAGAATAGATTTCAAAGTTTATACATACCTCAAAGGTTCGTCTCCCTTCACCTCGTTTTTTCCTCAATTTGTGGACAATATCGTTGGTGCAGAGATTTCTCAGTTATGTCAAGTAATGTTTTATGGCTTGAAACGGGAAAATTTCATGGTCAATAATATCGTAAAGCAAGCTGAACCCGCGAGAAAATTAAAGAACTTGAATACTTGAAACAAACGGACCTATTCTATCCTAATGTATCCTAACCTTACCGATCCTATCACCACTATATCCTAGTTTCACTATTTTACGTTAATATCCGAAGTGTTCTATCTAACCCTCAACGCATTTTCCCCTCATATAGCGCCCTTATCTGCCCTATTTTATCTTAATCTAACGCCCTTACCAGCCCTAACCTAACTTACACCACTACAACCTTGCCTACGCTAGCTTACTCTGTAGCTTATCCCAGCTTATCCTTACTTATACGGACGTATAACATGATCGTAAATTTTCTATTTAATCAGCTTAACGCTCAAATTATCACTAAACTTTTTACTCTGCAATAAGTGAACGCGTAGCATACACACGTACAAGACGCGTGAATTATTTTGTAGGGAGGTACATCATAGTTACCGCTAGGTCCTTTCGTGCCGGGAAACACTAACATACGCCTTCATGGTGAGTAATCCGAATAGGGTTGTAAGCTTGGCAATGAGAAATTTGTCCAATGGGATTTCAACTTGAACCTTCAATTGCAACTGAACCCACCTCTTCGATACGTGAAAAAGCACAAAAACCGTCGTCTCTGCTGAGCTAATAATGTCCAATCTTACAGATCTGAGGATGCCATCGTCTTCTCAGTCAACGGATGTGAACCTTGCCCAGCTCAGGGTGCTTTCTATATTGGAGCCAGAGGAACTCACACCTACAAAACCGAATGCTGTGACCTTATCTGGGCTGCAACCGATGGTTGGACAGACCCGTACGAGAGGATCAACTGGACCAGCATTTCCACCGTCTCGCCCGCGCCTAAAAGATAAAAAGGCCTTAGGCTCTCTAAGTTACACTACGGCGAACTCTATGTTAACTGTACAAAAAAATATATTAGCTTCAATCAATGCTTTGGTATCTCAGCGAGAAAAATTAGTTACTGCCACTGAAAAAATGGTAAACCACTCTGAAAGAATGGCAACTCTAGCCGGAAGATTAGCCACTAATGCTGAAAAAATGGCAAATCATGCTAAAAGAATATCGGGATGTGTGGCCGTTGTTGCCAATTCAGTTGACACGAATGCTGCAGCCTCTAATTTACAACCTCCGAACTCGTAGATGAAGTTGTGTATTGTTAGCAGTAATGTTTAATATTTTGTCTATACCTCTTCAATACGTGGTATATTAAAGGGTCATTCTTAAGGATGTTAATGGAATCTTACAGCGATTATTTTTCAAGCGGTGAATAGAAAGTTAGATACTGTGATGGCAGTAACTTGAAATGATTGATGCATCACTGACATCGAAGAATAATTACTATTTGTTAGACCCGTAATTGATTGGTTAAAACGATCTTTAAATGAACAGTGTATAGGCAGATTTTTTTACTAAACTCCCTCAATTTCATCTTCGGATATCATCAGAAGCAATTTGAATCCATATTTCTCAATTCGTAAAAAAACGGAAGCCTGCAATCATCTAAGTCGTTCAGGTATCCAGTCTACAGAGGAGAAGTAGGGGCGGATAGACCAGACTAGCGAGCAACAAACTATGTATATAGATCGGTATTAATTACTAGGGAATTCCCTTCACAGTGAGCACTGGGAGAACAGGGAACACTTTCCCGCTCGTTTATTTCTCCCAAAATGATATATGAGTGTTGCTCGAGTTCTTCGTTGTTTGAGGCAATGTCTTAGCTAAACTTAATATGTTTCTTCTAATTGATTCATCAAATGTGAAAATGTAATAACTGCTTCATTCGATAGTTTCGCTATATCGTAATGAAGAACAATCAAACGAGTTTATCTCTAATTTCACCGCCAACCCTCCAATATTGTGCATTACACCTCCTCTTGCTTTTCGGTGTAGGTACAGCAGGGAATGTGAGCGCCAGGGTAAAGGAGTCGGAGGAATAAATTTGAGACTAAAACTCCGACTCTACTTTTTCAGTATGTAGCGACTCTGACTCCACCTTTTCAAAATTTTGCTACTCCAACACCGACTCCACCTATTCACAATTTTGCGACTCCAATTCCACCTATTCACAATTTTTAAGATTATTTTATTTTAATGGTTGGAGCTATTGCCACTTGAATATATGTTTTTAGATTCTTTATTTACAAATGACATTCAAATTTGTAACGGAATGTTAAAATTCAATGTTTATTATAAGTATTCTACGGACATGTGTCCTCTGAGTAGGCAAGGTGGGCAGTGCCTACCCTGAGAAGTATAGATCAGCATCCACAATTTATTTCTATAGTAAAGTATCAGAATATGCACCAAATCCAATGAAATTATAACAGTTGATTTAATTGCTACGCTCAAAATACCAAAAATTTTGATGTATTTGTCGTTTAAGGTACACACGATTTGCACTGCTTTACATTCTCTGTATTTTCACTACGCAGAGTAACAATGCAGTGCAGGTGCCACATCATTGCTCAACATTATGTTTTATTGCAGCTACATACGAGTATAATAGGCAAAAGCCGTTCTGCTTTCGTCTCAGCAGACTATCGCTCCCAAACGTGGGGCCACGGGGTAGTCTGCTTAGAGGAACAGAGAAACGCACTTCCTCTGACGTTTCTGATACAATTTGTATACAAATAAAAGCCTTTTTTAGCTTCTTTGTATTTAATATAGTATCCGTATTTTATTTTCTACTAACTATTTACCATGTTTTTGAGACTCTAATTTCAATAAACGCCCATTTTTTATTCATTTTGTATAATTGGTGCAATTTGGAACGTCTTCAGCAAGAAGTTTTACACAATTGCCCAAAGTGCAGCAACTATTGCAGCTGAGAGCCGTGCACTGCTCTCAGTTGCGACATATGATTGACTAAGTGAGGTTTTTCCTAGTGTTGTGTTACTATTTTCAAAGCAGCTCGTTTTCATTGTATTTTAATTATTTCATGCATCCCGATATTGATACTGGTTATTTCAAACCTATGAAAAGCTCGGAATTCTAGTTGTAGATTTGGAGCTTTACTTAAAACAATTAAATAAAAATTTGATAAAAGTTTTATAAGAATTTCTAGTAAAATAATTAGTTTTTCCTGATGTACAACCTCATATTGATGTTGTAAAATAGTATCATCTCTTCGGGAAACACTGAATGGAAAGGTGATAATCTATTGTAAAGCTGTAACCCTTACGTTTTTGAGAAAAGAAAATTGTGGAATAGAAATGTTAGAAATTCTATGATTGCTCACTCTAAATGACTTTAGGATCCGGAAACGTGATTTTGATATTAATATCAGAATGACTCAACAGAAATTCATATAAAACTCAACAGAGTTTTGTATGAATTTGTTGTAAAATTATTCGTTTTTCCTGATGTACAACCGAGTTTTGTTCTTGTAATAATGTTAAATGTCAATTAGAAACATTGAATAAAAACCTAATTGTAAGGTCTTCGCAGTAGGATATTAAGAAATTGACAGAATTAACATGAACAAGCGTAGGCATTTTAGGTTCACTAAGTTCGAAATGTTGACCCTAGAGTAGCGGTGAGGAGATTCAGGCAAACGTTGGATCGTTTAGTTTGAATGTGCGACGTAATTTGGCACTACGCCATTTTCTATGTCAGAGATAGGAAATAGCATGACACGTTTGTCTTTAACTCTCATGCAGCTAAAGACTTCTTTATTAGAGTGAGAAGCTATTTCCACAAAAGAGCGCTAGGAACTGAGAGAGCCTTTTGCCCCACATCAGATGAACAGTAACTAACTGAGACATCATCGCTCCGATTTGTTTTTTATTCCGAATATTGAGTGAAAATTTTTTTACAACGTTTGCATCACCATGAGGGAGGTAGAGAGGCGAAAACATTTGTCGAGCGTAATGAATAAAGAATCTTTCTGGTATTGGGGTCCAGGCAAGTTTTTTAAGAGAGGGGTAGCATGATCGCGTTTCCTGAAACTACCTATGCACACCACTTAGTCGACGAAGTCTATAATTGTTTGCAACTCTAATTGAAAATATGAAAATATGTTTCATCAGACACCTGGACGCTTGCACTGGAACTTAGGATAAACTTCAACAAGTTTCAACAGATAATTTAGGAAGAGCTTAACTTGTCCTGTCGTTAGAGCGTTCACAACTTGCAATGGAAGACTTGTTGCCCATTTAGCACACAAAGCTTTGTAATGATGTTATCATTAAATGTTAACTACGGCAGGTTGAATTAAAGTTAAATATTCGACTCAAATTGGAGTTTAGTTTAGAGATCAGTTTTAAAATAACAAAAAGGAAAGCTATCATGCCTTCCTTTACTTTTCATCAAGCACGTATATTGAGAACTGAGTTTGTTCCTGCTGGTTGGTCAGCAGTATTACGAAAATCCTCAGTGACCACCGGTGGGTCACGTCGTAGTCAAAGTGTTTAGCTAACTCCTATGTCCTACTTACGATAATGTTCATGCTTTTGGTTAATGTATTTTTCAAATTAGTTTTTCAAATGTTTCAAACGGAGCAATAGTTGTGTGGAAATGGGTGAGTAACCTCATCCCTATTAAAACGACTCTCAATTAACTTGAAGCTTCACAATTTGAACCAAAAAAACCTCGTTCAAGTCCAATCCTCGCCATTGCACTGTAAATTCAACGAAGCAAACGGCCTTGAAAAAGATCTATTCGTAGGAAGTATTTATGGAACCGATAATGACCTCCTAAAAGCATTGAATGCTTATAATTAGGACTCAACCCAACTGGAAATACGCCGTTGGAAAAAAAATTGCTCTGAAGAACCTGAAAATATCCTTACTGGTGCATCTACAGCAGGAGCAGTAAATAGCTCTGCTCAGGCTGATATCCAACGAGTCAAGAAAAAAGCGCTCCTACCAAATACTGAAAACCGGTCTTCTGTCGTATCCAGTGACCTGCTGGTATATCCTCAAGGCATTCAGCCTGTGAATGTCACAGTCTTAATTGAGCCCAGAAATTCGTCACAAGATGTAAAAACCTCTTTTCAAATGGGCTTAAATTAATGAGATCTGCAGTCATCTGAATTTGGGGAAAGCAACATTATTGATACAAAAAACTTAAAACGAAAATTGTTGATAGTTAAGATCAAAACAGTTAACATCCATCAACTATTAACCCTTTCGGTACTGACGGCTACTCCAGTGCCAAGTTGGCTAGTGCATCCAGTTTAGCACATCTAACCTAGTTTTATAGTAATTTAACAAGTGAGGGAATATTTTGGAGTAAATAGCAAAACTAGGGAAATTGCAAACATTCATTAAACTAGTTTTTAAACAATTCCAGAAGCCTGCACACGTAAATTACCATAGGTTACCACAAGACCCTGTTATTACCATAGGACCCTGTAGCATAGGCACGCGTAAGTTCATGCTACAGGGTCCGTGAAACACATTCAATACCTTTTCCATTTAACTTGAGCAAGTTTACTGAACTTTGTTTATTTTTGATAAATTCGGGCAAGAACTTATAAATAATTTCTTCGGAAATACAAAAACTTAATTATCAACATAAAAAATTTCTGTCGCCAAGCATAGAGATTCAAAGATTCAAAAAATTAAAATTAAAATAAAGAAGTAGGGACTTGCTTAAGCTAAAAGCACCCACACTAGGACAATTTTACTGACAATTCAGGGTAATGACAACTTTTTCCCCTGGAGTTTTTTATCCAAACAATTTGAATTATCGTACCGAAAGGGTTAAATACCACTCGAATTGGGGACTCATCTGCAACATGCAGATTGCCAGAGGCAATGCAAAAATCATTTGGAGTTATAGGATCAGTTGGACTTGACTCAGACCTAGATGAAATTAAAGAATACCTATCTTAAAATAACCCAAATCTCAACATTCAGCCTCTGACACGAGGAAAAGATCATTAATCAACACTTATGTGTGGAATTGACATTTTCTGGACCTATACTGCCTGAATGCGTATATCTAGGATACCAAAGATTTCAAATCCGCTTATTTGTGGACAGGCCTTGGCAGTGCTACTACAACTGTCAAAGGTTTTAGACACAACGCAAGAGACTGCAGTTCAAAGCCTCGATGTGTGATCTGTGCTGGACCCCATCAATTAAGAGAATGCATCTCCAAGGAAGTAAAGAAACCAATGAAATGCACAAACTGTAAGGGAGATCACACAGCAAGCCATGGGGGATGTGTGGGATTGAAAAATGTCAAGCTTGTAGAGAAAATTCGAGCAGAAAACAAAATGTCGTACAGAGATGCAGTGATAATGGAAAAACAACAAGACACGACTGCCAACACGCAAAGAAAATTGAAGGTGCAAATTATCAAGTCAACTCTTTCAAGTAAAGCAACGTCATGAAAAGTAAGCTATCAGAGCGGATGTTTGCTAAGAAAAAAAAATTTAACTAACCAGAATGAAAATGAAGATGTAACCCAGAATACATTGCAAATCCCAGCAGGCATCTTCATGTTCAGTTAGCCCTGTAGTGTTCTATCTCAGCTACCCCTCAAAATCTTATTCTACACCTTTTTCACTTCAAATTAATCTAAGTCAAGTTCAATTTAATCCAAGTCAAGTTCAATTTAATCCGAGTCAAGTTCAGTTTAATCCGAGTCAAGTTCAAATTAATCCAAGTCAAGTTCAATTTAATCCTAGTCAAGTTCAAATTAATCCGAGTCAAGTTCAAATTAATCCGAGTCAAGTTCAAATTAATCCAAGCCAAGTTCAAATTAATCCAACCCTTAGTTGAGTTAAAAATGACGTAATAATTTGTTAATATGAGTTTTTTTGTTAAATATGTATTTATTGGATGTGATGAGCAAAACTGGTTTCGAGGATTTATTTACACTCAGATATTTATACACGTGAACTTCCACTTTATCACATATATGAGATCAAACACATGCAAGAACAAAATATTATCATGGGACGATATGTAGATTTAATCTTTAAAAGAAATATACATGTGCGATTCACTGAGTACTACTTTCAAGACTTAAATATTCATAAAATGATTATTATAAAAATTATTGAAGTCTTAATAGTATTATATATTGAATTGTGAACACACACAAATCAAATCAGTATATTAAGTTAAAAACATTATTTCTTGCATTATTATTGTGTATTGTGAGTGGATCCTACATTTCTTCACAATGACTAACACGGAATGTATGCAAGAATGCTCATGCAAGAATGTAGCTGGGTAGTAATGTACAAGTATAAATTGTAATCAAACGGAATCGTACATAAGTACTCAATGAATCGCACTTTATATTTCTTTTAAAGATTAAATCTACATATCGTCCAATGATAATATTTTGTACTTGCATGAATTTGATTTCATAAATGTGATAAAATGGGATTTCACGTAAATAAATATCTATGAGTGTAAATAAATCCTCGAAACCAGTCTTACTTAAAACAACCAATAGATACATATTTAACACAAAAAAACTTATATTAACAAATGATTATGTCCTATTATAACTCAACTGAGGGTTGGATTAATTTGAACTTGACTCGGATTAATTTAAACTTGACTTGGATTAATTTGAACTTGACTTGGATTAAATTGAACTTGACTTAGATTAATCTAAAGTGAAAAAGGTGTAGTCCATTTGTGTTCAGTAATACTAATATGCGTCAATGTGAATTTAATTAATGACGAGTTTTAATTGCTCCATCGCGTATGACCGATACCAACCGCAGGAAGAGTATATAAGTGAGGCCGCTGCTTCACTTGCTTCAAACGGAACTCATTGGCTGATGCAGCAACAATACCTGGCCCAAGGAGCTTTAATGGAATGGAGGCGGCATCGCTATCTTTTGCCAGTCAAGCGAGTGAAGCCAATTTTGCCGACCCAAGCCCCGCCCACCCGGCATTGGGTCCCAGTGTGGAGGTGGTGTTGCAGTGGAGGGGTAGCACCACCTCCATCATCAGCGACTGAAGACCGCGCTGTTAAATGGCAGACTTGCGCTACTCTGTGCTACACATTTTTTTCTTAGGCATATATTTCAACTGCGTCCTCGCTGAATGATAAAGAAACTCATATTGAAAAAACTCATCATTGACCGCAGCGTGGATAAGCGGCGCCCTGTCACGCTGAGTGTCTGACACGCACTGAGCCCCATCTCCATGTGTGTGCCCGTATACCCTACAGCTGCCGAAAATTGGCTTCACTTTAGAGCGCTGATGCCGCCTCCATTCCATTAAAGCTCCTTGACCTGGCCTTACAAGTGGTGACCCCAGAGTGACCATGGCGAGGATATTCAAGCTAATGATAAACAGCAACATGTCTTTTCCTGACTTCTTCATTTTGGATATCATTAATGAAGAATGCATAGAAACCTTACTAATGGTGAACTTGAACTGAAAAAAAATGAAATAAACAATAAGATTCATTCTGTAGTTATACCCAGTATATCAGTATTGCGTGCAGCTGGGATGGAACTGGATTTGAGGATGGATGAGTCCCTCCAAAAATAAACAAGACACGCTTTCACCCAACCAATCTTGCAAGAAAACAAGTAAGGACAACATTCCAAAAAACCCTGAGTTAAGATCAAAGCGCACGTCCCAAGACAGCCTTGGATCCACTTTCAACTCCCACCAAACCAGGGGCCCAATAGGACATCAAGAAAATACTGAATAGGGCACAGAACAGAGGTAATAAGAGTGGGATAAAAAATCGAGACAGGTAACTATTCAAATTTTATTGTAGGGAACTGTTTTAGTTTTCACAGTAAGCTATAAGAATTTAAAATAAGAGTGAATACTACAAAGCCAAGTGTAATTTGTTTATCCAAAACATGGTTGAAGGCCAGCAGAGAACCAACTTTTAAAATTATCGCACTATTTACAAGCATAGACTTGTAAGATCTGGAGGAGGCATTGCAATGTTAGTTCGAAATGACGTGTACTGCTCAGAAAAATTACTGAATGAATACCAAAGATCCAAGCAATAAAAATAATCAAAAAACCAAAAACTATTGAAATCTAGAACTTGTGTCACCCATACTCAGTTGTCAGTACAGATCAATTTAATAACTATTTTTCTCAGCTTGGCTCAGGTAAACTTGTCACTGGAGACTTTAATGCCCACCACCCAACGAGAGACACAAAAGCCTCAAGTAATAAAACTGGCAACAACTTTGTGAATGTATTTCTATTACATGAGACCTCGTTTTGCTCACACCATTAAATTTGCCAACTTCTTATCATCTGCCTACAAAAACAAAATCCACCTTGGATTTGTGTTTCATCACTGCAGACCTTCAACCAATGTCCCATGTAAATCTGGGGGAGGAACTGAGTAGTGATCATGATTCAGTGCTGCTATCGGTAGATTTTCTACCGGACGTGGCCACTTTTATGCTAGAGGCCACTGATATTTTGGCAGGGGTTCCTGGGGCCAATGGAAAGCCTCCCTTCCTCCTATAAATAGGGGGAAAATTTTGAGGAATCTGTTAAAAATTTCACAGAAGCACTTATCCAGATGTCAAAAAAGGTTTTTACATGAACTCAAGAAAGGATCGCCCCGAATTACTCAAAGCCTTGGTGGAATATAGTGAGTGCAACATGTGGGTCAGTTAACGTCATGTAGCAAAAAAATAATTTTATTAGGAAGCACCCAACCCCTGGTAATTTGATCACCTTAAGGAAAACAGAAGCAATGATTAAACGAGCTACCACAGCTTCTAAAATTAAAGCTTCTCAGGATTTTTGTACTGAAATAAACCAATTTACAACAGTGAATATATGGAAAAAATAGGTACCTTGTCTAGAAAACGACGGGTAATTAGAACAGACCGCTTGATCTTTTATGATAAAGTGATTACTCAGGCTCAAAGTAAGTCTGAAACCATAGAAGATGTATCCTAAAAGGTACTAAATTCAAAATGCTCCACACCAAATAGCACTTACTTGGTACAGCTAGCTATGGCCCTTAGGAATGATGATATATTAAACTATAATGAACCTTTTCCTCTGTCAGAATTCCACTTAGTGATAAAACATGGTAAAAATACTTCACCTGGTGATGATATGAACCACAATCAAATGCTCAAAATCCTTACAGTGCAGTTAAGGACTGGTTCTTGTCCATAATTAACCATGATTTTAAAAATAGTATAATCCCTTCTACACAGAAACTAGCTACTATAATACCTGTATTAAAACCTGATAATGTACGAGTATCTACTGATTCAGATGCTTGTAGACCTATACCAATGTATAGGTCTATAGGTCAAATGCTGATATGTATGATATGTCAAAAAAATGGATGGCTTGATCTGTGATCGATTGTATTATATGCAGGAAAAATGTGATGCTTTAAGTGACACTCTGAATGGTTTTCGGAGAAAGACGTGCACACTGGATCAGGTGGCTAGGCTGGAAATTAACTTTAGATTTACCCTGGTGAATCGAGGTATACGCCTGGTGATTTTCTGTGATTTAGGTAAGGCTTAAAACCATATTTGGCACACTGGTCTTGAAATCTCTATAGACTCTCAAAAGGTGGAATTGTTGGTAGGACACTTGGAAAAAAAGAGTGGAAGAAAAAGTGCTTGCATGGTGTGACTGCCTTGAAAAGGGAAAGTTTCTGCTCAAAATTAGGGATGCTGTTGGTTTTTGGCTTTGGTCACACCTCCGTTTTAGATTGGTTGAAGCTACAATGGCTCGTTTGAAAACTGGACATATGGGATTGAACCAACATTTATGCCGGTTTGAACTCTCAACAACAAAAAAATGCACTTGCGGAACAATATATAGCGTTGAGCACTTTTTACACCAATTTCTACAGTACGCACTGGCTAGAGATAATATGTATTCAGAACTAATTAGTACCAAGATCCCCTGCACAGTTAAAAATCTGTTGGGGGGGGGGGGGGGGGGGGGAGGCAAACATGATGCCAAAATGCAACAATTTATTCTTACTGTTGTAGCAATTTTTTCGGCATGGACATGTAAACTGGAAATTCTACAGATGTATAGCTACTAACCACTAACATCAGAAAATTACCTGAAAACCACTTCCATAATGGAAGAAAAACACTTAGTTAAATGGAGTGTTTTATATACATAATGTTTGTAAATGTAACTACTGGACGAGAGGCTCTATGAACAAAGAGTGAACCTACCTTTAATAAGCAGCATAGAACGTCACTAATTTGCCTCTTGGAGACATGCACTTCAGTAGAAGCAGATTAATGTAGAGAGTAGGGAGTACCCAGTCTTTTTCGCCGGAGCATGCATGTTTTTCGCCGCCCAAGCAATTTAATTACTTGGGCGGTGAAAAACATGCATGCAGGCTGTGTAAAAGTTAGACTGGGTAAGCATGTCTAAGTTATAAAATGCCCCAAATACCAAAGCTGGGCGTTATCGCGATAGTTTATCGCGATAACGATTTCGGGTTATCGGTTTTCCGATAATTTTTTTTCCCGAGTTATCGATTTATTGGTATCGCCGATATTTTTCGTTCCAAACTATCGATAATCGATAATTTCAGTTTTTCCCGCTGGGATTCGACATGACGGGGCGGGAAGAGTTCGGGACAGGAACTATACGTGTAGGATGTACGTGTTATGGTGTAATATGATTGGCCTCTTTTGTGGCCTTTTTGATCGAAAGTGTGGCCTCATGTGGACTGGGACATCTGGCAACCCTGTGGGTGAGACCGTGACGACACGTTTTCAGTTCGTATTTAGCTCCTCTGATCGTTGGATGTGCATTTAAGTCCGTCTTGTTCAGGGTAAAACTTGCAGTATATTAATTAATTGAAAATATGAGTGATATAGAGGAACTTAGTGACAGTGATAGGGACCAATACCAATACCAATATCGTTATCACTAGTATCGGAATTTTGGATTTATCGATTTATCGGTTATCGATTATCGGCGATAAATTTTTCGCCAATTATAGATTATCGGTTATCGCCTATAAGGTTTTCGTTATCGATTTATCGGTTATCGCGATAACGTTTTTTCGTTATCGTGCCCACCACTGCCAAATACCTGCCTGCTTGATACTCTAGGTTGCGCTTCCCAGGCTGGACCTTGGTTCTCCCTTGACACTACTTCTATGCTGCTCAGGTGTCTCGATGCTTAGGTTGAAAATGCTTATCATGTGTGCAATTGCTAACTTTGAGGCTCTATTCATCTATTACAGAGAAATACGGTAACGCCAAAGAAAACCTTAGAGACCTGAAGCGCATGGACCCGCAAACTCAGTAAACTGAAGAAAGAATAAGAAGAAACACCATTGAAAATGGATTAATGATCTCAGAATCTGAAGAAGTAAAACTAGCAATTCAAGCACACAAATTAACTCAGGCATGGTTGGTATCATAGTTACAGCCAAAAAATAAAGCAATATTATTTGGTGGCATCATTTGAGTTGGAAATTCCAGCTTAACTCTGACAAAACAACTGTCTCGACATACTTTAACGAATCACACTAGAGTACACGTGAAAATAGTCACGTCTCCCAGCAGAGGGACTGCTCTGCCCAACAAAAAACCAACTCCCTGTATCTAACAAAGAACTGGTTCCTACGAGGCATCGAGCTACTGCTTTGTGAGCAAAGCCCCCCATAGAACGTTAGGCTTCAGAACAAAGTGTCATGATGGGGCATAAAAAAACTCTTCAGTTCAAGAAAGATCTAAATGCTTGTGACATTACCCCTTTTACAATTATCAATTGTGAGTTAAACTAAAATAGTTTATAAAATCAACCTACAAATGCGTGCGCGCTAAGTTTGTTAGCGTATATCTAGGGCTTGGAAGCAGTCATATAAAAACTTCAAACCCTACTCTAACCTTGCAGCGAGATCGCATTTGTAAAACGCGATGCCGGACACACGGTAAGGTACAAACAGGTACAAAACTCCCTCTGATTTATTTATATATCTTTTGAGAGCAGGAATCAGCAACTCAACTGATGTCACATCAAAAGATTTCTTTAATTTTTGCTTTAATTATTGTACTAACTACCTCTGAGACAATTTGTGTGCTTCAATTATTAGTTTTACTTCAGATTCTGGATTAATCAATGCATTTTCAATGGTGTAGCAGTGTTTCCCAACCTTTTTCTTTCGTGGAACCCTTCCAATAATAGTGATGTCCCAAGGAGCCCCTACAAAAGAAAATATTTTACAATCTTCTTTATTTCTCTCTCATAATGCAAGCAATATTTTTCTTTTCATAGCTGATTTATGTAAAAAAAATATTTTTCTAAAATTTACTGATAATTTTGGAAAAACAACATATTTTTCTGACATTTCGTTACAACTCACAATAACTGGATCCTTTTCCAGTTTTTCCACAATTCAAAAATAACTGAAATAACTGAAGAGGCAATAGTCCTATCAATTAAAATAACACAAACAAAAATATATTCGGCCAGAATAAAATGTGCTTTTCAGTGCTACACTTGCGCTTGTCTTTTGGAACACAAATACGTGATTCGAGATCGAATCGTTGATAAAAACACATGCATTTCTTCTTCCATTGAAAGGAGACAGTTTATTTCAATCCTCTTAATGATTGTAAAATGAGGAAAAGCTTGCTCACACGTGTAGGAAGCGGAAAACAGAAGCAAATATTTCTTTCTTTTTATGTGAATGGTAGGATATTCTTTTTTCACTGAAATTCAAAACTTGTCTAAGGATATGTCTGAAATCTTATCTTGAGTGTACGATCTGTCTGGAATACATTACGTTGTTCCTCTTCTCTAAAATTCAAGTTCTTGGGATGGGTAGAACATTCACAGAAATGATCCCTCACCCGATCAAACTAATGGGTTGAAAAGGAGGGAAAATAATGTACAGTTTTTATATACAGCTCTTCTATGTAGGTGCTTTTGAATAAGACATGAAATTTGCTGGAAACAATCTTCACTTTTAAGCGACTGCAGTAGTTGCAACATTTCAAGGTTTCCTTTTGAAACATGTTTTTCCAAAAGTTCAGGCATCTTTTGAATTTAAGAATTTTATCACTTGAAATCAATACATTTTCTCCAGAGCCTTGCAGCGACTTATTCAGCTTATCCATGTGCTAAGAAATATCTGCTAAGTACTGCAGCTTCTGCAACCATTCTTCATCTTCAAAGCACTCAGCGAAATCTGATTTGTTTTCTTGAAATTACTCCTGCAATTTACCTTTCAAATCTAACACTATTTAGAGCTGTTCCTTTACCAAGCCATCGAATTTCTGTACGCAGTACATTTTTATACTTCTTGTCTAAGTAAATTTCCACAAAACTTTTCAAACCTTCTGCGATGAACTGGTCTTTGTTTGATAAAGTTCACCATCCTGATGACATTATCAAAAACTTTTTATAATTCGTTTCCATGAGCCAAGAAACCAACACCTCTCTGTGAAGAAAGCCTTGTGCAGTGACAGTATCAGTATTTTCTTGCTTTACTAGAGAAGTGAAACCTTCGATTGATGGGGCACCATCAGTGCAGAAACCAATACAATTCTTCCAGGAGAAATTATTCTTCATATACGGAGAAAAAATATTAAATATATCCCTGCCTATACAAGTTTCAGGTAGTTCTTTGCGACAAATAAAAATATAATTAAAAAACTGAAAATTGTACTTGTATATGTGTGCAAAAGCATAATTATCTTAGCCTATTTATCAGTATCTCTTGAAAGAACCCTTTGCAAGCTCTTAAGGAATCCCAATATTCCACGGAACCCAGGTTGGGAAACCCTGCCATTGGCAACAGAATAGATCTTTCGACGGGAAGCGCTCATTAGATATACAATATTGTAACTTCATTTCTATCAATATTCAGAATTTAAACACCATTAAAAATGCATTGATGTTCGTATAATTTAAAGAAGTAAAACTAACAATTCAAGCAAACAAATTGACTCAGGCATGGTTGGTATCATAGTTACAGCAAAAATATGAAGTAATGTTACTTGGTGGAAACAGTTGAGTTGGAAATTCTTGCGCACCTCTGAAAAACAACAATCTTCTTGGATTAAAAAAGGGTTTAAACAACTACTTTAACAGAAATCTCAAACAACTTATCAAAAACTCATTTATTTCGCAACGATTTCTTAACATTTAAAATTTTTATAAACTGTATTAAACTAAACAATAACGCAGGCTGTATTAAATCATTTGCTATACCTTTATTTCAGCATAGCAGTATAGATGAAGGAAAGCTTGTTTTCTCATGATTTTTTAACTTTCGAAAAACATTCGATTGCGAAGACAATGACATTTTGCTCTCGAAACTCCACTGTTATGTCACTAGTGGGGTTCAACATGATTGGTTTAAATCATACCTAACAAATCGGAATCAAAAGGTGGCCATTGACGATGCACAATCAGAACTACTGCCATGGAGTACCACTAGGATCTTTCCTTGGGCCTCTTCTAATTTTAATCTTTATCGACGATACAATCAAATCTACTGCATTTTTCACATTCATACTTCTTGCCGACGACAGCCCGTTTTCTACGACTCTTCCTAATAAAAATCCCATTTTAATTTCAGAGAGCCTAAATAACGAGCTGCAAAAGGTTTCAATGAGGCTCAAAACAAATAAAATAAATAAGCCTCAATATCGATAAGTCAAAATACATTATATTCTCATACAAACCGAATGCTTCTCTTCAACGCCTTAAAATTGGTGTTGGTTAAATGGAAAAAACTTTCTTATGCAAATTCCTGGGCATTATAATAGATAAACATCTGACCTCAAAAAGCATATTGCACACATCAGTAATAAATCATCAATATTCGTGTGAATCTTTAAGAAATTTAAAAATGTATTTCCTGAAAAAAATTTGAATATACTTTATCGAACGCTCACGTCACCATATTTAAATTACGGAATAGAGTCATGGCACGAAACTGATGAAAATGAAATCAATTTGCTCTTTGCACTGCAAAAAAAGAGCTGTTAAAGCGGTAAGAAAATAAGGATATAATACTCACATAAATGATGTGTACAAAAGTTTAAAAATACTTAAGCTTTTGTACTTTACAAGCTCTTCGTACGTAATTTCATGAACAAAACCTTGACTAATGAAGGCGACAAAGGCCTTAAATAATTATTAACAGCACATATTGGCCATCATGATCATATAACCCGAAATAAAAGTAACTTCAGACTTCCTTGTTATTCAAAGGCCTGGTCATAATACAGTGTCCGCTTCTTTAAAACCGAGGCTTGAAATTCGATTCCTTCTGAAATCGGTGATAAAAGTTCTCACAAAGCTTTCAAAACGAATCTGGAATCCGTATTTCTATGGAAATATTAATCCCGTAAAGAAATCCAGTTAAAGTTTTTCTGCTATGTGATTCATCTTGATGGACTAATTTACCATGATTAATAATATTGATCATGAGCCTAATCTTGAAAATTTTCTAGATTATGCTGCTTTCATAATAATCTTCTAGATTATGCCCACATAAACTTTGTTGCAATATTAAGCATCGAATCTTGAGCGACTCAATTCATTGATCAGTCTAATGTGCTAATAGGTAAGTGAATTGAGTTAAACATAATTGTACACTTTGAAATAACCTTGGTGATAGAATGCCCTAGAAGTTGTTGACCTTATTCAGGGCGACAAGTAGATATACTGTAACGTGTCCATTGTGATAGGCTTAAGAAACAATCTACAAATGTATCGCCGATGTCGCGTGCAATGTACACGATCGAGGATACGATACGATACGGTGTGCACGTGTGCTTCTGATCCTCCGACGAAAATTGTGGTGAATTAAAGTGAGGTTGCTGAAAAACTAGTATAGTTTGTATATTCACGTGAGTACAGTGTGTGACTTTGTATGGAGTGCTCGTGAGAGTAGTTCTTTTGTTGCGTGAGAGTTGAGACTGAGCATTGGTGTGGTGACTTGCAATTTTTGACTGAGGTGTTTTGACTGGTAAGCTTTCTTTGCATATAAGGAGTATAGTGTGTGACATTGTAGAGAGTGACTGTGAGAGTAGTAGGTAACGTTTTTGTTTCTTTTTGTTTGATAACTTGATTTTCAGTAGATTTGGTGAGTGAAGACTTCTTCTGCCTGTGAAATTTGTACTGAGATAGAAGTCTGTGTTTGAGAATGGCAAGAAATAGGACTGGTCGTAGGAAGGGAGGTGCAAGTGGAATGGATGAGGAGGTTGAGTGCAAGACTTGTAAAGAGTGGGTAGATATAGATGCATGCAAAGGTTTGAGAGAGATGAGTCGGAGAAAGTTGAGTGATCTTGTGTTTACGAGCTGGAAATGTTTGAATGATGAGAGTAAGAAGTTGAAAGAAGTTGAGAGATTGACAATTCTGATGGTTGCTTTAGAGGCTGACTTGAAGGATGAAAGGAAGCTGAATGAAGGAAACAATTTAACAATTTAAACAATTTAAACAATTTATTTACCACAGGAGATACAGAGATAAAATGTTTCTTAAGTCTAGTACAATGGTCAAATTTGAGTATAGCTACCTGTGGGCCCGAATAAGTTCAGTGACTTCTAGGGCATCCTACCATCAAGGTTAGTCTTAGGAGTACAATAATGTTTAACCTAATTCACTTAAACTAGAGACGCATTAGACTGATCAATGAGATAAGTAACTCGAAATTAGACACTTTATTTCACAATATAGTTCATATGGACTAGATTTAACAGTATATTCGACAAACGATTCAAGAACAGACTGAAGATCGGCGAAATTAATCAAGGCGAATTACATTATTAGGACCAGTTATGTAGGGGACAAGGTTTGACTCTGTGATCTTACACGACTAGTAATCTGATAGGAAGTGAGATTCAAGACTTTTTTTGAATACCTTATAAGAATTACTTTCACGGATCTCCGCAGGTATTGAGTTCCAAGTTTTAGTTCCAACGAAGAGGATACTGTGTTGTGACCGAGCCTTTGAGTAATAAGGAAGCATGAATTTACTCCTATTTCGGGTTAAATGGTCGTGGTGACCAGTTTGCGTAGTTAATAGTTGTTTTAGGCTATGGTCGCCATCATTTGTTAATGTTTTGTAAATGAAATTGCAAATGGAGATTTTGTAGAGATCCGAGAGCTTAAGTATTCGTAAATTTTTGAATGAGTCATTTGTGTGAGCATTATATTCTAGATTCTTTATCGCTCTTATGGCTCTTTTTTGCAGGGTAAAGTTGAAAGAATGAGAATGGTACAAATGCAGTGAATGATGAGGTAAATGATGGTGCAAGGAGTGCAAATGCAATGGAAGATGAGGCAAATGATGGTGCAAGGAGTGCAAATGAAGTGGATGATAAGGCAAATGATGGCGCAAGGAGTGTGAATGCAGTAAATGATGGTGCAAATGTGACAGATGAGAGTAGAAGGATGAATGAGCATGATGATAGAGGTACAAATGGAAAGAGAGTGAATGAGCGACTGTGCCACATGAGGTGCAGGAGCCTGTAGTGGAAGCGAATGAAAGGGAGATGAATGGAAAGAATGATCTGAGTGAAAGAATTTAGCGAAAGAGTAGCATGAAAGGGCGAGTGAGACCTATGATTAGAATATGTGGGGATAGCATGGTGAAGAATGTCGATAGGTTCATATGTATGAGTGACAGTAGCGAAGTACGAGCATGAGAGGGAAAGGAGTGGAGGAGATTTGTAGGCATGCTGAGAGAGTGATAGATGGAATGGATGAAGGAATGGTTGTACTGCAAGGAGGTGGCAATTGGTTGCTTGAATGTGGGAGAGAACGTACGGTGAATGCAATTATGAAAGTTGTTGAAAGGGCATGGAAGAAGAATGTTAGAGTGGCGGTGACTAGCCTCCTAAGAAGGCCTGCTTGTGATGAGGAGTATGAAAGGGTACGGAAGGAGGTGAACAAGGAGGTGCATGAAAGGATTATGAGTATGAAAGCTGAGAGTGTGAGAAAGCATGAGTTGGGTTCCAGCTTCCTAGACATGGATAGCATGATCCAGGATGGGTGTTTTCTAAGAGATGGAGTGTATCTTACAAAAGAAGGTGAGATGAAACTCTCCAAGAAATATATCCGGTGGAACAGTGCTACTCATGTCATAATGGGAGGTGGAACAGGATGAATGAAAATCTGTCAGAGCAAAAGTGAGGAATGTCTTGAATTGTCCAATTGTGTTGTAAGGTTTGGAAGTATAAATGTGCGTGGATGGAATGCAGGAAAGTTAGATGACCTTGTAGTTGAATTTGAGAATGGAAAATTGGATTGTGTTGGTGTAGTAGAGACCCAAATGCGTGATAGAGTCAGTTTAACATGTAAGGAGATTAAGTATCATATGATAGGAAAAGGGCGTGTAAATTGGCAAAAAGAGGTGGTGGAGTTGGTCTGATTGTTAAGAATGCTCTAAATTGGAAATTAGAGGAACTTCCTGTTGGAAATGAACCTGAAAGTGAAGATTTGTTAGAAATTAAGTGTGAAAGAATGCATGCCAGAGAATGTATTGTTGTGATTGTATGTTATATGACAACTGATGGGATTTTAGTTCATGAAGAGAATGTAAAAAAGTATGAAATATTAACAAGGATTGTACGAGAACGCTGCAGGTGCCCTCTGATTGTGATGGGTGACATGAATGGCCATGTTGGTATACTTGGTGAGCCGGTGAATGCAAATAGATAAAAATTGATAGATTTTTGTAATGAGAATGAACTTGAAAACCTGAATGTCCCAATAGGAAATGGCTTACATACGTGGCAAATCAGGGAATGGAAAACTGCAATTGACTATATGATTGTGAATAGTAGAGCAAGAGAGTGTGTCAATGAAATGTTTGTAGGTGAAGATGATTTTGATATTGATAGTGACCATAAAATGCTTGTGCTTGAATATAACTGGGGTAGAAAGGAGTCAATGCAGAAGGTCAGTAGTGTGAAAGAAAGTTGGCAGATAAAAATGGCAAACTGGGAAGAATTTAGAAATGAATTGAGTAGGTATAACTGGAACAGGTGTAGAAATGTAAATGACCTAAATGGTGAGATTGCAAGAACCTTGTATGATGTGGCAGAGCAAAAGATTGGTAGAATAAAATGTAGGAAAGGGACAGGGAATGCCAGGTGGTTTACAAGTGAGATAAAGGAAGAACGAATGAGAAGAAAGACTTTAAATAAGAAACAACGCAGTATGAGGAAAATGTATGAAAGAAACAGAATTACTGAGGATGAATGGCAGAGGGCATGGAATGAGTACAAGGACCAGCAGAAGAAAGTAAGGAGAATGATTAATGAGGCTAGAGTTAAAGAGGAGAGACACTAAGCTGAAAATCTAAGAAAGAAAGAAAGGTCCGGATGGAATAAAAGATTGGTATAAGTTTATACAAGGTAATGATAGAGGTAGTGAAGGTCACGTTGATGAATTTGTAGTCAATGGTTGCAGTGTGCAAGATAGGATGCAAATGGTGAAAGCAGTTGAAGAATACTGGGAGGACATTAGTGGAATGAATGCGCAGGTTACAGATGATGAACCCGTAAATTTTCTGATTGATGAACGTGAACTGCAGATGGAAGACGAAATCACATGTGAAAAGATTGTAAGTTTTGAAGAAAGTGAAAAATGGAAAGGCATGTGGCCCTGATAAGATCCCATATGAGTTCTATAAATGTGGAGGAGAGAGTGTAGTCAGTATGTTGAAATGTTTATTTGATGAGATATGGAAGAGTGAATGAGTACCGGATGACTGGAACAATTGTAATGTAGTTCTGTTGCAAAAGGGTGGAGATAAGAGTATGAAAGAACTCAAAAATTACAGACCAATTGCACACTGGGTGACACTGTTTGTAAGATCTATTGTGGTATTTTGAATGAGAGAATGTAAAATTTAGTTGAGGAATTAGGAGTCCTAGGTGAAGAACAGAATGGATTTAGGCAAGATAGACGTGGGGAGGATAATCTGTTTGTAGTGAGTGAAATAATTGAGAGAATGAGGAAGGATGATAAGAAGGTATATTTAGCATTCCTGGATATTGAAAAGGCGTATGACAGAGTGGATCGGGTTAGGCTCTTTGAAGTTTTGAGACAAGTTAGGTTTAGCAGAAAAATAGTAAAAATTGTACAAAGTCTGTATGAGAACACAAGCGCAAGATACAGGTTAGGAAATCTGAAAACAGGGCAGGTGAGGAATGTTAGAGGAGTGAGACAGGGCTGTACTCTGTCTCCCCTGTTGTTTGGATTGTACACAGAAGAATTAGCAGTTCGACTGAGAAGGAGTGGCTTAGGACTGAAAGTTGGTAATGAGAGACTGAGCTGTTTGTTGTATGCTGATGATGTGGTTGTGGTTAGTGAATGTGGATATGAACTGCAAAGGATACTTGACATTGTGAATGGATATAGTACAGATTTCAAGATGAACTTCGGTGCCGACAAAAGCAAGGTTATGGTTATAAATAGTGATGAGACTGATAGAGACAGACTGTGGAATATTGGAGAAATCAGAATAGGTAGAACAAAAGAATACAAATATCTAGGTTGTATGATAAGTGAAGATGGATGCACTAGAACTAAAGGTGAGAAAGTGGCAAAAGCTATGTAGTGGATTGGACGGTTAAGAAGTGTGGCCAGATACAGAGCAAACAAGTATGAATGTGTGAGAGGAATGTGGAAGTATGTTGCTGTACCTAGTGTCATGTATGGTATGAGTGCTCTTGCCTGGAATGGAAGTGATCTTGAAAAGCTGGATGTGATACAAAATAAGGTAGGACGGTTAGCATTGGGTGCTCCGAAATGGACAGCTACAGAAGTCATTAGAGGTGACCTTGGGTGGAGCCTATTTTCAGAAAGAATGATGAAAGCAGTGCTGAATTATAAGGTGAGAATTGAAAGAATGCAGAATAGCAGATGGGTAAAGCAAATTTTTGAATGGAATCTGAGTGTAAGCTGTTGGGAGAAAGTGTGTTGGGGGCATGCAAGGAAATTTAGTATGCAAAAGATTATTCATGTTAGAATTGGGAGACCTGTAGATGACTGGAGTTTAATAAATGCTGGAGGTGTAGGGCATGAGTGGGACTGCAAGAGGTGGAAGAAAGAGATTGAGAGGCAAACAAAAGAGTATGGATTGAATAAGTGGAAGCTTAGCATGATGCGGAAGCCTACACTTGACTGGTATATGAAAAAAGAAGCACCTAAGTTTGAGATGTTCAATGATGGTAGTTTTGGAAGTCATCTCATGTTTGCTGTGAGATGTAACTCACTGAGTGTGAACAGACGTATATGGAGATGGAATGAGAATAATAACAGATTATGTCGGCAGTGTATTAGTGGAGTGGAGGAAACAATTGAACATTTTGTGCTGGAATGCAGTAAGTATGAGCAAGAGAGAGAAAGTTTCATGAATGTGGTGCTTGAGCAGTATGGAGAGAATGAGTGGTATGCCAGATGTGCTGAAGATGATTGCGGTATGAGCTGTCTTGTTGGATTGGATCAGGAGTGTAATTTGAGTATCATTGAAGCTATGAAAATGTTTCTTGTGCGTGCCTGGAGTAAGAGACAGTGACTTGAATGAGCCAGTCAGGTAGAGTGGTCAGTAATGACCCACTATGCCTGGGGATGGTGTTTTGACACACTGGTTATCCCAGTGATGCCGTCCAATGGCAGCTTGTGACAAGGATTGGTAGATCCTGAGTAGTTTGGTGGACAAGTCTGGTACCAGGCGCTGAACTCTTTGTGTGAAAATTGTGGAGGGATTTGTAGGCCGTTACAAAGGCCCCGACGCTGTCGGCCCTCAATTTCAAGTTCAAGTTCAAGTTCAAGGTAAATAAATTGTTTAAATCGTTAAAAGACCTCCTACCAGCTAGCAAGCAAGTTCAGCTGCCGAGGTTATTCGACGCCTATTGAGGTCATAGATTAACATTACACAGATCTAACGTACCGCAGAGTTTTGCCACGAAAACTGAACAGGCAGATAGATGGACATTAGCGAGAGAACAGGCAGAGCATGAGTCTTCACAGGCCGAGAGCTCGTCGACCAAGACCGCTATAAACGGCACCGCAGCTCGGAAATCTGCCACGAATCTCACTACCATTCCAAGCCATACGTCTACGACACGCCTACTCCGTAATTGGAGCACAAGAATGAAATTTTCTACGTACATATGACAAACCAGTCTTTGAGAAAAGAATTGAAGTGTCTTTTAGATCGGTGAAGTTTAATATCCTTCTGTTGAGGTGGAGGTTTTGTGAGTCTCCATGAGTGTTATGGATTTTGGTAACTCATGTGGCTGATGATTCGATATGTTGGTTTAAGTAGCCTTTTTAGATGTTTCCGTTGCCATTCTTGACTGTTTGAGGGAAGACGTATCTAAGTCCGTAGTCGTTTGCTCTCTGTCCGTGCATGGTCTGATATGCCATCCGGGGTTGCTGTCGTATGATATTTTGTGTTAGCTCCAGAAAGTATGTTTTAACAAGTTAAGAAGGGCGTGAAAAGTAGAGTCCGTTCAAGATTTTCTTCGTCTTTGAACTTGAATACTCCGAAGAAGCCTTCCATGTTGAATCGGTTTGTGTGGTGTTGATTAGGGGATGCCTTTCGATTTGTAGATTCAGTGGTCATCCGAGTCGATGTCTTCTTCGTGGAGTTTTGCGACGTCTGCGATCGAGTTTGTAGGAAACGATGTCGCAGTTATTTTTCATTTTGAGTCATTTACACCAGGTATGATAGTCAGTTGATTCATCGTTTTTTAAAGGTCATTTGATATGCAAATGATATAGCTCTACACTTCAGATAAGCATCAAGAGTGCTTTCTGTAGCGATAGCTTGTGCGAGTTCTGTGATGTTCGGCGGAATGTTTTGATGTTTGATTTTTGCGGAGGCTACGTGAGATGGATATTCCACTCTTTTTCATAAAGTTTGTTAAGGATTTAGAATAACGGGCTACACGAAAAGACACAACAAAATGAAGCACTGCGTTATCGTACCACCACAGTAAATCAACAACAGAGGTAGCCCCCATCTACAGGCAACATGTGGCCATTGATCATGTCGCTTTTTTCACTCAACAAAAACACAATTCCATTCACCGCATGTTCTACCTCAGCTACTTTGCCCTGGGGTGTTCTTTTAAGAACATTTGGGCCAACTTCACTCGCCATGGTTTTTTTCCCCATCACAGTCAATATTACAGTTGGATTCAGCGAATTTACTCGAATTCCTTTGCCTGACCATTCTACAGCCATGGTTTTGGTGAAGGAGTTCATTGCACTTTTTGTGGCACTGTAGACTGACATAGTGGGGACACCTATGAAAGATGCCAAAGAAGAAATATTCACAATATTGCCTTTTTCTTTCCGTTCTAGCAAGTTCTGGGCAACTACTTGCGATACGTTCAACATGGCTTTGACATTAACGTTGAACAGTTGGTCAAAGTCATCAGAACTGACGTCCACAAGAGGTTTCATCTGAAACAAGGCGGCGTTGTTAACCAGAAGATGAATTGGAGTCACTTTTTGCACAGCCTCCCTAGTTTTGGTCCAGTCTGCCAAATCTACGCAGATTATTTCGATCTCCGGATATTCTGCTTTGAGGGAGTCGAGGTCAGATTGCGTGCGGCTGAGGGCGAAGACCTTGGCGCCCAGTTGGGCGAGCCGGATGGCAGTTGCCCTTCCTATGCCCTTGCCTGCCCCAGTCACCAGCGCTCTGCGGCCTATGAATTCGTCTGACATCTTGTTGTTGCGTAGTGATCTGTAACGGAAAAAAGATGACTGCATAGCGTGTCATTTTCCAAAATTTTCAAGGAGGAGGAGGTATTAAAATTCAGGCTATTGTAGGCTATAGGATACTTTTGCATCTGGTGCGTGACTAGCTGACAGCCTCAGTCCATGATGTTAATAAAAAGTCGCATCATAGAGATTCGGAACGATAAATAGCAAGGGTCTCGCGAAAGATCCTCGAGAACTCAAAAGAAAAAATGTAATCCGTTTGGAATTATATTATCTTATCCGTTTGCTTCTATTACGTAATAATGATACAACAACGTGTTCTTCACAGACATTGTTTTGCGAACGTTTTTTAAATTATTTTTGTCACAAGCGATTATTGCTTATGCCTAGCAAAATGAAATTAGTATCACCAGTTTCATGATAAATACCAGTAAATTCGATAACTACATCTTCCTCATCAACCTACACCAGGTACGAACGCTATTGTGTTTTCATTCATTAACTCACAGACACTGTCACATTAGCACAACAGTAGAAAATATGACAGCTTCTATGATTATTGCTGCTATTGCTGAATTAAAACACAGAATCGCAGTCAGGATGTATAAGTTCAAGAAAAATTATAAATATGTAAACTTTTATGTTTATATTTTACATCAATAAAATCGTATCCGACAAATTGACTCATTATTTTCAAAACCTTTTATCAACTTCAAAATAAATTCAACAATTGGCATTATGTCCACGTGCAGAGGAACCGAATGTGAACGTAAGTGATTAGCCCCTCATTTTATCTTCATATTCTCTTCATCAAGAACTAGGGAATATATACTCACGATTAGACGATGCTTAATCGAACTTTGCGCTTGTACTATATTTTTAAGTAATGATTTCTCAAGATGACTGATTTCAACCCAAGCTGAGTTCAACCTTGATTAAATCTGCTTCAGATTAACAAAACATGATCTAATCGAATGAAACCAGAGCGCGAAATGATCAGTGAAACTGTAAATGCCTGAAAGATTCTGACCTTTTCTTTAATTTTATAATAATGCCTTTGCACATATCAAGAGACTAGAAACACTTTTATTCCGTTTTGGCTCATTTAAATGTATATTTTTATACCATTTCCGTATATTTTCCAAAACTTCTCTCAAAATTTGACCTGAGTAGATCCTTTATCAATAAATCCTAGCAAAGAATTTTCGCCTGCAGGCATCCGTTGTTATTAGGTACTGCCTCAAAAAATTTTAAGTTTTGACTTCAAATTGATCTACTTCTAACGAAATAAGAAGCGAAGCATTAATAGTAACCGTGAAGGTTATTTTAGCTCAGATTTTATCCTTCCGACAGTGAACATGAAGCTCGTTTCTAAGTTCATACGTAGTACATAAAAATGCTCATTTCTACGAAAGGCAGCAATACAGAAGGTACGAAAACACTTTCGACATTGCGTTTGAAGTTGCCCAAGATGAGCTGCACCACCGATTGGACACAGAAACTATCTTACATAGAAGGCGCACATTTACTTACCTCTACAAGCACCAATGCAATACTAGCCTCGGGAAGCTCTGCTTGCCTGCTCTCAAGTTGTTGCCACTTGAATTCAAGGCCACAATGCCCTTATTTGATACCATCATCACCTTAAGCTTCATCCTCGCCAGTAGCTTTTGCCACGCTGACAAAGCCGAGAATAAAACATTTATTTTACGTGAATACGAATAGAAAACAACTCAAGCTTTCTTTCGGGTAAAACAATTGTGTTACTGCACATATTTACTGTGCTTCATTTCATATTCGAGAGCAGTCACACCCAAGAATCACGCAAAACTTTTTAAAACGCTTAATATAGCCTTTGTTCAAAATTTATGATCGTGTGAGTATTTCTGACAAACAAACTGAAATATTCTTGTTCGGAGCCAACCCGTTTTATGTTATAAGGAACTTGATACAGCGCGTTCTGTTGCTGCTGGCTGAAATTCTGTGCGTGCGTTTTTCTGTACAGGATTGCCAGCTGCTGTGTGCCCAAATTTCATGATAAAAAACTCGAACTTGAAGACCTTGGCTGGAAACAACCAAACGGAAGGCAAGCAAACCGACAGCAGAACTTTAATTGCCGGCGATGCCGCTATAACAACGTAAAATGTTTGTGCAGGTACGACAACGTGAAATATTAGTGCTGCTATGACAACGTAAAATATTAGTGCTGCTACGACAATGTAAACTATTTGTGTATCTACGATAACGTAAACTGTTTGTACAGCTACGACAACGTAAACTGTTTGTACAACTACGATAATGTAAACTATGTGTATATCTACGACAACGTAAACTGTTTGTACAGGTACGACTTCGTAAACTGTTTGTACAGCTACGACAACGTAAACTGTTTGTACAGCTACGATAACGTAAACTGTTTGTACAGCTACGACAACGTAAACTGTTTATACAGCTACGATAACGTAAACTGTTTGTACAGCTACGACAACGTAAACTCTTTGTACAGCTACGACAACGTAAACTCTTTGTACAGCTACGATTATGTAAACTATGTGTATATCTACGACAACGTAAACTGTTTGTACAGCTACGACAACGTAAACTGTTTGTACAGCTACGACAACGTAAACTGTTTGTACAGCTACGAAAACGTAAACTGTTTGTACAACTACGATAATGTAAACTATGTGTATATCTACGACAACGTAAACTATTTGTGCCGCTACGACAACGTAAAACGTTTGAATAAACAATCTATGATGAAGCCACAGCTGTTATGCAACAGCGGTTAAGATACCTAGTCAATGAAGATTTTCATCAATAAAAGATTCAGTCCACTACAGACTCAAATAAAGCATTGTGTCCAAAACAATGACTCAAGTAGGGTATTGTGTCTACGTTACGGGCTCACTTCTAGAGAAGAGGGTGTCGTGTGCACACTGTGATCATTAGAGGCTATTTAGCTCCCAATATGAACTCAATCAAGACTAATTAAGATAACGTTGCGGTCTAAATTTAGAAAGAAAAAATTATATATCTGTGATGAGAATGTTTAGGAACCAAGATCGCGGCCAGCTTTCTTCTGCTCATATTTCCACCATTGAATGGTGAATTTTTGGTAAAAATTTCAGAGTAGCTGTGAATGATATTTTAAAATATTTGCATTTTAATGAACTTTATAGGCTCATGCAGGAAGAGTTAAAAATAAGAGATCTAACAATTTAATTGATTAAAAAGGTTTCAGAAATTGGTAAAGTATAATTCCAGGGGATTTTTAGATGGCAAAAAGATGGCACCAAACACTTCACGCGCACAATCCATGGATCTCTTGCTATATATCGTCCACATTTATTCACTCTTGAGTTCGTTTACGAGTTTCTCTTGATTTCGTTTATGATTAAAATTCGTTAATAATAATAATAAACTCAGTTAACGACAACTTCGGTCAAGGACTATTTAGTAGTCGCTTTGGTAGTTTACCAAAGTAATCTTCGTCTTGATGCAATGATGATTTCAAAGCAATATTATTAAGAGTAATCTTAGCCCGTAAGTTCAATTTCATCCACCGAGGACTTCACGGAACCAACCACGCCGAGGCAAACCTGATAGAGCGAGACACAAAAATTTGGTGCATATCAATATTCTTCCCGTACTTGACGATGCATGGGGGTTCTCCAGAGTTTTAATTTCATTGAGAGTAGCTAGAACCCCCGGGTGGGGTTCCAGCTACCCGCCCTCACTATGGCCGAGCGCTGACCCATGCTGGAACCCCCTCTCAACAGAGTTAATAATTGAATGCAATGGTTCAGAGAACTGCTATTCATGTCTTAAATATCATTGCATTCAAAAATGTTTACAAGTCACCAGGTAGACAATTTCTATATTGCTTCACTTCGAAACAATATTTATATATGTACTTGACACATTAAATGCGGCGGGTTAAACTAAAGTCCAAATTTCAACTGAAATTAGAGTTAATTTTAAGGATCAAATTTGAAAATAACAAACATCAAATAGATCATGCCTTCATTTAGTTTCCATTTAGTATTCATGAAAATTAAGTTTGTGACTGTTGGTCGGCCAGCAGTATTGTGAAAATCCCGTCAGTCACCACCAGTGGTAACGTTGCACTCAAAGTGTCAAAAAGAAACTTTTTCTTGAAATTTAAGTAGGCTTGGTAATGAATTCATGTGCAATGAATGGTTCTGCCCTGTCCCTGCTGACCAGGCTCTGGTTTTCAGCGATAGTGAAACTGAATACCTTGACAAACACTATAACCTTGAAGGAATAGGGCAACCACAGGCTCTGTTGCTTACGTGATGCACTACACCGCGACTGGTCTGTGACTCCATGTTGTCTAATGAGTGCTGATGGCTACGAGTAAAATAGAGTTTTCTGAGTTATTTTTCTAGTAGAAATTGTTCTTTTAATACATTTGGTGGGTCTTTCAGCGCGTCGCACGCACTTTGGTTAGTAGAGCGAGACACTTTCTCTATCTTCTTTGCTGCCTTCCATTTTGATAAGCACTTGAATTACAAAAAGAATTTGGAAACGAGTTGAAAGGTTATGCTTTGGTATCATATTAGTAATAAAAATAACCTATGACACCTATCACTACGCTGTCCCTTATGAATGAACATATTACCTTGATTCAATAAAAGAACGATAAGAAAATTCGATAGATTAACAAATCACATCTAAAGCTAACAGAATCGAGTATGGCTTACTAATGTACACTTTTTTGAGATTCCCTAAAGAAAATAGAAGTTTTTTTTAGAATTGAGTTAAAGGAACTGATCTCGAGGTCAGTGAAAATTACCAAACTGTTATATAAGTGTGAAAAATACATTTTATTAGGATTATTTTTTTTGTACATCGAAACAACGAAAAAAATTCAACGTTCCAGCCAATTTTATTAAAATGCTATAGAACAATCGTATAATTCCGAGTCGTTGGCGATGCTAAATAGCCTTCTTTCCCTTGATGCCTTATTATCAATGCTCTGAAAAGAACAATCTTATTTATAATAATTCGAATGATTTCGAAAAAGGAAATTTTGCTCGCTACTTCGATTATATTCGAATGATACCGTAAATAAATAAAAATAATTATTTCCCGCAAAGAGAGGCAACATCATGCAAATAAAGGCAAGATGTCAGATAATTTGAAAAGAAGAAAGACGCCAGTGATAGCTGCAGACAAGGGCATGGGAAGGACGACGATAGTACGGCGCCGTAGTCTTGGTAAAATTGTGACTCCTTCAGGGCAGAAAACCCGGAGATAGAAATCACCGATGTAGACTTGGCAGATAGGAGACTGAATCAAGAAAATGCGTGCACAAATTAATGTTAAATTTTCCTCTAATGAACACTGTAAACACTAGAAATCTAAACCTCATTTCAGTTGTTACTTAGGAATAATTTGATCGTCTGTTCAATGTTAAAGTCAAATCCACGTTAAAAGTTTCCCAAATGGTAGACCAGAATTTGCTCGGCAGGGGAATGAGGAAGTATTTGTGACATCTCTTAGAGGTATTCCTGAGATGTCAAACTACTGCGCTTGCACCACAAAAAGTGCAATAGACTTATTTATTAAAACTATGATGGCAGAGTAGTACAACCAAGATAATCAAGTGTATTCCCTAAATCCAACTGTGATAAAGACGGTGATGACAAAACAAATCCTTGAAGCCCTAGAACTTACCCAGAATAATCTAAACTAGATACCTGAAAGCAAGCAAGTATAATATATTTCTGTGCCAAGTCAATGAGTGAAGGCCATTCTTTTGAATTTATGTTTATAAGATTTTCAAAAATTATAAATGAGAAGTATAACGTTTCAAGTGAAACTAATTGCTTATGCGACCAAAGTTTTATCTAAATAATGCTGTATTTTTGAGTATGCACTTGTGAGATTAACACCTACGCCTTTTACAATCAAGAGCATGCTTTCGTCTTTTTACGTTTTTTGTCCAGTGTGGCAGTGATAAGCTTCATTCGTAAATATCACAAATGATAAGTTGAAAATTTTTAGTGACATCAAACTGCTTAGATTTTAGCTAGAAATAAATTTTTGAAGAAGTTTGTCTCGCTGTCAAACCCGGCACTAAACCTCAAACTTTGTTTTAACTGAGGCCCAGAGTACGGTAAAAATTAATTTTAGTAGAGTCCAGGGATGAGGGTTAGCTTTCGGATGAAACGAGCTGATTTCTACTGTTAGAGGTGTTCTGAATAATTATAATTTGGAAAAACTGGAAGGACATGATCAACCAGGAAACATCTACGGAAATGCAAAAATCCATAAAAATTAGAATGATCCTCCGTTAAGGCCAACATCGAAGGTTTCTGCTCTCACCTATCCCGTGTCCAAGATTATGAATAAAATTATAACCCTGTATCTTCTGCAAAAATATATGCTACGATTATCAGATGAATTACTTGCCTCGATACTTGGTAAAACCCAAGTTGCATAATAGCTACATTAGATGTCAAATCCATGTTCACAAATCTACCCGTTTCGGGTACTATTGAGATAATATTAGATTTTTTGTACAATAGTTAAAACCATTCTCTGTCTAATTTCATTGCAATATTTTGAAGGAACACCTCACAATCTACCCGACTGAAGCCCCTTTTAGACATATTGATGGTATTAGCTTGTTTCGTCATGTGCATGTAGATGGCATTGCTATGGAGGCCTCCTTATTAGGGACCATGTAGGCCAACTTTTACATATCATACGTGGGAAAACCTTGCTATTAACATATTGCCTGCTAAGCCGTTATTGCACTGTAGATATTTAGATTATATTTTTGTTGAAGTAGAAGATGCTGAGCAGTTGATGTTAAGAAATCAGATGACAGATAAATTGGTGTTGAATTTTACGAATGAGCTGGGCGTGCATGGTAAACTGCCATTTTTAAATGTTTTGGTTAAAGCTTATCATGGTACTTTTCAGAGATCAGTTTACGTCAAGCCGTCTCATGCTGGTTAAACTATGAATTATGATTGCGATGCTCCGCAAGTGAACAAAGAGGGTGCTAAACAAACTTTAATAAAAAGAGCTTATAAAGTGAGTAGCAGCTGGGCAAGTTTTCATTCTGAAAAGCTTAGAGTTACACAGTTGCTAGTCAATAAAAATTTTTCTAACACTCTGATTGATAAAACTATCGGTAACTTCTTAAACCGAATCTTGAGCAGTAACAATAATCTTAAACTTAGTTTTCGCCATAGTAATATATTTTTGAAAACCAAATGTACAAGAATTACAAAACTAATGAACGTCAAGCCTACAGATCCGGATATATAAATTAAATTCTGTGTGTATTATATAAATCGGAAAATCAGCGACTTCTTATTGAAAAATAATATGTCTGCATCGAGGGTTGATGACCTAGACAGAGTGAGTGTAATGTACCAGTTCAAATGTGACAAAAGAGAATATAAGGCTCTTAATAAATATTGCAAGAACTTGACTAGGATGACCCTGAAAAATATTAACTGCTCACAAATACCAAGGTTCTATTCTTGTTATCATTTCTGCATTGTCCATAGTTGCAAGCCTTCAAAATAAAATTTATACTTTAACACATAAATTTTATTTAATGTTGTCAAGAAAGAACAAATTCGGTTCTTTTCCAGATAAGACATGCCACTGGTGCAACACATAAGTTCACCCCCATGTAACTTTTGAAATAATGCACCTATCGACTTCAAATTACTCTCAAACGAAAGGATGTTTTTATCTTTCGTTTGAGAGTAATTTGCATTAGATAGGTGCATTATTTCGGAAGTTACAAGTGGTAGAACTTACGTGTTGCATTGGTGGCGGGACTTATCTTTGATTGACTTCTTTGATTTCATATTATTTACTAGAACTGCACACTAGAAGTTTGATATAGACGCTCGATCGTTCATTCCGCCTCTATCACTCATGACATTAACATCTATAGTTGTGTTATACTTGCACATGGTTGTGTGTGCACATATGCTCCCCCCCTACCCCATGCGCCTCAGAGGCTTTATAAGCGGTTGGCCCCTCAGGCACCGCGCTCAAACGTTTCTGCGTCCACCCTGTTATCCTCGCCTGCAACGGTCTCTCCAAGATAGAATGAATGAATTATTTCTTATCTTTTACTTAACTTGTACGTGCTGATTTGAAGACGCTCGCCGCTGAAGACGCGCTCTCGAATGACCGCAAATGAAGCTGTAGCAGACGTAGATTCCGGCGTTTATACAGTAAGTTTTATCACTGTAGATAACTCGTTGTTGGGTGTGGAAACAAAGCGAAGTTCTAGAACTACTTCTAGGTCGTCTCCAGCGTCGAAGCGCAGTACTTGCGCTTGACAAGAGCAGAGCCTGTTGACCAACGCTGATAACTGCGCACTGTTTTCAAGTAGAGCTAAATACGGGATCTTGAAGCTTATACTCGATACTGGCGAGTGGACTTGGCGAATTCTGTTGTCGTCGTTGCTGCCTGTCATCGATGTGACTTCTTTACTCTTCTTTTCTTGACTCATGGTGATTCAACCAGACTCTTTAGCGACGAAACTTTGCGTAAGTTTCCAAATTCGTGGTAATCTTCTTGAACTTTCAATTAAACCCTCTCAACGGCGTGGATCCGTCGGAGTACTGGCCACCACTATATGCGGACAGTAAAACTAATATGTGCACACACATGGTCTTTCAATTACGTACTCTGTAGTATGAATTTTGTCTAGAGTCATTTTTAGTGCTGTGATTTGCAGCATTCATACTGTGTATGATACTCATATAACTTGAATATTAGTTTTGCATTTTATGGATGCCACTGAACAAATATTCTGCATATTTTTATCCAGAAAATGATGTTTTGACGACGAAATGTCACTGTTTGTGCATTGAAATTTCAACAGTTGACAGCGTTTCATTAAAATCTTGAGTGAATTACTGCTTTATTTCGTGACGAACTTGAAATCGATTATACCTAAATCCATCATTGCCAGACCCGAGACTCTGATTAATTTTACATGTTATACCAAAGTAAAATAGTAGTTTTTACATAAGCGTTTTTTTATAAAGCAGGTCAAAACTAAACGAGTTGGTCCGTCCGTGATGTGCAGAGTCTCATTGTACAAGAATACGTATTTATCTTCCGGAGTTTACGGGGTGGCGACCAATCCGAAGCAAGTGTGCTTGTCTTGGTCCTACGTTATTAGGGTGAGGATTCAATGTTATGGGAACGCATTTCATGTTATCGTCATCTTACCGCAGCAATGTGGGATGTCACGACCTACTTATTTCAAATTATTTTCTTCTATTGCTGTAGCGTCATTTGTAATGTCTATATCCAAAGCCCGAATAAAGCCTATTTATGCATCATTTCAGGGAACTATTTAGTAAAAGTTGCCAATGATCAATGAGATTTAAACTAACATTTAATTTAATCCCATCAATCTGTTAAATATCTTGTTTCCAAATGCCTTATTGCTATTTATCATCAACATGTTATGACGGTTACTCTTGGTCAATTCGTTACCCATTTCTGACCCCTCAGGGGATACAATTTTGTATCCATCGGACTTAGCACTTCCCGGAGGAAAAGGATGGTCCAGAGCTCACGGTCAAGTAGGCCTACTTTATATTGAAATATCATGTTTTTGACAAGTTATGAACCATTTTTTTTTTTGGTTTACGGTGGTCCTATGTTTCAGCACTTACCACTTAGTTCAAACCGGACATCTAACGATGTGGATATGAACTAATAGGGCAAGAAGTTGTGTCTTTATATGATGCATTGATTTGTAATTGTGATTTATTATACATTATTCTTCTACCAAATAGTATAAAAAATAAAAACCTAACGTGAATGTTTCAATGATGGCTTTCTGTAACGGTGCTTTCGAGCGTCAAATCTGCAATGAAGACTATGACTCGGATCTGCGCAAACCTCTTGTATTGTCGTGTGGACATACCTTTTGTCTCGCTTGCCACGAACAAATGGCAGGCTCTTCCTGCAGAAAATGCCCGAATTGTAAAATTCTGAAAACGCAAACGGTGGATCAACTGCCCGCTACCTATACCTTAATGACCTCTAAGGAGAAAATTTCGACGTCCTTTTTCCCTTCTAAGTTTGCTGACCTCTGCAGAAATCATGGATGTCAGCTCAACTATTTCTGCCTGGACTGCATAGGTTTCGGCTGCTGGAAATGCAGCCAAGACTTTCACTTCAATCACCGTGTTGAGTCATTTGAAGACATTGTGAGGATTTCCCTCACAAACCTCTCCAGGGTAGCCTGAGAGGCGCTTCAAGTTTGGAACCTTAGGAGTTCCAGCGAGGCAGCCCGGCAGTAAGGTCGGAGGTCGCAGGACGGAGACAGAATATACTTTGATACTTTTTGTTACTACTCTGGATACGTGTGAATTTCACTGTTCGCTTTACCACGTTTTACTGCCTTACATTTGTTTTAGTTGCAATCTTCAACTTACGAGTGTGTAATGTCTTTGGTGCTTTTTAACGGTTCCGTTACGAGCCTTTTACGTACTTTCTAAATCGTGAATCGATTTTTCCGGCTTGTGCCATCACGTGCCATCACGTGCCATCACGTGCCATCACGTGCCATCACGTGCCATCACGTGCCATCACGTGCCATCACGTGCCATCACGTGCCATCACGTGCCATCACGTGCCATCACGTGCCATCACGTGCCATCACGTGCCATCACGTGCGCGTTCTTGGGCCCCACGTCACCGCCTTCTACGTTCTTGGGACCCACCTCTGCACGTCACCGCCGTCTCGTCTGATTATTCGGCTTCTGCCCTTCATTCTCATTATAGTGTGCCTGTGTGTGCTATTGAATCTTTCCTATTGCCGGTTTTCGCTTGATCATCTTACTTAGAATTACTTTAGGGTTGCCTTGGTGACCACTATAACCTACTTCTCGCTTAACTAATTAATTTTCGGTTGAAAGGTCAAGCTAATATAGGGGTGTCTGTAACTCCTCTAAATTTGAGCTCCTTCCTTACCTCAGACTATCCTCTTGCTTGAAAGTCCGGTAATATACTTTAAACTTAACCTTTACCTTAACCTTATCTACTCGTTCGCCTCAAAGTCTCAACACTGGACGAACCATAAAGTTCAGCTAGGTGTGCTCATTCTTTCGTTTAAATCCAATTGTGTAAACTATGTGAAATTTTCATTGCTATATTCGTTATTATTTGACAAACGGTACTAACTGACCTTCTTGCAACGATTTGTCTTACGAGAACCCTTGTCTCCACGCAGTATACTGGCATTCTGCGTGACGAGCGGGCCTGTGCTGAATTCTCCGGTGTCTTTTACCCCTCGCAGCTGCGCTTGCTTAGGTAAATAGGAATATGTGAAGTAATCTCGCTAACGTTGCAATTTGCCTTATTAAACTTGAGAGGTTAGTGGTCTGGTAATTTTGTCTTGTATTCATTTAAGGTTTTTTTTATCAGACTAGTCTATGCTCCTGCGGTGTTTGCGGCGTTTTCGTGGCCCTTTAACTTTTCCGCCGCCGGCACGTGCTTGTCTTCGTCAAGAGGGGGACCGCTGTCTCGACTGCAGCTGTGCCGTATCGCGCCATGTGGCCCAGGCGTTTTCCTGCGGAGGCGTACGACTTGCGGGCAGTCCAAGAGCGTATCTCCTGCGTGTCTGCGTCTTTCCGCCTGCTTGGTGGCCTACGATCGTTGATCGCCGGCGAGTCAAGATTATTAGCAACAACGTGTCAACTGCCCAGCATAAGCTGCTTTTGGAGCCCTATCGCACTTGGGCGACGACTTGCGTCTCTGCGGAGTTGTGCCCTTATGAAAAGGGAATTTACGCACAAGAACAAATTTTAACCTTATAAACTTAAGTAAATTAACTTCTATCTTAATCGGTCAGGGCCGTAATAAACGTGAAACTATTGGACGCCCCGTGTCAATAGTTTTTAATTAATAAAACTTTTGTTGCCTGCCTCTGATTAGAGCTGGCTGTTGACTGTTCAACTTTTCCCCCATTCGCTGCTGCATGAGATTCTCGAATAATACAGTAATTTTTCTTGTTCCTTCTTTTATTTAGTCTTCGTTAGATTGTGCGGGCGGAAGTATCCCACAACATAATGATTTGTGTTTTAGTGGCGTGTGCTGAAACAGAGTTACGCCAGAAATTTCAACGAAAAGCTGATTGATTGAGAGGAATTCCTTCGATCCGAACAAAGATGTTAGCGTTACGTGAACATTTGAAGAAATACGAAAAAGAATTTGAATTCTGGGACGGCTTCGAAGAAGTCTCAGAAACATCTGTGGCGAAAGATCTCGAAACGTGGCATGTGCTTACATCGAACAGTGCAGAAAAGGACCATAAAACATTGAAAGAAATTCTGCGTCGGTTGAATGATGGGAAGTTTCCTCAGATTTAAAATATGCTCTACATCGAAGAGAAAACGACTGAGTTGAGCAACATAACCACCGACCTGAGGGTAAGTTTGTCTGGTTTGAGTGCGAGACCAAGGTGCGAGACGAGCTATAGCTTCTAATGGTCGATGTTTTGTTCATTCCTTTAATTTTCCATCGTTATAATCTCACACTATTTTTCAACAATTTCTCCACTTTTCTACATTAACATTTTATTCATCGGAAATTTTAAAAAGAACAACTCTCTTATATTAAGAAACCTTTAAAGCCAATATGTTGCCATGTATCTCATGTGGCAACTTGAGAAAAAAACGGTTTTGTTTTTTGTCTAGAGTAAAACTATGAACACACTAAGTGAAAAACGACGTTTTGACCTTCTGCTGTGGTCTTCCATCAAGGTATATCTGCAAAAACCTAAGACAAATCTTACTAAACCTGAACGTACGAAGTCTGTGAGTATCTAGACTAAAGAATTATAAACAAAGTCTTTCAGTAGTTCATGGTAAAATTTAAGAAGCTAGTATGATAAACGGAGCAGGCAAGAAGAGGGTAGTGCACTGGTCGAAGCTTGGCCTGAGACTGGCGGCGTGAGTTCTTGACGATCTCTTAAAGTAACCTCTTGTGCTCGGCATGCTGTTTCTATGTGAACAAGTTTAGGTAGTTGGAAAATTCGTTGTACTTCACGTTTATTATCGGTGCATGTTTTATAATATTTTAGGCTTCTGCAATTCTGATTGATGCTGTGGGCATTATGCTGAAAGCTGGAAGAAATGCATTCAAGTTTGGTGATCATCTCTGAAGTGTTTGAAGATGCTGCTGGATGAATAACGATGCTGTTTTGCTCTTCTCTCTAGCGTGCAGGTGGTGTGTCCTACGTAGGACGCCTGGCAGCTTTCCTCTGGGCAGGTAAACTTGTAGACCACGTCCGCGCGCTGAAGATCCGGTTCTCGAAATCTGGTAGTGAAGAATGTTGCTAGTTTTCGTGGCTTGAAATACGGCTTGAGGACAATTTTATTATAATCTGCTGTTGTATTGACCATGTTAATCTTGCATTTTTCAATGACGTCTAAATGTTCAATGTGACCGAGATGACATCTGAGTGAAGTTGAGTCTGATATGAACAAAATATGAAGAGAAGTTTTTTTATCTGGATTGGTCTAACGGTCTACTTATGTCGCGGTGTTTGTAAAGTTGATGTTTTATGATATCATACGTGAACAACCTAACGCAACAATTTAATTGCACTTGAATTTAAATCTTTTTTAAGTATTGGAATAACCGGGAAACTGGTACATTTGAAAATGAAAGTTCGGCCAATGCAGAATCAAAAGGTTATAGTCATAAGCTCACATAGCAGTCGCGCCACTGTGAGCCTCAAGTCCCTTCCCCAGGGGGGTTTGCAGTCAACAGTTTTGGCTAATAACACACATGAAATAAGTGTTTTAAAAGTTTTCAGCCAAATGTTGCTTAATTTCGGTGCACTGTATCGAAATGTGCAACTAATTTCTATGCAACAGGTAAAATTTTAAGATACGAGATAGCATAAATAAGCTTCTAAACGAAAAAAATAAGCACCTTCTACTAATATGGTGAATCAATAATGACTACAATAATTATTCTGCCCTGCATTACGTTTGTGACTGTCCTAATGTGCGTCTGATTGGTTTCAAACGATTCTTTCATTAACTGATATCGTGGTACAGCCACCTTACGACGACGATCTTCACGACGTCTAACCTATCGTTCTAGGCGATCCGACAAATTTCTTAATGCGTTTTCTCATTAGGAGTTTGCTGGTATTCTGAATGCCTAAGATATCTCGAATGACTGCAATGCTAATTAATGACATTTATAGCTCACTTCACTCGGGAATTATCATCTTGAACAATAGGCAAACGTATATTTTGTTTAGCTTACAGCTTATTGTAACAATGCTGATTCCGTTTAACGGATACCTTATTTAAAGGACCTTTTCTGTATAGTTGAAACAGCCCTCAGAACATCAAAAATCTTCCCCCTCCTTGTATCGCTCATTGTTCACAGGCTTCGCCGAGGGCTTTGAGGTCTTAATTGAACACGAAGGCGAGCATTATAATTTTGGTGCTTTTGGGAACTAACGTGTGCGAGCTTTTTGCCCAGATTAAACGATTGGTCTTGTGGGGGGTCGGAGGTAAAATCAGCAGCTTACGAGCCACTTAGGACATGTATCAATTGCATGGAGTTCTACGCAAAAATTTTATTCAGAAACAGCAGAAGAAGAGCCGTATCGGCGTTTCACAGTATTTCTTTTCATGATGCAAAGCAATTACAGTTTACAATTCAGGACACATGACAACTTTTGGCCTAAATTTCCGCAACTTTTGACTTAAATTTCCGCCGGTTGCTTTTTCGTTGGTAGATCCTAATTAAAGTGAGGCGTGAAACATAGCAAATTCCACTCCTTTCGTCGTTGAGTGTCCCATAAGACCGGTCCACTCTATATATTATTTCAATTGAACCAATTCAAACATTTTATTTACCACATGTGATACAGAGGTAGAATGTTTCTCAAGTCTAGAATAATGGGCAAATTTGAGTATAGCTACCTGTGGGTCCGAATAAGTTCAGCGACTTCTAGGGCATCCTACCATCAACGTTATTCTAATGTGTACAATGACGTTTAACCTTAATCACTTATCATATTTACGCATTAGACTGATTAATGAGATCTTGTGTTTTACGGTATTCCGCGAACACGAGCACCGATGAAATACTGCCAGAATTCGGTGTGTTTGGCTTTTCAAAACTGTTGGATACTCCAAGCTCAAATTTTCGTAGAGAGAGTAAATACACCATTGTTCGTGTATTGTGGATGGCGGTTTTACTCGTAAATTGCTTGGTTTCTGCGTCTTCTTTCGTATTTTATCGATTTAAGAAGCCCGTGTAGTGGAAATCGGTCTAGGAGGTTCGATATTCTTTTTATTGCTCATAATATACAGAATTTTTTAATGCATCTAACGCTTTGCTTCACTTCTTGTAAGTGTGCTCGTTCGTCTGCTACAGCTTACGAACGGGCAGCTCCTTAGACTTAGGCGGGTGGATTAAGGGTAGCAGTATGTAAAAATGAATTCTAAGACATTTATGCTCGTATGATTTTTTTTCAAGTTATTTAGATTTTTTCGTGAACGACAATTTATATTTTTTTTTATAAATTTTCAAATTTCATTCTCTGGATATTAAACCGATTTTTACCATTAAACTTTCAAAATGAAGAAACAGGTAGTAGCTTTAGAAGCACAATCAGAGCATTTCAAATTTTTGTCCTCAAAAATATTTTTTTCGAGCTTTGGGAAAATATCTGGCATGAAATTAAAATATTGTATTTCGTTCAATTTTCCAAAAATTCTCACAAAAATTCAAACAAAACAGGTCGTAATTCCGCAGCTAACTTATTTCTCTTCCTTTTGCAAGCTATGTAGTGAAAATCGGTCAGAATATGCCGGAGAAATTAAAATTTGAAAATTTACCCCCAAAAATCTGAAAATTGTCATTAACCCAAACAATATGATTTTTTCCGAAAAATGTATGTTGGAAATTGCATTAGAATTAAATTTTACCTATAACTGCGAAGTTTGAGATAAAGCGGACAGTAAATAATTGAGACGACTCAAAATCTACACGGTCCTCTTAATAATTTTTTTCTCGCGAATACAGTAACTGTTGAAATAATCATCGAAATAATCTACTAACGTGTACACTATTTCTTCAGTAATAACATAATGTCAATAGCTTCAATCACTCCCAAAAATAAAATTTAAGAATAATATACATCAATTCACCAAAACGTACTCGAGGAGCAGTCTTGTTTGTTTACACACTGGTTGCAGACAACTTCACGCCGCCAAAAACGTAGTCTGGACACTATTTAGAAAAGTTTGTATTTATTCGCGTTTTGGTGCGTTTGTGATAGACCGAAAGTTGGATAGTGTAGACAGGCCCATAGCCCAGCCAAATGCCCCTTTGTTGCCATTTTGAGGCCTCTCGCATTTGTCCTGTATTAGTAGGGTAACTAAAAATTATTTTACACCTTGCCAATGAACTGACCATTGATATCTATTGAATGTCAACGTATATCCCAAATTTCGGTCACAGATTTGAACACTTATTGACGCACTGTAAGTAGTAAATTACAGGAGCTCGTACAAATGGAAATTAAATTTTTGGTCGAAGTGCTTGTATGAAAATGTTCAAAGTTTACCTTATAAGGAAACAATCAAACGGAACTCCTTGGTCGTTATGTTTACTATTGCCTACTTAGGCAAATGATTCAAGCATATTAAACAACTTGGAAGATATTTTGACATCAAATGTACTGTAGCTCAAAATTTCGTACTTCGATTTGAAGCACAATGCAAAAGGGAAAACAAATTACTTGTATGGGTGCATTTTTCGAAAACTTACTCCGATGGGGTGTAATTGATTTTGTCATTTTTGATGAAACTGGTTCATTAGTATTGACGACATAAACCCAGTGTCATTTCACTTCCCATAATAGCCATTTAAGCACGAATTTAAATTTTCCGTGATTTTAATAGCTACAGGAATGTTTTACTTGAAGGAAATCCTAGGGTACTATGTGAGATTCCGCGCTAAAACTTAGGTCTGCCTTATTTTTTGTCGCAATAGACTAGGATTTTTGTTTTGTTACGGACCATCTTTTTTTCGGTCCACTGTTGTCCTGTTTTTTCAGCACCTTCTACTTTCTCCAATGTTTTTCGTTTCGTGAACTTCTTTCTTAGCTTACTGTTGCTATGGACCTTGTACATAGATTCCGCGTTCCCTTAACTTCATTCTGATGCCTTCATCCTCTTTCCCTTTAAAATTTTTTGCCGTGGTAAAGGGAGGCTAAAACTTTCTTATAACCAATCCTCTTTACTTCAGGAAAATAATGAGAAAAACTTCATGGTTATATATTTGAATTTCATTTGTATAAATGTTTCAATCATTTTTTCAAATATCTTTTTACTCTACTCGGTACTACACGTAGTTCTTTGTTCTTCGCTGTGGGAGAGTTTTCTACTCGTTATTCTAACCAACCTACTATTTGTAAACTGTACTCCACCTTGTGCTTATGCTCAATCATTAAATTAATTCAGGGACAATTTTATTTTAATTCGCGATACGATAATCTAGTTTTAATAGCGCTGAATTTTCCCAGCCTATCTCTGGAAGCTGCCTACGATGTACATCGCAATAAGAACTTACACTATGCCTTTGTTCCTATAATTTATCATTATTTATTTCTACTGTTCCTATTATTTTTAGTTTGTATGATTGTTTGTCACATTTTCTACTACGTATTAATTTCAGTTGTTATTCAATTGTCTGTTTATGCGAACAGAGTAACCGACTCTGCGTTCACGCGCAGGAGCCCGCCACCGCACCCTAGCGGGGCTTCTCGGGCGGTTAAATAACCGTCTGATAACTTGTAGCAATTAAGGAAAGTGTTATCGTATTAGAAGTTACTGTTATTCATTTTTCATATTTCTTAGTGTTAGTTAGCTCATTAATCATTACAATACTTGCCAATCCGAACACTTAAAGATTTCTGATTATCCAGTGTATAAGGTTTATTTTCTAAATTGCCGTCTATTGTTTCAATAATAAATATTTGTCGAGTTCCATGGATTCACGGTGGTTTTGGTGAAAGTGAAATGTTTTCCTTTGAGTATATATTTTATTGTGGTTGCTACTACAGAACAGTGTTACCCAATGGTCTCTAAATGGACCGATTTCTATTGTCTATAACTAAAGTTTTCTTTGTGTAAATTTAGTAATTAATTCCTCTATACTTCTTGAACCGTGATATTGATCGTGTGTAACTTTTTATTTGATTTGTGTTCTCCAGGCTCACTTATCGGACATCGTTTATTTAGTTTTTCAATTCTATTCTTTAATGTCAATAAAGCCTGCACCCCATCGCCTCTTCCTAATCTCCACGGAGTAACATATTGCTAACTACGCTCAGTGGCTGGACCTATAACATAGTCACCATTTCTAGGTTGAATATTTTCCGTAGTTTCTGCAGATACTCGCTCAGAAGTATATCAGAAACTTTAAATCGGAAGCAGTTTTGGAACCCGTTAACTCATCAGAGTCGTTCCCGAACAACGAACCCTGGACTGCTAGCAGCGAGGCTTCGCTCACTTGCGCCCTCGCCAGCCTAAGTGCTGGGCGTAGACCTACCAAAGTCAGCGTTATATCCAAGCCCAGCGAACCCATCACACGATTCTCCGCACACCTGGATGCCCTCGGCACCGCCAGTTCCGGAGTTGTGGAAGTGGTGCCGCTGGACTTCCTTTGGAGAGCCTCGACAGGATCAGATTAGCGGATATCGTCGTTTATTCGGAAATACGGGTAACGTGGGCATTTCATTGTAACTACTCAGTTATACACCGTCACAGAAATTAAGCCATTCACAATTCTAATCCGACATTCAACGGTCAATAAAGACTGCTCAATACAGCAGTAGCATGGGCACGATTTAGCAATGTATGCATTTCCATGTGCTTTTAAATAAATTCTCCGATGCTATTTTGCCCAAAATCATAGCAGATTCTGCAAATCGAGAGTTGTTGCCCATATATATTCCCGGCCTTCCATCGCACCAGCTGTCAGGAAAAAATGATGATCACCCATTTTCATGAATCCTTTCCTTACTACAGCATCTACTTCGCGAAGTTCATGAACTACGGAAAACTATACGTGAAGTGGGAACAAATAAACTTTAATGATGGAAAGAATTTATTTGCAACAAATGAAAGTTCGTGGCGAACAAATAGGTGGACAATTCAGAAATTGTCAACAGCTCGTTTTGACGGCGCTGCTCACGGCCACTAAGTAGAGAAGATGAATGAATGGATTTAGAACACGGTTTCTTCTACCAGCCTTCAGTCATAACCGAAGTAAATCGGAAAATTCACACAACTGGAGCAGCCTACCAGTGAATATGAGCTTCACTTAATTGAAATTATATCTATTTTCCTTATGAACAGCTTCATTTTCCTTTCATATTGTATTGATCAAAATGATATTCTACCGTGGGAATATTCTTTAAGAAGCTGATATCTTAGTGTTAGTGCAGTTTGTGATTCTTCATGTACTTCGCATAAGCAGCCGAGCAATTCTAATCCCCGAAAAAATATTTCTGCCATGCAAAATGATAAAATTCAATTAACTCTGAGGAACACTACGCTGAAATCAAATATACGAGTACTTGGTGATTCAAAGCGTGTTCACGATCATGAAGCTCTTGAACTTTTTAATGAAGTCCGTTTACTCGGTATAGTTTGTGGTTCATAGATATTCAAAAACTTTTCAAAGTGAAATTAAATAATTCAACATCCATCGATGAGTGAATGATAAAATACTGTATTGATGGTAGGTAACGCGAGGTTTTTCTCAGGAATTTGAGAACAATTTAGTTTGAACTCGGCTTATTCTACCCAAAGTTATGATGACATTCTGTTCAACTCGTTCCTTATTCGTAATTTACGAATGTATGTTAGGAAATTCCGTTCGGACAATGACATCTAACACTTTCACTGCTGCAAAGCCTGTTCATTATGTCACAGACACAAGGTCTACGAGTTCTACAGCTCCCTGGACGACGCCCTCCTCTTCTGCAGCGCCAGCAGTCAGTGCCGCTGTCGTTGGGTGTCTGTCTCTGCAACATGAGTGACCTCGACCGGTACTCTGCGCTGACAGTGAAAACTACCTGTGAGCTATCCCTCTAGGGTCTTCGATATATGGGTGACTATATCGACGTAGTGACAAGTTTGTGAAATGGCGCGTGTTTCAGGTGAAATTCTCTCAGGTATGAGCTTGTCGATATGCATAGTGGTTAAACGCTTAGAAATAATTCTGAGTTTGTAAGGGGCCTTTATTTTCTTCGGATCGTGTTCACTCTTCCGTACTTTTCATTGTACATATGAACTAATTGTATAATTCTATCTTTGGCTAGCGTGCGGAGGACGATGAAGACATTTTAGCTGCGGTACACTATTGCGGTACACTATTTGTTGAGCTAACCAGTGCGATGTGCAATGGTGGCAGCAATGGAAATATGGCTTTAAATTGTACATTTGTCTCAGAGACTTACCTTTAACATTTATTTTTTAGTTGGCTTGGTCTCAGCTGGATGTTTATTTTTTTATTTATCTGGAAAATTGAACTAGACGGCAGTTGTTCTATACAGCACGAGATCGTATTTTAGAAATTTATTGTATTCGAGTATGACTACTCCCTGGAGAACTACCCCACCAAGCGCTATACAATGGTATTTTCACATGCTTGATGCTATATTGAGCGAGATACTCCGCCACCCACGTGATCGTCTGAAAAAGAGCGATTAAGAAATTCTGCCGCCTGCATGCGCAAAGGACGGCGCGTTATCGCTATATAGGGTTCGCGGGAACCCAAACCTATTGACAAAACGAATGAAGGCTGCAAAGAGGGAAGCAGCGCAAACATGTCCTTTACTAGCTCAAGGTGAACTCCTCTTATGCTGAGGCAAGTGAATGTGATTATGAACGTTTTAATTGAAGAATTGCCGTAATTGACATAGAAGTGTCCCGTAAAATCTATGCCTACGTTTTCACAGGGTTTAATTAGATTTACTTTATCCGCGAAGTAATGAGTATGTGATGGATATTTTCAAGCTAATGCATTGAATTTTTTTAGAGTAAACAATTTTTGAGAAGTGCTTTGATTAACCCTTTAGCGCCCACATTTTTATACTCATATTGTAAGGAAATCACACACTGCAAGGTTTTCGAAGCTTTAAATTTGGCAACGCAACAGAGCAAAAAACCGTTGAAGTTTAACAAAGGCCGAGGCAAGAACGGAATTTTATTCCGTTCTGAAATCGGCTGGTAAGCCCTCGCTTCCTCCCAGCTTGTGGGTGTTCAGAGAGAGACTGGAGTTACCGTTTTCAAGTATTGAATGGTACCACCAGAAGGGTAGGAACCTCGGACAAAATTAGGAGTCAGATGGGCGCTCAACAAGAATTTAGCGGGGCCGAAATGACGCCCTCATCTGCTGTCGGTTTGGAAGCAGACCGGACCCGGCCGTAGTGGCGGTATACTGCGCAAAAGAAAACGGTAGTAAGCTTCCGAAATACACAAAACTAGCAAGTTTCTTTCAGTTATTTCAATAAAAGTGGAATGTAGCGCACAAATCTAAGTTCAAGATAAGTGAAGTCCTAATAACCCTCACCTGAGGAATACCTTCCCGAGTGAAGCCATTGGAGCTTCTTTTAGAAAGAGGTTAGGCGAGAGATGAAAAAATAACGAACAGACGGTAGTGGAAGAATGCCATTCATAGCATGTATCAATAAGAGTTAACGTTTTTAAGGATGGCCCAACGGGCTCTTAATACACGAGAGTAGCTTGACAGCTAAGTAAGTACTACTCAACAAAACCGGTAAGTAAGTAATTAATGGAAGAGGCGGCTAGAAAGCCTAGTAATTAGTAATACCGCTCTGAATGGCTAGTTTATACAAAATAAACATGAAACACACACACTCACACAAACCAAATCAGGAGTACGGTCAAAGAAAAGAACCAAGATTGCGAGAAGGTTGGAAAATGCACAGGCGATGTGCAGCATCCGGTAGTTTCTCGTTACACCGTTAAGTAACACAGGACGAGTAGCGAGTCCAGTAGAGCGTCGCGTAGTAGTAACGAATGTATGGCCTCTTAAATGAATATAAAAAGGTCTCACAGACATTGCTTCCTCCTCCGCCCCCGGTCAGCTGAAAGCCTTAATTAATTAAAGTGCAAACTGACAAGTATCTGAGAGGCGCACACGGAAATTCTCAACAATATTACCCTTATCACAACCACTATCACTAAACCGACACTGGCATTAGGTAGTCACTGTTATCAAGATGTGAAAGGAACTGCCACTCGGCAGTGAAGTTCAAAGGACACATTAGTGAACAAATTGAATAAGAAATACAATATATTAATGTTATTTTTGAAAGAGGACCGTACAGTCCACTTGGGCGTTAAAGGGTTAAGGGTCGCGGCTTCGGCAGCTAGAAACCCTGCTGCCGTAACAGGTTTAAGGTTGAACTTAATCCTAGATGCTTACACCTTTCATGATCTTCAACTACCAGCAAATTAGTGAGCCGGCTTTTATTTGAAAGTAAAATAGGATTTACCACCTCGAAGTCGAGGCGTCTGCACTTTGAAATATACTCGCGCAACGGATAACTCCATTAGGATCTAGGAAAAGATTAAAATTAAGAATTAGTTTGGGAATAACTCTCGGCTTAACTTCCTCCTGAAGGAAATTTAGCTCCTCCTGAAAAAATATTTTTTGTTCAGTACGCACCCAATAATGTCGGGCTTTAGCTAGGCAATCTACGCGAGCAACCTGGCCTTTTTTATAGCGATCAGCCACTTTGAAGAGACGAGCCACGACCCCCAAAAGCTTGTCTATCGAAGAGAATTTCTCTACGGGCACAACACGGGCGTCCTGTAAATTTTGACCCACGAGGCAAGGATTGGCTAATATGGTCCTATTGGCATCCGACAAGCAGCCCAGCTCATACGAGGGGTAGTCAAAATGTTCTCAGACAAATGCCATAGTTTCTTTATTCAACAACTTATCACTTTTAATTTTTCTACATGAGCTCCATTGTTGTCTATTCACTTTTGTAATTTATGTTTCTACCAGTTAACGCCTTCCTGATAGAATTGGAGGGCTTATTCCACTAGGTTCGGGACAAAAGAGAAGTTTTCTTAATTTTTTGCTGTGGTGGGTCTTCCTCCTCGTGGGTTATCATCAAGTGGGACTCTTCCCTCTTTCAAGCGTTTAATCTAATCATAATCATAAACTCTACATGGTGCAGAGTCTCCATAAACTTGCTGTAAAGCTTCGATGATTTTAACAGATTTCCAATTTAGTTTAGTTGAAAATTTGATGTTAGCTCTGATCTCAAAATTTGCCATTTGAGATTGCCTCTCAAATCGCAAGATAGTAAATTACTATTTTGCGAGGCAACCTCTTTCGATTCTGACCCGACATTGACTGATGAGACAGCTGCAAGTTATCAAGGAAGCTCCAAGGACAGATTTCAAATTCTAAAAACTTATATATCTATGTTCAGTTCAAAATTATGGAATTTGTCTGAGAACTTTTTCCCCAACTCTCGTACTTGGGCCAATTCTCTACGGGCATATTAAGGACACGGTTCGGGTCTACTTCCAGATAATGGTGGGTTACTAACTACACCAAGATTACACCAAGTTACTAACTATCGTATTCGCAGCGACTTCATTCATTACATTACACCCATAATTTTTAAGATCTGCCAAAATGCCACGAACTTCGTAAATAAACACTTTAGTGTCTCCACAAGATACATCTTATTTGCAAGTTAGAGTGAAGAGTTTTAGGCACAGCATGTTTACAAGCGGATCTCTGTTTAGGAACTCTTGATCAAGGAGAGCTAGAGCTACTTCATAGTTCTCATTATTTATGGATAAATGCTTTATGCGCTTCTCTGCATAGCCAAAATACTTAGCCTTTCAAGTAGGTCAGCTTGGCCGAACCCGACATATTTGACCTATCCGATAGAGTTATTAAACTGGGTAGGAAACACGTGATACTGCAGACAATCTGAGCTCTCTCTACTAAACGGCTCTATTTTCAACACTGACAACTTGACATCTTGACATCTTTAGCAATGACAGCTGCATTCGGATTCGAACCCCGATTCATGCTCAATTTTTTGAACTTCAACTCTTCAGGCAAACAGTTCATCGCATCGATCTCATTGCTCAAAATTTCGTCATTTTCTCACCGACCTCTACCAATGAACACGTTAATTTTGCATCCCTTTCTCTAACCATTTGAAGTTCACGCCTTACTGCATCGCAATTCGTGCTCAACTCGTCCAGCTCACCGGACTCGGCAGCCTCCGGCCGCCCCGCCCTCCGCTGCTCGTCTGTGGCCCAGCGTCAAGCGTGACCTTGCGCATGTGAACTAGAGCGGAATCCATGCTTCCGGTTTGAACAAAGTATTAGGACACAAAATTTGTACAGTCGGCGGCAGTTCGCAGTAGATAATTGGACAGTTGCACCCAAAAAATCTGTTCAAAAAGAACGTGGACCATTTATACAATTTTAAGTTTCGCTAGAAATTTAGAAGAAAATGAAATATGAAGAAAGAAACATAAGCTCAGTATTAACTTGTGTGGGAAATTTTCTGAAACCCTCACACAATCATTGATGGAGAAGGAATACACAGGAATTTTATTTTAATTTGTTTTCGACTTTAAATTTTAGGGTATACAGTTTTTAGAAATGGGAATAAAAATCAATTAATGGCGAAAATTCCTCAAGAGGTATGAATAACTTTAATTCAGGTTTGTACAACTGCAAAAACACGGCAAAAGAGTAGGTAAACAATCATTGACGGCGCCAGACGAGCTGGCACAGAATGATAAAGTTTACGAAAGCATCGCAACAGCGACGTAACACCTAGTCAAGGGTGTCGCAACAGCGATCTTTTGAAGAAGGTAAGGTAGAAGGTGTCGCAACGACGATCTTTTAATAAGGTAAAGTTGAAGGTGTCGCAACGGCGATCATCTAATAAGTAAAGTTGAATTTTAAGGTTGTCGCAACGGTGATCTTTTATCCAGAGATTATTTGAGCGTTAAGCTTAAAATGACAATTTATTCGTTTAAAACTTTTAAAAGGTTTAAAAGTATGAAAGCGTTGCTTCGTGTTCCCAGTTACGGCGAGATCGAGGCCAATAACTAAGGCCGCGGCCAGACAAACAGCAGTGGAGCGGGGCAGAGCAGAGCAGAGCCGGCGCGGTGTTTTATGTTAGTGGTATTCCTAATAGGGTGGCCAGACAAGTAGCACAGAGCAGTGCAGGGCAGCGCTGTCTGAAGCAAGCGCTAGCGGCGTTTTATCTCGGGTGATAAAACACAGTTAAACACTGCTCGGGACTCGGGAGCTAGCAGTCAGTTGCACCCTAGAGTTCGTAAGGGGAGGATGTTGAACTTCTAATCTCCTCGGTACAAGCTATTCCTGCGATCGGGGGTGCATCTCTTAATATTTCGATCATAACTTTGTTAATGAACAATGGTCATTTATAGCAGACGCTATGGAAGTTAGTGGTAGGTTGGATTGTACAGTTATTTATACGTATATAAGTATTTCATACCTCATAAATCTAAAAACTATACTATCTCAAGCATTTTCTTAGTCAATACCTAAACTTTAGAGCGTACCAATGCCGAATGTTTCATAGCAGGTATATTTTTGGCTCATGGCACTAATCTTGACTTGAAACATATATCTTTTACAGATGAACTATTAGTTTTTTTAGTTATAAACATTATTCATTTTTCTCCTAAGTAATACTGAGGAAACACAGGTTAGGTCATCTGTGAGAAAGAAAGAAAAGAAAACCGTTTATTTAAAAAAAGGTAGGCAAATGAGATCCATGGCAACATCTTGGCTTTTAAAAAATTTCTCAATATAAGACGTCCTTAGACAAACGTACCGTATGAGGAGTACTAATAGACAAACTATACGTGGTCTACTAATAGACAAACCATTCGAGGTTTACTAATAGGCAAATTATACGAGGCGTACTAATAGACAACTATCCGAGGTGTACAAATAAATAAACCAAACGACGCATACTTTTAGACAAACAAAACGTAGCGTACAAATAGATTAACCCTGTCAATGGCTAGTTAAATCAAAAATATCATTTCTTGGAGATTTTATATCCCAAGAGATGGCTGACAACTTATAAATAATTCAAAATACTACTAGAGAACTCTTCGGAATTCCTGAATTATTTGTTGTATAGATATAAGCATACGCACAGAGATGATGATTTTTCACGAGCACTTTTTTCATTTGTCTTTTTTATATTTTTCATCGTTTCAATTCACAGATACGCCCTCTGGGGCAGTGATAGATCTATTTTTGAATCATTAAGCAATTGCAATAAATATATTTATTTCTGAAATATGATTCAGTGTTAACTGGTCGCAGAGCTTTGGGTAAAATGTAAAATGTTTTGAGGTTTTGTTTTTACTCTAAAAATAGGATTAGAAACATATATATATGCATAGGTGCGTGTAATATATATATATATATATATATATATATATATGAACACGTATATGTGCGCACACAAATAGAATTGTTAAATGTGAGTCAAATGAGAGGATGGATCTTTCACTTTTTCTGTACCAGCGCAAAGTGCTGGGCGAAGCCGATACAGAATTTTTCAAGTTTGCGTTTCATCAGTATTACATCGGTAAAAATAACATTGAAAGCACGCAACTAAAAAACTGTTAGTTTCTCCAAAAACGATAGTGATGTTCGAATTTTACGTGAAAATTGCCATTAAACTGAAACTTAGTGCTGCACGTCAAATACAAAAAATCCTTATATACTTGGATATTGTTTATAAGTTTAACAATTCCAAATTCGGGTTGTTATATCCATAGATGTTTATATTCATACGCCTGAACGAATATGTTCCTTGTTCTGTAATGTCTCTACACGTCCAGTACTGCAAAATAATCCACATTCAAGTATTTATAAGGTTTCAAGTCGTGCGTCAATAAATTATTTGCATGATTATTCCATCAGCAACCATAACTAGCATATTATCATGCAATTAATTTATGTCGAATTTCCTGGAACATTAAAAAACAGTATCAAACCATTTCAAACATTGTGGGTAGAAATATTTTAGTGTTACGGAACGTGGCTCGGTTAGAGCACGTAACGCAGGGGGACTCGAAACCCCCGACAGTAAGAGACAGAAAAATAAAGATATGAAATACACAGTCTGAGAGTTGGACAGAAAGGTAGGAAATTAACAGTGTTTACTTGGTGTGTACTCCGCAAATACCGATTTGACAAGCATGGGGAAAATAATGAACCTTGAAAATTAAACATTTATTTTAAGACGAACACGTGGATATGGGCACAGGGAAATTATAATATCGCAACACTCATATTCGCACCAGAGCCCTCAGGCAAGATGCTAATGATCTGCGACATGGCACTTTAAAGATGTAATGCTCCCGAGAATATCTATTATCAATGTTCAAGAGCTGAAAACGATTCACAAAAATGCAGAAAAATCATGGCAATCCCTACGCACCACGAAGCACAGAATAATGCCTACAAAGTACAAACATGCCGGTCATCCTTGACTCACTACAAAGGTACCCAAAAAAAATCGTGAACACATCGCCTCATATTGAGTTAACACTAGACACAAACTTCGTTACACAGCGCGCTAATTTGAATACACGATTCCGTGTGCTATTTTTGCTTTCCAATTTTCCCACTTTACAGCATTGTTACAAAATTCTCTACACCACAAAAATTTAACACTTCCGTGAGGCGCGGTCGCTGAATGCTCGGTGTAGAATCTTTCCAACTTCGCGGGATCCTCGACAGAGTTCTCAGAGTTCTATCGCTGCGGCGGTAATACTCATGCTCCATCGGGAAGGCGCTGCTGCTCTCCATTCTTCGCACATCCATGCTCCGCACATCTGAGTTTTGGCTGCGTTGTAGGGCTGGCTACTGTATATCTTTTCTTGTTTCCTTCCGCATTGTTGGTGAACGCGTGACTCCAGATTTTAATGCTGCGGTTGTTTGTGAGCTTATAATTAGCGTAGAGATTCTCCATGGGTGTTTCTCTTCACGTTGACTTGTTGCTGTGCTCAAGCCGTAATTCTTCGAGCGAGTCCCCATTGCTGGGTAATACTTCGACGATACAGTCGCAGCCTCCTTGAGTGTTCGGAGAGATTGTCAACACACACTTCGAGCGGGTGTTTGTTGCACAATCTTGTCGTTATTGAAGGAGTTAACATCTCTTGAACATCCCGCCGTAGAATTGTTGTGAAGCAGTTGTTGACGAACATCGCCGCGACGCTGATATGCTTCAAGGAGATTGTTTGTTCTTGAAACTTCGACGTTAAATTTACTCCGAGGTAAATTTGCTGTTTGTGTGAAATGCATGTCGGCGCGTGCCGACATGCCACGTTCGCCTGCCCTCAGATCACGTGTACCTCTCTCGCGACCTCGAAACAAAAAGACCTCTCGACTTCTCCTCTCCGCTCCTTATATCTTCCCCCCTTGTTTCGTTCCAGAGTCTTCTCGAACCTTCCCAGAACGTTCGAGCTTCTTCCAAGCAAAGATTACATGTTTCCCTTATGATTGGTGGAAATCTTGCCTGCTTCGGGTTGCCGAAATGTAACTGGTGCGTTCTCCGACACACCCACACGCCTGAACCCTTCCAGATCGCTGATTGGCCGACGGGATGTGCTCCCCTTCGAAGTTGCCTCGTCCGGGCGTTCCCGCGCAACGCATGTGTGTTGGGCGCTTTGTGTTGTGTGTGTGTCTTGTGTTATGTTGCCTGAATGTGTTTTGTGTGCAAGACTGTGTGATTGTGGACGCCTGAACCTTAGCTCTCTCGTCGAAACGCTGCCCACTTGAGCTCGACATATTTATAGCCAGACTCTTGTCCCTTCGAAATATGAGAACCACGGTTTGCTTAGAACAGAGAAAAAACGCCCTTATGCATATATCGGTATTCTCACGCTCAAGCTACAGCCAACGGTTTTTCCACATTCCTCAATGTCACGGGATTTAGCCCAAAAATGAAATGTGATTTGAAAATATCACCTAATGTTTTACGTGATTTTTCGAAATATGTATGCCTAATATAACTATATCACAACATTAGCGAAATGAAAAGTACTATACGACAGTGTACGGATGTACTTGTAATGCTAAGATAATGCATAGCATGGTAATATGTATAGATATAAATAAACTTAATTCGATGAAATATTGCCTGTTCTACATCTATTTATTAAGCAAAATTTGAGTTTGCCCGTCACAAAACACCGCCCATCGTAGCGCCAAGATAACAACTGCTGCGGACTCAGGACCAGCCACTGCTGTTTGTTTGGCCACCTAACTTACGAGCATAAGCTAGCAGCTACCAGCGAGCCGTAGCTGCTCTGCGCAGCCCTGCTTCACTGTTGTTTGTCTGGCCGCGGCCTTAGTGCGTTCACACTACGAGCGGCGCGGCGCGGAGCGTCGCGGCACGGAGCGGAGCGGTGCGGCGCGTGTGTTCACAAGTGAGCTGAGCAGAGCGACCTACACAAGCATCAGTCGCTATGGAGCGTTCCGTGAATGCGCTTCTGTTGCTCGACGGCAAAACGGAAACACTGGATCCATCCCATCAACATGAGGAGAAATCGCTATGGAGAATACCACTATCTCTTCGAAGCACTGAGGAGAGATGAATCACAATTCTACGAGTATTTACGGATGACGCCGGCAACTTTTGATGTACTACAATCCCTTATAGAAAGAAAAATTTCCAACGAGATTAGATAAATTTGCTGTTTAGCAATACACAAATTTTTATTGAGGATACATGTAAAGCAAAGTAGTTTAAGCAAAATTAAAGTCTTTTCATATAGGCTGTATCACATATATTACTCCAGGTTTTCGTAGGCCAGTACGAACAAAAAAAGTCTTGTGGTGACTTTAACGTGAGTAAACGTAAAGTAATTCCCTTCAGAAATTCAGGGTTGTGCCAGAGAAACCTAAGTGAAAAATACTGACAAATATTGACTTGTCCTGACAAAATAGTTCTCGAAACACTGATATGCTTTCCGTTAGTATTGGAAAAAATCCCCCAAGCTCATAAAATTCTGCAACTTATTGTGTATTTGACACTCATTGAGTCCTCATCATTATCATACGGCCTCCTTTTTCTCCCATTTTACGGAAAAAATGAAAAATTTATTAAAAAATCATACATAATTATACTTTAATCAAGATCATATAATAAAATACACAGCATCACAAGAAAGATGAATCTACATCACGAGAAAAGCAAAATAAATTCCTTAAAATGAAGCAATAATAAAATAACTTATCAGAGAAAGCAGATGAAAATAGAAATAAATGATTAATGAACCCAAATGGGTGAAATTACACTAAAATATTACATGTTACACTATCAGTTATAATTGATATATGATTAGTTGTACAAATAAAGTTATATACTAGATTTTTTTACTTCAAACGACAATTCTACCCCTGTGAGATATGACGATCCAAAGGCGGAGCCGAGGAGAAGCGCTCGACGCGAGCGTCAAAAAACCCCAACGAATTTCCAGAGCGTGCCGCTTGTCGTGTTAACAGCCAAGCGTTTCTGCATTCAAACCTGTACAAACATTATTGCCGCTCCGCTCGTACTGTGAACGCACCCTAAAGCTCATTTTACACTAGCGGTGTGGAGCGACGCTGAACTTTTTATAGTTCCTCCCACGAGAGGATTGAGCATCAGTTCACACCGAATTGCTTTTACATTGCCTCTTAATTCGACGCTAATTCCCCCGAGACAGTAATCTTCAGTATTACTCTTGCAATACTGTCAGAAAAATTTGCAGAACATGGATGGAGCGACGGTGTGGAGCGCGAAGACACCGCCAGTGTAAAATGGCCTTTAGGCAGGCAAGTCGGCAGCGGACAGCGTCCTGCTTTATAGCTGACAGAAACCCCAGTCACTCCGGAACTCTGGTTCACAACTCGTCCAATCTCCCAACGTCAGCTGGAAAGTAAAGGTGAAATTTAAAGAAAACCGTCAACATTCGAGGGCCGCATATGAATGAATATACTCAGGTTTAATTAAGGATTAAGTGAGATTTTGGTTAAAGGAAAATTACCTAGTTAAACACCTTCGCCAAGCACAACCGTTGCAGCAGCACCGCAAGTTAGAAACGGATGAAACTGCGTCAAGACGGTTAGAGGATAGTGTGGAAAAACAAAATCACATCCACCGTTTGAAATTGAAAGACCTCCACCAAAATTTATGTATATTCAATCCATTATTTTATGTTAGATAAATGGAGTATAGCATCAATACACATCTGAGCTTATCGTGCAACTCAGTGTAGAAACTCTTAGCACAAAGAGGAAACTAGAACTCTGAGAGGAAAATAGTATAGGAAAGTGCTACAGAGTAAGTTGAGTTTGAGGTTTAAAGTTATAGAAGAGATACATAGGTTTAATGTAAGTGTTCAAGTTAAAGGTAACCACATCAGTTAGATGGTCCCCTCTAATTTAAGGTTCAGACTAGCCGTCTGATTTAGTAGTTTGAGGTTCTAGAGCACTTATGGATGAGCAGCCATAACAGGCCATTATAAATGAAATAACTTAATCACGCACACGCTCTCACATACACTAATTGAGAATAAAGAAGAAGAAAAACAAAGGAGCTGACGGAGAAGAGATGGAGAGAACAGAGACGTTACGCCGGGGATGCCTCGACTTACAATTGCGAAGTGCCGCAGGATCCAACAAAGGCAAGGCTACACTATGCCGTTTTTACAGCGCAACTTACTAGCATTTTTAGGCCCATGAACGTGATTCCACGCATGAGCGGCTACACCATGCTGTAGTCTATGCATCATGCTTGCATGGCTCAGTTGCACACCGCCGCCCAGCTCCATGCCGCCGCCCGTTGACGATGAATGCTGAGGAAACTGCGCTCTGGTAAATTGCTCTCGCATGTGCGTTAAAGAAGAAAAAGAAAAAAAGAACATGGACAAAGTCTTGGCTTAGACAATGAGGTTCTTTGGGAAGTTATGAGCGAATTTTCAGTTAACTCCGTTATAACAACGAGAAAGACTTTTCTAACTACTTGAGGGTTCCAGTGCACATTTTTGATAAAATATTGTCTATGGTGTCTCCCCGAATTGAACACGAAGAAACCCATTTGCGACAAGCTATTACACCAGGAGCTCGACTGGAAGCGACCTTGCTATTTTTAGCTTCTGGTACATCATATTCACGTTTACAATACGTGACCCGCATCTCAAAAGCAAGTTTGCGGATTATCATCCCTGAAACGTGTGAGACAATCTACATGGCCTTGAAAGAAGAATATCTAAAGGTAAGTTAAGAAACACAATTTGACAAAACTTTTAACAATATCCTCAGTAAACATTCCCATGAAAAACTGAGATCTGTTAATATTTTATATAATAAACAAAGCAATAAAGAGAATAATACATTTTAATTGCATAAATCAGAAAAGATTAGACGTTGAACACCGCAGAAAGGTGTTCCTTTATTAATTCGCCGACGCTGCCCAAGTACAAAACATAGCTTATAATTTTCTTTGTTTATTTTCGCTTGGTCGCTACTCATTTGTAACAAGTCTTGAACAACTGGTTCACCAAATGCACTAAGTTTATTTTTGGAAGTTGAACTTGATAATTTTGAAAGGGCGATGTTGGATATTTTAGTTTGGCTGTCCCTGTTCGGGCGCCAAATTGTTAGATATTTTGTATGGCTGTCCCTGTTCGGGCGCCAAATTGTTAAATTGTTGGTGAGGCGTATCCTCTTGGGCGCCAGATTGTTAAATATTCCGTTTGGCTGTATCCTCTTTGGCGCCAAAAGTTAGATAGTTTCCCTATTTTAGGGTTCTGAGGGCCGTAAGTTCCAAGGCTTTTATTCCGGAGAATCTTCCTGATTTTTCAGGGAAATGAGAGAAGTCAGTTGCTGAGTATTTATTTTATCAAGGCGAGGGCTTTTCAACAGTTTCCAAGTTGCGAATATTATTCAGTAATTTTTGGAGTCCGATCTGGTTACAAGGTTTGAAGATTTGAGCTGGTTTTTCAAGCTTTCGAAATTTGAGTCGAGACGAAGGCAAGCTCAGGAGTTTTTCGCGCTGGTAATACAGGCTTCGAAAGTTAAGAGCCGAATTGAAATTCGAGCTGCGAAATTTGAGCCGATGTAAAAATCAAGCTGTGGAAATTTTCAAATCTGAGACGGATATATGCTTCTCAAGTATCTGTGATACGAGAGTTTAGTTATGCGAGGAGAATTACTTTCCCTCCTGTTAAATTATACAGGCACAAGTCGGCATCTTCGACAATAGCCTGACAGGCGAGTTCCATTACTTCATCTGTCTTATCTTTTTTCTTTTACGGCTTGTTTGGACATTTTCCGACGAATGATCTAATTCTCTAGGATGAGAAGTTTGGGTTGCGACGGTAGTTTCAGTTTCATTGCAGAATAATTCTCCATCAAATCTTTCTGTTAATTGTTCAGACGAGCTGACTGCGATGGCATCAAGAGGCAGAAGAACCTGTTGACAGTAAATTATGTATTAATGACATTTGTTCTTCTTAAATCTCTAAGGCGTTCGATAGCGTCCAACATGAAAGACTTCTACGTAAAAACTGAACTTGGGAATAGACACGCAATGGTTTGAAAGTTACTTGTCAAATCGATCTCATGCAGTCCGCATAGAAAACAAATTGTCCCCATTCATTCAAAACAATTTTGGTGTTCCCCAAGGATCCATTCTTGGTCCACTACTGTTTTCTATTTTCATTAATGATTTCCCTCCAATGCCTTCTAACACACGGATCTCAATGTATGCAGATGCTGTTCAAATTGCAATAAAAAGTTCTGTATCGGAAATACCACCGACGCAAATTAAAGCCGAAACTTTACTGACTAGCCTGAAATCATGGTACGACCGAAATGGTCTGAAATTAAATGCTAATAAAACACAATGCATTATTTTTGGATCCAAAGATGCAATTAAAAAAACTTCAGTTCTTACTCTTGCAGTTGGAAATGATAAAATTAATGCATCAGAAAAAGTTAAAAATCTGGGTACCTGGTTCGATAGAAATATGTCCTTCAAATCTCACGTTGAGACTACTTGCAACAAAATCTACGGAACTTTAATGTTTTTTCATCGTATAAAAAGTATGCTAGACGAAAAATCCAGATTATTAGCCATTCAATCCCTTGTGTTATCGCGCATTGACTACTGCAGCCTAGTATGGGGAGACTTATCTCAATACCTTAAAAGGGACTTACAAAAATGCATGAATTTTGCAGCCAAGGTGGTATGCAACGGTAATTTCAAAAGAAGTGATCACGTAACCCCTCTCCTCAATAAACTCGGCTGGATCCAAGGAAGTTGGATACATGGAACCGGCATCGCTATCTTTTGCCAGTCAAGCGAGTGAAGCCACTTCTGCCGTCCCATGCCCCGCCCACCCAGCATTAGGTCCCTGTGTGGAGGTGGTGTTGCAGTGGAGGGGTAGCACCACCTCCATCATCTGCGACTGAAGACCGCGCTGTTAAATGGCAGACTTGCGCTACTCTGTGCTATACGTTTTTTTCTTAGGCATATATTTCAATTGCATCCTCGCTGAATGATAAAGAAACTCATATTGAGGAAACTCGTCCTTGACCGCAGCTTGGATAGCGGCACCCTATCACGCTGAGTGTCTGACACGCACTGAGCCCCATCTCCGTGTGTGTGCCCGTATACCCTACAGCTACCGAAAATTGGCTTCACTTTAGAGCGCTGATGCCGTCTCCATTCTTAAACCTCCTTGGCTGGATCCCTATTCAAGAAAGGCTCCTCATGCAGAAGGCCCAATACGTATTCTCCTCGTTATATCTTCCTCAGAGCAATGCTGAGATAGTGCGTTTCCATCCACCCACTGTAACCAATCAAAAACCGAACAGAAACAATAATGTCTTGGTCAACAATCGTTCATCTCACTTAGGGCAGAAGACTCTGTCCATATCAGGCGCCTTACTGTGGAACAAACTTCCCCTGAGTATTAAAGTCCCTCAAAGACCGAGAGAATTTAAAGCCAAAATAACTCGTCATCTTGTGTCTCAATAATAATCCTTAATTACAGAACATACTGAATGAGTACTGACGAATCTCATTCACCTGGTATCTCCATTGCTGAACAATCTCCCTCGCTCATTGTTTTATAATTCAAGACATCACACAACAGTTTTGAAGTATGCGTAGGTATTATGATTTGACCGCCTATACGTTGTCATTTGCAAACATGCTTACTTGTATATGTGTGTACGTATATAGGTGTATGTGCGCATATGGGTGTGTATATGTGCACGTACAACTGTGTGCACTAGAGTAGATCAACCAGTCGAAGGTGCATTTTATGTCATTCCTCTCCGTTTCTGTGCAAGCATCAAACTAGACCGACATGGTACCTATGTGTGTGTGTGTTGATCAATTGCAGACATTCTGCACCATATTAAAAAAAAAAATGTGTTTTTTTCTAGTATGAAATCGTAAAGCATCCATGTAAAAAATAAATTCGTTGTGTGATCATCCATTTATACTGCAGTAATATACTTATTCGGCTTATAGTTATATGCTTATAATAATGTGATACCTATGTTTGTTTATCAACTGCCGACAATTTGCGCCATATTTCAAAGATAATGTGATTTTTTTTTCTAATATGAAACCTTTATAGGACATTAATGTTTTCTTTCTTATTCACGTCCCACAATCGTTTTCATGTTTCCGACTTAAGTGGACTGTTTTGTGCCACTATTTTTAGTACGAAATTTTATAAAATTCATGCTATAATAAAAGATATTTTCCCCATTTCCCTCGATTGGAATTCTGGTTTATACGAACTAGTTTACGCTGATATTTGCGCACATGCTTACTTGTGTAAATGTGTACGTGTCCACGCTATGCGTATGACACTCTGTAGAATGCGTATGTATTGCCTCGATGCATAGAAATGCATTTGTGTTTGCTTACGAGTTTGGTGTAAGTATGTGCGTGGGTATATGTGTGCATGTGTATGTGTAAATATTTACATGTATACGTGCACATATGTGTATACTAGACTGACAACTAGGATTTTACCAGAGATAATGGTCTTTTTTCTGTGCACTCTCAACTTGTAACATTACCTAACTCGTCATATCTTTAGTATTGTAAAGCATTCATGTAAAAACTATACATTTGTTGTGCGATCATCCATTTATATTTAAATAAAATGCTTGTTAACTAATGACCGTTATGTTAAAATTGTTGAATCAGTAATACAAAACTTATAATCTTCTTGGTCCTCATGCTTATATGTATATATGTATTTGTGTGTGTGTGTATGTGTGTGTGTGTGAGTGTGTGTATGGATATGCACACACATGCATACGTATATGTACATATGTGTGCATATGGATATATATTTATATATATTTTTTTTTCATGCTTCCTTTAAACGACACTTGTGAACATTGACCGAAACAAGCGATTTCATATATTATTTCCTGGCGTCAAGAATTGCGAAGTTTTATGTCATGTACAAGTAAACTGTCAAAAGTGTTTTCACCCCACAATGAAAATGCATCGTCCATGAAATTGTGTTATCTCTTATAATTATCATTACATGTATTATCAAATATAGATTAAGCTAGATTAGGAGTTCATTGCCCTCAATCATTTCTTTTCGACTAGTGACACGAGTTTTTCAATACTCGTGTGTGTGTATCATCTAAGTATATTAATTTTAAGATATTTAAAAACCAATGATTGTAATATTGTACAATCTCTATTGGAAATAAACTGTTTTTCTTTTTTTTCTTTTTTTCTTCCAGACACCTTCTTCCCCTGAACAATTGAAACAAGTTCAAGAGAATTTCATGAACGATGGCAGCTCCCTCATTGCCTCGGGGCCGTGGATGGCACACACATCGTCATCGAACAACGGCGAGGCAGTGGCTCATATTACTATAATTGCAAAGGAACCAACAGCATTGTTCTAATGGCAATTGCCAATGCAAACTATGAGTTTGCCAACGCTGATATAGGAACTAATGGAAGAGTATATGATGGAGGAGTCTGGAAGAACTGCAGTCTCGGTAAGCTTTTAGAGAAAGGAGAAATTAATCTTCATTACCTCTAAAACTGCTAAATTCAGAAAAGGAGGCTTCATTCGTTTTTATTGGAGATGACGCGTTCCCTCTTAAAACCTATGTTATGAAACTTCATCCTTTTCGCCAACAAACTGCAGACTAAAGAATATTCTCACACAGACTATCCAGAGCACGACGCATTGTTGAAAATGCGTTTGGAATTTTAGCGAATAAGTTTTGCATATTATTATCTGCCATTTATTTAGCGCCTGCAAAAGTAGAGAAAATTGTCCATTCCGAAAATTGTTCTTGCCTGTATTGTCTCGCACAATACTTTGCGACGAGAAACCTCACTTTCAAATGCAAGTGTTGACAGCGAAGACACAATAAGTGGATTTTTCACCGAGGACGGTGGAGAAACAACGACAAACAACTTCTCAATTTGCAGGTTCAAGCGCGAAGACCCAGCGAGGAGGCCAAGGAGGTTCGTGAGCAATTCACATCTTACTTTAATCAAGAAGGTGCAGCTTTATGGCAATGGAAAATAGCTGGACTTGAATAAATTTCTAGCCAACACAAATCCGACAGCGACAGCTAACATATACAGTAAAATCAAGAAGAAGAAAAAGAAACGAGAGGACAAAAAAACGACGAGAATAACTCACGCTACCTGCCTATTTCATTCATGTTTAAATAATTTAATGTCGATCAACGACAGAACTACCGCACTATGTTTTATAGTGATGTTTACTTATTTCAGTTTACTGTACACTGTCTAATAAACAAGGAACTCAAATATATAGCATTTCAACTAGAGAAATGCTACATATTTTTAAGTTATTCACGGAACTCATTCCCTCATGGGATATAATTATTGCATCTACGGGAATTGGCGCTCCTAGAGGGGAAAATGTGTGAGGGCCTGAATTGAGAGTAGGTAGGCTATAAATATTTATTTTGTTAAAATAAATATTTTTTATGCTAAGAACCACTTTTTTCGGTTAACTGCTGTACTATTTCAGCACCTACTACTTTCTTCTTCAACTTTTATCTTATTTCATGAACTTCTTTCTCAACTTCCTGTTTCTATGCCTCATCTGCACAAATTCCGCGTTCCCTTAACTCTATACTAAATGGTGCCTTCCTCTTTCCTCTCTTCGATACGCTCTTTTTTTAGCGGTTAGGGAGGCTTAAACTAACATCTAATGTAATCTAATACGAAACTTCTTTTTTGGTGATATTTTTATTAACTCTCATCTAAATGCCATGTCAGGAATTCTTTAACTTGTTTATCTTCTATGTATAAATAAATAATGACCATAACGTACCTGAGCGACTATTTTACTGTCCAAATTTGATCTTGACTGCCGGCTCTCTGCTCCATCATTGAGAAATGACAACATATCATAGCACCATAGGGTCGGTCGCTGTACATTCTCTGTGCCTGCTTCTGATTTTGTTAAAACGTTCAACATTCTCTTCTGCTTCAAATACTGTCCTCAATGTATGAATTTTCTTTTTTATCATATCAATTGTCAACGCTTTTTCAGTGTCTACAGATGTTATTATCGCTTTGTAAGCTAATACTTTTGAATTCCTGTATTTGTACGAGGAATTTATAATATTCCATGGACATTTATATTGGCTTTTTATTGATCTATGCGCTGAAACACTAGCTCGCGCGGCCAATCACTCATTGTAGAAAGTGCAAGCAATCAACACGAGGACAATAGACCACTCCTCGGTGAAGTGCAGCTGCAAACTAGTTACTGGGAGAGATGTCGGGCAATGATCTTGAAATGGTGTGTAGTTCACTCCGAACTACGCGCCACAGATGCTTGCTTCACAAGAAGACGCGTTAAAAACCGCACACCGTCGAAGTTCATGCAGCACTCGTGCAACCGCATGCATGCTTCAAATTTTGGCGAGTTGCGCGTGAGTTGCACGAAGAAACGCATTAAGGTGACACGAATACGCCGCTAACGCAACCCGATGGAGCTCAAAAGTATCTCTAAAGTATCTGCTGAGTCGAGTCGGTCCAAGCCCCTCCTGCCCTTTCCTTGAAGCTACGTAAGCCTGAACACGACATTACAGTGAATCTAAATACAACATTTAAGCAGAACATATAACACATTCAAGTTTTTGAACAATGAACATAATATAAATCAGAGAAATTTTCTAACAAAACTCTGGCTAGAAGGACAGAAGTTTGTCTCAAACAATGAGCTGCAGACCAGCGTAAAGAATTGACTGAAAGCACAGGCGGCTATCTTCTATAACCAGAGTATTAGAAAGTTAATACCACTGTACGACAGATGTCTCAGTGAGAACGGTGACTATATAAAGAAGTGGCTGGAAGAAGTATTTTAATGTTCAAAGCAATTTTTTCTGTGGTTTTCATTTTGCTACTAGTCGGATTTTGAAAAAATAGTTTTCATTTTTGTTTTCAATGGTTGGATTTATCAGCCAATTGTCTGATCTGCTAAGGGATCATGTCCACTTCATTTCTTTGTCAATGAATTCCTGCCTTGACAACACTATTTGAAACACAGGTGTTTCTAATTTTAAACAGTTTTTTTTTACCATAAGTGCTCAGACAATACTCCTGCTCTGTTTCATTCACGAAAAAAAAAAAAAAAATTTGGGATAAAAACTGAAATAAATTACCTCCGTCATAGGTTTTGATACAAATTTCTTCAGCTGGATGGGTATCAGGTTGTATCTTCAGTCCTGGCCGTTTTCATGCGTTAACAAGTTTGAACATGTATTACACAGAAAGGTATAAATTTGTGACGAATGACTTTGGACACAATTGAAACGCTAAAATTTGAAACATTGATGCATTCGCTCTATTCTCCATACATTGCTCCTTCCAACATCCATCTCTCTAGGAAAAGAAAGCTTTCAAAGATAAAATCAACATTGAGAAAAAATTGTAGGTCATTTTTGATTAAACAACGGAAGATTCCCATGAACGAGTCATTAAAAATTTTGTCAGTAGGTGGTCAGACATTGTTCCTCGAGATGGAGAACATGATATTGAATGAATGTTACTCGATTTGTTTATACTCCTCATACTATTAATAAACTGATAGAACGAATGATACGTTCTGATTCATCCAATGCCTCCTACATCAACACTCAGAAAAATCTTGAAACACCATGGTGTGCTAAGTTGGAGTTCAACACATTCTTTTCAAAAGTAGGTGCCTAAGTCTTCGATGAAGTAAGTAAAACCAGTCCGAGGAAATTGTCATTTGAAAGTTCTTGCCCTACTGCACTTTCAAAGGCTGGCGCCCTGTGGAAGCCACGTCCAGTCGATTTACCAGAGTTACAAACTATTTTATACTCATTGAAAAACACAAAAGCAGTCGGACATGATGGAATCAGCCTCCAATACATAAAAGACAGTTTTTCAGTCACAGCACCATTGATTCGTCTGATTATCAACACATCAATTGCAACTAATAAGTTTCCAAAACAGTGGAAACACTCCATACTTAGACCGTTGCATAAAACTGGTGACAAATACAGCGTCAAATTACAGGCCCATAAGCCTTTTACCTGTCCTGTCCAAAATATTAGAAAAGTAGTAACGAATCAACTGTCATCTCACTGGGACGAGTCAAATTCACTTCATCGAAATCAATATGCCTATAGGAAGAACACTAGCACTCAAGACGCCCTGCTCAATATCACTGAAAAAATATACAGCGATATCGATCAAAAAAATGTAACACTTTTGCTGCTACTCGATCTCTCTAAAGCATTCGACAGCGTCGAACATGATTACCTCCGACGAAAAATACTGAACTTAGGAGTGGATACACAGTGGTTTAAAAGTTACCTATCAAATCGGTCTCATGCAGTCCTCTTAAATAACAAGTTGTCCCCATTCCTTCAAAATAGCTTTGGTGTCCCTCAAGGATCAATTCTGAGCCCGTTATTGTTTTCAATTTTCATTAACGATTTCCCTCCAATGCCTTCTAACACAGGAATCTCATGTATGCAGATGATGTCCAAATTGCAATGACAAGCTCTGTAACAGAAAAACCACAGACGAAAAATGGAGCTGAAAACCTATTGATCAGCCTCAAGTCATGGTATGACCAAAATGGTCTCAAGCTAAACGCGAGTAAAACACAATTCATTATTTCTGGGTCAAAGCATTCAATCAATAACATTCGAAATCTAGATCTAACTCTTACAGTTGGGAATGAAAAAATTCACCCATCAGAAAAAGTACAAAATTTAGGTATTGGGTACGATAGAAGCATGTCCTTCAAATCCCACGTTGATAACGGATGCTTTATTTCCAATTTCAAGCCTGATACATATCACCTTATACATTGGATTTTCAAATGCCTTATAACTAACGCCAGGACGCCATTACGCTTTCCCCCGGTCAAGACCGGTACCCATTTCAGACACCTGGGTAGAGTGGGGTATTGTGCTTGGAATTTTTCCCCTATACCCAACAGAGAAAATCGCCACCAGCGCCGGGACTCGAACCAGGGTCTGCCTGGACGGAGGCAAGTTCGCTAGTCTCACGACACGACGAGCACTGATAAAACCTGTAACACAATTCACAGGACTTTATTGTCTTTTAATCGTATAAAAAGTATGCTTGACGAAGAATCTAGATTGTTGGCCGTTCAATCTTTAGCCTTATCACGTATTGACTACTCTAGCCTGGTTTGGGGAGATATATCGAAACATCTTCAGAAAGGCCTACAAAAATGCATGAATTTTTCAGCTAAGGTTGTATGCAACGGTAAATTCAAAAAGTATGATCACGTAACACCTCTCCTGAACAAGCTTGGCTGGGCTCCGATTCGGGAAAGGTTTCTGGCGCACAAAGCCCAATACGTGTTCTCCTCTTTATACTTCCTCATAGCAGTGCTGAAATAGTGGAATTCCACTCCCCTACCGTCACCAACCAAAAGCCGAACAGGAGACGTGATGTCTCAATCAAATACCGTTCATCTAACATCGGGCAGAAAGCTCTGTCCGTATCAGGCGCCTTACTGTGGAACAGACTCCCTCAGAGCATCAAAACCCCTCGAACACTAAGAGAATTCAAAACTAAAATATATGTAAAACATATTCCCCTCCTCAAATGCTCATATTGATCTTGTGTGACACAGTGTCGTCCCTTACGCTCTTCTAGTATGCTTCGGCCACACCATTTTAGGTTGTTTTGACTTTCTCGTTTTGCACCAGCAATGTTGATAATGTTACGGTTGGCATTGTACAACAATCCTTCTCATCTATTTTGAATCCGGTGAACTTTTCTGTGCCAAAGCTAGAAGCATACGAAATTAAAATTTTTGTGTTATTGTAAAATCTTTCATTTTATCCGTACCAGTTATTTTAGATTACTAGTTGATACAGAACAATGTATAATTGCCTCTAATATCAACCTCGCAGTCTAAGACGCAAATTAATTTGGATATAACCGTTTTACTTTCAACCTTAATCCCTCATTTCACTAGTTCCAACGTTCGTAAGCTCAAATTTCAATAAGGAAGTGCACTAACTAGAGTGTTCTTAACAACGCATCGCATGCACAATGTATTCTTGACCACTTGTAATAAAATCCAGTGTTGAAATCAGACCAACACAACGGAGGGAATGCATTTTTTTACGTTCTTTTCTCCCAACCACTTGTTTCAAGATTAACCGATATAAATATTACGATCCTCATGTATTTGATATAAACACAACACAACGGAGGGAATGTCTCGGTCTTATTGAGACATTTAAAAAATGCCTCGGATTCGACGGATGCCATAACTTTAAAGAACATCATTTTAATCTCCTTGTTCTGGTCTCAAATTGCTGTCGTTAGCTTTGTGTGGTAAACTCTTCTTACCTTTTTATTCTCGTGAATACACTACGACAAAACAAATTTTAGATAGTTAACTTTTGTACGGTTCCACCTATGTTGAAAATATTACGGCGAGCAATGTAAAACAATACTTTTCATGTCTTTGACTCCGACGAACTCTTTGCGCCAGTACTATCAGCGTAAGTAAGACATATCATAACCATTTTCTGTTTTGTTATAGCGAATATCATCGTTGGGACGCCTTATATAGAGATGAAAGACCTGATGTGGGTTTTCATCGGATGTGGGGTATAGATGAATGTGATGCGTAACCAAATGTAGGGGCATTACCGGATGCGGAGCATCACCGGAAGAGGAGGTGAAGTGGTGCCGGATGGGCGAGAGGAATTTTTGGATTTTGAAGTTGACAATTTATTAGAAAAATAATAAGCTCCATTTCCGGACACCACAGATGAAGACCTACTAATTGTGGAAAAACGACCTTCATTCCGCTGCATTAAACTAACAGTTGTGATGCTCAGTATAGTCGACAGGAATAAGTAAGATCAATATTAGAAATGACTTAGCGAACGTTAAATAAAATAAATTTTTACTCTCTAGCAAAAATTTCATGAATTGAAACTTAGGAATTGAAGCACAGAAACTGTAATTCAGTGCCGCACTCCAAATGCAAACGGTCCTTTTATACATACTATTGTTTATTTTCTATCAACTTGTGCTTCTCTCTGAATCCTGTGTCGACTATTATCATGTGTACTACGAAAACCACGTATGAATGGCAATTAAGGATTTAAATCATTTCTTTCAACACTTAACATGGGTATTACGATAACCATGTTTAAATAGCAATTAAGGGTCTCTATGCTAAGGTATTTGAATGCATTTTTCGCTTTTATTTTAATACTTGTGCGCACTAATGAAAGTGTTTTTTAAATGAGCGTCGCGAGGATTGTGTTCTCTTAGTTCAAAATCGGATTAGGCAAGGAAAGAAACTCATTTTTGTTGTGCTTTTCTGTCAATCATATTTGTTTCAACATTTTACACAGGTATTATGATACCAATGTGGTACTATCAGTTAAGAATGTTAATGTTAAGGTGTTTTAAAAACCAATGTATCAACATTTCATGTTTGTACTTTATTGGAAATAAACTGTTTTTCTTTCTTTTTCTTTCTTTTTTTCTTTTTCTAAAACATAAGACAATTCATCGAACAAATGCTTGAGCAACACAACAGGTTAAAGTGAATATTTTTTATAAGCTGCTCAGTTGAATTTCGTAGAGACGGACTTAATTTCATATTTTTAGAGCAGATAAATTTGAGTATTAAGATTGCTCAGGGCGAAAAAAGGATCCACTGAATGTCACAATGGATAAATTGCAAGCCAATAACAGAAATATCCTGTCACTGTGCAGTGTTACGATGGTCGTTCTGCAGCATGTTGCGTTATTTGATCGTAATGCTTTCAGTCGCATAAATACTTCTTCTCTCATTTATAGTTGGCGCCGATAGTGGACTGAGAACATGTGAATGAATCAAGTGCAGTGTAGTTTAATACTAAAAAGTATTTTCCCTTGTCCTTTTCATTATTTTCGTGATTTTATACCATAAATGTATAAGTGACCTTTAGTTTAGTTCACTCATATCTAATTGGTTCCGGTGCATATGTCGTGAGGGCTGAACTCGGCATGCGTCTCATAACTCATGAAATTTTTTGAGACATTTTACCCGCCACAATCGAGTAAGACCAGACAGAAGATCTAACGAGAACGAGCCTAAATCTGGTCGACCGTCGTGACATTTCCTTCGTGGAGAGTTGTTGGCTTTTCATCGATTTTTATTGCCAGTAATATTTCATATTTTGAATTGCTATAGGTTGCAGCTCCTGAGTTTGTCTGCAAAATATTCTAGAAATGTCGACAACGTTTTATCTTGTTTCGTTGCTCTGTCTAAATGTTCGACAAATATATTTGAACATCTGAAAGCCGGAATTTAAACTGTAATTTTTTTGTCCAGGAATAATTTCTAGATCAAATAGAGTAGAAGGTAACTGATGCAAGTAATAGTTTAAAGTCCCTGTACAACTATCTCAAATTTCTAAAAATCTGCTAAACAAAATTTTGAAGGGTAACCTCTTGTCTTTGAACGACGTCCTAAGTTGTGAAAAACCGTAGATAAATATTCAAATATTAGTAAATATTTTCTTAAAATATTTTCTGGGCCGTTTCTTGATATTTACAGACAAGCAACAACGTTAGTTCAGTCCTAGCATGGAATGGCCAACGCTAACAAATATTCTTGTGTAAGATAAATACAAATCACGCATTCTATTTTTTATATCAGAAAAACGTGAAACCATATAATCTTCCTGAAAGTTCTCGATATTTTTTATAGAATTGACTTCACAGCTGAGAGAAATAATGTCAAGCTTTGAACGACGCCCGGCACGTGTGAAAAATTCGTATCAGGCGAAACCTAAAAAGATTTGTGTGAGTACGACTAAGAAAATAAATGATATAACCTATAAATTTAAACTTGATAGTTTTGTGTTCCATTCGTGAAGCAACATTTCTTTGGCATAAAAAAGTCATTTTATTGCTTAGGAACCGATCTGGAGCTCAGTACCAGTACGATGAATTGTTTTCCAATGTAGCCTCTTCCAGCTACCTTAACTTCTTGTACGTGTCCCCTTGACCGCTTGAGCACCAACGGAGACATAGGAAGCACTGGTCGCACCCTCAGCTAGTATTGAGTAACTCAATAATCCTTAGTGTAACATGGACTGCCTATTGTGTAGGGCTTCACACTTCCTAATCAGTTGGAAAAAACTTAAAGCAGTTTGAATTTCATTAGGTGAGCCCAATTAGGTGTGTCAATTTGTATGCTAATTTTTTAGGCATGAATGCGCAAATCTTTTGGTTAATGGGGCGTGGTGGAGTTCGCCTGAAAGGAGACATTTCGGACGACTTGGTTCCCAAGCCACTTCATGGCGGCACTTCAACCTTAATTTTCGATTCCAATGCCCCGTAGCCTCGACCGAATGTTTTGAAAATCTTCCCAGTGAATTGATGAATCAATCACAGTGCACTGTCAATTTCTTGAATCGCTCCAGTTTTTATTAACAATTGACTCAAAGAAAGTGATGAAGTTATCGATTAATTGCAACATAGCCTCCATGACGTTCACAGAAAGGCCACTGTAGTAGCTCTAACATGTAACATGTAATTTGCTTTGTTAGAGCCACTGTAGTAGCTCTAACAAAGGTTTCGTTACTTTATAAATGCAATGCATGATGTTGACATGGGGATGCTGTGCAGGGCGCAGGAAATAGGAAAATGATTACACTGGCTCCTACATAACTCTCTGAAATGCAAGTTCACATTTTAAATTTTTAAAAAGATGCGTCTAGTGTCAATCAAACGGACGATGAAAAATTTTTAATCATATATTCTAAACCTGCACCACAAAGCGACGTTGGCATTTGAAAGAAACCTTCACAATGACGCCGTTGTCCACCTGTTCGTTTCTCACCAATGGCTGGAATATTTCGAAGTACACATTTAGGCGTCTCGGCGAACTTTGGTCTGAAGCCACTTCATGGCGGCCACTTCAACTCTATTTTTCATTCCAAAGCATCGAAGCATCGATCAAATGCTAGGAAAACCTTCCCTTTGAATTGATGAATTAATCACAGAGCCCTATTTGAAACAGGACGCCTCGTGAGCCGCTCTTTGTTAACAAGAGACTCGAAATAAGTGATGAAGTTTTCCATCACTTGCAACACAGCTTTTAACGACGTTCAGCGAAAAACAACTGTAGTGCCTCTAGACTGTAGCTAATGGCTTCATTATTGACTAAAATATAGGAGAATTTGGACTTAGCTTAGAAGACGAAAAGTTTTATCTCGAACTAATTTCCTCAGTAAGAATGGCTACATAATTCATACGTCTCGGTTTTCGGCTAAGAACACGAATTCTGTCGTGTAAGGTTTCGTTACTTTATAGATGCTATGCAGAATGCTGATATTGGGATGCTGTGCAGCAGGCTAGGAATTCATAAATTATAAATACTGACGTTTACTTAACTCTCAGAAATGCATCTTCACATTTTAAATTTTTGGATAGATGCGTCTAGTATCAATCAAACGAATAAAGAAATTTTTATATAATCACAGATTCTAAAAAAGCGTCACAAAGCGGCGTTGGCATCTGAATGCAACCTTTACAATGAATGAAGCGTGGTCCGCATGCTCGTTTCTCACCAATGGCTGAAACATTTTGATGTCAAATGCAGCCAATAATTTTCAAATTTAAATATTGTTATTGTGCTATGATGGAGTGAAAATACAGGGGAATCCAAAAGTATAAAGCAAGAGAGACAGCGGCTTGGATACAGTCCAAGTGTGACTTGTGCCGGTATATCTTCTCGACCGAGTTTTACTACGAATATAAGGTAAGGAAATGAAAATATTTAACACGCGTTCGAAAACTTTGAATTTTACTTGTTTCTCCTCCTTTGTAAAATGAGTTGGGCATTTATCGTTCCTTACGACAGGGTGGTCAAGTTTTTGTATTCTCTCACTCAAAAACACTCGTAAGATTTTTCATAACAACCACCGTGAAAAGATAAGGAATTATGAAACTCAACATGTTTTCATTATTTAATTTGAGGAACTTGCAAGACATGGATGAGAATGCGGACTTCAAAAGAATGAAGCTTTGAATTCTATACCCTGTTTTGTATCGTATATTATCGAGGCTTATATGCTTTTTGGTGATAATATTAGCAATATTACATGAACAATATTCATCGTATGGTAGAGTTTGGAATAATCGCCAAGTTTCAACATGAATGGCGTTGAGAGAAAAAGTGCTAAGTCATTTGCCTAATTTTTCACGTTCATTATAATTATTTAAGATTTTTTCTAGGTAAATGATTTGTAGTAAAACTTGAACCTTTTCTCATGATTTACAAAGTGAACTAGTTCTTTCTTATTGAATACTTGAAACTGCACTTTATTCTCACAAAACTCTGTTAGAAAACATCAAACCAATTCTCTAACTTGCTTTCAGAACTTGAAAAGTATTCTGCACTCATAGTGCCTGCAAACAATAATACAATTATTCATTTTCACAACCTCTCTGAGAATGTGTGTAGGACAACTGCAGGCAACTTCAGTGTTAGGATGGAATCAGTAGTGTACTTATTCCTTTTCACCACACCGTTGAGAAAGTGGATAACACAACAGCAAGATAAACTTAGTGTGGCCCATGACTGACACAACGATGCTTCTCTCCTCAGATGCACTTCTCTAAGCTGTTCCTGGAAGCGAGCGCCCTGCTCCTGTGCTGGGCTCTGGTCCAGGCCACGCCGGCCGCACTGCTGACGCAGGACGACTACGCTCAGGCTCAGGAAAGACGTGAGTACAAAATCGATAGCATGTTTGACATTAAGTTTCATTAATCAATAAGCAGAATTGCGTATTTTTTGATCGAAAATCAGCTGCTAGCGGTAGTTTCAGATAGTTTTGATTAAATTCCTCTGTTGTAAAATAATATATCATCGACCAACGCGCAAAATTGTGTATCTTTCAAACGATGACACCTAATGTTATTGCAAGTTCAAACATCATCGATTAACTTTGTATACTTTTTTAATATCAAATCTCACCAATGAAGAAGCAAAATTTAGTATTTTTTCCAACCCCAACACATTTCATGATGTTCGTTCGAACATCATGAAATGAATTTCTTGTAAGACTTGACTTCGATGTGTACTTGCAGACTCAAATTTCTTGATAATTTAACCCTATAATGTGAAGCGTAGCAAGCACAATCCTGGATAATGAAATGGTATTGACTTTCTACGATAATATTGTAGAAATGATTTTTGTTAAAAAAAATTAGCAGCGTTTTGTAAACATCAAATTCTTTAAACGCGGTGTTCTATAATCCCAGAGGGGCTCTGAGTACTGAGAAACTCTGTCTTACCGTAAATTAGAGTCAAGCAAATATGAAAACTCTTAAAGCTTTGAGTCTAGAGATTCCTTGATCCTTTAATTATTAACTATAATTTTTTCTCTGAAACTCTGTTAAGTGAACTCGAAATGAAATCTTGCTATACGTGTCTGCTGCCGGCTAGGGTAATTCATCAAATATCGAACAGAAATCACGTGTGTCTAGAAACAACCTTCATAAATCGGTAACTTTTGCTCTGAATAACTCTTGCGGGCCTCAAGGTTATTCTTGAACAGTTGCTTTCTTGTTCTGTGATGTCGCTTGAAAGACAACGTAGATTATTGAAATGTATTTATTGTTCTAAAAATCGAATTCTTTAGTAACATAATTTCATCAATATCGAACAGGAATCGAACAAGAATTTTGATTCGAACAGGATGGTTTGTCAATTAGTTCTCTTCGTATGGAACTTTTGTTAGACTATTAGCACGCCACGTATGGTTTGTCTATTAGTACGCCTCGTATATTTTGTCCATTAATATGCCTCGTATGGTCTATCTATTTGTACACCTCATGTGGCCACTTGGAAAATAAACGTTTTTCTTTCATTCTTTTTTTCTTTGGTGCACTGGATTTTCTTGGAAGTGCTCGCGGTGGCACATCGGTTAAGGGATCGGACTTGTATGTTGGAGTCGCGGGTTCGTATCCCGGCGCTGGCGCTGCGATTTTCCCCGTTGGGTATAAGGGAAAGCTCAAGCACAATACCCCACTCGACCCAGGTGTCGGAAATGGGTACCGGCTTTACGGGGGAACCGTCATGGTGTCCTATATATAGTGTTAGTTATAAGACATTTGAAAAACCAATGCTTAAGATCATTTGTATCAGGCTTGATTGGAAATAAAGCATCCCAAAGATGCCGATGTTTGTTTTGTTTGTTTGTTTGAAATAACTGTCTCATTACTTATTTTCAAGATGCATTTGAATGGAGAGTTATCAAAATTTGAATATGATGTCGATGTTTCATTTGCAGTGTTTGTTGAACCATCATTGTGATCATCAACCTGTGTGACCTTTTTTGGAGTAGAGTGTAAAGCACTCGTCAATGAATTATTATTGATGCTTGCATCAATTTTCTTGGCAAGGGATTGATCATCAGTAAATGTAGCCAGACGAATCATTGATGATCTTGAGGGCTTTGGAACACCAGCAGATGATTGATAGCCCCTCACCAGAATTCCCATCTTCAACTATTCAATGTTATTATCAAGCGTTAATACAATATTTTAATGAAATGAAACAGGCGTTCAATAGATCGATTCAGTTATTTAAAAGAATTAGGAATCGAAAAGCTTTGTTCGAGGCATAAATTCATGATTTTTAAGGAATTTTGATTCGAACACCTTTGTTCAGTATTTAATACTGACATGAAAAAGGAACTGAATGTCGAACATGGAATAATTATCAAGTTTTTGGCGGAAAAGAAAAAAATACAGTAACAGAACATCATATGACAACACTACTCTCTAGTTATGACGGGAGGTTGACGGTGACCCAACAACAATTAAACCGTCGCAATTTTCCCGAGGTGCGTAAGATTTTTCGAGTGAAAAAATTCGACCAATTTGTAAGGGTCGTACAGAAAATGCGTTCGCAACAGCTGGTAGCAGTTTGCAGCTCACAGAAATGAGTTTTTATCACTAAAATAGGAGTTTTAGATGTAAGATCACTGGCACTGAGCAAGTTTGGATGCTTACTAAATTTATTACGCGCATATTTCCAAAGTTGTTCGATAATCAGTTCAGTTCGATATTTGATGAATTACCCTACGAAGTGGTTCAGTGAAAGGGCAAAATTATTTTCTGCGGGAAAAATATTTATTATTTAAATTGAATGTGAACGACAAAATATTATTACCGCACTGGATCAAGTATGAAAATATCTTCAATTTGCCTCCAACATCTGCTAGCGTTTCAAGTTAAGGCATCAATATTTGTGTATATTTATTTTTCTTTGATTCTATTGAATAACTTGAACGATGTCCTATGCGTGTAATAAAATTTTAAATTTGTCGACAATTTTACAAGAATTTACTTCTTATTATTTGTATAGGTTAGGTGGTGTAGCTGAGCCGGCTGATTTTATGAATCTATAAAAAATTGACTTTCTTTGGTGATGCAATTGCCCCATCATGAGATTCACTATGTGGGTACAATAGCGAGCAAGATGTCTACCACTTCGAACCTCAAATACTGTCATCTTCGTGGTATTTCTAACACGGTAGTTGACAGCACAGTTTTTTCGCATTGCGATCACAGAAGAGCTCGAGTAAGACAAAGATGTAGAAAAGCAGGTGTAGGGTTGTCTTTTATCTTATCTCATTAGGGGTTTCCTGCCTGCCTGCTGGCGCTCCGGATAAACTCCCGCATCTGTCTAGGGAGTCAGTCGTAGAGCAGATCACGGTCAAGACCGTTGTAGATTGGCCGCTGAGGGAACTGTTGTCCATTGAACAAAGTTCGAGTCCTCTCGAACGAAGTTTGAGCGCCCGTTGTAGTTCTTGTAGTTCGTGGCACCATAGTTCCGAAATTGGTTGAACGAAGATCCTGTTTTGGTGGGTCCCTGAGTTGTCCGCCGCGGGGGTCGAGAGGGAACTTGGGTTTTAGGTATGGCGCTAGTAGTCTGGTGATATCCCTCTGAGTTTTCGAATGGAACCCGTGGGGTCGAGGTAGCATTTGAACGGGAAATGACAGGGGACTGTTGATCGGCTTTTCGACGGGTCTGCGAAGAAGAATAGGACGTCTGGGATACAACGCTCGGGGCTCTCCTATTCTTCCCTTGAAAGCGTCCGAGTCCTTGTCGTTTTACGTGGAACAGGCCCTCTTCGTCCAATTCTCCCATCTCGTCGTCGGGCTCGTCAGGGTTGCAGTTGTCCGCCACGGACATGTCTTCCCGATCATCATCGGACTCTTCCCGGGGCACACTCTCACTGCTTGACGTGAATTCTTCCATTTATTGTTGAGGAAATACGACGTTAACACCTCCTTAGCGGTGTTCCGTATATAGTCTTTGAGCGATCGGTACACACTCGAGTTCTAAGCGTTCTCTCCGGCGTTTAGTACTGTCGCCGTGAGGACTCGTTTTGTAAACAGGTCCGAAATGAGTAAGGCGAACATGAAGTTCGTAATTACCTCCGAAAGTGGGCACTGTTCATGCCGATAATTGTAGTTAGTGCGGTTCAGGAAAGTGCTCATCGCATTACGCGCAGCCTCTCGTGTAAGCGCAATTAAAACATTGTGATCTGTTTCCGGATTTAGGTGTTGAGTAAGACTCAATGCATCCCGCGCGGCTTCCACAAACGAGGAGGCGCTTTTATCGCCATAGATTGCGAGCATCTCCGTAGCCACACCCTCGTAAGAATAATCCTGATACTCTTCGTCCTCGAACTGTGCTACCACTATCCGAGCATCGCCGAATCGGCAGTTTACCGTTGAGACGAGTCGTTGAATCTTGGGCTTGTCATCGGTGATCTGGAAGGTTGTGAAATTTGACTCCGATTGCTGTACGAAAACCTTGACATTCGTTTCCGCGGTCCTTTCGTCGACGGCGGGTCGCCAGGCATTGGACGGCCTCGAAAGTTAATAATGTCCCTCGTGGATGGAGCTACTAGTTCCATTTCTCCAGGCAATCTTGTGCCTGCTACTGCTGCAGTAGGAACTACATTAATTAAGACTCGATCCCAACTCACTCGGAGTCGTCCGTTGCCGATGCAGCCATAGTGGCTGCAGCGAAGGAACCTATAGTCGTTATCGATCTTGTCATCGCGGTTGTCGTCGATGTTGTCATCACGGTCGCCATATTTGATGTAGTGACTGCTGTGCCTTCACTAAAAAGTCGTCGCGGAGCGTCGTAATCGGACGGTGTAAATCTCGCCGGCGGTTTTGGAAACGACTGGGCCAGAGTCGCGAGGATTATCAGGTAGCCGCTCTAATAGCTCCCGTTCTTCTAACTCCGAACCACTCGAGTTACTCATTCCACCGGGAATAACACCACTAATACACTGTCTCTAATACACTGTCACTGATATACTGTCACTGATATACTGTTACTGATATACTGTCACTGATATACTGTCACTAATCAACCGTCTTTCCACCTATATCGCTGAAATCGAAATTGTCCACAATTTATCACTCAAAACTGTTCGGGCGCCACTTCTCGGGTGCCCCCTACCGGAATGATAACTCTCGGGTGGGCAGTCCAGGGCTCGTTTTATTAACTTCTCTAGCAACATGCCTCAGAATAACAACACACAAGTGGAGCGACAGTTTGTATTCAATAATGTTGACGTACAGTTTGAGGGCGAGCAACAGCAGGTTATACAAATACGCCCGAGTCTTTGGGCTCAGCGGATCGAAGTCACGTGGTCTTGACCGTGATCTACTCTACGACTGACTACCTCGACAGATGCGGGAGTTTATACGGAGCGCCAGCAGGCAGGCAGGCAGGAAACCCCTAATGAGATAAGATAAGAGACAACCCTACACAGGTACAAATTCAGGTAGCGATTTTCGATTTAACAAGAAGAGCTTAGACCACAAATTTGCAAAACTAATCATACTCTAACATAAATGCTGCTTCATTTTTTGGTGCATTACCGATCACTTGTCTTCAGAACAAAAATAATGCAGTGTTTTCCGAACTCAGTGATCTCAGTTCTGAACTGCAGCAGTAATTCCTTATCTTCTTCGCATAAAAAGTTGAACTAAACACAACCAGTATTTATTTCCGAGACTTCAACGTACATGGATCATTGGATCAGTGGATCATTAGGGATGGGAAGTTCGACAACGGACCATCTGTTGAAATCGTGCGATTGAAAATTTTGGAAAACCTCTGAGCATGAGCTCATTTTTTTCTAGCGGTCGAAGTTTGGATACCTTTCACTTGAAATAGTGTCACCGCACGGTAAATGCCATCTAAAACCATTAATAATTTTTTTGACTTATCCGGAAACGGTCGTCCTAAGTCCTTTACACAGAAGGAGCAAAAATTTACAGATATTTTTCAATTAATTCAAACTAGAAATGAAAAAATAACTCATTAGACCTTAAAAAGAGGTATGAAATACGTTTATGGTGTTCTTTTCTGGAAATGCAATTCAGGTTCTTTCCTTCTGTTCTACACATAATAGTTCGAAGTTTCTGCTTAAAAATTTCGAGTGACCAACAAATATAAACGAACTTAGTTGAACACTCATTTTCGAAGTGAGAGTGCCTCATTCACGTTCTATAAGTAAATCATAACACTTTCTAATACATTTTTTTTACTGAGATGCAGACGGTGGCAGTCAGAAGGAGAGTTTACTGGAGCAACTAATCACTTTAAAGGAGGACGAATATTTGAGCACTTACTGGCCGTTCCACTTGTTCCACCAGTCTCTCATGAAATTATAGTTTTCGAGTATTTTGCTTTGACTGTAAAAAATTCGAAGCGTAAATCCATGAGAAGCCTATTATGTCGTTCGCTCAACAGCTGCAGAATAGTCGACACTTTTATTTTACCACGCTGGCGAAATCAACATGAACATGTACTCATACGTGATCAGGTGTGTCGTATTCACGTCACGGGATGACAAGATAGATATTTTTTCAGTTTCAATAACCTTGCAGGATTCCAGTGCCAAACGTTACAACTACCCTTTTACGAGTTTTATCCGATCTATTCCCTGCACAGGCTAGACTATCAATGTTCAAAATTTTGAATAGCTCTCGAACAGCTGTGGGAGCTAGAAACGCTTTCTTTTTAACGAGCCTTCAGATATTTGGCTTCTCAATTTGGCTGCTCAATCATATAGCAATTAAAAACGCTTCCCGTTGGAACTGTTAACGAAGACATAGAACAATTGCACAGCCGGGGATGAAATTGCTGTGATACACGACGTGCAGCGTCACAATAAAGGCGTGAAAGTGTCCCAGTTTCGGTATGGCTTGTTCTCTAGTTATGTATACGACACAATCACATGCGATCCTAACCGTATTCTGATAATATTATTTTCAGTTACTCCCAGTCATTCTTCTCTCAAACCACGTGCCGTATCATTTAAAAAAACGGCTTTAATTTTTATTTCAATATGTTGAGCGTGTCATACGAATATGTCTTCCTACTCGATTACATTATCTCCTGTGGGCTGTACTTTCTGTAGTCAAACAAGTTAACTTGAAAGAAACAAGTCTTGAAGAAAACAAGTTAGCTCTAAGAAAACAAGTTAGCATTATTACGGGGGTCCTCCGGAAAAAATTTTTTAATCCGATTGGTCTGAAATTTGGTCAGCATATGTATTTTTGCAAGACAAACATATTTGAACTAGTAAAATTTTTCATTTAGGAATTAGTTTTTCCGGAAAATTTGAAAAAGTAGTTTTTTGGGTCATTTGTATTTCTATTTCAAAAGAATAGAAGTCATTGAGTTTTTATGCTAGAACCAATTCAAAGACAGTTTTGGAATCCTTGAAACGTTTCTAAAAAAGATATATTCAGGGATTTTACATTTTTTTATATATGCGCTATTTTACCAATATATCAAATATACCAAAATTTTTGGATTTTAACAATGGTAAAAAATTAGAATGTAAAAATGGAAAAAGTGGCAATATAACTTTGGTAAAAATGTTACAAGGATTCTAAAACTGTCTTTGTTTTCTTCCTAGCATAAAAACTCAATGACTCCTATTCTTTTGAATTTTGAAAGTAACTTTACACTACAGGCCACAAACAAAATTTTTTGTTGAAGTGTAATATAATGTAAAATTTACGTATTTGAATGCTGTTTTCATTTTCATTTTGATAATCTCCATGCAAAACTTCATATTCACACTGCGAATTGTAATTTCCATGAAAAGAAAATTTTACTTATTTCATAAAAATTATGAAATTTTTTGTTTTCAGCCTGATTTTTATGAAATTTGACTACAATATGTAACTTTTGCAAGAAGCACAGTTTCTCCCATACATTTTTTTGATTCAGGCCCTTAGTTTTTGAAAAAATTTGACATATTGGTTTTTAGTCCATTGAAATTGTTTTTTCAAATCAATAGAACTCATTGAGTTTTTATTCTAGAACAGAAGCAAAGAGAGTTTTAGAATCCTTAAAACATATCTAACAAAAGTACATTCGAAAATTTTCAATTTCTTCTTTTCTTTTCTTTATATACGGGGTCGAAATGGGGTCGAAAATTCAAGATTTTGGTCCCCTTACCCCTCCCTGGGGGATCTATTGTCCGTAGCGCCATAAAATTTTAGGACCGAATAGTCCACCACTTAAGGGTCCTTTTCCAACAAAAAATTGAAAAATAACCATCGGAGAGAAAAGGGGCGTCGGAGGACCCCCTTAAAAAATGTTATGTTAACCCTGAGATTCAAATTTTACACAAAGAAACCAAGTTAACTTGAATTTAAGCACAATTACTCAATAATATAACACCATATTGGGGATAGTTTTGCAATTTTATGTGGTTATATCATTGTTCGTTGGACTCTGCCCACTTTATCTTTTGCGTAGCTTGCTAGAATTTTCATTGCTGATCAAAATGCCTTGAAAGATATAATAAAAATGGCTCAGGTGCTTGGAATGAATAAGAGTGAAACTAGGTTTATTGGGTTTGTAAAGTAGAATAGAGCCAAAACTCAGAAACAACAGTGATCAAATCTCCTTCTAATTTTGTTTTAAATTTAGTCAATTACGTTTTCAAGTGACAGAAGCAATAAATCATAAGCTAATAACTATGTCATTTGTCTTTATTAGTTGGAACAGTAACATGACAGACGGAAAAAATGTGCTTTCAATTTCCACTCGTAAAAAGTTGAGAGGATGTTGATGAAAAGTATGTAATGTTATTTCGTTGAATGTACCTTAATCCTGAATTCATGATAAAATGGACATAAAATGTCATTAGATTGGAACTAGGTAATGAGTACAGGAGACAAAATGAAGTAAAAACAATTAATTGAAATAATTTAAAGTGAAATTTGAGAAGAAAATTAAATGAAATGAAATACATATGCTCAAAAAGAAAAATCTAGTAAGGACAACGATAATGAGAGAAAACGTAGGATAAATAAAATAAATGGAATAAATAAACTGGAGTAAAATGGAATCAACAAAAAATAAAAGCTAAATAAAATTGACAAAAATGAAACCGAATAAAATAAAAAAAATTGAATAAAAAAAATCACAAAATGAAAAACATTAAAATTTCCAATTATGTGTGAAAATCAAATAAAAATGAAAGTAAATCAATTGGCATTAAGAACGAACTTAAAAAACTATCGCAACAGCAAGAGTATTATTCATCACGTTGCCATCAGTAGGGGCACGATACCTTGAGTTGCTTTGCAACTGCTTCGTACACATTTTTTTATTTTTTAACTGGTCATCGTACTTACATGTGGTCGCTAGAGGATGAGTGCTAGCTACTATAATTTTTGTTTTTTAAAGTTTGGCTCTACCTACGCTAAATCTCTAGTGCCAACAACGCATAAAAATTAAAACACACCAAACTTGAAACCTCCGCTCGATAACCGTCCGCACTCTTGGTAATGAGACACTGCAGTTGTTCTTAATTTATTAAGAAGGACGAAGGTCAACGTAGTTGATCTAATGCGCATTCCCTTGGATTTTCAGACGACTCTAAGCCTCATCCACTATTCTTTGCATGGCGAGAAAACTCCTAATCTCATGCGCATTCCCTCGGATTTCCATAAAAACTAAATATAATGCACATTACTCCAAATCTAATGTGCATTTCCTTGAATTTCAGGGTAAACCGAATTAATACGCATTCCCTTTGGGCAGTGTTGTTCTTGATTGTTCCGCAACTGTGCAAGGGCACGTCTGGAAAGGGAGGAGTATGTCGTTCTAGCGTCTCATGCGCATCAAGAGGACAAGTTGGTGACGGCAGATGTGGCTTGCTGAACCTCGGAGTGTGTTGTGTGGACCGTGAGTAGCTACTATAATTGAAGACGCTCAGTAATGAACCTAAGGGGATACTTTCCCACAAAAATACCTATTGCAAAATTTACCCACTAATTGTCCTGAGTAATTCCCTCTACAATGCCTTATGCTTGTTACTAGAAATATTAAATGATGAACCTTAAGAGAATGCTCTCCCACGAAAACGTATGCGTGTGAACGAGCATCTTTTCGCAGAATCTTAAACTCGTCAGAGATACTCCTTCTGTAACATTTAATGATTCTTGTTACAACAATTACAAATGAAAGTGAGAGAATGTTTTTTCATCGAGATGACAACCTGAGAAACGAGTATCTGATAACTGAAGCTTTGATTATTCAAAGTAAGTCTTTCTATTATGCTTGGTGTGCATTGAAGTCGCGCAGAAGCCGGGGGATGAATATCGCTTGCACGAATGGTTCACCAAAGTCAAATTTCTTTTTCAAGAGTAGGGCGCATGTAGGTTCTACTTTTGGTTCAAGGAAAACGAAATATAATTCAGTATATGTATAGACATGTGCACATAGTTAACGACACTGTTATTGTAGGCATTCGTGAGTAGAAATGGTGGTCTTTACGTTAAATAAAGGCATTGATTCATGTCGAAAAAGTGTGGCACAAGTTTACACCTCCCTGGTCTTTCAAGCGCTGAAGCTATCTTGTGGAGCTAATGCTGAGGGTGTTAAAGCTTGTTCAAAGAAGTGGAAAATGACAACAGAACGAATTTCAATGCCAGCTTAAAAAATTTCTAACTGAATTTCACCTCTTGCCCGCACATGTAGGTTATGTTTGGCTGCAGAATTGTTTTAAAGAGGCTTGCTTTTACTTAAGGCTAATAAGTATTATTTTTTGTAAATTCATTTGTTTCTCGTAGCTGCACCCCCCAACACTGCTTCAATTTTTATATGAGATATCAGGATATTAGCTCTTTATTTCTACCTTATTCTTAGATTCAATTATAAAGACAGTATGCTTTAAACGTGCCCTAAATATTCGTTAAAATCTAAAAATCTTGTTGAAAGTAATTTTGAAAATAACTAATGCTGGAAGGAAGGGTTGAGGGTTAAACAAACGTTATTTTATCCTCATCAGGTACAAGTGTTACAAGTACAACAACGCAATCGCCATCTGATTCCTGCACCGTGCAAACCTCCGAAATAAAGTTCACGTTTACGAACCCCAGCTACCCGAACGCCGAAACTGAGACTCTCGGACGTTGTCGCACGACTATTACTACAGATAGCAATACTTGCCAATTGCGCCTGGATCTCAACAAGTTCACCTTAGCGAACCCGGACAACGAGGGAGTGTGTCTCGACTACCTGCAGGTGTCAGGATCAACCATCCCTAAAATCTGTGGCGAGAACGCAAGACATCGTAAGAGACAACTTTGTACATGTATTCAACATAATAATGCATTTAGGAATACGGTTCATTATTTTTCTTGATCATATTATTTGAAGTAGCTTCTGAAAATTTTGAAGTGCTTCGTGATGATGGCTTCGACTTTGCTTCAAAACTTGCGCTGCGGGAAAACTTTGAGGCTGTAGTGTGAAACGTTCCCCCTAAAATTCAGGGAGTGCAAATTTGCTTCCCCCAAACTTAAGAACTGACACTCTATGGAGGAAACGCTTCTTTTCGCGGTCTTCACCACATTATACCCCAATCAATATTTAAAAATAAGAGTAGATCCTTCGCACACATGGTAATCAATTCAAAAGAAGCTAGTTTATTATTTTAAACTTACATGAAAAAAGTTACTGTCACCCAGTCAAATTCAACTTCACCCTTTAACAGATCTTTCATACACATAAGATGTCGACAACATGGATAAAATAATTCAACATAAAGTGTTTTTGCATTTTGTGAAGTTTTTTGATCTACCATTTGACTTGCATTTTATTCAGATTTCCATTTTTTCAGTAAAATGTCTTCTCGCTTTTTAGAAGAAACCAATTCCAAGCGGTGTGATTCAATACACGGAGAATGTAGCGAAGCATTGAGACGAGCTCGAGGACAATATGAATTCTATGAAACTTATTCATGCAGTGTCCAGTGACTATGACCGAATTTAGTCTGAATTAAATTATTTATGTGCATGCGTGATGTTAACATGATTTTAAAATTTTTCTCCATTTACGTACATTAGAAACTTAATTTAGTACATTCTTCCAGTGTACGTGGATGTGACGCCCGGCTCTAACGTTAACATAGACGTGGTGACCCAGTCTGTTGGGGAGAAGTGGAACATTAAAGTCACCCAGATCGCTTGCAACTCGGCCGACATGGGTGCGTGTGCTACACTCGTTCAAACTGTTCGCCTTGCTTGGTCATCAAGACATTGGGTGTGAAGTTTGAGCTGTGGTAGGACCCATTTTTGGTATAAAGGTGTCATAAATTCTCTATTTAAAATTAAAGTTCAGAACATCAAACCAAACTACCAAAGTCAGTGCTGTTTTTACGAAGCTTCTACATTCATTTGAGAAAAAGTTCTGAATATATTAAACAGACGTCGAGAAGTATAGAAATCGCCTTAGAATAGTTAGAAGTTGAATTTTGAAAAAATGCTATTTGAATTTTTTAAACTCATTGTAATGTTTGAAGCATTCCTGTACTACAAACGTAACTTAAAATATGAACAGTAGAATATAATATGCAGCATCTGAAACTGAATTTCTGATGGAAAAATTGATTACTGATGAATAAATTCATGTTTCGGCAGTCAACCTCGCATTTTCAAGAAAACTGTGAAAGCCTGAAACGCAGGATTGACTGCAGCAGCTTCAACAACTGAGTCAAATCAACGCAGCTGTTTCGCTAATTAATTTAATCTCAGACGTTAAATAGAGGTTTAGGCATCCCGTTCTAATTTGATACCATTGTTGATTGGATACCACAGCTCCAGCTGGCTGCCTTCAGTACTACAGGAATGCCGCCGGCTCTATCATGAGCTTCAACTACAACCCTTCTTCTACCCCAGGTGAGATCGATAACCAGATACAAAAGAACCGTCGTGATTCACAATCTATCTAAGAATCTATCTATCTATCTAAGCTTCTCATGATCTATTTATGAAAGGTTGTGTAAATTCAAAAGTTAAGCCGCTACAAACATTTCATAAATATCAACGTTCGGGCAGCAGCTACGGCTTTTACAATAATTTATTGATGAATGGTTGTGGATATGCAAAAGTTGAGTCGCTAGTGATATTTCATGCTTGTTAATGCTTAGGCAGAGCAAGATTTAGGCAAACAAGCAATCGTAGGATCCGCTTCATTGTTGGTTTAGCCTATGAAAAATTGATAGAACTTTTCCGTTGGCATCTGAATTCGAGAAGATTCTTAGCTGAGATTTTTAGTTCAGAGTATTGCGGATATTCTTAGTTGAGAGTGATATCCCAGCCTTTCAGGAATTTCTTCAGAAATGTTGACCAATCTATGTTTTTGACGACGAGGTGGGTTTTGCAGCAACCACAAATCAATTCTACGTGTTGCTAGGGTTTTCCATTTCCGATCTCATAATCATAATCTTCAGCAACACTTAAATTCCAAATCAAAAGGCCTGTAACTCGTCGTACAGAAGAGCTACTGAATCACTTGCAGTGCTTCCATGAATCAACACTCGTGCATGTGCGGCGTCTATTGCGAAAAAATAACAAATCATCCCACCAGCATGCTCAGATACTTGGAATTGTTAGTAATGATACGCATTTCTGTATGGTCCAAATAAAGAAAATAAAGTAGACCTTGTTGAAACTGTGTTACTTGTAAAAAACCTGTTACCTCAATAAAATTGGAGGTTTTTTCTGTTTGTTGATCGTGAAAAAGATTCAACAGTTGTATCAAATGTGTGCTTGATAATTTCATATTTTAATTACATTGTAAATTACATCACTCAGTGCTAATAAGCTTTAATGTTTTTATATCGCAGCTTCATTATTGAAAATTAATAAACGTGGTAACGTGTCGTTCATAGATAGTAGAAATATCTGCAAAAAACTGGGAAAATAATATTAGCGAATCATTCAGCTGTCTCATTAAATGTCATTTAATGCAGTTGCATGTGTAAGAGATTGATAGGCAAAAAATTCTTCATAGCCAGGGAAATTGCTTGCAACGTAACGCCATTCACGAGTTTGAGAAGATATGACAGATGTTCTCGATCCATTAGATAGTCTTTAAGGTATTAGAGTAGGTAGAGTGGCAACGAAAGGTCTTTGTGTTAAGATATTTCAAAAACCAACGATATTTTTAGAGACAAATATCTGTGAATAAGCTGTTTATTTTCTTGCTTGACCAGGAACTCGTCAGCTCGCTGATCAGTCGTATGATGTATGCATCATGGCACGGTCTGGCTTCTGCAGTGTAACTTATTACACGCCTTCCGGCCATTCGTTCTCCGTGAGTGGCAACGATACAGCAGCAGCATCTGGTGAGTATTTTATTGATCTGTCAAGTTATGACTATATGTTGGTTTTGCACTTCTGCTTGCTTTCCGTTCTCCCTGTGAAGTGATCCTTTGGCAGTTTATAACCTGGTAAAATTTTCAATGCCTATAAAGCTACGGCTGTACTGAGGTTTTTGCACTCCACCTCAGAAAGTGTAAGAGCAAAACAGACTTCGCTATTAGCCATCTGATATGTGTAAAAATTGACAGCGGCAAAGTTTTTATATTTTCGCGGTAGGAATCAATTTGAATAAGAATATATTCAGAGGTGAATAGTACATCAAATTAACACCGTGTTCGATTGACCCTTAAATCGCTGTTGATGAATTGAGAAGCCGTTTTCTTAGAGTATACTATGAAAAATATTGACTGAGCATGGACTAGAGGGACTCAAAACTGCTGAAACTTCTAGCATGATTAAAAAAATTAAAACCCAACTTTTTAGGAAGTTGCACAAACAGATGAGTTTACTAGCAGAATTGATATCGGTAATCGTTCCCAACTTCTTCAGCGCCACTTCAAAATATGCAGGGGTATTTCACTTTGAATTTTAATGATTATTCTCACAAAAATCTAAACTGCTCTTGTATGATGAACGCCTTTTCTATTTAATATAAACGCGATGTCGCTCAGAGAGAAGGTTATTGGTGATGGCAACACAAATTTATTTTTAAATCACCGTTGTCTTGAATATATTTTTATGTAAATTTATTTCTACTATCAGTGATTAACTTCAGCTTTCACAAGTAGAATAACTGACTCCCTAACCCTCATGCTACATAATAGAGTTTTTGAAAGTGGGCTGCTTCCCTTGTTTGTCTATTTGTATTCCTTTTACAGGCATGACTGGAGCTCCTTTGGTTGACGCAGACTGCACCACAGATTACCTTCTCATTCCAGGCAGCACCATCCTTGACAATTCCAACTTTGCTGATCCTAAACCTACATCGGCGGATCGCTTCTGCGGACTATCGTTCCCTGCAGTTACGAGTGAGTCCTGAATCATTAGTAAAGTTGGGAAATGTACTTCACTTGAGTCCTGAATAAGTGTAAACATTGATTATTAAAATTCAGTTAAATACTAAATTATTGCCATCACTGGTAGCTGCACTCGAGACAAATCCAGAATTACAGCTGGCATGCATTGGTTACTGAAATTCCGTTAAATGCTGAGTTGTTCCTTGTATAAATAACTATACTTCTGGTTTTACTGTACGTGCGCCAATCGCTGTTATAATTCTGCACAATTTGTCTGGTGCGACGAGCATCCGGCAAAATTCGTAGCAGACAATGGAATGAAATGATGTCAGGATGTAAGTGTGTGTGTATGACTAAAGCAGTCAGTTTAGACTCCGTAACACACTCTCGCTGCTATTGGGGGAACTTTTCTGAGGTCTCGCCAGTATAAAGCTGGAAAAGTTGTATTCTGATAAAAAAATTTTACTTTACTGCAGAGTTGCTATATCTTTTATTTATTTTAAAAGAAAAAAATGCAAAGTGTTGGATGTGATTTATCGTTACTATGTCCAAACTAATCTGAGTAGAAGTAGCTACTACTCGTTCTGTAATGATATACGTTATCGTCAGAATATGTCAACATTCAGACTTCGAGAAAGAAAATTTTCATTTATGGTCACAGACTGACATTAGTCTAAATCTGATTTCGAAACATGTGAACCTGATTTCCCTTGATAGCTCAGTTGGGAATTTTCTTACCATTTCATCGAGTAATTTTGTTTCATTCTGAATGAGTGGATGAGCATCAGAAAGTTGAGTTGCGTGTCAGGAATTTTATCCTGTGATACACACACGAAAAGATTTCATGACTATTTTATTATACAGCACTCAAGAATAAATTGTTGAAAGCAATCAACATTCACAGCAAACGAAGTACTTTATTGCATTATATTGATTCCATTGAAATTTCTTCGGGATATCCTTCCGAATTCTATATAATAATAGCACATCATTTTCGTGGCTCAATATTTTAGAACGCAATTTATGTGTGCAGTTTTTTAGCTGCTGCTAGCTTCATTGATATTACTTTTAGTCTTCTGAAATATATTTTGACAACTTAATTGTTTCTCAATTGTATTAAAAATTTTTCTCGAGTACAGAAGTCATTTTCCCATCTTCTAGCCTGGAAATTTTTTTTGTTCTTCATATGACTATATTGTTAAATTTTCTCCACAGGTTCTGTTACACCGTTCAAAATAAAGTTCGTTACCGACAGCGATGAGATCTCGACCGGCGACAGCAACAACCAAGGCTTTTTTTTTTATTACTCAATGAATACATGCGAGGGCTAAGCTCGGTATCACGTATAGCGACTTGGTGGACACTTGGTGGAAAAACGGAATCGGAAAACTCCACTACAGAAATTTGTTTTGCATTTCCACGGATTGGATGATGAATCTGAATGCACTATAGTTTTGAAATTGTTTTCAACTGATGTCTTTTCTAAGTAATCGATTTGAATAAATTTATCTGCTTTCTTCGAGCATCATTTTCTGACCAAAACCATCGAGATTGAATAAGGAAATGGTTTGATACTATCGAGGAATATTGACATGAGAAGAAATTTATTCCCTTTTATGAGAATTAAATTCGTACTTGCGTGGTGAGTCTTATAATTTCCCACAGTTCAGTAAGAACAAGTACCTCCGAGAATGAAGGTGGCGCGTAGGAGCAAGATTCATTTCTAAGCCCCCGCCGGACGGATGACTGTCGTGGCTCCATTCAATAATTCGGCCTCAATTTCTCAATGTCTAGGGATTCTGAAGGGACCACTCTCGGAACCCTTTTCCGAGGCACTCGTGGGGAGATATTTTTAATTTCTAAGCTATTGCTCGTAACAACTTCAAATGAGTGTTCTCAAGAAGTTTATAACTTTCTCCAGGATGCCATCAATCGCTATGGTTTTTCGTTCGTACTGGGTGGAGGGAGCGAAGAGCTCAGTTCATTTTCCAAAAATACTAAGTTGAGTTAGGTTAATCTTAGTAGAAGATTGCTCGAACATCATTTTGAAACTAATTTGGAGTTCGTACATTCAATAATTACGGGATGAGAGGTGTGTCTACAAGAGTGTCCTGAAATGGTTCCATGAGAGGTCTCAAGATGGAACTCGGATAAAGGAGAGGCAACTGTACGAAGATTGCAGTATGTGACAGTCGGAGAAAATACGTAAACCGGACATGTTAACGAATTCAATAGCTCTATTAGATAAATTATTTCGTTCCAAATTTTGAAAGAAATTAATCTAAATATGAGCAGAAAAACTCTTGGTTATGAGCTCCAGAAACAACGGGTCAAATATTTAACGCAAACAATAAGCAACGTTGTGAAACTCTCTGCCACTGCACATGATAGGAATAAGCCTCATTTCACTCATAATTTAGACGAGTAGTAAGTCAGAATTTTTTTAGTATTATTTTGGCATTTATGATGCTAAGCATTTCTGGGCTAAATTAAAGCAGTCTATTTCTGAAAAGGTGATAGGAAATAATTCAACACTTTTCACGAATAAGGTCATGAAAGAAAGTTTCACATTGCATTTCTGTACTGAAATGATGAAAAGGCATAAGTATCTGCGAGAAAAGGAAAAGAGCTATGAAAAAGTTCCCTGAATTACACTCAAAACATTCATTGCACTGCACTCGATACACGGTACTCAACACACGGTACTGAACACACCGTACTCAATACAAGGTACTCAATACACGGTACTCAATACACGGTACTCAATACACGGTACTCAATACCCTGTACTTAATAATCTGCACTCAATACACTGCACTTAAAACACACATTACACTCAATACACACAATACAATGCACTCAACACACACAATATACTGCCCTCAACACAAGCAATACACACAATACACTGCACTCAATACACACAATACACTGCACTCAATACACAGACTACACACAATACACTGCACTCAACACACACAATACACTGCACTCAATCCACAGATTACACACAATACACTACACTCAACACACACAATACACACAATACACTGCACTCAATACACACAATTCACTGCAATCAACACACACAATACACTGCACTCAACACACACAATACACCACACTCAAAACACACAATACACTGCACTCAACACTCACAGTAAACACAATACACTGCACTCAATACACACAAAACACTCAATACACTGCACTCAATACACACAATTCACAAAATACACTGCACTCAACACACACAATACACACAATACACTGCACTCAATACACACAATACACTGCACTCAACACACACAATACACTGCACTCAACATACACAATACACTGCACTCAATACACACAATACACTGCACTCAATACACACAATGCACTGCACTCAATACACACAATACACTGCACTCAACACACAATACACTTCACTCAATACACACATTCACTCGGTTGGCCAAAATTGGGTTTTTGCTTCATTTAACTTTAAAAAACTAAATTTTATCTCTAAAAACCTTAAAAAAAAATTCCGGGCGCTTTTCTAACTCGCGCAAATATTTGTGCTGGGAACGCTTTTTTTACGTCCTCGACTTCATTTTAGGCAGTCCGTTCCTCTCCACTAACAGTTCTAGAGGGAAGCCTAATTTGGTTTCATAAGTCACAAATAGAAGCCTCATTTCAAACGTAATACCTCTTGTGTCATCTAAAACCGCCGATAAGCGTTACCCTTCACTCGAAAAACCAGTAAAAAGATCGCTTGAAGTATGTTAGAACGCAGACCAAAGACTAGTACTAGTATTAAGCAGAGGAGTTGACTAGTGCGAGTATGTGCGAATTCTCTTAAAGCATGTTGGAGATATTTTCATCAAAATGTTGCCGCGATGTTTTCTTCCACTCATTTTCTATTTTATCACCAAGGCCCATATTAATCTCTCCGTAACCCTTCTAGTCAAAACTTCAAACCCAGTCCTACTTTTTCGCAGGGTCATCTATGATTTAAGCTGCCAAAGTATAGGCTTTGTGAAGGACATTCAAAATTAAAGATAGACGAAGTATTAGAGCTCAAACTTCTCATTTCGCTTTCCCTCCTTCTCAATAGCTCAAGAAATGTTCAATCTCTTTGAAAGTGCAGGTGATATTTAGCATTCGTTAATTAAGCATTCTCGTATTCAACATGCAAGTTAGATTCATTTAAACTACTTTCTTTTCTTTTATTAGTACTTTATATTGGCACTTCTTCCATAAATCGGTTGTCATTACCTCATCATAATTATACGTAACACACAAAACTATTTGACCAGCGTTTGTTAAATCTATTTATTAATAGTGCATATCAGTGTATATGTACATACATGCACCTTCAAGCTGATGAAAATCTATTTGTTTTATTGACTAATGATTTATGCAACTTTTGCAGGTAATTGTTCGTTCTTATATTGGCATCAAAGCGCCTGGCTTCGTAGCCTCCAGCGGGACAATAGTAATCATCTACGGCTAATTCTTTTACTCTAAATTCGTTGTAGGGAGGAGTAGAGGTGGTTGCCATCATGTCTCTGACGATAATGTACCGGATGGCCCATAACGAGTAGCGACGTCGTAAGTGAGGGTCTCACTTCCAGTGTTTCCTGGATCGCCAGTCGGCCAATCGCTGGAGAAGACTGTAGACGTGATACACAGTTTATCGCCTGCAGGAATAATTAGCAGTTCATAAATATAGTTATATTTCAACAGTTTTACAACTGACTGTATCCATTTTTCTCCAAGGTTCGGGAGGTTGCGTTCATTGGAGGTGAATTGCTGATGTACAAAAAAGAAAAACTGCTTATTTCCATGAAGTCGAAACATGAAATGTTAGACATTGGTTTTTAAAATACCTTAACATTAACGTCCTTACTTTATACTCCCATTTGGGTGTCGTAATACTTATTTTAATATCGAAGCAAATGATTGGGAGAAAAGCAGGAAAAAAATGCATTCCCGTCGTTGCGTTGGTCAGATTTTGACAATGCATTTAAATACTGGTGACCAAGGAAACATAATCTATGCGATGCATTGTTGAAAACACTCGTGGTAGTGCACACTCATATTGAAATTTGAGCATACAATCATAGGAACTAATGTGTGAGGGATTAATGTTGAATAAGAAATATGTAGATTTAAATTATTTTGCGTTCAAGATTATGAGGTCGACATTCGAGGCAATTTTTCATTGTTACGTATCAACTAGCATGCCAGATAACGAGCACGTAAAGGTTATTTCAGTGATGTAATATTCGAAGAAACATAGTAATAAAATTTTCAAAAATACATTCAAATTTTTGGTCTCAGTAGAACCGACAAGGTATTGATTTTCATGCAGTTTCGCTGTTTTATGATGATCAATACACTGACTTCTACAGTCTTGTAGCTATATTTATTGAAATTGGTTCATTCATGATTCGCATTTTTAAGTTTTATTACACAATTGAAAAAATCATAATTTTAGTTGATATGTACTTTGCTAACCATACCCTCGTTGTAGACCACTACACTGACTTTTGCAATCATGTAGCTATATTTGTTAGGATTGGTTCATTCTTGCTTCACCGTTTTAAATTGTATTATGAAATTAAGACAGTCATAATTTTAGTAAGGGACTTTAACAACCATACCTTCCTTGCAGCAGCACAACATGTAAGTGCTGAAATGGATGCACTTGCCAGCGCATTCTTCCACAGTCAGAGCGCTCGAGTCGTAGACGCTGATGTATGTCATCAGTAGAGAGTTTGAAAAACGTGCGCAACTGCACCTGTGAAAAATACGAGTAGATTTCATATGAGATGAACGCGTCGTTGATGGCGCTATTTAAGTTCGTGATATTCTCATCTTGAATTACGGCAAGCATACCATGATATGAAAATTTCGGTTTTATTTCAGTTTCGTCTCTGAAACTTTGTATAATTATAGAAAACATAATTCTTAGACATTTTACAAATGACATTTTTTGATTTGACGCACAGGAAACAATTTTTAAAGGAGAACGATTTATAATTTTTTTGTTAAAATGCATCCCCTCCCTCAATTCAGAAGCTTGAGTAATTCAATATTTTGCATTTGATTTTAAATTCAATGTACTAATAAACTGTTGACTTAGAATTATAGATTGCGTTTTTGTTTCTGAGTTATCCAATTTTTTAAACCATTTTTTCATTTTTATTTCTAAAAATCAATACATAATTCGAACATAAAAGCGAAATTTTTAAATCTAAGTCCACAGGTTTTTAGTGAATGAAATCTGAAATTGTATGCAAAAAACTGCATTACTTCAGCTTTAAAATTCAGGGAGGAGGTAGAAAACGAAGAGTGCTTTTTGACAGGAGACGCAGGGGCGCAGCACAACATTTCGATATCCTTCTCTCGAGACAGTCGCCACCCAACAACTAATGAGCAATGTCGCACATTCGCGGTCAGATGCAGCTCTCAGTTATTGCTAGTTGCAGACTTGTAGCCACCGTGGTTGCAGCAAAGAATGACATTGCCTTGCAGGCGTTAGCTTTCTGTTATATAAAAAGCCTGAGATTAGGTTGCATGCGTGATCCTGTCGCTACCCCTTTGAGGCTGTGGGAGGGAGTTTACCTGTGAAGTTACACTTCTATCGAGGTAACCAATTATGCCTGGCCTGTTTCTCAATACTTTAGTGAAATAAAACGAAATTTGAACATTTTCGCAATTTTCGATGGTTTGCTTTTACGATGGTATGTGCTCGGCGTACGGGTCTCGTCGATTAGATTGAGTCCAAAAATCATACCGAAATTAAATAACAGGCGAGCTCATCTTCTTCAGAAATATCAGTAGTGATGTTTCTGATTATAACACATACTTCCTTGGCTTTAAAGCTGCGTAATTTTGGCTTTGAAATATGTTTTAAGAAAGTTTGTGAAGGCCCCACAACATGTTAATTTATGAAAGTTGCTAAATTGTAGAGATCTGTGCGCAGTGTCAGAGACTATACGAAACTAGTGTGCACGGTCCGCCAAAAATGACGGGATTCAATACCTTTCTTGAACAAACTATCCAGACGTGGATGACTAACAAAAATATTTATCCCAACAATCAAGCACCCGTGATAAAAAATATTATTATACTTGCGTACTTAGAAACTAGTATCGCATATACGGTCATTATGGCTATCTTTATGAGCATGACTGAGAAATGGAAGAAGCGAACTCAAAACAAATAAACCATGGGTATTGTTAGGTAGAAGCAGAACCCGGGGAAATTCCTCGGACCCGTGGAAATTCTTAGGTGGACCCGTATAAAAATTTTGTCAATATTACCTAACCTATGCTAATCTATCTTATCCTAATCTAACCAAACCCATCCTAAACGAACACATCCTGATGCAATTCAAACATGTCAATGCTTGTAAAGGCCATCTTTTAATGTTACGAGTGCACACGACCCGTCAAAAAAAGACAGAACTAGATATCGGACTAACTGAGCTTCAACATGGCTTTACCATGATTTCCCGTGCTAGCCTATGGCTTTCCTATCCTTTCCTAAGTCTCAACTGCTGATATTCTATACAACCTAACCTACCAATGAACTCGTGATATTTATTCCAACTCGGAATCTGCTGGGTTAATGCACCGAAAATAATATTATGGAGTTGATGAAGCTTGTATCACAGATACGCTCATCACACGCTTTCGCCTTGTTGGAGTGACACACAGACGGACGGACGGACGGACGGACGGACGCGGCTCTTATTATTATAGTGATATCAAGGAATTCGGTATCCATGATACCGCAAACTCAGACGTCCTATGTTTCTTAAGAAGCGAACACCAAACAAATGTATAAATAAATATATCGATAAACACCCAACGGGTATTATTAGGTCAGATAACTTTAAAACTTGCATCTTGCTGAAAGCTCGTTTCCTTCTTGTTTACAGGTATTTTATAAGTTGCATGTAGGCAGGCAACAGAAACTTTTCTTCTTATACGAAAAGTAGCCTTTATTGATGACACTTAACTAAAGTGTTTCGTTGATTTTCAGACGCCTAATTTTAACGCAATTTTTGCAGACACTCTTCCCGACAACCTTCATATTTTATCAAAGTCAATTCACTCGCACAGCAAAAGTTTAGGAAGTTCATATCATTGAAGAAAATTCTGCGTAGAAATGGCTATTTCCAAGTAAATGTTTACTTTTTATGCCGTGTTCAGAATCTACGTGCATTGGTTATTGGATCAGCAGAATGTGAAACAGATTAAAGTGATTGGGGCGCACACGAAGTTTTGTGGCTTTGAGATCAAAAAAGTCTTCTGCTTTTCTGACAACCGGCAGCAGTCTGCTGCTCATTATCCATTTTGATCATATTGCGTCATAATTTGTTCAGTGTTCACAGTGAGAGGAATATTAAAAAAAGGTCAAACGTCTAGTTAGAGTCAACATTTAGGTTAAGAACCAATTTAACACATTAATGAACATTTCAAAAACGATTTAATGTTCGTCTGATGTATGTCAGTAACATTGCTTGAAATATTCTCATTTGACAAGCGTCACTCACGTGTAATTCCTTGCGTTTGCCTCACTTATTCCTTCACTTCACATAAGCTTTTCCAGAGCATTCACTTTTTATTTACCAGGGTACTGAAATTAAAAAAAAACAATGACTGTATCAATTACATACATTGACGTCATCAGTTACTCACTTCAGTATTAGGGTAATAATTTTTGTCTTATATTATTTTTCAGATTCGGATTCGAAATTTAGCTAAGAATTGAGCAAGTTGTCTCGAAATTACTGTTCTAGAATGTACAAAAACGGTTTATCAATTTTGTTAATTTTATCATCATATTGCTGTACTAAAACATTAGCCAATTCATAGAACAAATGCTTAGGCAGTACAATGGGTGAAAGTTGATATTTCTTCGAATTTCGTAGAGACGGACTTAATTTCATTTTTTTCAGAGCAGATAAATTTGAGTATTAAGATTGCTCAGGGCGAAAAAAGGTTCCACTGAATGTCACAATGGATGAATTGCAAGCCAAAGAGAGAAATATCCTGTCATTGTGTAGTGATCCGATGCCCGCTCCACAGTGTGTTGCGTTATTTATTCGAAATTCTTTCAGTCGTATAAATATTTCTTCTCGCATTTATTGTTGGCACCGAGATAGTGGACTAAGAACAAGTGAATGAATAACGTAAAATAATTCTTCTACTCGTACTCATGTGAAATATTCAAAATGAAAAATTAAATGATTAAAATGAAAATAAATGATAAAAATGAAAAATTAAATCATAAAATTAAGATAAATGATCAAAATTAAAACTGAAATTATTAGAATGAATGAATGCTTGAATGTATAAATATGCAAATAAGAACTTACATAAATGAAAACGTTTCCATTAAACTGAATATATGTGAAAAAATTGTTGCTGTTGAGCAATGCAGTTAAATTTGTGAAAAATATCAGCGTACAAATGCTGCCAAAAAAAATGAAAAATTATTTACCGACAGAATCTAAAAGTTTAATTTATTCGTGAAAATATTTTTAAGTGATCTCTCCCCGTGAGTGTCATTCCTTGTTTCATTTTGCGTCAGAAAAATTTCTTAACAGATTTCAATCAATATAAATAAATTTCCTATGAAAACAGGGTAGTTTGTACTTATTAAACAGTGTTCAAGATTGTTTTCATTACGCTCGTGGAGGGACGGGCGTTTTGTATTGAAGTTTTTCCATTGTATTCACCATCTGTAGAATAAAACGAGCCATGGGCAAAATGTAAGTTTAATTTTTGTGACACCAATATAAACAAATCTAATTTCAATATTTAAATTTAAACGCACTATGGAAAGAGTTAACGATTGTGCTGGGCTTGTCTACCAACAAGCCTAACCATGACACACTTGCTGTTCTTGATTACCGCTCTTCTTCTTGAGTCACCTGCAGATTAAGAACGCAAACGAGCTCTACCGAAAATTATCAGATTCTGGGGGCGCTTCAACACTTGAGAGCTGGAAGCACTTCAGCGCTTCAGGCTTCAGCACTCGGTCACCAGGAAAGGAAGCTCCAATAGCTCTCCTTGGTTTCGGGACATCATCGTCGTTTACCTGGGACCTAGACGTAAGACATTTTCATTCAAGATTCTATTTTTGTTTATTATTCTATGAAGAAAAATTGGATGTCAACTATCGTGAAAATACGAACTTCTTCATAACCATGTAAGCTCTTCGTGAAGCTCCAAACCGAAGATTGGAGCCGGGGCAGCTCTGCGCTCTCGTGGCAAGGAGAAGTTCCTGCAACGACTTCGCGCCATTCTGTCTTCGCCTCACGCAGTGGAGGCGTTGCAGCGGCTCAGCGGCACTCCTCGGCCGGCGCACGTCTCTTGAGCCCTACTGCACGGAGGAACGGCCTTCAAAGCACGTCCTTTATGGTGAGTTGGAAAGCAATTCCAGTGCGGTGTTCTCTTTCCATCTCAGTGCGTCGATTATTCTAATAATTGCCAGTGCGAACGGATATTATAAATTAAATTTTGTCTGAGCCGTACATAACATAAAACCTTAGGCTCAAATAAGCTTAAGCTCTTTTGTAACCTAGCAACCAGTCTAGCTGGTTAGCTAAATGCCATTGTTTGGGCTAATATTGTTCAGCTACTGCAGGCTCGTAAAATAGAGTAATCTTAAATCTTTTCCTAAAGTTTTGTGAGCCGCGTCAGCATGACCATTTAGTTTCCCTGCAAGGTATAAAAATTGAATCTTGAAATTATATTTTCTCTTGAAGGTACGAGTACTGGCTCAGACTTCTTGAAGCGAGCTGGAGGAGTGCGGAGGGTAACCGCGCTGGCCCGTTGCTAAAACTCCGGGCTCCCACCGCTACGTCATCGGGGCGAACCGTGCTGGCCAAGCCATACATTTAATGTTCCATTCATTTTTTGCTGTTCGTACCTATGCTCAGTAAAATCATGGCTGCCGCATATAGTTTCAATCCTTTGGTGACCCTTCTCCAGATTTCATTTTCAAGACCATCATCAATAATTCAAAAGAATTGAACATCGTAATGACATGAATTTGCAGTCTCTTCTCATAGTTTTACTCGCATGTGGAATAGTTTAACATAAAAGAAGCCTAAACGATTACTTTTAGTTATTAATGACGTTAAAATTTATCATTCGGTATTAATACATCGGCTATGTGTTGAAAATAGACTCGACTAAAGTTACAAAGATTTCTTTGGTGAATGCGGTCGAAATTTTTGCTTACAAAAAGTATTGTTTGGAAGTAAACTCAACATAAGTTGAAAAAGAATTTAGAGGAGCCTATTTGTTCTCTGAAATAGGTTATGGGAACGTAGCAATAAAACTGAAAGTCAAGATTAATTCTGGAAGGTGTCCAGCTATAAGATACATCGTAGAACAGTTGAACTAAATCTTTTCCCATTTGAATAATATTTTGAAAGAATTTATTAGATGCGAATTTTCACCTACGACGTATCAAATTTTCGTGTTTTTTATCATGAGTGTGAATACGACCTTTAGTTTAGTTGACTCATCTTCAATTGGTTCCGGTGTACATGTCATGAGGGTGGAACTCGGCATGCGTCTCATAATTCATAAAATTTTTTAGCTATTTGACAGGCCACAATCGAGTAAGACCAGACAAAAGATTTACCGAGAATGAGCATAAATCTGGGCGACCGTCGTGATATTTTCGTTAGGGGTGGGTTGTTGGTCGTTCATCATTTATTGGGACCCGTAATATTTCATTCTGAATTGCTATCGGTTGTTGCTCCTGAGTTTTTGTGCAAAATATTCCAGAAATATCGACAACGTTTTATCTTGTTTCGTTGCTCTGTCTAAATGTTCGACAAATATATTTGAATATCTAAACGCCGGAATTTAAACTGTAATTTTTTGTCCAGGAATAATTTCTAGATCAAATAGAGTAGAAGGTAACTGATGCAAGTAATAGTTTAAAGTCCCTGTACAACCATCTCAAATTTCTAATAATCTGTTATACAAAATTGTGAGGGGTAACCGCTTGACTCTGAACGAAGTTGTGAAAAACCGTTGGTAAATATTCAAATATTAGGAAACAATTTTCTAACAAAGTGCAAAAACCATCAATATTTTCCGGGCCGTTTCTTGATATTAACAAACAAGCAACAACGTTAGTTCAGTCCTAGCATGGAATGGCCAACGCTAACAAATATTCTTGTGTAAGATAAATACATATCACGCATTCTATTTTTTATATCAGAAAAACGTGAAACCATATAATCTTCCTGAAAGTTCTCGATATTTTTTATAGAATTGACTTCACAGCTGAGAGAAATAATGTCAAGCTTTGAACGACGCCCGGCACGTGTAAAAAATTCGTATCAGGCGAAACCTAGAAAGATTTGTGTGAGTACGACTAAGAAAGTAAATGATATAACTTATAAATTTAAACTTGATAGTTTTGTGTTCCATTCGTGAAGCAACATTTCTTTGGCATAAAAAAGTCATTTTATTGTTTAGGAACCGATCTGGAGCTCAGTACCAGTACGATGAATTGTTTTCCGGGGTAGCCTCTTCCAGCTACCTTAACTTCTTGTAAGTGTCTTCTTTACCGCTTGAGCACCAACGGAGACATAGGAGGCACTGGTCGCACCCTCAGCTAGTATTGAGTAAATCAATAATCCTTAGTGTTACATGAACTGCCAATTGTGTAGGGCTTCACTCTTCCTAATCAGTTGGAAAAAACCTAAAGCAGTTTGAATTTCATTTGGTAAGCCCAATTAGGTGTGTCAATCTGTATGCTAATTATTTAGGCATGACTGCGCAGTTCTTTTGGTATTTTGGCGAGATGGAATTCGCCTGAAAGGAGACATTTCGGACGACTTGGTTCCGAAGTCACTTCATGGCGGCCACGTAAACCTTAATTTTCTATTCCAATGCCCCGTAGCCTCGACCGAATGTTTTGAAAATCTTCCCAGTGAATTGATGAATCAATCACAGTGCACTGTCAATTCCTTGAATCGCTCCGGTTTTTATTAACAATAGACTCAAAGAAAGCGATGAAGTTATCGATTACTTGCAACACAGCCTCCACGACGTTCACAGAAAGGCCACTGTAGTAGCTCTAACATGTAATTTATTCACTAAAATATTGGAAAATTCTAACTTTGCTTTCCAAGACGAGAAGTTTTATTTTGAACGAACTTCCTGCGTAAGGATCCGTGCTCATTTCATACGTCCTTGCTTCTGCCAAAGAACAGGAATTCTATTGTGTAAGGTTTCGTTACTCTATAAATATATGCAATGCATGGTATAGACATAGGAATGCTGTGCAGCGCGCAGAAAATTGGAAAATGATAACACTGGCTCCTACATAACTCTCTGAAATGCAAGTTCACATTTTTAATTTTTAAAAAGAAGCGTCTAGTGTCAATCAAATGGACGACGAAAAATTTCTAATCATATATTCTAAACCTGCACCACAAAGCGACGTTGGCATCTGAAAGAAACCTTCACAATGACGCCGTTGTCCACCTGTTCGTTTCTCACCAATGGCTGGAATATTTCGAAGTCAATATTTAGGCGTCTCGGCTAACTTTGTTCTGCGGTCACTTCAACTCTATTTTTTATTCCAAAGCATCGAAGCATCGATCAAATGCTAGGAAAACCTTCCCTTTGAATTGATGAATTAATCACAGAGCCCTATTTGAAACAGGACGTCTCGTGAGCCGCTCTTTGTTAACAAGAAACTCGAAATGAGTGATGAAGTTTTCCTTCACTTGTAACACAGCTTTTAACGACGTTCAGCGAAAAACAACTGTAGTGCCTCTAGACTGTAGCTAATGGCTTCATTATTCACTAAAATATAGGAGAATTTGGACTTAGCTTAGAAGACGAAAAGTTTTATCTCGAACTAATTTCCTCAGTAAGAATGGCTACATAATTCATACGTCTCGGTTTTCGGCTAAGAACACGAATTCTGTCGTGTAAGGTTTCGTTACTTTATAGATGCTATGCAGAATGCTGATATTGGGATGCTGTGCAGCAGGCTAGGAATTCATAAATTATAAATACTGACGTTTACTTAACTCTCAGAAATGCATCTTCACATTTTAAATTTTTGGATAGATGCGTCTAGTATCAATCAAACGAATAAAGAAATTTTTATATAATCACAGATTCTAAAAAAGCGTCACAAAGCGGCGTTGGCATCTGAATGCAACCTTTACAATGAATGAAGCGTGGTCCGCATGCTCGTTTCTCACCAATGGCTGAAACATTTTGATGTCAAATGCAGCCAATAATTTTCAAATTTAAATATTGTTATTGTGCTATGATGGAGTGAAAATACAGGGGAATCCAAAAGTATAAAGCAAGAGAGACAGCGGCTTGGATACAGTCCAAGTGTGACTTGTGCCGGTATATCTTCTCGACCGAGTTTTACTACGAATATAAGGTAAGGAAATGAAAATATTTAACACGCGTTCGAAAACTTTGAATTTTACTTGTTTCTCCTCCTTTGTAAAATGAGTTGGGCATTTATCGTTCCTTACGACAGGGTGGTCAAGTTTTTGTATTCTCTCACTCAAAAACACTCGTAAGATTTTTCATAACAACCACCGTGAAAAGATAAGGAATTATGAAACTCAACATGTTTTCATTATTTAATTTGAGGAACTTGCAAGACATGGATGAGAATGCGGACTTCAAAAGAATGAAGCTTTGAATTCTATACCCTGTTTTGTATCGTATATTATCGAGGCTTATATGCTTTTTGGTGATAATATTAGCAATATTACATGAACAATATTCATCGTATGGTAGAGTTTGGAATAATCGCCAAGTTTCAACATGAATGGCGTTGAGAGAAAAAGTGCTAAGTCATTTGCCTAATTTTTCACGTTCATTATAATTATTTAAGATTTTTTCTAGGTAAATGATTTGTAGTAAAACTTGAACCTTTTCTCATGATTTACAAAGTGAACTAGTTCTTTCTTATTGAATACTTGAAACTGCACTTTATTCTCACAAAACTCTGTTAGAAAACATCAAACCAATTCTCTAACTTGCTTTCAGAACTTGAAAAGTATTCTGCACTCATAGTGCCTGCAAACAATAATACAATTATTCATTTTCACAACCTCTCTGAGAATGTGTGTAGGACAACTGCAGGCAACTTCAGTGTTAGGATGGAATCAGTAGTGTACTTATTCCTTTTCACCACACCGTTGAGAAAGTGGATAACACAACAGCAAGATAAACTTAGTGTGGCCCATGACTGACACAACGATGCTTCTCTCCTCAGATGCACTTCTCTAAGCTGTTCCTGGAAGCGAGCGCCCTGCTCCTGTGCTGGGCTCTGGTCCAGGCCACGCCGGCCGCACTGCTGACGCAGGACGACTACGCTCAGGCTCAGGAAAGACGTGAGTACAAAATCGATAGCATGTTTGACATTAAGTTTCATTAATCAATAAGCAGAATTGCGTATTTTTTGATCGAAAATCAGCTGCTAGCGGTAGTTTCAGATAGTTTTGATTAAATTCCTCTGTTGTAAAATAATATATCATCGACCAACGCGCAAAATTGTGTATCTTTCAAACGATGACACCTAATGTTATTGCAAGTTCAAACATCATCGATTAACTTTGTATACTTTTTTAATATCAAATCTCACCAATGAAGAAGCAAAATTTAGTATTTTTTCCAACCCCAACACATTTCATGATGTTCGTTCGAACATCATGAAATGAATTTCTTGTAAGACTTGACTTCGATGTGTACTTGCAGACTCAAATTTCTTGATAATTTAACCCTATAATGTGAAGCGTAGCAAGCACAATCCTGGATAATGAAATGGTATTGACTTTCTACGATAATATTGTAGAAATGATTTTTGTTAAAAAAAATTAGCAGCGTTTTGTAAACATCAAATTCTTTAAACGCGGTGTTCTATAATCCCAGAGGGGCTCTGAGTACTGAGAAACTCTGTCTTACCGTAAATTAGAGTCAAGCAAATATGAAAACTCTTAAAGCTTTGAGTCTAGAGATTCCTTGATCCTTTAATTATTAACTATAATTTTTTCTCTGAAACTCTGTTAAGTGAACTCGAAATGAAATCTTGCTATACGTGTCTGCTGCCGGCTAGGGTAATTCATCAAATATCGAACAGAAATCACGTGTGTCTAGAAACAACCTTCATAAATCGGTAACTTTTGCTCTGAATAACTCTTGCGGGCCTCAAGGTTATTCTTGAACAGTTGCTTTCTTGTTCTGTGATGTCGCTTGAAAGACAACGTAGATTATTGAAATGTATTTATTGTTCTAAAAATCGAATTCTTTAGTAACATAATTTCATCAATATCGAACAGGAATCGAACAAGAATTTTGATTCGAACAGGATGGTTTGTCAATTAGTTCTCTTCGTATGGAACTTTTGTTAGACTATTAGCACGCCACGTATGGTTTGTCTATTAGTACGCCTCGTATATTTTGTCCATTAATATGCCTCGTATGGTCTATCTATTTGTACACCTCATGTGGCCACTTGGAAAATAAACGTTTTTCTTTCATTCTTTTTTTCTTTGGTGCACTGGATTTTCTTGGAAGTGCTCGCGGTGGCACATCGGTTAAGGGATCGGACTTGTATGTTGGAGTCGCGGGTTCGTATCCCGGCGCTGGCGCTGCGATTTTCCCCGTTGGGTATAAGGGAAAGCTCAAGCACAATACCCCACTCGACCCAGTGTCGGAAATGGGTACCGGCTTTACGGGGGAACCGTCATGGTGTCCTATATATAGTGTTAGTTATAAGACATTTGAAAAACCAATGCTTAAGATCATTTGTATCAGGCTTGATTGGAAATAAAGCATCCCAAAGATGCCGATGTTTGTTTTGTTTGTTTGTTTGAAATAACTGTCTCATTACTTATTTTCAAGATGCATTTGAATGGAGAGTTATCAAAATTTGAATATGATGTCGATGTTTCATTTGCAGTGTTTGTTGAACCATCATTGTGATCATCAACCTGTGTGACCTTTTTTGGAGTAGAGTGTAAAGCACTCGTCAATGAATTATTATTGATGCTTGCATCAATTTTCTTGGCAAGGGATTGATCATCAGTAAATGTAGCCAGACGAATCATTGATGATCTTGAGGGCTTTGGAACACCAGCAGATGATTGATAGCCCCTCACCAGAATTCCCATCTTCAACTATTCAATGTTATTATCAAGCGTTAATACAATATTTTAATGAAATGAAACAGGCGTTCAATAGATCGATTCAGTTATTTAAAAGAATTAGGAATCGAAAAGCTTTGTTCGAGGCATAAATTCATGATTTTTAAGGAATTTTGATTCGAACACCTTTGTTCAGTATTTAATACTGACATGAAAAAGGAACTGAATGTCGAACATGGAATAATTATCAAGTTTTTGGCGGAAAAGAAAAAAATACAGTAACAGAACATCATATGACAACACTACTCTCTAGTTATGACGGGAGGTTGACGGTGACCCAACAACAATTAAACCGTCGCAATTTTCCCGAGGTGCGTAAGATTTTTCGAGTGAAAAAATTCGACCAATTTGTAAGGGTCGTACAGAAAATGCGTTCGCAACAGCTGGTAGCAGTTTGCAGCTCACAGAAATGAGTTTTTATCACTAAAATAGGAGTTTTAGATGTAAGATCACTGGCACTGAGCAAGTTTGGATGCTTACTAAATTTATTACGCGCATATTTCCAAAGTTGTTCGATAATCAGTTCAGTTCGATATTTGATGAATTACCCTACGAAGTGGTTCAGTGAAAGGGCAAAATTATTTTCTGCGGGAAAAATATTTATTATTTAAATTGAATGTGAACGACAAAATATTATTACCGCACTGGATCAAGTATGAAAATATCTTCAATTTGCCTCCAACATCTGCTAGCGTTTCAAGTTAAGGCATCAATATTTGTGTATATTTATTTTTCTTTGATTCTATTGAATAACTTGAACGATGTCCTATGCGTGTAATAAAATTTTAAATTTGTCGACAATTTTACAAGAATTTACTTCTTATTATTTGTATAGGTTAGGTGGTGTAGTTGAGCCGGCTGATTTTATGAATCTATAAAAAATTGACTTTCTTTGGTGATGCAATTGCCCCATCATGAGATTCACTATGTGGGTACAATAGCGAGCAAGATGTCTACCACTTCGAACCTCAAATACTGTCATCTTCGTGGTATTTCTAACACGGTAGTTGACAGCACAGTTTTTTCGCATTGCGATCACAGAAGAGCTCGAGTAAGACAAAGATGTAGAAAAGCAGGTGTAGGGTTGTCTTTTATCTTATCTCATTAGGGGTTTCCTGCCTGCCTGCTGGCGCTCCGGATAAACTCCCGCATCTGTCTAGGGAGTCAGTCGTAGAGCAGATCACGGTCAAGACCGTTGTAGATTGGCCGCTGAGGGAACTGTTGTCCATTGAACAAAGTTCGAGTCCTCTCGAACGAAGTTTGAGCGCCCGTTGTAGTTCTTGTAGTTCGTGGCACCATAGTTCCGAAATTGGTTGAACGAAGATCCTGTTTTGGTGGGTCCCTGAGTTGTCCGCCGCGGGGGTCGAGAGGGAACTTGGGTTTTAGGTATGGCGCTAGTAGTCTGGTGATATCCCTCTGAGTTTTCGAATGGAACCCGTGGGGTCGAGGTAGCATTTGAACGGGAAATGACAGGGGACTGTTGATCGGCTTTTCGACGGGTCTGCGAAGAAGAATAGGACGTCTGGGATACAACGCTCGGGGCTCTCCTATTCTTCCCTTGAAAGCGTCCGAGTCCTTGTCGTTTTACGTGGAACAGGCCCTCTTCGTCCAATTCTCCCATCTCGTCGTCGGGCTCGTCAGGGTTGCAGTTGTCCGCCACGGACATGTCTTCCCGATCATCATCGGACTCTTCCCGGGGCACACTCTCACTGCTTGACGTGAATTCTTCCATTTATTGTTGAGGAAATACGACGTTAACACCTCCTTAGCGGTGTTCCGTATATAGTCTTTGAGCGATCGGTACACACTCGAGTTCTAAGCGTTCTCTCCGGCGTTTAGTACTGTCGCCGTGAGGACTCGTTTTGTAAACAGGTCCGAAATGAGTAAGGCGAACATGAAGTTCGTAATTACCTCCGAAAGTGGGCACTGTTCATGCCGATAATTGTAGTTAGTGCGGTTCAGGAAAGTGCTCATCGCATTACGCGCAGCCTCTCGTGTAAGCGCAATTAAAACATTGTGATCTGTTTCCGGATTTAGGTGTTGAGTAAGACTCAATGCATCCCGCGCGGCTTCCACAAACGAGGAGGCGCTTTTATCGCCATAGATTGCGAGCATCTCCGTAGCCACACCCTCGTAAGAATAATCCTGATACTCTTCGTCCTCGAACTGTGCTACCACTATCCGAGCATCGCCGAATCGGCAGTTTACCGTTGAGACGAGTCGTTGAATCTTGGGCTTGTCATCGGTGATCTGGAAGGTTGTGAAATTTGACTCCGATTGCTGTACGAAAACCTTGACATTCGTTTCCGCGGTCCTTTCGTCGACGGCGGGTCGCCAGGCATTGGACGGCCTCGAAAGTTAATAATGTCCCTCGTGGATGGAGCTACTAGTTCCATTTCTCCAGGCAATCTTGTGCCTGCTACTGCTGCAGTAGGAACTACATTAATTAAGACTCGATCCCAACTCACTCGGAGTCGTCCGTTGCCGATGCAGCCATAGTGGCTGCAGCGAAGGAACCTATAGTCGTTATCGATCTTGTCATCGCGGTTGTCGTCGATGTTGTCATCACGGTCGCCATATTTGATGTAGTGACTGCTGTGCCTTCACTAAAAAGTCGTCGCGGAGCGTCGTAATCGGACGGTGTAAATCTCGCCGGCGGTTTTGGAAACGACTGGGCCAGAGTCGCGAGGATTATCAGGTAGCCGCTCTAATAGCTCCCGTTCTTCTAACTCCGAACCACTCGAGTTACTCATTCCACCGGGAATAACACCACTAATACACTGTCTCTAATACACTGTCACTGATATACTGTCACTGATATACTGTTACTGATATACTGTCACTGATATACTGTCACTAATCAACCGTCTTTCCACCTATATCGCTGAAATCGAAATTGTCCACAATTTATCACTCAAAACTGTTCGGGCGCCACTTCTCGGGTGCCCCCTACCGGAATGATAACTCTCGGGTGGGCAGTCCAGGGCTCGTTTTATTAACTTCTCTAGCAACATGCCTCAGAATAACAACACACAAGTGGAGCGACAGTTTGTATTCAATAATGTTGACGTACAGTTTGAGGGCGAGCAACAGCAGGTTATACAAATACGCCCGAGTCTTTGGGCTCAGCGGATCGAAGTCACGTGGTCTTGACCGTGATCTACTCTACGACTGACTACCTCGACAGATGCGGGAGTTTATACGGAGCGCCAGCAGGCAGGCAGGCAGGAAACCCCTAATGAGATAAGATAAGAGACAACCCTACACAGGTACAAATTCAGGTAGCGATTTTCGATTTAACAAGAAGAGCTTAGACCACAAATTTGCAAAACTAATCATACTCTAACATAAATGCTGCTTCATTTTTTGGTGCATTACCGATCACTTGTCTTCAGAACAAAAATAATGCAGTGTTTTCCGAACTCAGTGATCTCAGTTCTGAACTGCAGCAGTAATTCCTTATCTTCTTCGCATAAAAAGTTGAACTAAACACAACCAGTATTTATTTCCGAGACTTCAACGTACATGGATCATTGGATCAGTGGATCATTAGGGATGGGAAGTTCGACAACGGACCATCTGTTGAAATCGTGCGATTGAAAATTTTGGAAAACCTCTGAGCATGAGCTCATTTTTTTCTAGCGGTCGAAGTTTGGATACCTTTCACTTGAAATAGTGTCACCGCACGGTAAATGCCATCTAAAACCATTAATAATTTTTTTGACTTATCCGGAAACGGTCGTCCTAAGTCCTTTACACAGAAGGAGCAAAAATTTACAGATATTTTTCAATTAATTCAAACTAGAAATGAAAAAATAACTCATTAGACCTTAAAAAGAGGTATGAAATACGTTTATGGTGTTCTTTTCTGGAAATGCAATTCAGGTTCTTTCCTTCTGTTCTACACATAATAGTTCGAAGTTTCTGCTTAAAAATTTCGAGTGACCAACAAATATAAACGAACTTAGTTGAACACTCATTTTCGAAGTGAGAGTGCCTCATTCACGTTCTATAAGTAAATCATAACACTTTCTAATACATTTTTTTTACTGAGATGCAGACGGTGGCAGTCAGAAGGAGAGTTTACTGGAGCAACTAATCACTTTAAAGGAGGACGAATATTTGAGCACTTACTGGCCGTTCCGCTTGTTCCGCCAGTCTCTCATGAAATTATAATTTTCGAGTATTTTGCTTTGACTGTAAAAAATTCGAAGCGTAAATCCATGAGAAGCCTATTATGTCGTTCGCTCAACAGCTGCAGAATAGTCGACACTTTTATTTTACCACGCTGGCGAAATCAACATGAACATGTACTCATACGTGATCAGGTGTGTCGTATTCACGTCACGGGATGACAAGATAGATATTTTTTCAGTTTCAATAACCTTGCAGCATTCCAGTGCCAAACGTTACAACTACCCTTTTACGAGTTTTATCCGATCTATTCCCTGCACAGGCTAGACTATCAATGTTCAAAATTTTGAATAGCTCTCGAACAGCTGTGGGAGCTAGAAACGCTTTCTTTTTAACGAGCCTTCAGATATTTGGCTTCTCAATTTGGCTGCTCAATCATATAGCAATTAAAAACGCTTCCCGTTGGAACTGTTAACGAAGACATAGAACAATTGCACAGCCGGGGATGAAATTGCTGTGATACACGACGTGCAGCGTCACAATAAATGCGTGAAAGTGTCCCAGTTTCGGTATGGCTTGTTCTCTAGTTATGTATACGACACAATCACATGCGATCCTAACCGTATTCTGATAATATTATTTTCAGTTACTCCCAGTCATTCTTCTCTCAAACCACGTGCCGTATCATTTAAAAAAACGGCTTTAATTTTTATTTCAATATGTTGAGCGTGTCATACGAATATGTCTTCCTACTCGATTACATTATCTCCTGTGGGCTGTACTTTCTGTAGTCAAACAAGTTAACTTGAAAGAAACAAGTCTTGAAGAAAACAAGTTAGCTCTAAGAAAACAAGTTAGCATTATTACGGGGGTCCTCCGGAAAAAATTTTTTAATCCGATTGGTCTGAAATTTGGTCAGCATATGTATTTTTGCAAGACAAACATATTTGAACTAGTAAAATTTTTCATTTAGGAATTAGTTTTTCCGGAAAATTTGAAAAAGTAGTTTTTTGGGTCATTTGTATTTCTATTTCAAAAGAATAGAAGTCATTGAGTTTTTATGCTAGAACCAATTCAAAGACAGTTTTGGAATCCTTGAAACGTTTCTAAAAAAGATATATTCAGGGATTTTACATTTTTTTATATATGCGCTATTTTACCAATATATCAAATATACCAAAATTTTTGGATTTTAACAATGGTAAAAAATTAGAATGTAAAAATGGAAAAAGTGGCAATATAACTTTGGTAAAAATGTTACAAGGATTCTAAAACTGTCTTTGTTTTCTTCCTAGCATAAAAACTCAATGACTCCTATTCTTTTGAATTTTGAAAGTAACTTTACACTACAGGCCACAAACAAAATTTTTTGTTGAAGTGTAATATAATGTAAAATTTACGTATTTGAATGCTGTTTTCATTTTCATTTTGATAATCTCCATGCAAAACTTCATATTCACACTGCGAATTGTAATTTCCATGAAAAGAAAATTTTACTTATTTCATAAAAATTATGAAATTTTTTGTTTTCAGCCTGATTTTTATGAAATTTGACTACAATATGTAACTTTTGCAAGAAGCACAGTTTCTCCCATACATTTTTTTGATTCAGGCCCTTAGTTTTTGAAAAAATTTGACATATTGGTTTTTAGTCCATTGAAATTGTTTTTTCAAATCAATAGAACTCATTGAGTTTTTATTCTAGAACAGAAGCAAAGAGAGTTTTAGAATCCTTAAAACATATCTAACAAAAGTACATTCGAAAATTTTCAATTTATTCTTTTCTTTTCTTTATATACGGGGTCGAAATGGGGTCGAAAATTCAAGATTTTGGTCCCCTTACCCCTCCCTGGGGGATCTATTGTCCGTAGCGCCATAAAATTTTAGGACCGAATAGTCCACCACTTAAGGGTCCTTTTCCAACAAAAAATTGAAAAATAACCATCGGAGAGAAAAGGGGCGTCGGAGGACCCCCTTAAAAAATGTTATGTTAACCCTGAGATTCAAATTTTACACAAAGAAACCAAGTTAACTTGAATTTAAGCACAATTACTCAATAATATAACACCATATTGGGGATAGTTTTGCAATTTTATGTGGTTATATCATTGTTCGTTGGACTCTGCCCACTTTATCTTTTGCGTAGCTTGCTAGAATTTTCATTGCTGATCAAAATGCCTTGAAAGATATAATAAAAATGGCTCAGGTGCTTGGAATGAATAAGAGTGAAACTAGGTTTATTGGGTTTGTAAAGTAGAATAGAGCCAAAACTCAGAAACAACAGTAATCAAATCTCCTTCTAATTTTGTTTTAAATTTAGTCAATTACGTTTTCAAGTGACAGAAGCAATAAATCATAAGCTAATAACTATGTCATTTATCTTTATTAGTTGGAACAGTAACATGACAGACGGAAAAAATGTGCTTTCAATTTCCACTCGTAAAAAGTTGAGAGGATGTTGATGAAAAGTATGTAATGTTATTTAGTTGAATGTACCTTAATCCTGAATTCATGATAAAATGGACATAAAATGTCATTAGATTGGAACTAGGTAATGAGTACAGGAGACAAAATGAAGTAAAAACAATTAATTGAAATAATTTAAAGTGAAATTTGAGAAGAAAATTAAATGAAATGAAATACATATGCTCAAAAAGAAAAATCTAGTAAGGACAACGATAATGAGAGAAAACGTAGGATAAATAAATTAAATGGAATAAATAAACTGGAGTAAAATGGAATCAACAAAAAATAAAAGCTAAATAAAATTGACAAAAATGAAACCGAATAAAATAAAAAAAATTGAATAAAAAAAATCACAAAATGAAAAACATTAAAATTTCCAATTATGTGTGAAAATCAAATAAAAATGAAAGTAAATCAATTGGCATTAAAAACGAACTTAAAAAACTATCGCAACAGCAAGAGTATTATTCATCACGTTGCCATCAGTAGGGGCACGATACCTTGAGTTGCTTTGCAACTGCTTCGTACACATTTTTTTATTTTTTAACTGGTCATCGTACTTACATGTGGTCGCTAGAGGATGAGTGCTAGCTACTATAATTTTTGTTTTTTAAAGTTTGGCTCTACCTACGCTAAATCTCTAGTGCCAACAACGCATAAAAATTAAAACACACCAAACTTGAAACCTCCGCTCGATAACCGTCCGCACTCTTGGTAATGAGACACTGCAGTTGTTCTTAATTTATTAAGAAGGACGAAGGTCAACGTAGTTGATCTAATGCGCATTCCCTTGGATTTTCAGACGACTCTAAGCCTCATCCACTATTCTTTGCATGGCGAGAAAACTCCTAATCTCATGCGCATTCCCTCGGATTTCCATAAAAACTAAATATAATGCACATTACTCCAAATCTAATGTGCATTTCCTTGAATTTCAGGGTAAACCGAATTAATACGCATTCCCTTTGGGCAGTGTTGTTCTTGATTGTTCCGCAACTGTGCAAGGGCACGTCTGGAAAGGGAGGAGTATGTCGTTCTAGCGTCTCATGCGCATCAAGAGGACAAGTTGGTGACGGCAGATGTGGCTTGCTGAACCTCGGAGTGTGTTGTGTGGACCGTGAGTAGCTACTATAATTGAAGACGCTCAGTAATGAACCTAAGGGGATACTTTCCCACAAAAATACCTATTGCAAAATTTACCCACTAATTGTCCTGAGTAATTCCCTCTACAATGCCTTATGCTTGTTACTAGAAATATTAAATGATGAACCTTAAGAGAATGCTCTCCCACGAAAACGTATGCGTGTGAACGAGCATCTTTTCGCAGAATCTTAAACTCGTCAGAGATACTCCTTCTGTAACATTTAATGATTCTTGTTACAACAATTACAAATTAAAGTGAGAGAATGTTTTTTCATCGAGATGACAACCTGAGAAACGAGTATCTGATAACTGAAGCTTTGATTATTCAAAGTAAGTCTTTCTATTATGCTTGGTGTGCATTGAAGTCGCGCAGAAGCCGGGGGATGAATATCGCTTGCACGAATGGTTCACCAAAGTCAAATTTCTTTTTCAAGAGTAGGGCGCATGTAGGTTCTACTTTTGGTTCAAGGAAAACGAAATATAATTCAGTATATGGATAGACATGTGCACATAGTTAACGACACTGTTATTGTAGGCATTCGTGAGTAGAAATGGTGGTCATTTCGTTAAGTAAAGGCATTGATTCATGTCGAAAAAGTGTGGCACAAGTTTACACCTCCCTGGTCTTTCAAGCGCTGAAGCTATCTTGTGGAGCTAATGCTGAGGGTGTTAAAGCTTGTTCAAAGAAGTGGAAAATGACAACAGAACGAATTTCAATGCCAGCTTAAAAAATTTCTAACTGAATTTCACCTCTTGCCCGCACATGTAGGTTATGTTTGGCTGCAGAATTGTTTTAAAGAGGCTTGCTTTTACTTAAGGCTAATAAGTATTATTTTTTGTAAATTCATTTGTTTCTCGTAGCTGCACCCCCCAACACTGCTTCAATTTTTATATGAGATATCAGGATATTAGCTCTTTATTTCTACCTTATTCTTAGATTCAATTATAAAGACAGTATGCTTTAAACGTGCCCTAAATATTCGTTAAAATCTAAAAATCTTGTTGAAAGTAATTTTGAAAATAACTAATGCTGGAAGGAAGGGTTGAGGGTTAAACAAACGTTATTTTATCCTCATCAGGTACAAGTGTTACAAGTACAACAACGCAATCGCCATCTGATTCCTGCACCGTGCAAACCTCCGAAATAAAGTTCACGTTTACGAACCCCAGCTACCCGAACGCCGAAACTGAGACTCTCGGACGTTGTCGCACGACTATTACTACAGATAGCAATACTTGCCAATTGCGCCTGGATCTCAACAAGTTCACCTTAGCGAACCCGGACAACGAGGGAGTGTGTCTCGACTACCTGCAGGTGTCAGGATCAACCATCCCTAAAATCTGTGGCGAGAACGCAAGACATCGTAAGAGACAACTTTGTACATGTATTCAACATAATAATGCATTTAGGAATACGGTTCATTATTTTTCTTGATCATATTATTTGAAGTAGCTTCTGAAAATTTTGAAGTGCTTCGTGATGATGGCTTCGACTTTGCTTCAAAACTTGCGCTGCGGGAAAACTTTGAGGCTGTAGTGTGAAACGTTCCCCCTAAAATTCAGGGAGTGCAAATTTGCTTCCCCCAAACTTAAGAACTGACACTCTATGGAGGAAACGCTTCTTTTCGCGGTCTTCACCACATTATACCCCAATCAATATTTAAAAATAAGAGTAGATCCTTCGCACACATGGTAATCAATTCAAAAGAAGCTAGTTTATTATTTTAAACTTACATGAAAAAAGTTACTGTCACCCAGTCAAATTCAACTTCACCCTTTAACAGATCTTTCATACACATAAGATGTCGACAACATGGATAAAATAATTCAACATAAAGTGTTTTTGCATTTTGTGAAGTTTTTTGATCTACCATTTGACTTGCATTTTATTCAGATTTCCATTTTTTCAGTAAAATGTCTTCTCGCTTTTTAGAAGAAACCAATTCCAAGCGGTGTGATTCAATACACGGAGAATGTAGCGAAGCATTGAGACGAGCTCGAGGACAATATGAATTCTATGAAACTTATTCATGCAGTGTCCAGTGACTATGACCGAATTTAGTCTGAATTAAATTATTTATGTGCATGCGTGATGTTAACATGATTTTAAAATTTTTCTCCATTTACGTACATTAGAAACTTAATTTAGTACATTCTTCCAGTGTACGTGGATGTGACGCCCGGCTCTAACGTTAACATAGACGTGGTGACCCAGTCTGTTGGGGAGAAGTGGAACATTAAAGTCACCCAGATCGCTTGCAACTCGGCCGACATGGGTGCGTGTGCTACACTCGTTCAAACTGTTCGCCTTGCTTGGTCATCAAGACATTGGGTGTGAAGTTTGAGCTGTGGTAGGACCCATTTTTGGTATAAAGGTGTCATAAATTCTCTATTTAAAATTAAAGTTCAGAACATCAAACCAAACTACCAAAGTCAGTGCTGTTTTTACGAAGCTTCTACATTCATTTGAGAAAAAGTTCTGAATATATTAAACAGACGTCGAGAAGTATAGAAATCGCCTTAGAATAGTTAGAAGTTGAATTTTGAAAAAATGCTATTTGAATTTTTTTAACTCATTGTAATGTTTGAAGCATTCCTGTACTACAAACGTAACTTAAAATATGAACAGTAGAATATAATATGCAGCATCTGAAACTGAATTTCTGATGTAAAAATTGATTACTGATGAATAAATTCATGTTTCGGCAGTCAACCTCGCATTTTCAAGAAAACTGTGAAAGCCTAAAATGCAGGATTGACTGCAGCAGCTTCAACAACTGAGTCAAATCAATGCAGCTGTTTCGCTAAATAATTTAATCTCAGACGTTAAATAGAGGTTTAGGCATCCCGTTCTAATTTGATACCATTGTTGATTGGATACCACAGCTCCAGCTGGCTGCCTTCAGTACTACAGGAATGCCGCCGGCTCTATCATGAGCTTCAACTACAACCCTTCTTCTACCCCAGGTGAGATCGATAACCAGATACAAAAGAACCGTCGTGATTCACAATCTATCTAAGAATCTATCTATCTATCTAAGCTTCTCATGATCTATTTATGAAAGGTTGTGTAAATTCAAAAGTTAAGCCGCTACAAACATTTCATAAATATCAACGTTCGGGCAGCAGCTACGGCTTTTACAATAATTTATTGATGAATGGTTGTGGATGTGCAAAAGTTGAGTCGCTAGTGATATTTCATGCTTGTTAATGCTTAGGCAGAGCAAGATTTAGGCAAACAAGCAATCGTAGGATCCGCTTCATTGTTGGTTTAGCCTATGAAAAATTGATAGAACTTTTCCGTTGGCATCTGAATTCGAGAAGATTCTTAGCTGAGATTTTTAGTTCAGAGTATTGCGGATATTCTTAGTTGAGAGTGATGTCCCAGCCTTTCAGGAATTTCTACAGAAATGTTGACCAATCTATGTTCTCGACGACGAGGTGGGTTTTGCAGCAACCACAAATCAATTCTACGTGTTGCTAGGGTTTTCCATTTCCGATCTCATAATCATAATCTTCAGCAACACTTAAATTCCAAATCAAAAGGCCTGAAACTCGTCGTACAGAAGAGCTACTGAATCACTTGCAGTGCTGCCATGAATCAACACTCGTGCATGTGCGGCGTCTATTGCGAAAAAATAACAAATCATCCCACCAGCATGCTCAGATACTTGGAATTGTTAGTAATGATACGCATTTCTGTATGGTCCAAATAAAGAAAATAAAGTAGACCTTGTTGAAACTGTGTTACTTGTAAAAAACCTGTTACCTCAATAAAATTGGAGGTTTTTTCTGTTTGTTGATCGTGAAAAAGATTCAACAGTTGTATCAAATGTGTGCTTGATAATTTCATATTTTAATTACATTGTAAATTACATCACTCAGTGCTAATAAGCTTTAATGTTTTTATATCGCAGCTTCATTATTGAAAATTAATAAACGTGGTAACGTGTCGTTCATAGATAGTAGAAATATCTGCAAAAAACTGGGAAAATAATATTAGCGAATCATTCAGCTGTCTCATTAAATGTCATTTAATGCAGTTGCATGTGTAAGAGATTGATAGGCAAAAAATTCTTCATAGCCAGGGAAATTGCTTGCAACGTAACGCCATTCACGAGTTTGAGAAGATATGAGAGATGTTCTCGATCCATTATATAGTCTTTAAGGTATTAGAGTAGGTAGAGTGGCAACGAAAGGTCTTTGTGTTAAGATATTTCAAAAACCAACGATATTTTTAGAGACAAATATCTGTGAATAAGCTGTTTATTTTCTTGCTTGACCAGGAACTCGTCAGCTCGCTGATCAGTCGTATGATGTATGCATCATGGCACGGTCTGGCTTCTGCAGTGTAACTTATTACACGCCTTCCGGCCATTCGTTCTCCGTGAGTGGCAACGATACAGCAGCAGCATCTGGTGAGTATTTTATTGATCTGTCAAGTTATGACTATATGTTGGTTTTGCACTTCTGCTTGCTTTCCGTTCTCCCTGTGAAGTGATCCTTTGGCAGTTTATAACCTGGTAAAATTTTCAATGCCTATAAAGCTACGGCTTTACTGAGGTTTTAGCACTTCACCTCAGAAAGTGTAAGAGCGAAACAGACTTCGCTATTAGCCATCTGATATGTGTAAAAATTGACAGCGGCAAAGTTTTCATATTTTCGCGGTAGGAATCAATTTGAATAAGAATATATTCAGAGGTGAATAGTAAATCAAATTAACACCGTGTTCGATAGACCCTTAAATGGCTGTTGATAAATTGAGAAGCCGTTTCCTTAGAGTATACTATGAAAAATATTGACTGAGCAGGGACTAGAGGGACTCAAAACTGCTGAAACTTCTAGCATGATTTAAAAAATTAAAACCCAACTTTTTAGGAAGTTGCACAAACAGATGAGTTTACTAGCAGAATAATTGATATCGGTAATCGTTCCCAACTTCTTCAGCGCCACTTCAAAATATGCAGGGGTATTTCACTTTGAATTTTAATGATTATTCTCACAAAAATCTAAACTGCTCTTGAATGATGAACGCTTTATTCTATTTAATATAAACGCGATGTCGCTCAGAGAGAAGGTTATTGGTGATGTGCAACACAAATTTATTTTTAAATCACTGTTGTCTTGAATATATTTTTATGTAAATTTATTTCTACTATCAGTGATTAACTTCAGCTTCCACAAGTAGAATAACTGACTCCCTAACCCTCATGCTACATAATAGAGTTTTTGAAAGTGGGCTGCTTCCCTTGTTTGTCTATTTGTATTCATTTTACAGGCATGACTGGAGCTCCTTTGGTTGACGCAGACTGCACCACAGATTACCTTCTTATTCCAGGCAGCACCATCCTTGACAACTCCAACTTTGCTGATCCTAAACCTACATCGGCGGATCGCTTCTGCGGACTATCGTTCCCTGCAGTTACGAGTGAGTCCTGAATCATTAGTAAAGTTGGGAAATGTACTTCACTTGAGTCCTGAATAAGTGTAAACATTGATTATTAAAATTCAGTTAAATACTAAATTATTGCCATCACTGGTAGCTGCACTCGAGACAAATCCAGAATTACAGCTGGCATGCATTGGTTACTGAAATTCCGTTAAATGCTGAGTTGTTCCTTGTATAAATAACTATACTTCGGGTTTTACTGTACGTGCGCCAATCGCTGTTATAATTCTGCATAATTTGTCTGGTGCGACGAGCATCCGGCAAAATTCGTAGCAGACAATGGAATGAAATGATGTCAGGATGTAAGTGTGTGGGTATGACTAAAGCAGTCAGTTTAGACTCCGTAACACACTCTCGCTGCTATTGGGGGAACTTTTCTGAGGTCTCGCCAGTATAAAGCTGGAAAAGTTGTATTCTGATAAAAAAATTTTACTTTACTGCAGAGTTGCTATATCTTTTATTTATTTTAAAAGAAAAAAAATGCAAAGTGTTGGATGTGATTTATCGTTACTATGTCCAAACTAATCTGAGTAGAAGTAGCTACTACTCGTTCTGTAATGATATACGTTATCGTCAGAATATGTCAACATTCAGACTTCGAGAAAGAAAATTTTCATTTATGGTCACAGACTGACACTAGTCTAAATCTGATTTCGAAACATGTGAACCTGATTTCCCTTGATAGCTCAGTTGGGAATTTTCTTACCATTTCATCGAGTAATTTTGTTTCATTCTGAATGAGTGGATGAGCATCAGAAAGTTGAGTTGCGTGTCAGGAATTTTATCCTGTGATACACACACGAAAAGATTTCATGACTATTTTATTATACAGCACTCAAGAATAAATTGTTGAAAGCAATCAACATTCACAGCAAACGAAGCACTTCATTGCATTATATTGATTCCATTGAAATTTCTTCGGGATATCCTTCCGAATTCTATATAATAATAGCACATCATTTTCGTGGCTCAATATTTTAGAACGCAATTTATGTGTGCAGTTTTTTAGCTGCTGCTAGCTTCATTGATATTACTTTTAGTCTTCTGAAATATATTTTGATAACTTAATTGTTTCTCAATTGTATTAAGAATTTTTCTCGAGTACAGAAGTCATTTTCCCATCTTCTGGCCTGGAAATTTTTTTTGTTCTTCATATGACTATATTGTTAAATTTTCTCCACAGGTTCTGTTACACCGTTCAAAATAAAGTTCGTTACCGACAGCGATGAGATCTCGACCGGCGACAGCAACAACCAAGGCTTTTTTTTTATTACTCAATGAATACATGCGAGGGCTAAGCTCGGTATCACGTATAGCGACTTGGTGGACACTTGGTGGAAAAACGGAATCGGAAAACTCCACTACAGAAATTTGTTTTGCATTTCCACGGATTGGATGATGAATCTGAATGCACTATAGTTTTGAAATTGTTTTCAACTGATGTCTTTTCTAAGTAATCGATTTGAATAAATTTATCTGCTTTCTTCGAGCATCATTTTCTGACCAAAACCATCGAGATTGAATAAGGAAATGGTTTGATACTATCGAGGAATATTGACATGAGAAGAAATTTATTCCCTTTTATGAGAATTAAATTCGTACTTGCGTGGTGAGTCTTATAATTTCCCACAGTTCAGTAAGAACAAGTACCTCCGAGAATGAAGGTGGCGCGTAGGAGCAAGATTCATTTCTAAGCCCCCGCCGGACGGATGACTGTCGTGGCTCCATTCAATAATTCGGCCTCAATTTCTCAATGTCCAGGGATTCTGAAGGGCAGTTTTGAGACCACTCTCGGAACCCTTTTCCGAGGCACTCGTGGGGAGATATTTTTAATTTCTAAGCTATTGCTCGTAACAACTTCAAATGAGTGTTCTCAAGAAGTTTATAACTTTCTCCAGGATGCCATCAATCGCTATGGTTTTTCGTTCGTACTGGGTGGAGGGAGCGAAGAGCTCAGTTCATTTTCCAAAAATACTAAGTTGAGTTAGGTTAATCTTAGTAGAAGATTGCTCGAACATCATTTTGAAACTAATTTGGAGTTCGTACATTCAATAATTACGGGATGAGAGGTGTGTCTACAAGAGTGTCCTGAAATGGTTCCATGAGAGGTCTCAAGATGGAACTCGGATAAAGGAGAGGCAACTGTACGAAGATTGCAGTATGTGACAGTCGGAGAAAATACGTAAACCGGACATGTTAACGAATTCAATAGCTCTATTAGATAAATTATTTCGTTCCAAATTTTGAAAGAAATTAATCTAAATATGAGCAGAAAAACTCTTGGTTATGAGCTCCAGAAACAACGGGTCAAATATTTAACGCAAACAATAAGCAACGTTGTGAAACTCTCTGCCACTGCACATGATAGGAATAAGCCTCATTTCACTCATAATTTAGACGAGTAGTAAGTCAGAATTTTTTTAGTATTATTTTGGCATTTATGATGCTAAGCATTTCTGGGCTAAATTAAAGCAGTCTATTTCTGAAAAGGTGATAGGAAATAATTCAACACTTTTCACGAATAAGGTCATGAAAGAAAGTTTCACATTGCATTTCTGTACTGAAATGATGAAAAGGCATAAGTATCTGCGAGAAAAGGAAAAGAGCTATGAAAAAGTTCCCTGAATTACACTCAAAACATTCATTGCACTGCACTCGATACACGGTACTCAACACACGGTACTGAACACACCGTACTCAATACAAGGTACTCAATACACGGTACTCAATACACGGTACTCAATACACGGTACTCAATACACGGTACTCAATACCCTGTACTTAATAATCTGCACTCAATACACTGCACTTAAAACACACATTACACTCAATACACACAATACAATGCACTCAACACACACAATATACTGCCCTCAACACAAGCAATACACACAATACACTGCACTCAATACACACAATACACTGCACTCAATACACAGACTACATACAATACACTGCACTCAACACACACAATACACACAATACACTGCACTCAATCCACAGATTACACACAATACACTACACTCAACACACACAATACACACAATACACTGCACTCAATACACACAATTCACTGCAATCAACACACACAATACACTGCACTCAACACACACAATACACCACACTCAAAACACACAATACACTGCACTCAACACTCACAGTAAACACAATACACTGCACTCAATACACACAAAACACTCAATACACTGCACTCAATACACACAATTCACAAAATACACTGCACTCAACACACACAATACACACAATACACTGCACTCAATACACACAATACACTGCACTCAACACACACAATACACTGCACTCAACATACACAATACACTGCACTCAATACACACAATACACTGCACTCAATACATACAATGCACTGCACTCAATACACACAATACACTGCACTCAACACACAATACACTTCACTCAATACACACATTCACTCGGTTGGCCAAAATTGGGTTTTTGCTTCATTTAACTTTAAAAAACTAAATTTTATCTCTAAAAACCTTAAAAAAAAATTCCGGGCGCTTTTCTAACTCGCGCAAATATTTGTGCTGGGAACGCTTTTTTTACGTCCTCGACTTCATTTTAGGCAGTCCGTTCCTCTCCACTAACAGTTCTAGAGGGAAGCCTAATTTGGTTTCATAAGTCACAAATAGAAGCCTCATTTCAAACGTAATACCTCTTGTGTCATCTAAAACCGCCAATAAGCGTTACCCTTCACTCGAAAAACCAGTAAAAAGATCGCTTGAAGGATGTTAGAACGCAGACCAAAGACTAGTACTAGTATTAAGCAGAGGAGTTGACTAGTGCGAGTGTGTGCGAATTCTCTTAAAGCATGTTGGAGATATTTTCATCAAAATGTTGCCGCGATGTTTTCTTCCACTCATTTTCTATTTTATCACCAAGGCCCATATTAATCTCTCCGTAACCCTTCTAGTCAAAACTTCAAACCCAGTCCTACTTTTTCGCAGGGTCATCTATGATTTAAGCTGCCAAAGTATAGGCTTTGTAAAGGACATTCAAAATTAAAGATATACAAAGTATTAGAGCTCAAACTTCTCATTTCGCTTTCCCTCCTTCTCAATAGCTCAAGAAATGTTCAATCTCTTTGAAAGTGCAGGTGATATTTAGCATTCGTTAATTAAGCATTCTCGTATTCAACATGCAAGTTAGATTCATTTAAACTACTTTCTTTTCTTTTATTAGTACTTTATATTAGTACTTCTTCCATAAATCGGTTGTCATTACCTCATCATAGTTATACGTAACACACAAAACTATTTGACCAGCGTTTGTTAAATCTATTTATTAATAGTGCATATCAGTGTATATGTACATACATGCACCTTCAAGCTGATGAAAATCTATTTGTTTTATTGACTAATGATTTATGCACCTTTTGCAGGTAATTGTTCGTTCTTATATTGGCATCAAAGCGCCTGGCTTCGTAGCCTCCAGCTGGACAATAGTAATCATCTACGGCTAATTCTTTTACTCTAAATTCGTTGTAGGGAGGAGTAGAGGTGGTCGCTATCATGTCTCTGACGATAATGTACCGGATGGCCCATAACGAGTAGCAGACGTCGTAAGTGAGGGTCTCACTTCCAGTGTTTCCTGGATCGCCAGTCGCACGGTATACAGAAGACAGGTAAGTCCACTTCAAAGGGGACAGCTGCTCGAAACCGTTAGACAAGCCAGCCAATAGGAGACGTTTGAGCTGATACGTCACCGACCCCATACCACGTGATTCACACGTCACTCGCGGCAGCGATGCTCTGGCTGCCGTACGTATGATTGCACCATGGCAGGAACTGCTGCATTTCCGCACATACGTATTAAAATTTTTTTGAATAATATGGAAACTATGATACTGAAAAACTTTGATAATCTCGTATGCAATGCTGAATAGCCCCGTAATAATTAAAATTTGTGTGCACACTGGGCAAAAGTTTCATATTTATCAATACAAAGCTCCGTTTGCGACTTGCATACTCATTGTAATTCTCAAATTCTAATTTATCTTCTAGAGTGTTAAAAGGATAAATCAAATGAAAGTCCTCATAATGTTTCTTTATATTTCAGAACGAAACACTAAGTTCATCATTTTTAAACGTAAATAAAACACAGGATAAAATTACTCTTGCAAACAATGCTTTCCGCTTCAAGAAAGTCTTCTATTCTTATAGAATACTTGTTGAACGATATACATAGGAAGCAGGATTAGTTATTTTACAATGTCCATCATCTCTAATGGACTTTTATTTTAGACTATATATATACACATATATTGGAGGCCTCGTATAAAATCAAATTATAAGAATAGGCTCCCGAAGTACAAATCTTTCTCTTGCACCTTTTCCATATTCTGCTGTGCTCTTTTACTCTTACCTATCGATTTGTTCAGATGATTTTTGAATAATCACCGCTACCTCAAATTGCGTTATAAAAAATGTGTTTTCAAGATTAGTTAATTTTCGAATTACTCTGTATCCATGATGTACGTGTTAATAGTTGAAAATTTGAATAACGAGCATCGTTGAACTAAAAGTGTAGCTGCTCTGAGTAACCACAGGAATATTGGCAGTATTGCTGTAGTCATTCCAGCAGCTACACTTTTCCCCGTGAAAATCCCTCAATACAGTAAAACATGCATTTGGCCTAGTTTTACTACATGGCAAAAGTAGCCTTACATCCATATTTATTCGATCAATACATTATTGTAGCAATTAAATATTGAACACTACGCACTTGAATTATTTAATATACATATACGGCACACATCCTATAATATGCAACTTGCTCCGGTTAATTATAATAATAATAATAATAATAATAATAATAACAATAAACTCAGTTACCGACAACTTCGGTTATAGCTCTTTAGTCGTCGCTTTGGGCATTGCTACCAAAGTTGCTCTGCTGTTGTAAGGTGGACGCTGAAGTCATCAGTGCCTTCCATCTTTCTCTCCGCTATCTATTCAAATTACTTCAATTATGTTATTGCTCGCATATTCCATCATACTCAGTCAAGTGCGAAACCACTCAATACAATACACTTTTCCCCAAAACAACAAAACTCATGTCCGACTTCAACACATAAAGTATGCCCTCCTATCGTCGGGCCACAACAATTCTCCAGAACTTCACCCCCATTCGTTACACAGATTAGATTAGATTATAAGTTAGTTTAAGCCTCCCTAACCGCTACAAAAATAGAGCGTATCGAAGAGAGGAAGGAGGAAGGCACCATTTAGTATGGAGATAAGAGAATGAGGAATCTATGCAGAAAGGGCATAGAAACAGTAAGATGAGTGTCACGAGAAATGGTCCCTTCACCTCCTTGTTAACATTTCATTAACAGGAAGATTCGGCTCTCGGAATTGAGGAATGGCCCACCTCCAAAGTATACATATGCAACACAAATTAATGAATCAATATCGGCAATTACAGCACATATACTAAAAAAAAGGAAAGGTACTCACCGGGGATCGCTGACCCACTTACGCAGCGCATTTTCTGGGCGCCCTCCGTTGCATTACGATGGATTGCTTCTAATATTGTGGGGCATGATACACAGGGTGAAATATGCTTAACATTTATAATTCCCAGCTATCCGTGATACAAACATCAATGAGCGCACACACAATGATTGGTGTTAGGAACACTGCTAATTAAGTAATGAAAGCAAATAGCATACGTCAAATGACCTACTGCACATAATTACACAGAAATTTGGCTGGCCAGCCTTTAACCGCAGATTGCTTATGCATCCAACCATAATACAGACAATGCCTACAATCTCTAAGTACTCCCAGCAGCCAGTAGGCGAAGGTCACTTCAACCACCGAATTCATCCGCAACTCGCTTCAGTTCAAGGCCTATCTTATGCACTGTTCAGAAAATGTCTAGTGATGACGTCATCTTGCTCATCCCGTTTCAGCATGTTCACACGTCGATTCCCTTCATTCGAGCTGATCAATCCTCAGACATATGACTGAATAACCGTCCCGCCTGTCAAAGATAAAAATTTAACTTGTTACTTTTTAAGCGCATCAATGACTGAATGACAATGAATTATCGCAATATTTATCTCAACAATATCTTTACTCTTTCTTTTTAAGAAATGCATCTCTTACCCTCCCTTCTAGTGCAGCATCTCCATGTTCCATCAATAACTCCCACGGTGGGTTATGTTTTGATAAATTTCCCCTTTGTGAACGTGGTGACGGGAACACGTAAATTTTCTGCAAGTGAAACGAGAATGTGTTAATTTCTGGATTACATTATAGCGTGAAACTTAGTATAATTTTCAATATAGCCACTTTTCTTATTATTGCATTAAGCACGCTTGTTATTGCGAACACACCCGCGTTTCTTGGTTGCACCTCACGTTACGGTTTCGCCGGTCGAACTCTTACTGACTCTCGTCTTTTCATGCTAGTAAAAGTGCTCTTTTTGGGGCTACCCTCTTTCTAATCATGACCAATGGCACCACTCCTGCACTTCCAAACCTTCTCCGGCTTTGTCCTATTGGCTCCTCCCGAGGTTGCACTCTCCCTATTCGCTGTGAGCTGAACACGCCTTTTTTTTTTTTGCCCCTATTTGTGTGTTAATTCTTGAAGTCTAAGTCCGTTGGCGAAAGAGCTTTCTCACGCCTCTACCCTCTGCTCCCCTACCCTTCCAGCCAGCCTATGGTCAACAAACCTTTGCCTTTTGTGGTAATCCTACACCGCACTCCTTGTTCGCCTCTCGAGGGGTTTGCTTGCCAAGCACAACACTACCCAGCTCGAGTGCCTGCCACATAAATCTATGTTGAATGTAAACATTCAGGCCTACACTCATGTTCGAGCAAGCCACTCTTATCATTCCCCCTTAAACACACAGGCATAAAAGAAAACATACATGTTTAAGCGACATAAAAACATTCATGTTGAAGCGACATAAAACATTCATGTTGAAGCGACCCCTCTGGCTGCTGGGATTTTCTGAGATATTTCAAGACACAACTTTTTACGTAAGCACAAATTTGTTACATTACACACAATTACAAGAATTTTCATTTTTAATTCGCAAAATTTGATCATTCTGAACATATTCTCGACAGACGGCCCTCCTAGAGTTAAAAAAAATTGGCCTGACAATTTTTTTTGAATTAGCCTTCAGCTATTTATTGAATAATAAGTACTACAGTATGCAGCCAATATAAGACACACATGGTAAATTCTACTCAAGCACATTATCATCTAAACTTTGTTCCGCAGAAACAGGGTACCTTACAATTAACCCTGCAATCATTACTATCAGCCACAGCGTGATATATTGTGTCGTGTTCTTCTAACCGATGTATCTGTTTTTCCCGCCGAAGTAAAGTGCGTACTAAATACTTGAGTACTTAACCCTAATAACATTCACAAAATTTCACGGGCACCTTTCCCACTCCTCAGACATCCTAAAGTATCGATGATTTTATGTCTCGTAGTTTCAATTTACGCTTGCGTTTTCTGTTCTCCAAATCCTTGCCGCTGCAGTTGACGGTTCGATGTCGACTCCTTTGGTACCGTTGACGCATTTGCTCTTTTTCCATGCTTCTCTTCTGCCATTTCAATAGCTTCACACACGCGTTGAAGATGGGTACTTAATTTCAGGAGGAAGTATTGCGAGCCCCATATCCAGACTCGTATAAAATTTCTATACACCACACTAACTGCACGATTCCATTCTGTAAGATGTATCATTATCACGATTCAAATTACCACTAAATCATGTTAAGTGCAATGTTTCACATATATTTTTATGACGTCTATTCAAACTCAAATTTTTAATCGGCAGATTACTCATGAATGCCTATTCGTTGATCAGACGAATTGGCAGATCAGGAACTTGTGTTGACCTGTCGAAGAATACGAGTAGAATCGTCGATAAATTTCATTCAATATAGTCTCCCTACGCGATAGGGTTCCTAATCCCACGAAGTAATGCTGAAGTATTCCGAGGCACAATCCTGCGCAGTGCACGCTGGTATTCTGTAGAATTCCCCTTCAGTATTCCTTGACGTCGACGTGGAATCCGATAGACACAAATGATATTTCATTTTCTCCGAGTGAACATTCTTATTTATGCGAGAATTTCGTGGGTTAATATACTTTGAAGATCGTACGTATCATTCAAAGGCTATCCGACGTAATCTCTTTTAATTTCTTTTTATTCACGTACAAATAGAGAGGCCTAAAATGCGGCTTCAATATTCCAATGTGGTGATTTGCCTAGTAAAATTCACAGGACACTTGCGTTCGAATTTCAGGAATGCCTCACCAGGCATAAATGTCACGACGCAAATTCCAAAATACTTAAGTACGTTTCAACACCCAGTCATATAGAAGCATTATTATTATTTCATTGGAGTGTCCACTGTATAAAAGCATTTTTGAACGCTAGTACATCTAGGTACCCTATAATATCACATGCTTTAATTTCGTTTATTCTTCCTTCCTCATCCTGGTACTGCGGCGCTCTGTGGTGCTTTCCACTTCGAAGTGTCGAGTGCTGCTAATTAATATAATTAGTCGAGAAGTCCTTCCTGGCTCGGCCGTTCACTAACGATGTCCTCCTTACAGCCTGACCGCTGGCGAGTTAAGCTATTACTGATGTCCTCCGCATTCTTCTGAACATGGTGCGCGACCTCTGGCTGCAGCTCAACCGCAAGCGGCTCTGAGCTAATTACTTGTGCCTTCGGCATTCTTCAGAACATGGTGCAAAATTTCCAGCCGTACATACATCTTTCGTCGTTTCCCACGGCAACGCTGGAATTTGTCCCACAGTGAATGATCCCAATACAAGTGCGATGAATCCCCTATGTTGTACTGTTGTTATCTGTTAGTTGTTCTTGTAAATAATTACTTATATTCCACGTGATCCTTCCTTGATTTGCTGCTCAGACGAGACGTATTCGTGTTATGCAATTGTTCCGGCCTGTTCTGTGCTGAAGTACATACCACGCTAATCTACCAAGAAATTAATTCCTTACATCTGAAAAAGGAAAGTGCTACACGCTACAGAGTGAGACAAGACTAATTCCTCCCGGAATACCGTGTTTACGATACTCCTTGAGGACGAGGGAAAGACACAGAGTCAGAAAATTCAACGCTACAGTACAAAAGAATACGAAATTTTAATATGACGCTAAACTTATTTTCCCCGTTGTGAAAATGAACGGTCTAAAGGTATAGATAAAATCAGCTAGCCTGAGATAGCCTCAGCCTAAGTACTTCTGATGAAACTTAATTCATTCGCTAGAGCTGTTTCGTATGAAGCGAGCACGCTTCACGAGAAGCTGGCGAGAACATAAGCATCCTACAAAGGAAACAAAGTACTCCTCTTGAGAAACACACGACGTTAACCTAATAAACGCTCAACTTCCCTTTACTTAGCAAGAGAGAAAATGAGAACTAAGCATAGTGTAAGATTAGATCACTCAACAAGATTTTCGTCCAAACGAAATTTCTTGTGAGCAAAGCAAGTTGGAGTTACATAACCTAGAGCATATTCCTATTGAACAAAGCATCACACTCTAGTGAGTGAGATTAGATTTAATCACAGCTAAAATAACACAATTCTACTAAAGAACGCATTTAGATTAAAGCAATGCAACGCTAAAAAAAACTTACTCCTACGCAAGAGTTTTCAAAAATTAAACACACAAGAACACATCCCGCAAAGTCAAGTTGATGTATGATTTCAGTCCTCTGTAGTTCGTTTCTAGTTGGCGGTTCACCTACACCGAGAACGTAAGTTATATTTTCGCTGAGTCACCGACGTAGCCTGTTCATTCGCAGCGTTTTCTGGCATATCTTCGTCCTCGCTGTCGATAGCTTCACATCCGGCATTTGGCGGCGCCGCGGCATTCTGGTTGCAGGGGTAAGCTTCACCTCTCAAGTGGGCAATTTTCAATCTATCGAGGTGAACTCTTCTCTCGCAGTTACTATAGAGCGCCTTTATTGTGGCATTCGTCTCTGTTTTTACTGTAATCCGGAAAGGGCCGACCCAATCGGTAGGCCATGTATTTGCAACTTCCGCCTTTCCCGTCGGATTATGCAGCAAGACGATATCGCCAACTTGCACCTGACTGTTTTTCACTCCGCGCTCCTTTAACTGCACCGATTTATCGTGTGAGGCTTTAGATTTTTTCTTCACCATGTTGAACGCATTGGGGAGTCGTAAACTTACCTCGGCACTGTAATTCTCACCTAGAGAGTAATCCATGCGAGGGGTTTTTAACCAGTCAACAACAGGAATTTCAGCGTCCCTACCAAAAAATAAATAATACGGAATTTCTTCAATGACGCTCTGGTAGCTGGTGTTCAGTGCCAGGCACGTCCAAGGAACTGCATCAGGCCACGAAGATTGATCGTTGGAGGCAAGGTGTGATAAAACAGTCTTGATATTCCGATTTTGACGTTCGGTCATTCCGTTTGATTGGGGATGATATGCTGAAGTGTTGTAGTATTTTATTTTCAATTTTTCACACACATTTCTGAATAAAGCTGACGTGAACTCGGTGCCCCTGTCTGAGATGAGCGTCTTCGCTGGGCCGTACGTAGTAACGAACTTAGTCAACGCTTTCGTTACTTCCTCAGTCGTCTTGCTTCTGAGCGGAAACGCTGCAACATATCTGCTAAAGTGATCGACCACTGTTAGGATGTATTTGTGGCCCTCATTCGACACTGGCATTTCGATTAAATCAACGCCTATTCTGTCCAGAGGCTTGTCAATTTCAGGGAATGAACCCATGCTAACACAAATGCGATTGTTGATCTTACGTTTCTGACATTGCATGCACGAATCGACGTACTTGTTAACGTCACGCGCCATGTTAATCCAGTACCCGAACTCCATGAGCTTTTTCCACGTTTTAGCACGACCTTGGTGTGCACCGATTGTGCTGTCATGCGCTAACGTTATTGCTGCTTCTCTCAGAGCGTCTGGCACAACGATCAAGTGTCTTGTTCTATTAGGCTTTCGTTGTGTCTTTCTGAAATACAATATGCCTCCTTCGGTGAAGACCTCGGCTTTCAGAGCGAGACTTGGAGCGTCCCCTAATTTGTCACCTTCAAGATACCTCAGTACTGGCCCCCAAACAGGATCCTTCAACTGTTCTGCTCTCACATTTTCTTTCTGCAACTTACTTTCCGCCTCTTGTACGTTGGGAGTTTCATCTAACATCGTCGTGACGAACACTGTTTTAGGGGCTTCGTTGTCTCGATTTTCTTCTTCGTTATCGTTCGCAATATTTCTCGACAACGCGTCGGGCACCACGTTCTGAGTTCCTGGCCGATAAATCACCTCAAAATCATATTGAGAGAGTGTAAGGGCCCATCTCATAATTCTGTTGTTCTTGGTATTTTTACCTTTGAACAAATATTTGAGAGCCGTGTGATCAGTAATCGCAATAAATTTATTGCCGTACAGGTAAGGTGAAAAGTGATTTACAGCGGCGACCACTGCTAATCCTTCCCGCTCCGTAATTGAATAACGTTTTTCAGCATCATTGAATCTTTTGCTGAAGTATCCAATCGGTTGTTCCTTGCCATCACATTTCTGTGCAAGGACCGCGCCCGAGCCCTCATTCGAGGCATCACAGCTCAAGTAATACGTCTCATTTAGAGAAGGCTTCTTCAGAACTGGAGCTTCTATCATGAGTTGCTTAAGTTTGCAGAAGGCTTGCTCGTGTTCTTCCTTCCACTTGAACCTTGCCCCCTTTTTTGTCAGAGCATTAAGGGGTGCAGCTGTTGTAGCGAAATGCGGAATGAACCGCCGGTAGAAGTTGAGTGCTGCGACGAAGGATCGGACTTTGCGCGCGGTCGTCGGTCTAGGGTAATTCTGCATTGCGTCCACGTTCTTGGGATCTGGAATAAGTCCCTCACGACTGATGTAACATCCTAGGTACTTCACTTGTTTTTGCGCAAATTTGCACTTGTCTAAGCCTATTTTTACTCCGGCACATTGAAACTCGTGCAACACTTCCTTTAAATTTTCTAGGTGGCTCTCAAAAGTCATAGAGCTAACGCACACATCATCCAAGTAAATAGCGGCGAATTTTCCAAGTTGCCTTTTCAGAACATGACAAATCACTCTCTGGTACACTGATGTTGAGCACTTGAGTCCCATAGGTAGCCTAGAGAATTCGAAGTTGCCTTGTCGAGTCTGAAATGCCGTGTACTGCTTACTTTCTTCATCGAGCTCAATTTGATGGAAGGCTGATTTTGCATCGACAATGGAATAGTATTCTTTGCCAGCCACCTCCTCCAGTGTCCCTACAATGTGTGGAATCGGATAATGTTCGTTTATTACCCGCATGTTTACAGCTCGCAAATCAAGGCAAACTCTGTGACCTCCTCCAGGCTTCTTCACGAGCACGAGTGGGTTCTTCCAAGCACTTGTGCTCTCTTGTACAACTCCACTTTCAATCATCTCCGAGACCTTTTTATCAATAATTTCTTGGCTGGAGTACGGAATACGCCATCCTTTCGTTTGAATTGGCCTGTAATCACTCAGCAAAATTTTGTATTTCACTCCTCTCACATGGCCAATATCCATCTCGTCTGCACTAATCGTCTTGTGATATTACTTCAACAGGTTTCTGACTTGTCCTTGTTTTTCAGCATCCAAGTGGCTGAGGTTAAGCTCATCAATTTGCTGGAAGCGCTTCTCTCTGCGGCAATTTTCTGCTTCGCTATTTTCCGCATTGTTTTCTTCTGCAGTTGCATCTTCATTCGAGATTTCGTGGCATGTTGCAATTATTGCTCCTTCAGTCAGAGCGATTTCTTCGGCAAAAGGGTTAAGTACAGGCATCAAAACATACCCGTTTTGTACCTTTGCAGCGGTGGCTCCGACGTACGGCGCCCACTTAATTCTAGGCTCTAAAATTACTTCCTTCCCATCAAACTTGCCATCTGCTCGGCACTTCACCATGGTTTGCGCGCGAGGCTTCACTGTAATATCCTCAGCCAGAGTGACAGATGTTTCTTCCCTCGTTACACACAGAATTTTCGGAGAAGCGTGTCCTGGTGCTGAAAACATGTTCACGTAAGTGCCAAAGAATGATGCCCTACGTTTTCCGAAGTCTAGCTTTGCGTTGACTTTGTTCATTACTTCCACTCCTATTAGCAGGTCTCCTGGGAATGCATTTTCCCGCACAACAAAACATCTCTGAACAATTTTCTGACCGTTAACTTTGATTGGCACATTAATCTTTCCCAGCACCGGTACGGGTTCATCTCCAATTGTTTTTAGTGCAGTCGATGTTCCTTTCACACTAGCATTTTTAATCCCCGCAACCACACGCTCTTTTACCAAGCATATATTTGCTCCGGTATCAAGAAGTGCGGTAACAGGTGTACCATTCACTTGGAGTATCACGCTGGGATTTATTAGTGAAGCTAACGGTCTCCTATTCCGTTTTTTGGCTGTCCTGCAACTTGTTGCACTCTGCAATCAGCTCTTAGGTGCCCAAATTTTCCACAGTTGACGCACGGCGGTGGCACTGCTCTATACTGTGCCAAGTCCACTGCAGGTGCAGGTGGTACTTCCGGTTGCGGCTGTGGTTCTCTTGCATGGTAAATTTGGTGCTGATGATTCCTAAGTCTGCCTTTTTCGCTCCAGTGGGGTGCTTCATAATTTCCTCTTCGATGATAAGGAGAGTGTCGTATCTGTCTGTTCCTTTCTCTCCAGGGTGGCACTTCATGGCGGTGCCCTCTAGGCCGTTGTGGTGAATGCCGCATCGTATGGCCGACACGTGCAGTCTCATGCTGTGGCCTCCTCTCGCTTCGCTGCGCTCTCTCTCTCTCCGGTTCCCTTCTCTCTGTCGTTTCCCTTGGCACTGGTACTATCCGTCGATTTTCCACCTCGATTGCCATGTCTCTCAATTCTTGTACGGTCGTAGGTCGCGCATCACTTCGAAAAGGTCTCGTGATGTTCTCCCTTAATCCGAGCCACATCAAATCTACAAGGATTCGTTCCGGATGTTCCAGATAATTCTCGTTGTACAGCCTTTCCAGGCGCGTCAGGTACTCTGAAACTCCTTCCCGGCTTGTTTGCTTCTTGGTTACTATTTCAAACAGCGCTTGAGTTGGATGTTCGACCTGGTCGGCGTAAGAGCGCAGCCAGTTTTCTGCTTCTCGTAGGTTCGTTAGTGTATCAATTATTTGATTGCATTCCTTTGCCTCTTGTGGACCTAGGCAAAGGAAGAAGGCTTTCACCTGCTCACTGTTATTCAGATTACCCGTCAAAAACTTCAACCTTGCCATGTGTTCCCCCACATTATCGCCCCTCCTGAATTTAGCACCAATGGCCCCCACGCAACTCGTTACCACGGGCATGTTTACTGCTTCCTCTTCGGGTTGTGGTGGCGTTGCTGGCGCATTTCTGCGGTCGTGATTCCTTCTCCCGCGCGCAGGCATAGTGACGATCTTCTCCTATTCACTTTCTCCAAAAACTCAAAAATTTGCGATCACTCAAATGTTTTCCACACCTACTTACTGTAAAATTTTTACTGAAACTTTGAAATTAATCGAGTGAACACACCAGAATTTTCTCACTCAAACTTATCACTTTTATAACCACTTTCACTTTCTTGATCTATATGGCAGTGTGCTTGCTGGCTTCTCTCAGCGGAACACAGAAAATCATCACTACGAGACATGTACCTCTACTGAATTTCTGTACGTTTTGCACATGAAATAACAAACGCAAAAAAAATACAATGCAACTGCTATACTACACTCACAAAATATTACAAAGCGATCGTGTTGATCTCACCAAATTCTGATGTCACGAGAAATGGTCCCTTCACCTCCTTGTTAACATTTCATTAACAGGAAGATTCGGCTCTCGGAATTGAGGAATGGCCCACCTCCAAAGTATACATATGCAACACAAATTAATGAATAAATATCGGCAATTACAGCACATATACTAAAAAAAAGGAAAGGTACTCACCGGGGATCGCTGACCCACTTACGCAGCGCATTTTCTGGGCGCCCTCCGTTGCATTACGATGGATTGCTTCTAATATTGTGGGGCATGATACACAGGGTGAAATATGCTTAACATTTATAATTCCCAGCTATCCGTGATACAAACATCAATGAGCGCACACACAATGATTGGTGTTAGGAACAATGCTAATTAAGTAATGAAAGCAAATAGCATACGTCAAATGACCTACTGCACATAATTACACAGAAATTTGGCTGGCCAGCCTTTAACCGCAGATTGCTTATGCATCCAACCATAATACAGACAATGCCTACAATCTCTAAGTACTCCCAGCAGCCAGTAGGCGAAGGTCACTTCAACCACCGAATTCATCCGCAACTCGCTTCAGTTCAAGGCCTATCTTATGCACTGTTTAGAAAATGTCTAGTGATGACGTCATCTTGCTCATCCCGTTTCAGCATGTTCACACGTCGATTCCCTTCATTCGAGCTGATCAATCCTCAGACATATGACTGAATAACCGTCCCGCCTGTCAAAGATAAAAATTTAACTTGTTACTTTTTAAGCGCATCAATGACTGAATGACAATGAATTATCGCAATATTTATCTCAACAATATCTTTACTCTTTCTTTTTAAGAAATGCATCTCTTACCCTCCCTTCTAGTGCAGCATCTCCATGTTCCATCAATAACTCCCACGGTGGGTTATGTTTTGATAAATTTCCCCTTTGTGAACGTGGTGACGGGAACACGTAAATTTTCTGCAAGTGAAACGAGAATGTGTTACTTTCTGGATTACATTATAGCGTGAAACTTAGTATAATTTTCAATATAGCCACTTTTCTTATTATTGCATTAAGCACGCTTGTTATTGCGAACACACCCGCGTTTCTTGGTTGCACCTCACGTTACGGTTTCGCCGGTCGAACTCTTACTGACTCTCGTCTTTTCATGCTAGTAAAAGTGCTCCTTTTGGGGCTACCCTCTTTCTAATCATGACCAATGGCACCACTCCTGCACTTCCAAACCTTCTCCGGCTTTGTCCTATTGGCTCCTCTCGAGGTTGCACTCTCCCTATTCGCTGTGAGCTGAACACGCCTTTTTTTTTTTTTTGCCCCTATTTGTGTGTTAATTCTTGAAGTCTAAGTCCGTTGGCGAAAGAGCTTTCTCACGCCTCTACCCTCTGCTCCCCTACCCTTCCAGCCAGCCTATGGTCAACAAACCTTTGCCTTTTGTGGTAATCCTACACCGCACTCCTTGTTCGCCTCTCGAGGGGTTTGCTTGCCAAGCACAACACTACCCAGCTCGAGTGCCTGCCACATAAATCTATGTTGAATGTAAACATTCAGGCCTACACTCATGTTCGAGCAAGCCACTCTTATCATTCCCCCTTAAACACACAGGCATAAAAGAAAACATACATGTTTAAGCGATATAAAAACATTCTTGTTGAAGCGACATAAAACATTCATGTTGAAGCGACCCCTCTGGCTGCTGGGATTTTCTGAGATATTTCAAGACACAACTTTTTACGTAAGCACAAATTTGTTACATTACACACAATTACAAGAATTTTCATTTTTAATTCGCAAAATTTGATCATTCTGAACATATTCTCGACATGAGAAAGAAGTTCATGAAACAAGATAAAAGTTGAAGAAGAAAGTCAGAGGTGCTGAAAAACAGGACAGTAGTGAACCGAAAAAAGGTGGTCCTTGACATAACAAAAAACATTTTATTTCAACAAAAAGAAGGCCTCCCTAACTCACAGCTGGGGCCCTCACATTTTTCCCCTGGGAGCGCTAATTCCCATAGATACAATACTTTAGTCATACTTTATGAATAAGTCCCCCATCAGACAACAGGTTGGCCACACTTATGTTTCCTCCTGTGACCGCTTAGAAATTTCAAATCTCATTTCCTTCCCTGTTGGACATAACAAATTATAAGAGTTCAGCTATAACCAGACGCTTGAAATGTAAAATACACATTATGATCACTATATATAAAAGAATTTCATGCTACGCCACTATTTTTCAGTAAATTCACATTAGTATTCACCATTCAATAATTTGCACGTCAGAAACCTGAGAATTTAAGCCAAAAGCGTGTTTTGGTTTCTTATGAGCAAATAAATAAGTTTTAAATGTGAAAGAATGAAGCTCCATCCTGATACAGGACATTAGACGAAAATAAAACGTACCTGTTTTACTGCCCTAATGTCCTGTGACAATGATGATCTTAATGCTCATATATCTGAAGTGAGAATGAACTCAACAGGGAGCATGTGGTTCTCGGACATGACTATTAGTTAGGGTGTAAAATTTAACATCCTCACCCAATCTTCTTGCACAATTTAATGAAGCCTTGCCTAAACATTCGTCACACGAGGAACGAGAAATGCCGTCAAACATCTTCGTCAAATATGTACTACGGTAAGCTAGCAATGAGGTCGTTCCATTCAACTGTGAAGGAGGAAAACGAACGCTGCGCACAACCGATACTAAAGGAGGAAATCTCAACGCAATTTCTCACAGTTCTATAATTCTTGAGGTCAAGTATAGCTAACCTAAGACTTTAAATCAAACTTGCAATCTACCCATCTTGACACATTTGTGTCTAACACGTGGTACTACAAAATAAAAGACTAACTCATTGCAACCGCCACAGCAAGTTAGTCGTCCAATGATTAGATTAGATTATTAGTTAGTTCCTCCCTATCCGCAACAAAGGCTATCTAAGAGAGGAAGGAAGAAGGCACCATTTAGTGTGGAGTTAAGGAAACGCGGAATCTATGCAGAAAAGGCACAGAAACAGAAAGCTAAGAAAGAAGATCATGAAACAAGAAATAGTTGAAGAAGAAAGTAGTAGGTGCTGAACACAACAGAACAGCAGTGAACCGAAAAAAGATGGTCCGTAACAAAACAAAAACCTATTCTATTTTAACAAAAAGAAAGTGTGTTTTAACAAACACACCTCCTCACATACGCAGACGACCTAACCATCTTCTCCCTACACCCTAAACACGAGACCGCCGCCACTCAACTACAAGATTACATCCACATAATAGAGAACTGGCTAGAAACAAACAGACTCAAGGTCTCCGCAAACAAATCCTCACTCACACTCATCACACCTTATAATAGAGAATCTAACATCCATCCCCACGCCACATTAAACAACACCCCCATCCCCTACACAGACACACCCAAAATCCTTGGAGTTACATATGACAGAGGTTTTACGTTCAGCCCACACACTAACAATATCAACACTAAATGCAACACTAGGCTGAACGTCCTCCGAGCACTAACACATACTACATACGGCCACTCCAAGGAAGACATAACAACAGTATACAAACAGTTCATCAGACCCATCCTCACTTACGCACACACATCTTGGTACGCAGACACTGCTCGCACTCACTTACAAAAACTACAGTCCACACAAAACACAGCGTTGCGCATTGCCACGGGCTGTACACGATCGACCCCTATAGCACACCTACACGAAGAAGCCCTTGTCCTCCCCCTCCTTGACCACATGAACACGCTAGGGACAAACTTCTACACCTCCACACAAGACCCTGCCCACCCGCTACACTACATGCAACAACCCCGGCCAACCCAACGAACATTACACACCACCCCGGCCACACACCTCAAAACACTATACGACTCCCTCCCTCCCTGCCCCCCTGACATCTCACTACGTACACACATACACACACAGTTCACCTCACGCGCCCTCGCTGCCCTACCCCCTAACTCCCTCCTCGGAGTAAGACCCCCCCCGTCCCCTCGACGGAGCGATCCCTCCCCCGGCAGGATCGAGTCCACCTGGCGCGGCTGCGGTGCGGGCACCACACTTCACTCCCCTCATACATGCACAGAATAGGACTTGCGGAGGACGACAGCTGCGTCTGGTGTCAAGCCAACGTGGGCGATCTTCCGCAAGTCCTCCTACACTGTCCCGCCCTACACGCACACCGATACACACACCAGATACATGCACTGGAGCACCTCTGGACTCGCCCCGCGGACGTTTTGAGGTTTCTGCACGACGCGGGCGTCTTCCAGAGGCCCATATAACCACACCCCTCTTCGCCTCGGGCCGGGCCCGGTCTGGGGCGGCCCAGGCCGCGGCGGACCCCTTCGAGCGGCCGTCGGGGCAAAACAACAACAACCTTGGTGGTGGTGCACTGCGTCCTGAGGTGGGCAAGATTAATCGGTTTTAAGTTAGTTTAAGCAGGCGTTGCTATAGCGTGAGGCCTACAACACTACAGCATGAGATCTAACTCTAGCTAGTGCTATAGCGTGAGGTCTACCTCTATCTAATACTATAGCGTGAGGTTAGGTTACTAATGGATATTACCAATTCTCATACATTTGATTTGGCTAAAAACAATTAGTACATCTCAAACTGTACCTGGGTAGGCGATATATGGCAATAGACCTCACGCTATAGTAGCACCGTTTGAGCCTCTCTAACCACAACAAAATGTTTCAAAGAGAGGAAGGAACCATGTAGTATGAAGTTGCACGGAAACTAGCGTACGTTCCCACACAAGGTCTCTAAGGCTTAGAAACTGTGAGCTAAGAATGACTACATAACTCAAAACAGGACAGCAGTAAACAGAAAACGATGATCTATTACAACAAAAAAAAATAGTTTTATTTCAATGCAAAGAAAGCCTACCTCTCATCTCGGGACCTCACATATCTGAGGCGGGGAAAGACAGTTCAGTCCCACAATTGAAATTTTTCTAAAAGCTTGAAAACAGAAGCTACACCCTGAGCTAAGTTTGAATGAAGGAAACGATCAATTCACCACTCGTAAAGACACGAGCAAAAAACCTCAGTAACGAAACTTTATTGAAATGGTTTTCTGAAGAGAGATAAATATTCTAACCTTTCCAGATGATCTTTGTCTTGATTGAGATCTTAGTTATTTGTTGGGGGAACATACATCTTACTAGGGTTACGATATCTGAAATAATTGATCTCCAATCACTAATTTTATTTCATCATTAGAGAGCTGCAGACTCCATTCAGTGGCTACTGAGAAGTGACATTCGAGTAGATGATTACCTACGGCCAAAAACATCATATGTTTTGGGCCGTACCAAAACTCCTACTCGAATGTGAATTCTCGGTAGCTGTTGAATGGAGTCTGCAGCTCTCTAATGATGAAATAAAAGATTAGGTATGGCCACAAACACATGTCGAGATAAGCACGTCGTGAAAACGCAAGAAAACAGTCGTATTCCTGATTGTGCCAGTAACGGGCAATTTCACCAAATTTTTACAGTATTCTTTTTTTGACAGAAAAACCATGACAGAAGAGCATTTTAGAACATAACGTATATACATACATTTTTTTAAACATTCTATAGAACTTAGAACATGCAGTTGTGTAGCAACATGAAAATCTACTAAACCTCACCTAAGAAAATCAAGGTCCGAAACGACCTGGGCGAGCTCGGTGTTCGCGTTGCTGAGGTTCTTGTTGAGCAGTACCTCTGCTGCGTCCAGGTCATACTCTAGCATCATATTCGCCTGCACACACGAGTCATCACTGTATTATTTAGGTTAAAACCATGGGTTTAAGTTCAATTAATAAGTTTTCTACAATTAACCAAGAGATACATAGATCAGTAACAAAGCATCAAAGCAGAGGAATTTTGCTGTAGCAGTTTGAACTAAAGCATTAAACAAATACAGAAAATCAATGTCTATGTTGGTAGACTTCGATCTATCAATGGAATTGGAAGAGATGCAAAAATTTACTTTCAATAACTGAACTGATGAAATGAAGTAAGCAATCACACATAACGAATTACTTGGTTAGTACACTGGGTTCTCCAAAAGACCAGAAAAGAGAATACAACCAAATAAGCACTGATGCAAAGATCTTACAGTATTGCAGTTAACACTCGTTATCTGCAAAACACACTCATAGATGTAATTATTGCAGCTGAGATTGCAGTTTCCTTTCAGAAAAGGGGATAGACATAGTAATTCAAGAGGTTTCATATATTGATAAGAAGAGGCACTTATGCATATGTACCTTTAGCAGAGCTTAGAAATTTCTCATACTACTGGAGAGTTTTCAGTCATTCTGACTTGATATTTTAAGCTTTCACAAAAAGGGGTAAAACCGCCAGTAAAATATACACAATAATTATGTACACTGGTTTGATTAGATAACATGAAAAATTAGACACCAGTGAACAAAAAAAATTGCCTACGACAAAACAAAAATTTTTTTACATCAACCAAAGGAATACCTACCTAATCTTCAGCTTGGATCCTCACATCTCACCCCTGGCAGTACTAATTCCTATAGATGCAAAAGTTGTTCTTCCATGAAAGGGCGCACTGGTTATATTGATCTAACTATGGCACAGATACACCCAAAATTAGGGCACAAGCTGCTTCAAGTAATTAAATCTAAAGGCAGTAGCAATGAAGCAAACACAGGAGCAGCTTACTAAAAAGTACAAAATTCTGCATAAAAATGCAGATATTACAACCCACCTAAGAAAATAGGTTTAACAAAAATCATCTACAATTAAAAAGAAAAATACAAATATATAATCAAACTTTTCTGCTTTGCTCTTATTTCAAACTGAAATAAAAATGAAAATAAATTCCTCCCTACCCAAACATAATGTCATTAAAAGAAACAATGTGATTAAAATCTTTTACCTCTTAACTTCTCCTAATTTCTTACAGCAGTTGAACTTAGTCCAGTTTCACTAACCCCAAGCCATAAGCAGACTTTGTTGGAAGGAGGAATGGTACCTTCAACATAGAGTTTGTCAGACAGCAGGAATTGAGTTTCCAGATCCTCCGTGCTGTCTTGTCGAGCCTTCATTTCTTCTATGATCTGCAGTCAGCTTTTGATGTCTGGCACCTGGTGCTTCAGCCTGCACCAATAAATAATGGATAAGTGAATATTTCTGCAGATGTCAAAAATATTCACTTCATGGAACATAAATTCTAAACATTTCTTGACAAATAGTGTTAGAAAAATTAAATACTGCACATATGATTTTAGTGTATAATAATAATAATGAAGGCATCTACGGATGCTTTATTTCCAATTTCAAGCCTGATACATATCACCTTATACATTGGATTTTCAAATGCCTTATAACTAACGCCAGGACGCCATTACGCTTTCCCTCGGTCAAGACCGGTACCCATTTCAGACACCTGGGTAGAGTGGGGTATTGTGCTTGGAATTTTTCCCCTATACCCAACAGAGAAAATCGCCACCAGCGCCGGGTGTATGAAGAACAAGAGATTATAACCAAAGAGGAAAGTTTTAAACTTTCTGAATGGCAATTAACAATATATCCCACCTACATTCAATGCATGCTGGAGAAGGGAAAAATATTACTTTGGCAAGTTGGCTTACATCAAAAACATTAAGACATCTTAATTACACTAATGAAATTAGATGCATCATAGCATTACATATATTAGAGTAGCACTTTTTACAAAAACCCATCCTTTGTCTTGCCTAATGAGCAACAAATACTAATGATGAACTTTGATACAAAACAATTGTGTCCTCACCAATAAGCAAGAGAAAATTTTACATTGGGCATAAGAGCGCTTTTTTGATTTAGTCAAAAAATAGGCTACTACTTCAACTGATACGGACATAGTTGACATAAAATAAATATGCTCTACACAAATTTGCTTCTTTTAAATCTTTATTATAAAATAATAGACCCACTTCAAGCGAGTGGCAGTGAGGTGCGACTCCATGCAGCGATAGTTGCTGAGCTGCTCATCAAGGCGCCTGATCACTTCTTCTGCACCACCAGATTTTTTGCTCATGAACTCTTCAACACCTTCCTGTGAAATGAAAATAAGTTATAAAAACATGAACAGTATTTTAACACAACTCACTCACCGATACACCCAATGCATGAATCTATATATAAGATATTTTATCACCAAATGCAGTTAAAATAAAATCAAAAATTGTTACACTGCATCAAATATTTTAGACATTTTAATGTTTCATTTCCCACAAAACAATGAAAATGTCAGGATAGTTCTTTTAGGCTAAATTCAATTAGATTATTAGTTAGTTTAGGCCTCCCTATCCTCAACAAATGAGATCCAAAGAGAGGAAGGAAGAAGGCAACATATAGTATGGAGTTAAGGGAACGCAGAATCTATGCAGAAAACGCATAGAAACGGTAAGATGAGAAAAAAGTTCATGAAACATGATCAAAGTTGAAGAAGAAGTAGTAGGTGCTGAAAAAACAGGACAGCAGTAAACCAAAAAAAGATGGTCCGTAACAAAACAAAAACCTATATTATTTTAACAAAAAGAAAGCCTACCTAACCTTTAGCTCGTGCCCACACATGGTCCCCCTCGGAACACTAATTCATTCCCATAGATACACTAGTTGTATCCCCCTGAGAGGGGCTAAAGTCAATTAATATTGCTATGAGATATAACTTGAACATCCTTCAGAAAACAGAGTAATTCAAAAATAGCTAAAAATTATTATAATTCAAAATACAATATATAAAATTATGTTTCATATATTTTTTCAAAGTGTTGTAAAATAAAAATTGAGTACAGTTATTCAACTGCAGCAAAATTGATTAACGTAGCACGCTTACTTCAGTTGACATGAGCTACTTGTAGCTTTACCTTCACATCAACAAAAAATATTCTTTTCAAATTATTGACTAAGTAATTCAGGATAATATAATAGATTTTTTTCATTTGAATGTTTCAATACAAAATGAGCATTAGGGCACAAAATAATTTTTTGTCTGAGGGAACTATGGTAATTATGGAGTTTAATGCGCTCACAGAAATTAAAAATTATGTTCCCAAGGATCACTACAGGAACACATTTAAAAACGTTTCACATGAATGACATTCTGCTCGCTGATGCGCAATTTTTAAATTATTCAACTCTAAAGTTATATGAATGTTGTACTTAAAAGTAAAGGAATGGAGACGTAAATATGCTCTAATACGGTACTGACGTTACGGTGGGTAAGGTTAAGTTAGGTAATGTTAGGTTCGGTGTGTAAACTAACCTAAAATAACAAAGCAACCTAAAATAGCTTACCTTAACTTATCCAAACTGAGGCTGTTATTTTCCCGCAAAAAAGTGGACGTGTCCATCCAAAAAAATAAGTGTGACCCAACAATGCGGCGGCTAGCAACCGACTATATGAGGTTATTCTTATTAGAACGTAATGATTGCTATGTCTCATAAATAAAGGATCAGCACAGAATGTCATTCTTGTAAAACATTTTTAAACGTAGTCCTGTAGTGATTCTTGGGAACAGGATTTTCAAATTCTGCGAGTTCATTAAACTCCAAATTGACCGGAACTTATTTTGAAAAATGATAAGTAATCAAGGTTGCAAACAATGCAAATAAAAAACTTTACCCCAATGGTCTCTAAACATTCAACAACTCAAGTGAACTGTTGTTCAGTCAATGATGGATAGAATAGAAGGTACCCACATATGAAATCATTATAATTTGGCAGACAATAATTATAATTCAACATATGATGCAACAGAACCCTTCAATCATATAAAATGAACTGAATTATGAACAAATTCTAAAAATCATATCCTCAGAGTGTCTTTCAGCTATAATTCTCAGGTCAAGTCATACTACCAGCAGCCCTTAAAGTATAACATATAATTTTACTTGAAAATGAATGCAGGAACTGCAATTACATGGGATAATTCTGAAAATTATTTTCATAGCTTTCAATTTGTTTAGCATTACAGATTTACTCTAAATAACAATAAATTTGGTCAATATTGAGTTTAATAAGTCAAATTTTACTTTAATGTTGTCAACGATTTTCATAATTTTATTGCTATAGATAGGTAATATAGTCGATTTTGAGACGTTTTACATGAATGACAATGTGCTCGCAAATGCTTAGTTTTTAAGTTATTTAAGTTTGAAGTTATACGAGCGGCGCTCCTGAACGGCCTTTTTTACGCAATTTCAGAGTTGAAACGGCATCTAACCCCCTATTACAATCGTAAAGAGGTTGGGTCGTGAGAGGTAGCCACAGTTCTTCTACTGAAAATTATAAATAAACGTTTGTAGTGACGTCCGTGTACATCGGCTTCATGATGGCGGACGCCATCTTGGGTACCGGGTGGCTGTCATTGGAGATGATGTAAATAATAATAATGAATAATGAAGGCATCTACGGATGCTTTATTTCCAATCAAGCCTGATACATATCACCTTGTACATTGGATTTTCAAATGCCTTATAGCTAACGCCAGGACGCCATGACGCGTTCCCCCGGTCAAGACCTGTACCCATTTCAGACACCTGGGTAGAGTTGGGTATTGTGCTTGGAATTTTTCTCCTATACCCAACAAAGAAAAATTGTCACTACCAGCGCCAAGATTCGATCCCGGGTCTCCCGCACGGAGGCAGAACCCTCTAGCCATGTGGCTATGGCGGCACCGGAAGTAAACGGAAGTCAATAGAAACCTTTATTTATAATTTTCACTAGAAGAACTGTAGCTACCCCTCACAACCCAACCTCTTTACGTTTGTAATAGGGGGTTAGCTTCCGTTATTAATTAAATTACGCTTGGCACTCTCGCTTCCCTGGCGCGCACAAGCCAACTTCAAAGTTGAATAATTAAAAAATAATCCATCAGCAAGCAGAATGTCATTCCTGTAAAACATTTTTAAATGTGTTCCTTTATTGATTATTGGCCACAAAATTGTGAAAATTGTTGACAACATTCAAGTAAAATTGGACCGTTTAATGTTGTCAACTAGGGTAATTCATCAAATATCGAACTGAACTGATTATCGAACAACTTTGGAAATATGCGCGTAATAAATTAGTTAGCATCCAAACTTGCTCAGTGCCAGTGATCTTACATCTAAAACTCCTATTTTAGTGATAAAAACTCATTTCTGTGAGCTGCAAACTGCTACCAGCTGTTGCGAACGCATTTTCTGTACGACCCTCACAAATTGGTCGAATTTTTTCACTCGAAAAATCTTACGCACCTCGGGAAAATTGCGACGGTTTAATTGTTGTTGGGTCACCGTCAACCTCCCGTCATAACTAGAGAGTAGTGTTGTCATATGATGTTCTGTTACTGTATTTTTTTCTTTTCCGCCAAAAACTTGATAATTATTCCATGTTCGACATTCAGTTCCTTTTTCATGTCAGTATTAAATACTGAACAAAGGTGTTCGAATCAAAATTCCTTAAAAATCATGAATTTATGCCTCGAACAAAGCTTTTCGATTCTTAATTCTTTTAAATAACTGAATCGATCTATTGAACGCCTGTTTCATTTCATTAAAATATTGTATTAACGCTTGATAATAACATTGAATAGTTGAAGATGGGAATTCTGGTGAGGGGCTATCAATCACCTGCTGGTGTTCCAAAGCCCTCAAGATCATCAATGATTCGTCTGGCTACATTTACTGATGATCAATCCCTTGCCAAGAAAATTGATGCAAGCATCAATAATAATTCATTGACGAGTGCTTTACACTCTACTCCAAAAAAGGTCACACAGGTTGATGATCACAATGATGGTTCAACAAACACTGCAAATGAAACATCGACATCACATTCAAATTTTGATAACTCTCCATTCAAATGCATCTTGAAAATAAGTAATGAGACAGTTATTTCAAACAAACAAACAAAACAAACATCGGCATCTTTGGGATGCTTTATTTCCAATCAAGCCTGATACAAATGATCTTAAGCATTGGTTTTTCAAATGTCTTATAACTAACACTATATATAGGACACCATGACGGTTCCCCCGTAAAGCCGGTACCCATTTCCGACACCTGGGTCGAGTGGGGTATTGTGCTTGAGCTTTCCCTTATACCCAACGGGGAAAATCGCAGCGCCAGCGCCGGGATACGAACCCGCGACTCCAACATACAAGTCCGATCCCTTAACCGATGTGCCACCGCGAGCACTTCCAAGAAAATCCAGTGCACCAAAGAAAAAAAGAATGAAAGAAAAACGTTTATTTTCCAAGTGGCCACATGAGGTGTATAAATAGATAGACCATACGAGGCATATTAATGGACAAAATATACGAGGCGTACTAATAGACAAACCATACGTGGCGTGCTAATAGTCTAACAAAAGTTCCATACGAAGAGAACTAATTGACAAACCATCCTGTTCGAATCAAAATTCTTGTTCGATTCCTGTTCGATATTGATGAAATTATGTTACTAAAGAATTCGATTTTTAGAACAATAAATGCATTTCAATAATCTACGTTGTCTTTCAAGCGACATCACAGAACAAGAAAGCAACTGTTCAAGAATAACCTTGAGGCCCGCAAGAGTTATTCAGAGCAAAAGTTACCGATTTATGAAGGTTGTTTCTAGACACACGTGATTTCTGTTCGATATTTGATGAATTACCCTATTTGAATAATTTTGTTGTCATAGATAGGTAATGTGGTAGATTTCAAGATGTTTTCAAAGAATGACATTGTGCTTGCAAATGCTTAGTTTTCGAGTTCTCAAAATAAGTTCTAGTTACCATCTGTAGAAATTATCCATACCCCTACTTACAAATTGTATAATAATCCCTAATTAGCCAACCAGCTAGTAAAATTTGTCATATTAGGAACAAAAACATTCATTCCAATTTGCACCATTCATATAAATTTACCAAAAATATTTAAAACTATTACCTTGAATTACTCTTCTCAAAATTAATTTACCTGTTTAATTATTCTTCTACGGGATCTCAACGTGTCACGAAAGCTTTCAACAAAATTGTACCACCATCAGCCAATTCACGGATTGGAAACGTACTGATAAATTCGTACAAAATTTACACATGATGACAATTGTATATCTTACCTCCAATACTCAAATTCATGTCATTATAAGGCAATTGCACCACAATGTTATCAAGAAGTACTTTTGTTTTGAACGGCGAAACGATTCTTCTGTTATCTGTTTTCGAAAATGGCGGCTACACACAATATGTTCTCACAAATTAGATTCCTTAATTGACCTAAAATTTCACTACCACTTGCTCTTGGCCACTCTTTAAAATATGCATGATGATATTGGAAGTACTTGATATCAGGTTGATCTCTAGAATTATTTTCAAATTCGATGAAAGAACATTTTTTCATTCTATTTGAAGACGCCATTCTTGCAGACACCAACGCCGACGAGTTGTCTTGTTACTGGTCGCGTTGTTGTTGTACAAGTTGTCGTACAGCAGACTCGATATTGTCGCCAGATAGCGCTACTCTGTTGATCTGTGTTGCTATTCGTTCTGGACCTGTGACGTCACCGTCCCCAGGATTAAGAAAAGACTTGAATGCTACTACCTTATTATGTGTACCGTGCCGTATACCCTACAGCTACCGAAAATTGGCTTCACTTTAGAGCGCTGATGCCGCCTCCATTCTTAAACCTCCTTGACCCAGACGGACGGACGGACGGACGCGGCTCCTTTTATAATTTAGATAACTGCGAGCTACTTTCTTGTTTTGGGTACCCTATTTCGCAAGTTTATAGTTTTTTTTGGCGCAGTATACCGCACCTACGGCCGGGTCCGGTCTGCTTCCAACCCGACTGCAGACGAGGGCGTCTTTTCGGCTCCGCCAAATTCTTGTTGTGCGCCCACCTAACTCTTAATTTATGCCAGATGTCCCTACCCTTCTAGAGGTCCTATTCAATAATTAGATTACGTTCCTAATCAATTATGTACTTGTTTTGTCAAAGAATCTGAAGCCTAATATTGTTTTGATAATTGCAGATCACTTGTTTGCAGTGTTTAGTGTAAATAGTCACAATAGTCGCTTAATGCCCGAGAGTCTCACTCAATTATTCCCTAGTCTTTTTAGGCTGCGCTGTTCCCTGTGCGCCCCAGCTGAATACTTTTGCAAACTGGTAGAAAGTCAAGGCATCCCATCTGATTTTTCTTGAACGGAAACAGCTCCGTTCATGCTTCAATTCGTTGTTAAACTTTTAAGTTTTTGTCGTCTGTTTCGTTAGAAAATTAAAACTTTGAAAAGCCTTGAAGTGTGTGATTTACTTTCACTAAAGCACGAGGAAAATCTCCATGGGATTATTATTGAAGATAAAATGACACGCTATCAAGATGACCGTTTTATAATTTAATACTAACTTATATCTATCGTAGTCATTTTGTATCCTAATTTCAAACAATAGTGCTAAGAAACAAGTAAACGTTTTAATGATGTATCTAAACTGTTCTCAGATGTGTGAGTACTCTCAAGACGCAATTCCTTTTTTGAACAATTCATTTACCACATGCGATAGATTAGCTGATTGTTCCTTAAGGCTTTAACTTTAGACTCATTTGAGTACAGCTACCTTTGTACCAGAATAAGTTCAGCGACTTCTAGGGCGTTCTATCATCAACGCTAATATAAGGTACACAATTATGTTCAAAGTAATTTATTTAGCATAGTCGCACACAAGAATGATCAATGAATGGGTTCAATTCTTGGATGCAGATTATCGACCTGATAACGACCTCAAACGAAACTATGATAGCACTTGAAGCGCAAATTGCTTCCTGATTTTTCCTATGAAATTTGTTAAAGACTTGACACTCGAAGGAATAACGGCCTCACAGAAAATGGATGTGTTTATGCTATTCACTTCACATTTGATCATGTAGCGGCTGAGCCAGGGGAGTAGAACTTTTATATAATCAATTGTTGTAACGCAGATGATGAAGAATAATAATTGCAAAACAAATGTGATTTTTCGCTAGAAAGTTTGTTCAACTATTATAATATCGATGTATGTGTACCAATTAAGGATTTTTATGTGAAGACATTTTAAAAGCGAATGTTTTGCACCTCACTTATCAACTTCATAAGAAACGAAATATTTTCTTAATTTTTCTATCTCCAGTAAAGTTTTACGAAAGTGATTTGAATGGAACTTTCTGATATGTTGCTACATGAGCGAAATGAAGGTGTTGTAAGGCCAGGTGTTATTGCTGCTTCGGCCATCGAGTTCCATTTGAGGCGAGAGAAGCAGCGGCCTTACTTATGCACTCCTCCTGCGATTGGTATCGGTGATACGCGATGCAGGAACTGGAACTTTTCTTTGAATAAATTTACATTAGCACATATTAAGAATACTGAACAGTTCCATGACTAGAAATTAGATTTTAGGGGTAACTAAGGTAGGGCACTACAGTGTCATCAAATTACTTTGATTTCGAAGACGTTCAAAAGTCCTTCAACACATATTTCCTGATAAATTTCCAAACATGTAGCATCCAGGTACAGTTTAAAGGATTCAAGAAGGAAACCCGAAGCACAAAGGCCTTTCACAATAATTAAAATTAGAACAAAACTACATTATTCGAAAATATATGATGCTTCTCTCTAATATGTATCAGCAGCACTCATATTTAAAAGCATGTGTGGTTTGTTGTTTTCAGCCTGGTAAAAAGATTGCTGTAACTTCAAAGTACAAGCCTTGCAATTGATTAGAATAGTATCCCACTAGATGACAGCGACCAAATGAACACATTTAAGGGTCTGCATAATTTGTCATGGTCATATTTTACCTCGTCGTGTGCCAACCGTGATGTATTGTTTATGTGTTATAGTACATAAGTGTAACAAAAATCAGTTACATGTGATGACGCGGAGCCAACAAATAGTAAGTTCCTTAGGTATGGCACATCACGTTACAATATTGTACTATGTTCCTTGAAACTGTACGCACCTCCTCAGGCGGCCGCAACCGGGTGGTAAGTTGCAACGGTACCTGACGAAATGTTAGCACCAATGGCAGTATGAAAAGATCTGCATCAAATTTTACTGGACCAGAGACAAGAATGGTAATATTACACTCCTGATCAAAAGTTTTAAGTCCATTTGAAAATTCAGAAAAATGCCAACTTCTCAGTGATAAATAATTAAATGTAATCAACTAGGGATCGGTAATTACTAAAGTAAAAAGGCGAGAAAGACAAAAAATTACAATTGTAACAATTTATTAGGAAATCAACGCCTTTAATGAATAATGACTTTTTCAGTTGATCAAACTGATAAGACCACATACAAAAATCATAGGAAAACTTTCTTCAACGACGTTGAGGTGAGTAAAACATGGAACATAGTAATAATTACTGCTTCCACTCTTGTTAATAACCTCAAAAATTCTTCGTGGCATACTAGAAACGAGGGTTTCCATGAGGGCTCGAGGAATGTTGTCCCAGCTCCTGAAGATGGCAGCACGAAGTTCGTTTACTGACGTAAATTGTTTACCATTTCCATAAACATCTCTCGCCATCCACCCCCAAACATTTTCTATTGGGTTTAAGTCTGGCGAACATGCTGGATGACGCAAAGCAGTGACCCCATTTTCTTGAAAGAAAGTCGTAGTCTGGCGGGCGGTGTGGACTGCTGCATTATCCTGCTGAAAAAACCATCCATCACCACACAGACGAGGACCCTCTGCTGACAAAGATGATCTTTGCAGCATTCCGACGTAACCAGCAGCTGTTTGACGACCCTGCACCTCCTGAAGCTCCATGGTTCCTCTGTATGAAAATGCCCCCCATACCATAACGGAGCCTCCACCACTATAGTGCGTGGAAAACATTTCAGGAGGGATTTCTTTGTCATGCCAGTACCGTTGGAAGCCATCAGGGCCATCCATATTGAATTTTTTCTCATCAGAAAACCAAACGTAAGACCACTTCTCAACGTCCCATATTTGGTGCTCACGAGCAAACTGTAAACGGGCCACTTTGTGACGTTGAAGCAACCGAGGACCTCGTAGACGCATTTTGTTCTTCATGCCGTTTTGTCGTAAGTACCACCTGATCGTTACTGCACTGAAATCAGCATCTGCGAGGGCCTTAATTTGCTTGGAAGACCGTCCTCTGTCTTGAGAAACACCCGTTTTATTCTCCTACCCAATGCAGGTGAAATTTTTTTCGGCCTACCACTAGATTTTGCTGTTCCATATTCCAAAATTCTCCGGGTCCTTTAGGAGGTTGCAAATTACAGTTTTACTGCAGGGAATCTCAGCTGCGATTGCGCGTTGCAGCAAGCCTTGCTTATGCAGTTCGACAATTCGACCACGTTCAAATTCGGAAAGTTTGCTTGCTTTGGGCATGGCGAAACATTTACGCTATCAGTGCCAACCTGTAACTAATCTAAAATGCTGGAAATTACCCTTAAACTAAACTTCTTTTTACCCTGGTCTTACAATTATGATCAACTGAAAAAGTCATTATTCAATAAAAGTGTTGATTTCTTAGTAAATTGTTCCAATTTTTTTTTTGTCTTTCTTACCATTTACCTTTAGTAATTACCGATCCATCGTTGAATGCATTAATTAATTATCACTGAAAACTTGGCATTTTTTTAAATTTTAAGTGGTTTTAAACTTTTGATCAGGAGTGTATCTTGTAAGATCGTTTTGTATTCATCGATATACTCATTAAATTAATTACGTCAATTATAACCTAACTCCAATTCATCGTTTACTCTGACCCTGATGCACAGGAAAGACAGATCAGAGCATCTCGAATTTGAGGTTGACCACATATGCAAACACGGCTTTTTCCACAAAAAGCATGTGAATGAAGAGTGCGGCATTGTAGAGCGCATCTTCCTTGGCATGGAAAATGCAGAGCGTAGGATGAATGGTATGAGTTAAAAGCTTTCCCGAAATTACCTAATTAACAGATTTGAGCGGTATTTATATAATTAAGCTGTTTCTATCAATGCAAATTACATCAGCTAGAAAATACGTTGGCAAAGCGAGCAACGGTAAATACATGCTTACGCTTTGGTTAATACTAGTCCACCCCCCTTTATTTGAAATAAAAAAGAGGGCGAAATGAGAGAAAGGCCGTGAGAAATAAATAAAAAACAATCTCTCGAGAGCTGGTGAGGCCGCGTGAACACGGCCCGTCAAAATATACAGGACTGGAGCTTGTATCACAGATAAGCTCATCACACACTGCAGGCTGGCTTCGGACAGACAGACCGACGGACGGACGGACGGACGGACGCGGCTCTTATTATAGTATAGATTGCTAGAGTTAAGTTATTTGAATCAATGATTTTCCTCTAATTTCATGCATTGCTAGTAAATATGTTCACGAATGTTTGAATGACACCAATAATTATAGACACCGATAAATTAGAAAAGCGTTGTATTATAGCTACTACTTTCCAGAAATTTTTTACACCGAGGCTCCTGAAAATGTGAAAAAAACGATGTGACCATTTCAAGGATATCGTCGTTTTTATTAGCATAGCTACAAATAATTCAGTGGAAAACTTCTTTCAAAATAAGCTTTGAATGGTTTCGGATAAAAAAAAATGAATTGCAATTCCATAACCGAAATTATTTGTCAATGAGGAGTGTTCAAGTATCTAATTTACGAGGTGGGAGCAATGGATGACACGCTAATCAAGAAAGCAATCAACCCACAAATGGTATTGTTACGAGGCCAAGGGACGCAAAATCTTCATACGGTCATACGGTCCATCGTGTTGGCTGCCATGAAATTGTACTGATGGATGGAGCTCCTGTATTTCCTTGAAGAGCAACTCTCCCTAATTACGATGCGCAGGAGGTGATGCAAAATTATTTGGTTGAAGCATGTCTTATCTGTTTGTGCTTCCCTGTTATCTTGTCAACAGCTCACCTCGTTCCGACCTCCGCCACCAGTTCCATTACTTGACAACTGCGTGCTGTGTAACAGCCAGGCTCGGGCACAGGTTGGGTGACGTCTTGATCGTTTTTGAACAACTGTTGAGCTGTCCAAGGATCGCTGCGGATCGTTAGTTGGTCATACGTTGTAGAAGTTTAAACTAACTCGGTATTAATATTATTTAAGTATTAAAGTATTATTGAAAGTATTATTTCAAATGTTCAAGTATTAATATTACCACATGAAAATTTTTTTCAACTTGAAAATTATTTCCATTTCACTATCCGTAAGGAAGAAATAATGATTTGTTAGGCCCAATAGACGCAAAGTAGTGCTCACTGTACATGTTGTGGATTTGGTGTTAGAAGTTTTCATTTCAGTCACGGAAGCGGTTTCCCATTATTACTTCTGCAAGCTTCTCTAACAAAATGTTCTTAATAGATTCAGAACTATTTCTATGTTTGTAGAAAGAAAAATAACAATCCATTCCTTTCCTCTCTTTGGAACACTTTTGTTCTTGTTAGACTTGAATTAAATTTTAATCTAACTTAATCCAATCAAATAATTCGTCGTAGATGAGTTATGAGCACAATCTAACACAAAAGACAAGTGTTATTAAGTTTACACCGAAAATCAGTCGTGCTTTTTTCGAAAACAGCTGAATTTAGTTTAAGTGAGCGATTTGCTTACTTTGTCGAGCGATACAACAATAACGACGGGCGTACACTAGCTTAGGTATCATTTTCTATCGTTAAAACTTCGATATAATTCATTTGAGAACTGTAAAATTGGGTGCTCAATACATGTACACAATTTAAATACTTTATCTCCCGGGTATATTATATGATATTTCAGATTAATAGCATGCGCTTCAGTTGCAGCGCTCAGGTGAACTATTAGTTTTCAAGTGATAAGGTAAGCTGACAGAACTAAAAAGTTTTTATAGTTGTACCCTTCAAAACTGATGTTTGTTGAAAAAAACTAATTCCAGTACACTGTAATAAAAAACAAAGAAAAACTGGTGTGTTGATGCAATGTTCAGACATACAAGTTAGAATGTGGGACGTTACTGAAACAATTCCCACTATGAATTCGAACGCAAAGGAGAATTGAAAATAAATGCATGAGCAAATACAGGACAGCAGTCATTTATAAATAGAGTTGAACCGCATTATAAACAAAGTAGAACCTCAGTGAACCATTCCTGGAGATAATTTCTAATGTCATAAACGAAAAAGAACCAACGCAGATCCCAACTTCAATAGGTAACATTTCACACCTGAATATTGTGACAGGACTTTACTATGAACAGGTTTTGTTCATTGAAAGTTCAGATATTCGAGTTCCAAAGAATACTGGAGATAAAATTAGTGTCTGGATAACGAGCACCTAAAAGGCAAATGTGAGAGCTGATGTGCGCTTAACAAGATGCAATAGACTCATCCTACAGCAGTTAAATAGTACAAACAGATAGTAAGTGAATTACTTCTAAGAAATAAAGCCTGAGAAAATATTTCAACATAAAGAATAGATCTTCGTATTGATGACCGCAGATTAGTAGTATTAATTCGTAACCTGGCCAACTTTTGTTCAAAAGATCATCTTCTTAACATGATTCTTTTCACAATAAATAGTACGAGATTGAATACTACCGATGTCGCATGATAGTTTGGATTTGCTTTACAAAAACTACCCACGTGGGGGAACCACAATATGGAAAATATATCTCGGTCAGAACATTTGGTTGGTTTCCTGGAGATTATTAGTATTAATTTCTAAACTCCTAGCCTGAAAACAACAATTAATGTTATTAGATAACATAGTTTAAGCCTTACAAGCCGCAACATAGGCGCAGCAAAAAAGGGAAGGATTTGAACATCATTTAGTATGGAGTTATGGAATCGCGTAATCTATGCACAAGGTGAGTTTCAACAACATCCACAATAGACGAATAAAGTAAGAATTGCTGAAAAACAGGACAGCTGTGAACTGTAAAAAATATGATCTTGAACAGAACAACAACAAAAAAAAATCAACAAAAAGAACGCCTTCATTACTCTCAGCTCGGGGCCACTCGTTTTCCTCTGGGAGTGCTAACTTCTAATGATACAATAGTTGAATCCTTTGAAGGGAGTTGTTGATGCATCAGATGTTAGAAACCCCACACTGTCACACCAGAAGCGTAAATTTTTCTGTGCCTTACACCCACACTGTCACACCAGAAGCGTAAATTTTTCCGTACCTTACTACAGTTCACCCAATGTTGACTGAAGTTGAAGTGGATATTAATCCAAAGTTGACTGAAGTTGATGTGAATGTTCATACAATGTTGACTAACGATGAAGTGGAAATTTAACAAAGAATCAGCCGTTAGCTAAGCGTTGATCAAATATCGGTCAGTAATTATGATCGACTCATCGCGTACAATTATGCTCAGTTCGAACTTAAAGTGAGAAAAACCTCCGTCAGCAGACATGTCGTCACATGATGCCATTGTGTACTATAGGTTAATTTCTCGGTGAAAATCTAACGCTGAGAATGTTAGGAAGAATAAGTTATACACTATCACAACAGTTTTTCTCTTATTTACCGCACTCGTATTTTATGTTACGTGATTACAGATAAGGAATGCCAAAGAAATGCTAACATATGTTGGGCAGCGGAAGACCAATCGAGTTCTACTGAGTACATGTGGAACAAAAAATGGTATGAATATCTTGCGAGCAGCCGCCTTGCATTGTATGGTTAGAATGAAATCAAAAGTTAGCTATTATGCATTAATACATCCCGTGCAGTTTCTTCAAACAGGAACTTTTCTTTGAAAAAATGTGTGCGTACACATTATACGTGAATACTGAGCTGGAACCAACCACTATCACACAGCTTCCCAGCCTGTGGGTATTTTACCCCACTGGGGTATTATATATTTTTTGTACCGTGTTTACCTATAAGTCAAGTAGCGCGCAACACAAAATTTTTCCTTTGCATTATTAATGGGGTTATTCACTGTTTAAGGACGGGAACCTCTGCCCGTATTATGACCATGCGCTATGTCTACGTGCTGTGTGCTCAGTACAACCAACCATGACAGCTACAGAATTGAAGTGTCTTTCCAAAACCAGAGACGTCTTTTGATATGCACACCACCCTGAATGTTGCACAACACGTAATTGTCTAGTAATGGTACTGGTGGCGGAGGTCGAACAGCGGTGAGAAGCTGAAAAGGTGACATGCGTTCAGAAGGTTACTATCAGATATGAGCTGTGTCCACCCAATATATATGACACGTTTCTTGCTTGTCGTGCACTTACAGTCGTCGTGTTTTCGGGTGAGTTGTTCTTGCGGTGGTCTCTCGAAATCATCCCCTCGACTCTACTTTATACTAGTTGACATATTAGAACGTAAATATAGCATCCTTTATACAACGATCCTCACTTTGTTGGACGCTTGCTTACTTGCCCGTTTGTTTTTCAAATATGCACTCGATGTCATCCTTTGAGCTTCTGACAATTCTATGTTGAACTACTCAGATCTACACCACAACGCAAATTTTTAATGGCTAACTTTAATTATGGGTACAAATTCATAACAGAATACGTCAATCCCTTTTGCATGTGATGTATAAACTAATTGACATATAAAACCAATGATCTGCATAAGCTTAAGTTTTTGACATAAGTGACATTGGGTTTAAATGAAATAACGATATCGCAAGAATGATTTCTCCTGCTCCATTGGACAGAAGTCGTGTATCTTGCACAATGCAATTTTTCATATTTTAATCGTTCTCATTTCATAACCGCACAAAAACATAATCTTGCTCAGTATTTCCACTGAACTACGAATTGGCTATTTACATAGTGCCTTCAAAAAACGCACTGATTCATGTAATAATTGGGACAAAATTTCAGCTAGACACGCACAATGTTATGCGGAAACTGGCTGCGACTAGCGTTGTAATAATGCCAAAGTTCATCTACAAATCAGTTTCCTAACTAGCGCATGGTAATCTAGTAATTACGGTAATTGACTAATATTTATATGCACCGATATTATATTATTCAGTCCTACTAGCTCTTTCGAATACATGGGACCAATTTCTAAAGTCGTTATTGATTTGGTCATTGGCAAATTATGATCTTCATTGACAAAATAAGAAGTGAATTAATCGAAATACTAAAAGAATGCTATGAATTAGGAACATTCAAATAATGTGTATCTTATTCGTAAAAATTTACACAGAAAAAACAATTTGAACTTGGTTTGATACGTTCTTTCATTAACCCTTCAAACGAAGTAAAAATAAATCTTTTGTGATATTAACTAGTAACTTTAAATTTGTTCCCGGATCCTGAAAACACGAATCAACAAAAATTGGCTAAATTTTAACATTTGTATTATTAATGCTACCCTGTATTTCATCCATTAATATGATTTAAATTGTTATTTAATTAAATATTTATGCAACTAAAGTTTTTCGAATAATTTACGCACTCTTCATAAAAACTGTAAAGAGGGAAGCCATTTTGTGGTTTAATTTCGCTGTTTGTCTTTATTGATTTCATCCTCATATTAACTACTAACGACTTATTCTCCTAGAAGGCAGTTACTATAATAATGGATCCTAGTCATTTTGAACGATAATGAATTGATCTATCAAATCAAGCTATGCACCACATAAGTTTTGATTGAGAAGGGAAATTTATAGTCATTCCTTAAGGTGAAGTGCAATATTGAAACAGCGCAATATTACACGATGTGTCTTGTACAGTCACCCCGTCTCTCTAATGCAAGACTCACTTGAAAGCAGTGCATTATTACACGACGTGTCTTGTACAGTCACCTCGTATCCCTAATACGAGACACATTTGAACACAATGTAGTTTTACCCGTCCATTACAGTCATGGTCTTTTAGCCAGAAATGACTGTAAAAGACACTTTTACCCCTAAAACAATGCAATATTAAACCAGTTATATAGAGTTACCTCATCTCCATAATGGAAAAGACGGTTCATGAAACACATGAAGTCGAAAATGTTCTGTATAGGTAACAAGTCTTAAAAATAAAAGTGCCAAGATACATGTCTTTAAAGAGATCATTATTTTATTAAGGAAAGTCGATGAATAAAAATATTTGGAACTTTTAGACCTCAAGGGCCATTATGAACCTGAAAACGAGTAGAAAACTCAAGTCAAATGTCAAATTTAAATCAAATACATCAATCATGGGAGGAGAAAAGCAAAAACACATGAAAGAAACAAAAACTAAAGATGTTCAGTATTAACATTACATTCATGGTAAGGAAAAGCTGATTGCATATCAGTTAAAATCGGGTTTTCTTTTGAAATGTGAAGAGATTAAAAAATGCAGAGGTTAATTTGATTTGATGTAGAAGAAATTACTCTAAAATCGCCTAATCGTACAGGAATATCGGCCTTCTTTACATGAGAGCGAACTGAAGAGTGGGACTCAAAGACGATAACGTATATCCTACACTTTCCGTTCATTTCGTTTTATCCTCACATACTATATATGATGAGATTTGAACTTATTTTCTAAAATATTCCAGTATTTTATCGATAACATCACAGACTCAACTTCAAATCGCTCAGTTTTTGACTCACTCGAAAATCACGCGCACGAATCATGTGGCTGGAGATCCTGCTGTTCCTGGTGCTGCTGCTGGTGTACGCGGTGATTAGGGACCGCAGACCCCGCAACTGTCCCCCAGGTGAGTGTGGCCCCCCGCAACTGTCCCACAAGTCAATGTGTCCCACAACTGTCCCCAGGTAAGTGTGTCCCCCGCAACTGTCCCACAAGTGAACGTGTCCCACAACTGTCCTGGTGAGTGTGTCCCTCCGCAAATATATCCCTGGTGAGTGTGTCCCCCAGAACTGTCCCCCTGGTAAGTGTGTCCCCTCAACTGTCCTTCTGGTATCTCACCGCAACTGTCCTCTTGGTGAGGGTGTTCTCCGCAACTATTCCCCTGATGACTGATGTTTCTGATGACAAATATTATCTTTTTTATCAACTGATTAACGTAAGTCTGAATATTCATCATATTTTTCCATGTGATCATTTGATATCGCTTTCACTAGATTTCACTACTTTGTTTTTGTCGCTTCAGATCAGTCATCAATTTTCATTACTTGCACAATTTCAACGAACCGGAATTTTACCCCATCAAATTTGAATGGAAGTTAATCAAGACGCATGCCATCTTGACTCGTAATTCAGAAAAGTTAAAATTGCTGCATAAATGAGGTGTAACTTATAAATAACATCCGATAAACTGAATTTACTCATTGTGGAAGTAAATTGTAATCTTCATACTTATTTCCACACTCTAAAAATCTGTTGGAAGGTGGTCATTCATTGTTTCATTCACATTCATGAAAGGTGGTCATTCATTGTTTTCTAATTAAATGTATTTCTATACGACATCAGGCTATGAGAATAATGAAAGTTTCAGCGCAACGCTCATCTTAGAATTTTGAAGGAGGAGACGTGAAGATGTCATTCCCTATAGCTGGCTTTATATTTAAACAATCTGTTTGAAGGCATCTAGTGGGTACGTGCACTTAGCGACAGCTGTTTTTTACAAATTCACAGCGACATTTAACATATTCCCATCATGTTAAGAACGTAAGATACTAACTTTTATATTTACCAGGTCCGCCAGAAATCCCGTTTCTCGGTGGCTTCCCAATATTGACCGAAGAACCAGCACAAAAACTGAAGGAAGAGTACGGCGATATTGTCATGTGAGTAATATTTTGCAATCTTACCTGCTCGTTTTCTCCATTCACTCCATCAGAAGTTCCCAGCTATCGCAACAATCTCCTATAAGGTTGTTAGTGATGAGTTTGCTACATGTAATCAGAGATTATGTAATGCTAGCGATATTCTTCGACACTTGCTCAATTAAGTCTAACTTTCCCGCCGGGGCATTGATGGTTTTACCCGCCCAGTCCATGAGCGTATACTTTAGCGGCTAAAATCGTAGATGCCCCGGCAAAACACTTAAACTGGGATATGATAAAAACAAACGTAACTCGATTTCGGTGATAAATTGCTGTAGGGAAAACTGATGCAACCTTTGTGAGGGTGCGAACTGAAGTCTGTCAAATCCCACGCACTAAATTTTTCATGCGCCTGTCAACCAATTGTTTTGCAAACATTTTGAATCGTTTCTAAGCATATTTTAATGATCATAAATGTGATAGGAAATATGAAGAAACAGTTATAGAAAAATGAATCAAAATGACTCACTGTCAAAAGATATCATGAAAGGTAACCAAAAAAAGTTCTGCCTATTTTTGATTAGCCATTGAGTAAAGTTTAAATATATATATACGCAATGAGAGTAACAATGGATTTCAGATTCGGACTGCCGAAAGTACATAGGAACTTCAGACGTTATAAAACACGCGCACCGTGCGTGACCAACTGACCATGTGCATGACCATCAGTTATTAGACGGACATCAGTGAAGAAGGATAGAAGTGCTACAGATCTCGTTCTGGGCTGTTTGCTTTACGGCTTCAAGGTGGGTTTATCAGCAGCTGCATCAAGTTGCCGCAAATTTCAAGCGTTTGAGGTTAATACTGTGAATGAACGTACTGCAAGGCGTTGGTTTCAATAATTCAAGTAGGGAGATTTGTCGCTCCGTGATGAGCCTCGCAGTGGACGACCACAGGTTTTGAATGACGGAGTCCTGTGTGGCCATTGAACAGGACAGTAGTATAACGCGTGGTGAACTTGCAAGATAGTTCAGCGTTTCCGGTGAAACGGTTTAACTTCACCTGCACCGCCTAGGTAAAACGCTCAAACTGAGCAAGCTGGTTCCGCACACGCTGTTGGAGATCCGCAAGAGACAAAGAGTGGCAGCATGCGTATTGTTGTTTTTTGCCACCGTACTGCACTCTTATTCGATCGAGTGCTTACCAGTGATAAAAAGTGGGTTCTGTACAAAACTCCCAAGCTTTTCAGATATCGGATGTCACCTCCGAATGCTGTTCTTCACACTGTAAAACCGCCTATGCACCTACGAAAGATTATGCTTTGTGTCTGGTGGACAGGTTGTCAAGTGGTTCAATACGAGCTTCTACCGACAGGCCAAACGGTCACTGAAGACCTGTACTCTCAGCAATAATTGGGATGTGTGCAGCAGGCATTTCTCCAGAAGAAGCCAGCACTGGTGAATCGCAACAGGGATTCACTAGTGCTCCATGACAACGCCAGGCCGCATGTCGCGTGAGTGGTCAGAGACAGCAACTTGGGTGGGATACTTTATGCCATCTACGTTATTCACCTGACCTTGCAGCATCCGAACACCACCTCATCCACTCCCTGGGTAATCATCTTCGTAGGAAATCTTTCTCCAATGAAGCAGACTTGCACCAAGCCCTCACGGATTTCTATGCGTCCAAAACCCCTGAGTTTTACCGCAAGGGTACTCAACAGCTGGAGACACGTTGACAGAAGGTGCTGGATGCCGATGGCGATTACTTCGAAGACTTAATATAAGTTACACATGCTGTGAAGCATTTTCATTTTTTCCTTTAAAAAAATGGACGGAACTTTTTGGTCACCTTGCATTAATCAAGTAACATAAACTGAAATGAAAAACTAAGGTTGCTTTATCATAGAGGGTTTTCATTGATTTTTTTAATTATGAGCGTGGATGTTTGAAAAATTAGTAAATATTTGGTAAATAATGTGCATAAACGTTTGAAAAGCATTAGAGTTCTCCCTTAAAATCGATCATTAACTTCACAAATCCTCTTGTATCAGAAACTTGCATCAGCGTGACATGTAGTATAGCTGTCCCCAGTTCATACTACTGCCAAATATTCTGGGTCATAAATTCGTGAACTATTCGAGTTATTTTCTGTTTAACATTATTGTACTTTAAACTGTTGGAAAGTATTTAAATTCTGAAGTTCATAAGCAAAAGAAGTTGTACATGAGTCAAATTATCAAGAAAATGATTTGTTAAGACGCCAAGTACTTATATTATTGAGTTGAAAGCGGCAAAGTTATCGAGTTGTAAAGTTATTAGGTGTACGAGGAGCTCACGAGATTCGAACTCAGGACTTAAATTCACCGCACCAGAACGCCATCGATCGCGCTACCGACCACCCTAAAGGTGATCAAAGCACAATGAAAGCAATCTTGGCACAGTGAAAGCAGGCACGCACTTGGCCCGACAGATATATTTATTTATTTTACTTAAGTATCGAGAGTTCTAAGTCAAGTCACCCCCCAGAAACTAGGGTGGTCGGTAGCGCGATCGATGGCGTTCTGGTGCGGTGAATTTAAGTCCTGAGTTCGAATCTCGTGAGCTCCTCGTACATTTATTTGTTTGAAAAACCTTGTGGAAGCAGTAGCTTTCCGTACCAGATTCGTAACTGTTTCTGGGGGGTGACTTGACTTAGAACTCTCGATACTTAAGTTATTAGGTGTCAAAGTCCTGAAGTTAATAACCAGTGTTGTAGTGAAATTATCAAATAGTTAAAAAATCAAAAGTCAAATCAACAAGTACTTGTACAATAATATTGTAAATGGGCGGATCGGAATTTTTTTTCTTGAGAGAAATTATAAATATACACTTTTTAAGCGCAGAATTTCCCCAAAACTAAAAACTCAGATAAGGAAATCCCAATCTGTGTACCCTGGTTGTAAAATTAACCCACGATTGCATGCACACCCAGGCACCGGACAGGCAGTCTTCGCACCATCTTCATCTTCGACTACAAGGTCGCCAAAGAAGCCATGGCTCGCCTCGAGTTCTCTGATCGGCCTGCTTCGTTCATGGACTTCTTCGTCATCGATGACCAAGAGGTCGGAGGTGCGGTGCAAATTCTCACTTGTGCTGACAGGGTCTTTTGCTTGTTAACCCACCCACTAGATCCTATTTAATGCATTATTTTCCGGTTGTAAAATGTTTTCCGGAGATGAAAACGTCAGGTGTCTATAACGTCTTTAATGCACATTCACGTTTTCTAAAGAGAAAAACGATCTTTTAATAAGATGTGAACAAATATAACAGTTTCTTTCAGAATGTGGTTTCAGAGTCCGTTGGAAGGCTAAAATATTCCCATAACTACGCAGCACCAGCCCTTCATTTATTATATGCACTCGTTCAACAAAGCGAGAATTAGCTTAAATATTTATTGAATTTCAGTGAGATAAGCGTCTCCTAGTTACTCAATTTCTTCAATGGCCTACAATTGTGAATGCGCACACACATACACAGACGCATATGGTTGAGCTTAGCTTGTACCCTCACTCCACCCAGGTGTGGTAGCCAGCAACGGTCCACACTGGCAGCACGACCGCCGCTTCGTGCTGCGCAACCTCCGCAACCTCGGTGAGGTCCAGGTAGCTTGCTACTTCTAAAATTCTAAAATATGATAGGAGTTTTTGTAATAATTGAACTAAGGCATGTTTTTCGTATTTTGGACTAACTCGGCGGATTGTAATGAATACATGGGGCTCCAGCATTGAAGCACTGAATTTCATTATTTTCTGAAAATGGAAAACCATTTCTTATTTTGAAGGATGAGCAACTGGCTTACATTCCTCAGGTATGGGTAAAAGCTACCTGGAGGATGCCATCAACATCGAGGCCGAGGCGCTGGTAGAAGACCTCAAGAAGTACAACAGTGCAGCAATCAACTACCCGGACAGCTTCCGTACGGCAGCTCTCAACATCATCTGGCAGATGGTCGCTAGTGAGTTCTACAATTTGCTATTTTCATGAGCTAATCTAGGTGGAGAATGCTGTCAAAAGCTAATTTCAATGGATACACTAACAAAACCTGATTACGGATCAGCGCATTTATTTGAAATATTACCTTGTTTTACAGGCACTCGTTACGACCTGCGGTCCAAAGAAGTAGAGGCAGTGTACGATGCTAGCAAGAAGTTCCAGGAGAAGATCAGCCCTATCTGGTTCCTGCCTTCCTTCATACCGGCTCTCAAACGCCTCCCAAAAATGATCAAAAATCTTATTTTCAAAACCGACATTGTAGAACAGCTTAACGCCGAGTTGAAGAACAGTGTAACCGTGAGCTCCTGTCGATTCCGATTGATTTTCACTGATATGAACTCAATGATATGAAATTACTTTATAATCGAAAATATTTCCGAGTTGAATGCAACAAATGAAAATTGCTTTCAGTAATTTAAAGTTTAGATTTTCTGACAGGTAGTAGTAGTATCATTTACTATTATCATTTACTGCGGCTACTACTACTTTTGCTTCTCTGATAAGGGGTAAGTAAGGTGACCTCAATTCATTAATCTATTTTCTATACGTACGAGAAATACAGCTTTCAGCAAAATATGCGCAATTATTTTCCGTGTAAACTTAGCAAATCAACTCAAATAAACGTTGTGGAAACACCAAGGACAATGATAGCTACTAGAAAATCGTAAGCTGAAAATAAACTCTTCGAATTTTTTAAGCAGCTTTCGTCCTTCCACAGAAAGCCATAGACAAACACTTGGAGGACTACGACAACGACAACCCCAGGGACCTCATCGACGAGTACATCAAGAACATGAAGGAGAGCGAGGGAGACGAAAATTCCTTCTTCAGGAGGGGAGGTACATAAAAAACTGTTACCGATAATGGTGCATGTTTCATTGCTAGCATTCCCACAAATTCCTATGGCACCGCTGCTCAGAGTGAAACGCTAAATCGCTAGATTTGACTGCACTTCATTGGCACCGTTACTTTTGCTGTTTATCTACTAAATGACGTTCTTGAATAGAAGAAGCACCCTGATACCAGATGAGTTCTTTCTGATTTGATATTATGAGTTATTTTTGTGACTATGCTCACACAGAAGTAGAGGAGAATGAAATTGATTTCATACGATGGCATTTCTTTTTCTGTTCTTCGTCTTTTAATTGTGGTAATTTTTTCTTCCCATTATCGTAACTAATGAATTCTTCTAAGATCTTCATCGTGGCTCTGTCACTGTACGTATGAAGGCTATGGACCGACCGGGGCCCCGGCCCCGGCCCCGGCCCCGGCCAACCCCGGCCATTTTTGCTGACCCCGGCCCCGGCCCCGGCAAGCCCCGAAAATTTTTGCCCACCCCGGCCCCGGCCACGGCCCCGGCAGAATAGTGCCCTGAACCGGGGTTTTGGCCGGGGTTTTTAGGATTTTACTACACCTTTTTTACATCAAATTAATCCAAGTCAAGTTCAAATTAATCCAAGTCAAGTTCAAATTAATCCAAGTCATGTTCAAATTAATCCAAGTCAAGTTCAAATTAATCCAAGTCAAGTTCAAATAAATCCAAATCAAATTCAAATTAATCCAAGTCAAATTCAAATTGATCTAACCCTAAGTTTAGTTGAAAATTGACATAATCACACGTTAATTTGAGCGGTTTTGTGTTAAATATGTATCTATTGGATGTGGTGAGCGAGACAATCGTTTTTCCTTTAAGAAAGGAATACATAAAATTTCCGCCAGTGTTGCAATCTCTATAAAAACCAGCTGTCTTAAAATGTGCTAAATCTGCCAAGTGTCCGGGCATCAGGAGGCTGAGTGTGATTCAAATCTTTGACCAGCGTTTAAGATGCGAGTCAATTATAAAAACTTAACATTATACTACTCATTGATGTTGCTTTAAAATTCGACATTGATGGCAGTGTTCAAACATTCAAATATTTATGTTCAAAAGGTAATTTTATGTTAAACATACACGTAGTAGTTTTGAGGATTTATTTACACTCATAAATATTTATATACGTGGAATTTCACTTGATCACATATGTATATGGAATCATATACATGCAAATGCGAAAGATTACCACCGGACGATACGTAGATTTAATCTTTAAAAGTAATATACAAATGAGATTCACAGAGTACTAATGTACGATTCCGTTTGATTACAGTTTATATGAGTATTACACAAATGTGAAGAAATGTAGGATCCTCTGACAATACACTATAATAATACAAGTTACAATGTTTCTGACTCAATGCGGATTTTATATGTTTGTGTACACAATTCAATATATGTTCGTGTATACATTCAATATATCTTGATATGGGTGACAATATTCATTAAAGGACTATTATAAAAGTTATTTGAGTCTTGAAATTATAATATATGTTGAATTGTATACACATACATATAAAATACGCATTGAGTTAGAATCATTGTTACTTAAATGTACGAGGAGTTCGTGAGACTCGAACTCCTCGTACATTTATTTCATTTGAAAAAAGCCTTGTGGAAGCAGTGTCTTCCCGTACCAGATTCATTAACTGTTTTTGGGGGTGACTAGACTTTGAGCTCTCATTGTTACTTGTATTATGATTGTATATTGTAAGAGGATTCTATGTACCTTTCGTCACATCGTCTAACACGGATTACGGAATAGTACATTAGTACGCAGTGAATCCCATTTGTATATTTCTTTTAAAGATTAATTCTGCATATCGTCTGGTAGAAATCTTTTGTATTTGTATGTATATGATTTCATGTATATATGATGAAGTGAAATTTCAGGATCGATGTAAGATCTATGAGTAAAGAAATACATACACATACTATGTGTATGTGTAACATAAAATTACCTTTTGAACATAAATATTTGAATGTTTGAACGCTGCCATCAATGTAGAATTTTAAAGCAACATTAATGAGCAGTATAATGCTAAGTTTTTATAATTGACTTGCATCTTTTACGCCGGTCAAAAATCTGAATCTCACTCTACCTCCTGATGATAGATGCCTAGCACATTTTACGAGAGCTTGTCTTTCGATAGATTGCAACACTGGCGGAAATTTTATGTATTCCTTGCTTAAAGCAAAAACGATTGTCTCGCTCTTCACATCCATTAGATACATATTTACCTCCAATAGATACATGTTCACAAAAACCGCTCAGATTAACGTGTTAGTATGTCAATTTTTAACTTAACTTAGGGTTGGATTCATTTGAACTTGACTTGGATTAATTTGAACTTGAATTGGATTAATTTGAACTTGACTTGGATTAATTTGAACTTGACTTGGATTAATTTAAACTTGACTTGGATTTAATTGAACTTGACTTGAATTAAATTGAACTTGACTTGGATTAAATTTAACTTGACTTGAATTTATTTGGAGTGAAAAAGGTGTTGTGTGCTCGGCAAACCGCACGTGAAAAATTCTCGTGTTTTTTAATCAAATTTAAAATAATTTTTCGAGAGATTTGCGACTTCATCGCAATCCTGAAGAACATGCAGTCACTAAGTAGAAAAAACAGTGTGTATACTACCATCCAGTCTAATTATAATCCAGTGCGCAGTTATTGACATGAAAGAATCTCGACTTGAAAGATCGAAATATCAGCAGCTCATGAGAAGATGTTATTTTCGTTTATTTGCTTTTGTATTTCCTCTGAAATGGCACACTGAATTTGGACACTGAGGTTCAGAATTAGTCTTGTTCTAATTACCTTCTCTGATGGAATTATTCAAAAACTCTATAAAGTTCGAAAAGTTTCCTTTTCTCCAGGGTGGTAAGGATTGAGCGCGTCACAAATGCAGTAAATTAACAATTTCTCTCCATGTATTTGGTCAGTATTATTAGGCACCCAGTTTTTGGATTCTGAAAATGTTTTTTTTAAAGTCAGCTGTTTGCCAGTAGACGAAGACAGCGTGCTACTATCGGCTGTTTTACCACTGCTGCAACCTAAACTGGCTTTGCTTTCAATACTTAGACATTTAGTTTTTCTTCTTGTTCATTTTGTTTTTTTCAATTCTCTTTCTTTGTTTGGATTTTCTTCAGCTTCCAGGAATTGATCATTTTGTGATGATTTTAGATGGCCCCATGAAGATTTAGTTAAGAAAGTTTTCTGAGATGCAACAGCCGTTCCTTGTCGTATATTTGCTTCACAAATGGTGCGCACTGCAATTCCTACACTCTTCACCGACATATAAAAGTAATCCCATACTGCTGATGCACTGCTTTTAGTCATTATGCCTGGTGTCCCACAAAAATGTCCCAGACTTTTTAATTGATTATATTTCCGTGTTAAATTGACATTTTTAAGTTGTCTTTTTTACAATGTCGTAAATTTTGTTTTCTTTTAGAATAATCTATGTTTTTGAAAATCGTTTAATAACAACTTTACATTGATGGATTGACTGAAAGGGATAAAGAAATTAATTGTTCAAAGGAAAAGCGTTTAAAATAATGTTGAAATTCTTCCTTATTTTGTACTTTCCAAAACAACGAACAAACAAAAATTTAAACGTGCAACAAAACATTACCTTAAGTATTGTTTAAATAACTAAAGTAATTGAGTATTCTTCGTCATACCCTCCATTTCTCTCAAGGCAAGTATTACTTCTAGCCGCCATTGAACGAAGAGTTTTGCGGATTATTTCACTGTTTTCCTTTGGTTCTTGAAAGACTTCTCCAATTCGTTGTCGAAGAACTATTAATGATGGAGGTAATGTTTTGAAATTGCGTTCGCTTACAGTAGGTATTGAGAAATGAAGAAGAATGCCACCAGTTGTTTATAAAAGTTTTCCTTTGAACAATTAGTTTTTCTGCCTTTTTCAGTAAATCGATCCCTGGAAAATGCTCATAAAACGATTTTTAAAACTTAAATTTTTCGAAAACGAAACAAAATTTACAACATTGTGAAAAAAGACAATTAAAATATATCAATCTAAAGCGGAGATAGAATCAATTAAAAAGTCGTGGACATTTTTGTGGAACACCCGGTATATTTAATTACTATAATTGTCTCTATATTAATTAATTCAACAAACACAGCAACTGCAAGTCTACAAAACTTTAGTGACTTGACAAAATTTCGCACCCAACCGCAACATGCATTGAGCCACTAACCGGCGTTTTGCATTACGTCGTCGAGACACGTCCTGACACGGTCTGAACCCCGGCCCCGGCCACGGTAAATTTGATAACCCCGGCCCGGCAACGGCCATGACAAATTTGTTGACCCCGGCCCCGGCCAAATTTTCAACCCCGGTCGGTCTATAATGAAGGCTTGTAACGGGGCTAGCAGAAACGACAACAACTAATGGACTAAATCTACATCTCCATCCCTCCAGCTCTGATCCAAATCGTCAACGACATGTTCATAGGGGGGTCTGACTCGGTCAACCACATGCTGAAATGGGTCACGTATTTCCTGGCGCGGTATCCTGACTACGCCAAGAGGTTGCAGGAGCAAATAGATGAAGTGGTGCCCAAGGACCGCATGGTGTCCCTCGACGACAAAAATGGGTAACTCATTCAGTAGTTGGACAACATTATAACTGTTGCATCAGAAGAGCTATGGGGATTACTTATAACAATGAAGTCACTATTTCAAACCCTTGGGTAATGTCACAGTCAACTGAGATCACATCTGGATGAGCATCATGGTTGTAGACGTTATACCTCGTTGTGGCTATTCTTCCATTTTTCCATCTTTACGCTCTCTGTGACGGAAAAGACAAATTTTGCTCATCTTCCATGAAGGTACAAGGCCAGTTTTTGGTTTCAAATTTGGTTCTAACCAGAATATTAAATAAAAATGTGTACATCTCATAGCAGAAGATGATATATCATGAGTGTTTCACTATTACCCATTCGCTAGGATGGTTGCATACACTGTCCTCCCTTAGAAGAAAAACCCATTCGCAACAAGATGAAGAAATCAGTGAAATATTCCTTCATGAGAAGATGCATGCAGTAATTGAGACCTGATATGTAATACCCTGATATATCTCTTCGATATCCGTTAATTTTTTACCCAAGCTACTACAAGTCTTTGAACGTATTCGGCAGAAGAAAAGACAAACTTTTAGATCCCCATCGGCCTAGCTGCGATAAGAATCTTTGAGTGGGTCATTAGAACTGAGGTTACATGAGGCCCGAGCAATACAACATTTGAGGTTTGAACAAATTAAGAAATACTCAAAATTTTACAACACAAAATGTAAATACCTCCGCCACGTTTCTGTGCAGGTTGCCGCTGGTGGAAGCGTTCATCGCCGAAGCATTCCGACAAGGGTCGTTGGCTCCTCTCAACGGTCAGAGATCTACCATCCGTAACACCACTCTAGAAGGATACTTCGTACCTAAAGTAAGCAGTTTGTATTTTCAATTTTATGGTGGAACTAAAGGAAGGAACACCAACTAAACTTAATCAGGGTGTCCCACAATGAAAACGAACCTACTCTTCAACAAATCTTATTAACTATTTTATCAATTCCTAATTTATTAATTTATCCTAATTCCTCATACGCGATTTAATGCAGGAATTTGTTCTTCGGAACATTATTAGTAACATTATGAAGCTGCTCTATAAAATACCTGATGCAAAGAAAGGTGTCAAATCACGTTTTTATCAAGCCAATACGTTCAATGAATTAATCGATTTTAGTTTGCTTCATCTTACAATATTTATGTATCAATTTTCTCGTAACAGTAGAACCATCATAGGGATATCGTGTATCCTTTATTTTCAAGTAGATTTACCCTTCAAAATCCAGCTATATAGAACCAACTAGCGCTTTGATGAATTGCTTAACGGAAAGAAAAACAGCTTCTAACTGGTGATAGAGACATTAAAAAAACCTTCCCCTATAGAACATCTCTTTCAAAGAGCAACGTATCGTGTAAATGTTCTTTAAAAATGACGCCCTATCGGAAAGACTTCAGAAAAACAGGAAATCGTTTCTATTGCGTCCAGGACACAATCATCGTCGTGGGGATTTATTCTATCCACCACGACCCGCGATACTGGGACGACCCCCACAAGTTCTACCCCGAGAGATTCTTGGATGAGACCCGCACCAAGTACACGGCCCCTAAGCAGGGCTTCTTCGCCTTCGGATCAGGTGGGTCCAAGAAACGTAGTGAGTCAGGGAGCTTTTAAAATCTTCAATATAAGAACCATCTAAAATTAAATAATTTTCCCAAATGCACTGCAAATTTTTCATTAATTTTTTCCCAAAATCAATACTTGCTACACAGAACTTCATGCATGTCCCAGCAAATTATCATCAGGGTATTCGAAATTGTTATCGTCGGCTTAACCGTAAGACACATTTATTCAATAGACTTCGAGGTGATAAGCTTAGACTCAACGGTTCCCTTAAAAGGATGATATTCTCAAACTTCGACTCGGAAAACATTAATATTCCTGAGGAATTTTTTCAATAATTACATTCACGCTCACTTCGAGTCCAATTATTTTTCGGCAAAAGCCGATACAGCACTGCCCATTCATTTTTGCTCAGCTTAAAACTTTTCGATAGTACCGTTCATTTTCGTGAATGAAAGTAATATTTGTATTAATATTAGGCTCACACCACAAAAAATGCCGCTCGCAGGATAAAACTTTAACGTTCAAATTGATCGAAATTGGCTAAATTTGTAAATTAATAGTTTTAAGGTTATCAACACACAAAATGAAAACCTCTAGCAGGATAATCCTATACACGTTAACAGCATTTGCAAGGTTGCTACAGTCGGTATGGTTGGAAGTAGTAGAAATGAGAAGCATTTCTACTGCTTGATTACATTCTTATCCTTTCTAAGAATCGGGAAAAATTAAATTAACCAGTAATATAATAACTTTTACATGAGTTTTTTCTATGAATTGTCTTTTTTAACATGTCTGATGAACTTTTGTTTTTTCAGACTGTACTTACTGAGGATGGAGCAGGACTCCGAAACGTTTTATAGATGGGACTATGTGTAATATTAAATAATGTTAAACATACGAGCAGTGTTCCTCGCCTTTAAATTCCTAATATACATTCGATTAATGTATAATAAATTGTACTACATGGTTTAATTTAAATATAGTAATGAAATGAATGGACTGCTATTCACTGATACTGGTAGGTCGATGAGCAGTTTACCTAGTGGTACACGTATGTACCAAAACGCAGTAAACGCATTAAAATATATTGATGTCATGGGGATTCAAGTGCGACAAAAAAATTCAACGAGGACCCCACTAAAATGAAAAAACACGAGTTATGCTTTCAGATTTACCAACACATTGATTAATTAATCTAGCGTTTAGTATTGGGTTCTCGCTTAAAGGAACCTGGTTAATAGTAAAAAGTGTTGACTTTTAACATGGTTAACTTCATTGTGCCAGCAATACACGACACTAATCCCACAATCTGTAAAAGCATTGTATGAAAAATCAAACAGGTAGCCTTGACAACATGAAAGTACCTACCATCTATCCCTAAGGTCGTCGCCAGTGTGTGGGAGAGCTGTTGGCCCGCATGGAGGTGTTCCTCTTCTCTGCCGCCATCATCCAGAACTTTGACGTGGTCGCACCTAAAGGAGTAGACATGGCCAGGCTTGAGGCTGAGGATAGAGGTGGAATTAGATCTCCTGCGGACGCTACACTCATCTACAGGCCTCGAAATTGGGGAGTAGATCTGAGCGAGAGGAAACGGGAATATACGATGTCTTGAGTCTGCAGTGGCCAGGACACTACTCATCAGGCCCATGGCGTGAAGAGATGGATGTGAGCACGCTGGCAAGGACGAGAACTGGTGTGAACTTTGGTCTAGAGTGAACCAGGATTAAATTTATGTGTTTACTGGCCCATGGAGTGTTAATCCATACATTCGTAACTTGCCCATTTTATTTATGGAAATGATTCCCTTTCCTCGTAAGTTTCTGCTTTTGCCATCAAGGATACTAGCGTCATCCGCCTGATAAAAAATGGCACAAGCGCAAGCTTTTTAATCACCAGGTCAGATCTACATCCTTTCTTGACACTTTTGTTATTGGTATCATGACATCTGAGAGGTTCTAATCGAATTTAAAGTGAAGGAGTATAAGTGTAATCTACAGTCATTTGAGCAATAAAAAAATTTCTAGCAAAAATATGGGTTCAAAAACCACCCATTGAGAATAAGCTATTTAGGAGATACCGGCAGGTTGCATATTGCAAGATATTCATTATCGGGCAGCTGTGATTTAGTTACAAAAACAGAAGAGAGGCGAATGCGTACCAGGATCTCATGCTAAAGATAGTGTAAGTTCGCAGATAAGTCATTTTTTTTATGTTTTCCCTCATATTATCTCGAGGTGTTCTAACATGTTCACTGAAATGAAGGGAGTTGATGGTTACTGGTTCATTCACATAGTTTTCATGAAAAGGAACTAAACACATTTCCTTTAATTCGATTCATGTGCATTAGGTTATTAAATTGACTTTAGGAGAAATAGCAAGGAATATAATTTCATGAATTTTGAAAATATTCCAAACTTTTTTCTTAAAATCATCGCTAGCTAAGATGTTTCGCAACAAAATAACTTTAACATGACCCATAGATGTTTCACATCGCAGTCAATGAGTTGAAGTTCCGCTTTATGTTTGTGAAGAATGGTTGTCTAAAATGGTTTGATCCTGGTACAGAGCAAAGCCTAGTCAACCCTGGTGTCGTGGTCATTTTGCACCATTGTTTCTGTAACCGTGTGTACATATTATATACTGTGTGTGCCGTGTAGATACAGTATGTTACTGTTACATGCAGCTACCTGTAGCGTATATTCATGCTTAAATAATAAAATGGTGTGTATTTGGGAATACTGTGTACATAGCTTGCATGTCACTTTCATGTACTGGTAATACATAAACATTGACGATTAAATAATAGATGATAAACAAAGAAAAAGTGCAATTTACAGTTTTTCATTATTACATTCTTAATGTGCACTGAAAAGGAAAGTGTGTAGAAAACGCGTGGTACAGCAATAGCTGCAGCACAATAATTTCACTTTTCTACCAAAAGCCAAGAAATTTTGAAGCACTTCATAAACTGATAAGATCACTAGATTCCAAAAAATTAGCTCAAATGTAAAAAATTATTATCTCTGTTATAGTTTTAACGATAATTATTGATAAAAAGATGATGATTGTGATCGTTTTCTGATCACTTAATTGATATTTCGGATTATGCGTGAATTTTAAATAAATGAATCATGTTAGAAGTTATCTTAGTTAATGAATTTTCATTTCTAAAGCCATTCACTTATTTTACATTAGTATATGATAAAAAGTGTATGGTTTATGTAAGTACTTGAGTGTTGAAGCCCATATGTTCCAATGGGAGACGGTATTGCCTTAATGATCCCAATAAGTTCTGTTGCACTCGTTGTGAGAACGCGAATAAGGAACAACTTTTCAAGATCTAAAACTTTACAACACGAACTTATCAGAAATGAGTAAACTGCAAATTTCCATATGATGGAACAAATACCGATACATTAATTTTTTTAAATTTCTTTACGTACAGGTACTTTTACTTACCTAATCGGTGGAAATGCCGTAATAAGAATTTTAATATTTATGAAAGTGATTGAATGAGGAGAAGGGTAAATTATTACAATGTTCCACCTCAGTTAGCTACAGTGTTGGGCAGTTGCGCCGCAACAAGTTGCGGCCGCAATTGCGATCGCAACTTTTTCTGTCGCGGTTGCGGTTGCGCCGCAACAATTTTTGGAAAGTTGCGAATCTGTTGCGATTGCAGCAATTTTCGACGTGGCAGGCCTCAACTCGCAACCGCAACATCCCGATGGTAATTTAATTTTTAAAATAATTTCAATAAAGTTTGATAAGCGTTTCATAAGCGCTAGAAAATTTGCTCGTTGGAAACAATAGTCTCACGAAAATCAACAAAGATGACATTGATAGCGCATGCAGGATTCAGACCATAACTTCGGAACGTCTAAATGATCTGCATGATGAGATTGCACGCGCACCTCCTTTCAGGAACTGTATAATTAGTTTCAAAGGTTTGAGCCTCTGTCCCCATAACCTTACTAAGTTAAAAAATCGGATCATGACAAAGAATCTTTTTTCTCATATTTATGTGGTGAGTGCCTGCAGTGGTCAACAATTGTACATGGCATCGAGCCTGTGCAGAAAAATTGGTCTTAAACTGATTCCGCAGCGAGAAAATGTAAAAACTGTTATTGTTAATGAAGCTTACAACAATGTCCGCACTTGACCTATTACGCGAGAAGACACGGATCATTTTCTTCAACAAATTGCTCTAAGATCACCTTTGAGACTAACTTAACATTTTATCTCCTGTGTCAGAAACTCCAATGACCTGAATGAAGAAATTGAATAATCTAATGATTATGCAAAACAGCAGAATGAGTTGAATGATTGTTCTAAGTTGACAGCCTTTCCACGTGAAACCTCCAGCAGCATAAACCGATGTTTGCCTTCATATAACAAACCCTCTCCTCTCCTCTCCTCCCGATGTTTGCCCTCATATAACAAACCCTCTCCTCCCTCTGCCACAAAAAATTGCGGAGTGCCTACAAAAAAAAGGTTTTCATTGCTAGCCAATGCTGATACAGAGGATGAAAAGCCCCTCTTAGGCACGAGTATAAATCAACATCCAATCACAAACTTGGAAGCAGTGAAATCAACAGGAAGAGAGAAATCATTGCAAAATTGCATCGACAACCGATAGAAAATCCACTACCCAACTGCATGCACAATCATCACCAGAAAAATAGAAATGACACGAGCATTTCTCTGTTCTCTGCAGATCCCCATACAAGAAATCACAACAGCCGGCCCATTCAGAGCCAGAAAAACGTTAAGTCCCCGCACCTCTCAGAACCTCTTAATGATGTAAAAAGTACGGAAAAAAACGTCTCCCCCCCCATTTGTGGATGCATGAATTCCACAATGGATGAGTTGAAACGATCATGGAAAATAGAGCTGATTCCCATCAAAGCCGATGGACACTGCCTCCTCCATGCAGTGGCTCATCTACTTACAAAACAACCAGCATCAAAAGGGAATTATAATTCCTTAAAGACTGCAATCAAAACAGAGAGCAAAGCAAACAAAAGCACATACGCTAAGTTTGTTGACAAGAACAGTGGAGACATGCAAAACCTCATAGATAATTACATTGACGACAAACATTTTGATCAAGCTGCTGTAGACCTTATACCACTAATCATTTCAAATGTGACAGGCCAAAAACTTCTTGTCCTGGATGAACAGGATCATTGTGTTTTGAAAACATCAGTCGATCCCTTTTCAGAGTCATCAAATAATAACCCTCCACTACTGCTCCATCGTAAAAACGATCACTACAGTGCTCTTGTCACACAAGGCAAAAATCAGACCGGGGGTTACCTCATCTTGACACACTGCCGCTTCCCAGCCAAATAGTAGACTTTCTTACATTGCAGATGCTGGGCCAAACACCCTGGGCAACGTAGACAAGCTGGATAAATCCCCTGAACGATCCCATCGAGATAGTAACTTTGCTACCTTCAAAAAGAGTGCTAATATAGTCAAAATCAAAATCAAGCAAATGCTCAAAGCCTGAATGGTAAATTGGATGAAATCAGAATAATGTTGGTCACTGAAGAAATTGACATTTTGTGTGTTTCAGAAACATAGTTTGATTCACGAACCCAAAGTTCATTTTTTAACATTCCTGATTACGTGTTATATCGCTACGATGGCGCTAAAACCAGCCGAGGTAGTGGATTTTGTATTTTTGTGAAAGAAATGTACTCAACATCTTCACTTCGAGCGAATAAAGTTAGCGAAGGCATTGAAATGGTTTGGTTAGAAGTGCAAATACAAAAACACAAATCAGTAATCATTGACAGCCGTTACCGGCACCCATCGCCTCCCCAAAATCTAACACTAGATTTCATTGATGAAACCTTCAAAGAACTCCTTCAGGCAAAAAAGGCATTCTTTGCATTCAGAGATTTTAATGTTGACTTAACGGACAAAAACAATCAGCTAAGCAAACTATTGCATAAGCTTAGCCTATCACAAATGGTCAAAGAACCGACTCGCATCACTAAAGTCTCTAAAACTCTCCTCGATCTGGCAATCACAAATAATCCCCCCGCAATACTTAGCACAGTAATATTACCTGCTATTTCCGATAACCACTCAATAAAATGTGAAATTAATACTGCAAAGGAAAGACAAAAATACCGCTTAATGACTTATCGCTCGAAAAAGCACTATTCAGCAGAACTATTTCAAGAAAAACTACTCGATAGGTCCACCGAATTCCAGAATATGATGCAATCTGACGATGATGACATTCAAGTGTCCGATGTTTGGTTTCTGGAGAGAAACAAGGTCGGTAACAGGAGCGGACGATTATGATTGATTGAGCATCACACGACTGGCAACAACGCCATATAAAGGCTGCGAGACGGGGCGGCAGCAGACAAGAGAAAACGCAAGACAATGAAGGCAAGAGTAACCGCTCGCGCACATCTTCAACGAGAACTTCACAGCAGCTCTCGACGAATGTGCACCTTACGTCACCAAAAAAGCCAAGCCAAAACGGACTATTTGGATTACTGATGAAATTAAAGAGATGAGCAGAATAAAGAAAGCTAACTTGCGAGAGTATAAAAACAATAGATCAAACAGTACCTTATACAAAAGATATAAAGAACATGAAAAAAATTCTTCGAAAGAAAATCACTGAAGCGAAACAAACTCACTTCCACCAGGAGCTGATAACGGCTAAAAATAACCCGAAACGAACTTGGGAAATCATTAGTGAGGTAGCCCCATATAAAAATTCAGACAGTATAAGTAATTTTGAAAATCCCTTGGCAACAGCCACGGATTTCAACACATTCTTTTCAAAAGTAGGGGCTCAAGTTTTCAGTGAGGTGTGTACCAATCCAGATGAAACAACAATTGAAAATTCATGCCCCACTGCACCCTCGAGGGCTGGTGTCAAGTGGAGACCCCGTCCTGTCAATCTACCGGAGTTAAGTAATATCTTAAACTCACTAAAAAACACAAAACAGTTGGACATGATGGTATCAGTCTTCAAAATATCAAAGACAGTTTCCCTGTTACAGCACTATGGATTCGTCTGATAATTAATACATCAATAGTAACCAACATGTTTCCAAACCAATGTAAACACTCCATTATTAGACCGTTGCATGAAAGTGGTGACCTAAATACAGCATCAAACTACATGCCCATCAGTCTTTTGCCTGTTATGTTCAAACTATTGGAGAAAGTGGTGACAAATCAACTGTTATTTCACCTGGACGAGTCAAATCTACTCCAACAAAATCAATACGCCTATAGAAGAAATACTAGCACACAAGACACTCTGTTCAATATCTCTGAAAAAATATACAGTGACATCGATCAAAAGAATGTAACACTCTTGCTGCTACTCGATCTCTCTAAGGCGTTCGATAGCGTTGAACATGATAGACTTCCACGTAAAATACTGAACTTGCGAATAGACACGCAATGGTTTGAAATTTACTTGTAAAATCGATCTCATGCAGTCCGCATAGAAAACAAATTATCCTCATTCATTCAAAACAATTTTGGTGTTCCCCAAGGATCTATTCTTGGTCCGCTACTGTTTTCTATTTTCATTGATGATTTCCCTCCAATGCCTTCTAACACACGGATCTCAGTGTTTGCAGATGATTTTGAAATGGCAATAACAAGTTCTGTATCGGAAATATCACAGACACAAATTAAAGCCGAAACTTTACTGACTAGCTTGAAATCATGGTGCGACCGAAATGGTCTCTAATTAAAAGCTAATAAAACAGAATGCATTATTTTCGGATTCAGAGATGCAATTAAAAAACTTCAGAACTTTCCCTTGCAGTTGGAAATGATAAAATTAATGCGTCAGAAGAAGTTAAAAATCTAGGTACTGTTCGATAGAAACATGTCCTTCAAATCGCATGTTAAGAATACTTGCAATAAAATTTACGGAACTTTAATGTGTTTTCATCGCATAAAGAGTATGCTAGATGAAAAATCCAGGTTATTAGTCATTCAATCCCTGGTGTTATCGCGCATTGACTACTGCAACCTAGTATGGGGAGACTTACCTCAATACCTTCAAAGGGACTTACAAAAGTGCATAAACTTTGCAGCCAAGGTGGTATGAAACGGTAATTTCAAAAGAAGTGATCACGTAACCCCTCTCCTCCATAAACTCGGCTGGATTCCTATCCAAAAAAGGCTCCTCATGCAGAAGGCCCAATACGTATTCTCCTCGTTATATCTTCCTCAGAGCAATGCTGAGATAGTGCGTTTCCATCCACCCACGGTAACCAACCAAAAACCGAACAGAAACAATGATGTCTTAAGGCCCTATTACGAGGGGCAACACTTTGCCTCGGTTACGGCAACTGAAATGACGCAACTTGTGGGTGCGCTATCACACTAGGCAACCAGTGTGGCGTTGCCAATTGCAGATGGAGGTTGTAGCTCGCAGTGACTGCGGCATTTTACATCTTCATTTCATCATTAAATAAAAAGCATTAAGAACGTATACAAAACTTAGGTCCTGTTTTGCGCTTTTAAATGTCTACGCATTATTTATTGTCTTCATTCTCTAACAACGGATGAGATTGAAGGGTCATACGACTATTGATTCAATATAATTCTTTTGATGTATTATTGACTTCTAGGAAAATATTTAATTTGTGAGAATCAATATAAAATGCAGTAATATAAACATTATAATATTGTAATAAATTTTTAACATCTTTTTTACAGCTCATATTCGCAAATCAGTATAATAATTGGTTTTTATACCGCACAGAAATAAACAAAAGAAACAACAAATTACTTAATTAAACACATTCATTTCCTATATTGATATGCGAAGTTCGAGTAGTTAGGTTCAAGTCTAAAAAACACATTAAATGGTTTGATCATTAAGGTGGCTTAAGACGGAGGGTTTCTTCCCCAGGGTGACGCCCCTACTTTACCCCTCTCACCCGCTCAAGCTTCCCCACTTGCATTTAGACGGAGGGTGAGATGCCCAGGGCTGCCGAAATTGGTGCGCTCAGCAAATATACAAGTTTCCCTTACAAAAATGTATTTTGATTTCACTGGAGTGAGATTTTTATTATGGGCAACTTCAAAAAGAGGGATCTGTTGATTTCGAATGACAATAATTGCAAAATAAATGTAGGCAACCCCTCAAACTATGTCAATATAAATGAGATTTATTTTGGTGTAGCTGCAGAAAGCATTCTCCTGAGAAATGTCAACAAAATATGTTCCAAAAAACTAAAAGAGTTTGGATTAAAAGGTCTGAGTAAATGTAATTCAATAATACCATATTCAATGTATTTCTCCCATTTCGTGAAAGAAGAGCAGCATGAAAAGATAAATATGAAGTGGCGAGAACTGTTTGTTCAAGATGCTCCTTTCAAGACAAAAACTGTGTCTGAAAAATTCTGGTACGCAGCTTTGTTACTCGCTGCTTCCCGAGTTCATGATACAGCTTTTGTCAGTACCGCATTATTTTGCTGCAGCTAGAGAATTTTTTCAACCCTATCAACACAAAAGCAAAAAACAGGATTTCGGTTAAAAGAGCAAGACCAAATGCATGAATGCGATCAAAATCTACGTTAGAGAACATAGACTGCACAAACTGGAACCACGACGGTAGCTTAGTCAACAAATTAAATAAAAAACATTGGCGGCAGATGAAGAAAGAAGAGGAGGAAAAAGTTTCAGTCTAACAGGAAAAGTAGGTAAAACCTTAAAATTTTCGTTTTATTGCTAGTTAAATAGATTTGGTTCGCTTTAACAATTTTTGGTCCGTTTTCATGTAGGTTTTGTACGATCATCAGAAAAAAATCGGTAACCTTGGAGATAACAGTGACTGAGTGAGGATGTCGAAATGTAATTCAAGGTACGTGCAGGAAAGATGCTATTTTTAACCTGCAAACTATTTCACGGAGGCCGGCATAAGATCAACGTATTTGTGAAGAATTCAAGAATTACTTCTTAAACGAAGGCCAAATGCCTTGGTAGAAGCGAATGTGTCAATGAGATTAATAAGGAATGGAGGCGAATCAATAAAACTTCGCACAGATATGGCTTCTTATATGACCTTAATGCCCAAACTAAGGAATAATACAATATAGCTTGCCCAGTAGATGTATATAGAGACAAAAATAAATGAAATATGCGTGATAGTGTCTGATTATAGGAAATAGAAATAAGTAACAAAAATGATATCCGTCTAGTCCTTTCACGAGCCATCTTGTGTTAATAATAGCATGACAGCGAACAATTCGTGTTACTATTGTTAGAGGTAATTACTTTAGAATTTGATCGAAAATCATTTCAGCTACAGATCATTTCAGCGATAGTACTTAATAAAAAATTATTTTTACAGCCGCAATAAATACAATCAGACTGACGCTTTGCTTTCAATAAATCTATCAAAGTGAAAACTTTAGCCTTCAGACACTTATCCAGATCAGGAGAGACTTTTTGCATTGAGATTACGCATGAGAACATGACGACAGAGCAGCTAAGACATACATCCTGCCTTCAAGACTGTCTGGAGCACACTGTCCATGGAGCTACTCCCTCCACGGCACTGTCGCTCTGTCGTTCTCAGGCAGTCCCAGCATGTAGGGCAGCAGCTACAACACCCCTGGGGAACGAGTGGGAGGCATTATTCAGGGTTTTTTTAAAGAGGCGGGGAGGGGGAGAGGGCGTTGCCCCGGGGAAGGCACCCTCCGTCTAAAGCCACCTTTAGCAAGCCAATCTTTAGCCCATAATCTTTTGCGGAGTTTCTTCTTCTTTTTGAACGCCAAAACGATGAGTAGACTTGCTTTGGCCACAATTAACCTCTCACGACAACGCATGGTGAAGCACTGCCAAGCTTGCCAGTGACGCGCAACTTCAGTCACGGGAACGTACGCGTGAACGGGAGTGTTTTGACCACAGTCTTTGAGTGTGAGTGTGACTGACAAAAAAACTGATAGTGTGAATGGCCCTTAAGACTATGGTTTTGCGAATACCGAAAGTTGGTCAATAGAAACTACGTTATTGCAGTCGTCAGCATGTGGAAAATGGAGGCTTTGACAAAATTTTAAACAATTTCAACAATTTATTTACTACAGGTGATAAAGAGGTAGAATGTTTCTTAAGTCTAATACAAAGGTCAAATTTGAATATAGCTACCTGTGGGCCCGAATAAGTTCAGCGACTTCTAGGGCATCCTACAATTTCATTATTCATGGGTGTACAATAATGTTTAACCTAATTCACTAGGCCTAGTTTTGCATTAGACTGATCAACAAGATAATGAACTCGATATTGATGTTTCATTTAACAATATAGGTCATATGGACTATTTATAACAGTACATTCGATAACGATTTATGAGCAGACTGAAAATCAGCGATATTACTCATGGCAAATTACATTATTAGGACCAGACATGTACGAGGCAGTATTTGACTTGGTGATCTTACACGACTAGTATTCTGATAAGAAGTGAGACTCACGATTTCTTTTGTATACCTTGTAAGAATTACTTTCACGGATCTCCGCAGGTATTGAGTTCCAAGTTTTAGTTAAAACGTATAGTATACTGTGTTGCGAGCGGGCCTTCGAATAATAAGGAAGCATGAATTTACTTCTATTTCGCGTTAAATGGTCGTGATGACCAGTCTGCGCAGTTAATAATTGTTGTAGGCTATTGTCGCCATCATTAGTTAATGTTTTGTAAATGAAATTGCAGATGGAGATTTTGTAGAGATCCGAGAGTTCAAGTATTTTTAAATTTTTGAATGAATCATTTGTGTGAGCGTTATATTCTAGGTTCTTTACCGCTCTGATGGTTTTTTTTGCAGAGTAAAAATTATATTGGTTTCATTATTATCAGTTCCATGCCATGCTTCTATTCCGTATTGCAAGTATGGTGAAATGAGCGTTCGATAAAGCATTAGTAAGGCTGTTTCAGGCAGGAAACTTTTAACTTTATTCAGGATTACGATGGATTTTGATAATTTAGAACTAGTATGAGCGATGTGCTCTTTGAAGGTCAGATGTTTATCTATTATGATGTATCCTTGTGGAACTCCATGGCAAATTGTCTGTGGGACCGATTTTGCGTCGCCAATGGCAACGTATTGCTTCCGATTTGTTAGGTATGATCTGAACCAATCATGGGCAACCCTACGAATGCCATAACAGTGTAGTTTCGAGAGTAATATGTTATGGTCCACGCAATCGAATGCTTTTCGAAAGTCAAGAAATACAGAGATGACAGTCTTTCCGTTATCTATATTAGTATAAAGGAAGTGTAAATGATTTAATATTGCCTGTGTTGTTGATTTTTTACAGCGAAAGTCGTATTGTTTTTCATAGAGAAATGATTTTTGTTCAAAATAAGAGTACACTTTTTTATGCACAATTTTCTCGAATCCCTTGCTAATAATTGGTAACACGGAGATAGGTCGATGATTGTTTACGCAGGTTTTTTCACCATTTTTAAAGATAGGGGTTACTCTAGCAACTTTGAGGGAGTTCGGGAAATTGCCTAGTAAGAGAGAGACTGGTTAATAATATTGGATATCAGCGGGGCTACAATATCAGCAATAATTTCAAGTATTTTAGTCGGAAACGTTTGTAACCCACTCAATTTATTTTTCATGTTGTTTATGCACGCAATTACATTGGAGGAGTTTGTAGGCGTAAAGAAAAAGGAGTTGTGTTCTCGAATATGAACCAAAAATTCCAGGTGTCCAGTAGGTTCACTTGGAATACCATTGGCTATAGTTTTCCCTACGTTTACAAAGAAGTTGTTAAAGAGATTAGCAATTTCTTTCTTCTCATGGTATTTTACATTATCTTGAATAATACATTCAATTTTCTTTTTATCGGCGTTATTCAGTTTACAACAAGAGTTAAGGAGGCACCAAGTCTTTTTAACGTCAGCTTTGAATTGAGTGAACTTGAGGGTAAAGTAGCTCTTTTTTGATGTTCTTATCTAGTTTGTCACATAGTTTCTAAATCGGTTATATGTTTCTCTAGATATTCGCCTTTCGCAAAGGAGGGCTAGGTTTTCTAGACGTTTCTTTATATTTATCACGATGTCACTAGTAATCCAGGGCTTTTGTTTATTTTTCGGGGTAACTGTACGAGTTACATTTGGGCAACACTGATTGTATGCGGTCATTATAGTTTCAGTCAACATAACTACTGCCTCATCAATGCTCCTTGCATTATTGTTTTGTTGGGAGATGTGCAATGTCGGCATTGATTCTTCTAGAACGGTGCGCATTTCTTCTAAATTCGATTCGTTTATTTTACAGTATGAGTAGGTTTCAGCCCGTGCTTTGGTGCAAGCAATATAGACATTTTCTTAATAAGAAAAACTGTAAAATGATTTGATAAGTCAGAAGTAATTATTCCAGAAAGAAAATCAGTTGGGTCTGTCATCAAGATATTGTCAAGCAGCGTAGCTCATTCTGAGGTTATTCGTGTAGGCTTTGTGATGATCGGAAGGAAAGATTTAGAATGAAATGCATTTAGGAAATTAGAGATTGGTTCATAGCTTTCATGTTTCAGTAAATCATAGTTGAAGTCACCGCATATTATTATGTCATTGTAGAAGTACCTGTTCAACTGAGAAATAATAAGATTAAGTTCATTAAGAAAGGATATAGAAAAGGCTGTAGGAGGCCTATACACCGTTCCAAGCACAATTCGTTTGCCATCTCTAGACAGTTCTATGAATAATGATTCTATATGATCCTGATTCAGTGTTGCACTTGCTATGATTCTCGAATCTATGTGCTTAGAAATGTATGTACTGGTGCCCCCGCCTCGCTTGTTTTTCCGTAGCGAATGGTAACTATGATAATTTTCAAATTTAATCATGTCGTTGGTCGAGTCATCTAGCCAGCTTTCGGTGAATCTAATCACATCTAGGTTATACTTAAGTTCAGTATTAGTGCATTGTATCTCTTCCAATTTTGGATAGAGTGACCTAGAGTTCCAACACAGTAGCGAAAAATCCTGCCGGGTTATTCATATAGATTCGTTGAATTTTGATACATTAGTATATCTGCAGTTTTCAGAGTCGTTTAGGTTTGGAAATATTCTGTTCAAATGATTGAGATCTGGGTCGATTTCATCTAATATATCAGCGTGATCATTCATTCAAAATTAGTAAACAGTAGGCAGTAAGTACTATTGTATAACCTAAAACGAAATACAGAGTCAAGATTAAAGGATATTCCTATCTAAAAACTAGCTTAGAAAGTATAGAAAAGAGTAAAAAATCTAGTGTGATTTCGTGAGTACACACAATACTCAGCCCATGAGCGAACAATATTGGAGTTCAATTACAGTATTGATGCGTACAAATTGCTGAAGGCGATGTTACAAAGTTCACATACAACAGGTAATAAGTTTCAAAAATTTTAGTGACAATGATAATCTAATCAGCTAATATGGTTTACACACAATAATAATTTTATTGGTAAAAAATTACATACAATTTATGAGGAAAAGCGAACAAGGTGGATATCAATATTCCATTATAACATTGGTAGGTACAAATTGCTGATAGTGTTGTTGCAAGTTCACATACAGCTGTCATAAATGTTCATATATATCTGTCATACAATTATCAAAATTGAGGTGAAACTGACGTATATATCTTTAGAGGTTGGAACTGATTCATGACATGAAGTTATGCAGTTTGAAGTTTTCGTGTAAAGTTATAGAATTATAGGGGTTATCGACATACGTGTGTATAATTTGACACAGTTACATGTTTTGATACCTAATTGAGGTGATCACCCCAGACCTGTTTCGATGATTTGTCCAGTTGCAGCATCAGGTATTGGTCGAGCTCTTCTGGCATGTTAATCTGACGTCTTGAATCCGGTCGTCCAGGGGTGAATGCGAAGATGTTTCCGTCCTGGGTCCTCGTTGTTCCATTTTTTCCGGGAATTTTTTCCTGGCTACTCTCAAGGTGTACATGATCTTGGCTCTTGAAGGTATTAGATATTCATTTATGAAGAACTTTGGTTTATTTACTCGGCAGGCAGAGAGAATTTCGCGTTTCTTGTTATAATGTTTCAGTTCGAAAGCGATGTTTCTTCGATCCTCGTTTCCAGTTAGTGCTTTTCTTCCCATTCTGTTAGCTGACGTGATGTCAGCATCACTGAGGTCAATGTTGATGTCCTTCAGAATTTTGCAGACTGTTTCTTTGCAATTTCTGTTGTTGTGTGATTGAGGTAGTTCCCCCCCCCCCCGGAAATAACGAGAGTACATTTTCTATCTTCTAGGTCTCGGCGCTGATCATTTTTTTCCAAGCGATCGAGACGCGACTCCAAGCTATGTATTTTCTCATTCTGTTCTTCAAGAATTTTTTTGTGTTCTGTTTCATTTCCTGCTATTGTTTCAGATAGTGTTTTAAGGTGGCTTATTTCATTTCTTATTTTGTCAATATCACTATTAAATTTTGTCATCACTAAGTCGAAGTATTTTATTAGGACAGAAACAACTTCCTTGCCGTCTTTCGTTAGGCTAGACACATCAGGATATTGAACAAACTTCGGCTGAAACTCACAGCTGTTATTGCTGCTGCTGCTGTTGTTGCGTTGCTTCTTGAGCCCCATCTTGTAGATTGAGAGAGTTGGCTTCCTTGTGTAAACGAGGGTTGAACACTTTCAAACTTTTTGAGGGAATATCATATTCTTAGTTTGATGATTTGTATGTTTACATCACATTTGAATCCTCATGGCGAGAGAGGGTACCCATTTAGGTTAAAAGTACATTCTTTCTAACAATAGGCACTTTGTTTCAGAGCGAGCGCAACGCACATCCTCACCACGCAGAGTCTCTGAGGACACTGAATTTGTTCTGAAGCTCCTGCCAGATTGCTCGCAAGCTCGAGTGCGAAGAGTACGAGATGTTCATCCAATGTACTCTGGTGCACAGCGGGCACAACTAAACTTTTAAATAAATACGAGTAGCCAACATATTTGCGATCATATCAATGCTTGGAAATGAAGTTCAGTGGTTGTCGACCTGCCCTGAGTCTTTTAAGTCAGTGTTTTATAAACTTTGCATAGATGACCCGTTCCTGCTTTTTCCTGAACTATCTCACGCCTAATTGCTCAAAATCGAATATTCTTGAGATATTGGGTTTTAGCTGCCATAGGAAGGGTAAGATGTCAGGTACATCCTGTGAAAAAATGAAGTTCGTACGTTCATTGTTTCGCCCGCTACGGGGGTTTGAAGTATGGGGGGGAGGGGAGGGGGAAGTGATATTTTATCATGTTACACCTTCCCCTTGGCACTTTCTTCACGGCTTGACGTTGCTATGCCTTCTTCTATGTCTCATCTTTACTGTATAATGATTTCAAGGGTCCTAGCTGACCCAAAAAAAAATAATAAAGAAAAAATTGAAATTGTTTATATATCTTTGTTTACCTGTTTTGCCTTATTTTGGAGGACCGGGATGTGGGGCTTCAAAATATAGCGTCTTCTACAGTTTTTGAGCTACAGTGATGATTTCAGTATCAAAAGAACCAGAATTTAATCCTCTACAAGATGACGTGAGCTTTTATTCATTTTCGGAATATAAAATTAGCTACATTTTCTTTTGTCGGGAAAAGTGTGAAAATGGGTCAAATTTTTGTATTTTATCATTTTTTTCAAAAAGTATTTTAAAAATTCAACATAACTCCACGTCACGTTGTAGAGAAATAACTCCACGTCACGTTGTAGAGAATACATTTCTGCTTCTTTTGATACCAATATTATCTCTGTATTTCAAAATCTGATGACGTCCATAGATTTTCCCCAGACCCCTTATTTTGACGTTTTCTTTGAATAACACGTTTTCTATGGGGAAAATTGGAATAACACATAAGTCCAATCTTAATCCTTCTTCAATTTTACATACCTATAGCAAGTTTCATGAAGATCGGTCGAATAGTTTAGGATTTTTTTTTTGGGAGTACGGTTCCCTTATATATAAAACATGCAAATATAAAATTTACTATGGGAGCAAAGCAACATCTAAATATTTCATTTTTAGACTGCCTAATTCATAAACTTGATAAATTCTAGTGCAGTGTTCATAGAAAAATGAATTTTCCTGGGCTAGGCCTAATTTTCACAGATTTTGAGGAGGCCTATTAAGATTAATAGTGTTATGACGTTGACATCCCAAGCATTTAAACATGCACCAATTTCTCTCTTTACTTCATAAATGTGACATTTCAGATCTACTTCCAAGAAAAATGGTTACTCAGTGAACTCCATAAATTCGAAAATCGGTTCATTTCTCGATAGATTTTATAGCAACAGATCTGAAGTTGGCAACTTTGACCCCTCCCGTAATATTGCCTGTGTCACTTCTTTTCTTTAGTGCGCAGTCGGTGAAATCTATACTATAATAAGAGCCGCGTCCGTCCGTCCGTCCGTCCGTCCGTCCGTCCGTCCGTCCGTCCGTCCGTCCGTCCGTCCGTCCGTCCGTCCGTCCGTCCGTCCGTCCGTCCGTCCGTCCGTCCGTCCGTCCGTCCGTCCGTCCGTCCGTCCGTCCGTCCGTCCGTCCGTCCGTCCGTCCGTCCGTCCGTCCGTCCGTCCGTCCGTCCGTCCGTCCGTCCGTCCGTCCGTCCGTCCGTCCGTCCGTCCGTCCGTCCGTCCGTCCGTCCGTCCGTCCGTCCGTCCGTCCCTCCGTCCGTCCCTCCGTCCGTCCCTCCGTCCGTCCCTCCGTCCGTCCCTCCGTCCGTCCCTCCGTCCGTCCCTCCGTCCGTCCCTCCGTCCGTCCCTCCGTCCGTCCCTCCGTCCGTCCCTCCGTCCGTCCCTCCGTCCGTCCCTCCGTCCGTCCCTCCGTCCGTCCCTCCGTCCGTCCCTCCGTCCGTCCCTCCGTCCGTCCCTCCGTCCGTCCCTCCGTCCGTCCCTCCGTCCGTCCCTCCGTCCGTCCCTCCGTCCGTCCCTCCGTCCGTCCCTCCGTCCGTCCCTCCGTCCGTCCCTCCGTCCGTCCCTCCGTCCGTCCCTCCGTCCGTCCCTCCGTCCGTCCCTCCGTCCGTCCCTCCGTCCGTCCCTCCGTCCGTCCCTCCGTCCGTCCCTCCGTCCGTCCCTCCGTCCGTCCCTCCGTCCGTCCCTCCGTCCGTCCCTCCGTCCGTCCGTCCCTCCGTCCGTCCCTCCGTCCGTCCCTCCGTCCGTCCCTCCGTCCGTCCCTCCGTCCGTCCCTCCGTCCGTCCCTCCGTCCGTCCCTCCGTCCGTCCCTCCGTCCGTCCCTCCGTCCGTCCGTCCGTCCGTCCGTCCGTCCGTCCGTCCGTCCGTCCGTCCGTCCGTCCGTCCGTCCGTCCGTCCTCCGTCCGTCCGTCCTCCGTCCTCCGTCCTCCGTCCTCCGTCCTCCGTCCTCCGTCCTCCGTCCTCCGTCCTCCGTCCTCCGTCCTCCGTCCTCCGTCCTCCGTCCTCCGTCCTCCGTCCTCCGTCCTCCGTCCTCCGTCCTCCGTCCTCCGTCCTCCGTCCTCCGTCCTCCGTCCTCCGTCCTCCGTCCTCCGTCCTCCGTCCTCCGTCCTCCGTCCTCCGTCCTCCGTCCTCCGTCCTCCGTCCTCCGTCCTCCGTCCTCCGTCCTCCGTCCTCCGTCCTCCGTCCTCCGTCCTCCGTCCTCCGTCCTCCGTCCTCCGTCCTCCGTCCTCCGTCCTCCGTCCTCCGTCCTCCGTCCTCCGTCCTCCGTCCTCCGTCCTCCGTCCTCCGTCCGTCCGTCCGTCCGTCCGTCCGTCCGTCCGTCCGTCCGTCCGTCCGTCCGTCCGTCCGTCCGTCTGTCTGTCTGTCCGAAGCCAGCCGAAAGTGTGTGATGAGCGTATCTGTGATACAAGCTCCAGCCCTATATATTTTGACGGGCCGTGTTCACGCGGCCATATCAACTCTCGAGAGATTGTATTTTTTAATTTCTTATGGCCTTTCTCTCATTTCGCCCTCTTTTTTTATTTCAAATAAAGGGGGGTGGACTAGTTAAGTAAAAATAGCTGGCTTTTTTTCGAAATATTGTATAGGTTTAGTAGTGCATGACTGCTTTGTAAATACATTTCGTACTCCTCGCACTTGAGTTTGAGAGTATTTAGGTAGGAGTTTCAGAGCAGGTTCAATTTTATCAAAGCCCCCATTTTAGCCAAACATTCTGACGAAAGCAATAACGCAGCTTACAGTGATCATTATTAGGGATTGTCAAAACCATAGTTTCATACAGATATGCGCATTCTAGAGTCCGTTTGCTTTTTTGGACAAAAGCTGGGTTATAAAAAACACTCAGTTCATTACCTTTAGCCGTAGTTAATGAATGAACGCAATTAACGTAATTTAAAACGGTTTTTTAAAAATTCTGATTCGTAAATAGTTAATTTTGACTTTGTACTTCTACAAAATTCTTACCGCTAATGATGGCCTATGGTCGAAACGTTTGAAAGTAGGTTTTATTGGAATATTTATCTTCATGATTATATTAGCTCATTTTGCTCTCTCATTATTATATGCAATGATTATTAGATCTTTTATTTTCCTTTATTCTCAGAAAACCCCAAGTCGTATAAATCTTCATCAGACGTGTAATCCTTGTTCACAAATGTACTTGTTGGGATACCATTGAGATAATTTTCGCTTATGTATACAATAGTGAAGACTTTTCTCCGTCCAATCTGTTATTTTTCGTCAAAGTTTGAAGAGATTGCTCACAATCTGCACGACGTTAATTAAAGTCTGTGTATTATGAAAAATGCAAAATCAGTGACGTCTTAGTGAAAAATAATATGTCTGCAAGGGTTGATGATCAAGACCAAAGGTTCTCAATAGAAATAAAAAATGATATAGGTAGGGGTAAATAATTGAAGTACCTGATAAGTACCTGAGTAAAATAAAACAGTTCTTTCTAACCTTCTTGTTTGTCGATCAATTTTTGTAGCTATTGATTTTTTCTACGGGTGTTGGGAGCAAATTTGGAAATACATATAGTTAGAGGGTCAATTATTGAACAAAGCTTGAGAACGGCTGATCTAGATGCAGCTGTAATATGCTAGTTTAACTGTGATAGAAGAGACTATAAGTCTCATAATAAATGTTACATTAGCTTGACCTGCATGAACCCGAAACAGGGAATAGCTTCTCATAAATACTAAGGTTCTATTTTTTAATATATCTGTATGCCTTCATATGAGAATCATTACCTTAACACAAAAATATTATATAATGTTATTAAAATAGAGCAAAAACAAACGATAGAATCGTTACACATCCATAAGCTAAATCTGCTCCCAACGAGAACACTAACTTTTTTGCTATGCTATTATTTACTAGAACTGCACCGTAGAAGTTTGATGTAATCGCTCGATTGTTCAATTCGACCCTATTGCTTGTGCCATTAACACCCATAGTTGTGCTATACTTATACCTGGTCTTGAAAATACGTATAATGCAGGATGAATTTTGTCTTTTTTCATTTTTTATGTCGTAATTTTCAGCATTTTTACTGCGTTTGATATAGTTTGAACATCAGATTTGCATTTTATCGATGCGACTGAACAAATTTGTTGTAAATTTTCATTCTAAAAATGTTCATACATCGAAACGTCACTTTTTATCCTCTTTAAAAGGTTTTGAAATTTCAAGGATTGACAGTGTTTCATTTAACTATTAGAGTGAATTTCTTCTTTAACACGTGACGAACTTAAAATTGATCATATTTATATCGATCATATCCTCACCCGAGACAATTATTAACTTGACATTTTATATGAACGGATGAAAGTAATTTTAAAATATGCTCCATTTTATAAAGCAACTCAAACTCAGTGACTTTGTTCGTCCGTGATATACAGTCATTGTACAAGGTGACGCCGTTTTCATTCTGAGTTTATGGAGTGGGTAAAAATTCAAAGAACGTAGTTTCGGTCCTCCATAATTAGGGTGTCGTATTAAATGTTATAGGAACGCATTTCATGTTATCGTAATCTCAACGCTGCTAAGTTAAATGTCACGACCTACCCATGTCAGGTAATTTTTTCCATTACTGCAGCATCAGTTGTAATGTCTCTTTATACAAGGCCCGAATTAGGAGTAATTATGCATCACTTCAGAAATATTTAGTAGAAGTTGCCACAACTAGTGTCGCTAGTTCTAATATTAAAATATAAATTATTCCTTCAAAGCTGCTATTGTATCATTCTTTAAGTCAGCGTGCAGGTTATTGCAAAACGGTTATAGTTTCAATATTCACACTAATTAATGCGTTACCAATTTCGCTAAAAAATATTTCATGATTGCGTTTTCGCTTTTTCCATCTTTCAATTTTCATTATTTAAGAAGAAAAATTAACAACACGGAAGAGAACATAATCCATTGCTAAAAATGACGACCAATGGTTCGCAGGAATATTTCACAGAGCGGTTGCGAATTGAGCATGATTAAGATAGATGGTTGCTCAGGCAAAATGTATCCTGCGGATTCCAAGAAGACGATGATGCTGTGTAGACGAAGAAGTTAATTGTAGGTTTGAGTTGTATTTACATAATGTCGAATAAGATAAACGTGGTCGTCTCATTCTTTGTACAATGAAGAAGTGTTAGAGCAAAATACGTTCAGTTTTACTGTTAGAATTCAACATTGAAAAACATCAAGAGTGATGGAAAATACATCGTATCAAGAAAGAGGTTAGCTCCAAAATTATTTCAGGATGCAGGATTGCTAGCCTAGAGCATTACCTATTTATTTATTTTTTGTACAAACTCAAGTTACAGGACAACTCCACCCGTTGTTAAATTGGATAATCATTGGATAATCATTGATGCTCGAATTATAAGAAGTATTATTCAGTCTCGTGCTGTGCAAATGTCCGACGTCAATGCTGTGTAGAAATTTCATCCTGGAAATATAGTCCTTAACTTTTGGTGTTTCAACACATTAGTTACGTAGCGGCATACGTGTGAGTCAGGGTAAATAGTTCATTTATATACCGATATTAGTGAATACCATGCTTACTTTGTCAACTAACTTCTTATATAAATGAAGCATTGAAAAAGTATAATCATGCAATTTTGTACATTTTACACTTTTTGTATGGTAAATACGTATTCAAGCAAAGAGATCGGCTTTTCAAATCTGCTACTTAAACCTAACCTGCACTATCGTAGCATGTTAATATGAAACTTGAACGTTTTCCTGGAATGGAAACTGTAACATTCAAAAATCAAATTTAAAAATTTCTTGTCACAGCGAATTGAGTAAAGTTGCGTCAGGCTAGGAAGAACGAGGTGGTTTCAGGTTAGGTTAGGTTATGTAAGGTAACCTTAGGCTTGGTGGGGTTAAGGTGGATGAGGGTAGGTTTGATTAGGTTGACCCCAAAGGGGGATACAATTATAGTCAATGAACATTCGAATTTTCATAAGGATGATGCGGGGTTTCGTGCTGAAACCAAAGCATGCCCCCATGGGGTTGGAACAACCGGGGAAACTGGTACATTTGTAAATGGAAGCTAAGTCAATGCAGAATCAAAAAGTTATAGTCACACGCACACATAATAGTTGTGCCACTGTGAGCCCTAAGTCCCTTCCCCAGGGTTTTTTTGACATTTTAAATTTTGTATTTTCATGAACCTACAGCCCCTCGAAGTGATACCACTATTATATCTATGGGAATTACCACTTCCAGGAGAAAAAAGAGAGGTACTGAGCTGAGAGTTTGGTCGGCCTTCTTTTAGTTAAAATAAAATGTTTTTGTTCGGGTACGGACCGTCTTTTTTTCGGTTCACTGCTGTCTTGTTCTTAAACGCCTACTACATTTTCAACTTTTATCTTGTTTCGAAACTTCTTTCTTAACTTAACTTACTATTTCTGAGTATCTTCTATATTGGTTCCACATTCCTATTTTTAAATACCTTTCCCTCGGCTCTGTCTGAATCGCTGTTGTTGCAGATCGGGAGATTTAAACTAACATCTAATTTAATCCACTCGACCTGTTGAATGTTTTGTTTCCAAATGCCTTAGTTCATCATCAACATGTTATGACGGTTACCCTTGGTCAATTCGTTACCAATTCCCGACCCCCTCAGGGGAGACAATTTTGTATCTATCGGACTTTGCACTTCCCGGAGGAAATGGATGGTCCAGAGCTCACGGTCAAGTAGGCCTACTTTATATTGAAATATAATGTTTTTGACAAGTTATGAACCATATTTTTTCGGTTTACGGTGGTCCTATTTTTCAGCACTTGCCACTTAGTTCAAACCGGACATCTAACGATGTGGATTTGAACTAATAGGAAAAGAAGATGTGTCTTTATATGATGCATTGATTTGTATTTGTGATTTATTATACATTATTCTTCTATCAAATAGTATAAAAAATAAAAACCTAACGTGAATGTTTCAGTGATGGCTTTCTGTAACGGTGCTTTCGAGTGTCAAATCTGCAATGAAGACTATGACTCGGATCTGCGCAAACCTCTTGTATTGTCGTGTGGTCATACCTTTTGTCTCGCTTACCACGAACAAATGGCAGGCTCTTCATGCAGAAAATGCCCGAATTGTAGAATTCTGAAAACGCAAACGGTGGATCAACTGCCCGCTAACTATGCCTTAATGACCTCTAAGGAGAAAATTTCGTCGTCCTTATTCCTTTCTAAGTCTGCTGACCTCTGCAGAAATCATGGATGTCAGCTCAACTATTTCTGCCTGGACTGCATAGGTTTCGGCTGCTGGAAATGCAGCCAAGACTTTCCCTTCAATCACCGTGTTGAGTCATTTGAAGACATTGTGAGGATTTCCCTCACAAACCTCTCCAGGGTAGCTTGAGAGGCGCTTCAAGTTTGGAACCTTAGGAGTTCCAGCGAGGCAGCCCGGCAGTAAGGTCGGAGGTCGCAGGGCGGAGACAGAATATACTTTGATACTTTTTGATACTTGGGATACTTTGGATACTTGTGAATTTCACTGTTCGCTTTACCACGTTTTATTGCGTTAAATTTGTGTTAGTTGCACTCCTCAACTTACGAGTGTGTAATGCCCTTGGTGCCTTTTAACGGTTCCGTTACGAGCCTTTTACGTACTTTCTAAATCGTGAATCGATTTTTCCGGCTTGTGCCATCACGTGCGCGTTCGTGGGCCCCACGTCACCGCCTTCTACGTTCTTGGGACCCACGTCTGCACGTCACCGCCGTCTCGTCTGATTATTCGGCTTCTGCCCTTCATTCTCATTATTATTGTGTGCCTGTGTGTGCTATTGAATCTTTCTTGTTGCCGGCTTTCGCTTGATCATCTTACTTAGAATTACTCTAGGGTTGCCTTGGTGACCACTATAACCTACTTCTCGCGTAACTAATTAATTTTCGGTTGCGAGCTCAAGCTAATATAGGGGTGTCTGTAACTCCTCTAAATTTGAGCTCCTTCCTTACCTCAGACTATTCTCTTGCTTGAAAGTCCGGTAGTATACCTTAAACTTAACCTTATCTACTCGTTCGCCTCAAAGTCTCAACACTGGACGAACCATGAAGTTCAGGTGTGCTCATTATTTCGTTTAAAACCAATTGTGTAAACTATGTGAAATTTTTATTGCTATATTCGTTATTATTTGACAAACGGTACTAACTGACCTTCTTGCAACGATTTGTCTTACGAGAACCCTTGTCTCCACGCAGTATACTGGCATTCTGCGTGACGAGCGGGCCTGTGCTGAATTCTCCGGTGTCTTTTACCCCTCGCAGCTGCGCTTGCTTGCGCTTGCTTAGGTAAATAGGAATATGTGAAGTAATCTCGCTTACGTTGCAATTTGCCTTATTAAATTTGAGAGGTTAGTGGTCTGGTAATTTTGTCTTGGATTCATTTAAGGTTTTTTGTATCAGACCAGTCCATGCTCCTGCTGTGTTTGCGGCGTTTTCGTGGCCCTTTAACTTTTCCGCCGCCGGCACGTGCTTGTCTTCGTCAAGAGGGGGACCGCTGTCTCGACTGCAGCTGTGCCGTGTCGCGCCGTACGTGTGGCCCAGGCGTTTTCCTGCGGAGGCGTACGACGACTTGCGGGCAGTCCAAGAGCGTATCTCCGGCGTGTCTGCGTCTTTCCGCCTGCTTGGTGGCCTACGATTGTTGATCGCTGGCGAGTCAAGATTATTAGCAACAACGTGTCAACTGCCCAGCATAAGCCGCTTTTGGAGCCCTATCGCACTTGGGCGACGACTTGCGTCTCTGCGGAGTTGTGCCCTTATGAAACAGGAATTTACGCACAAGAACAACTTTTAACCTTAATTAAATTAACTTCTATCGAAATCGGTCAGGGCCGTAATAAACGTGAAACTATTGGACGCCCCGTGTCAATAGTTTTTAATTACTAAAACTTTTGTTGCCTGCCTCTGATTAGAGCTGGCTGTTGACTGTTCAACTTTTCCCCCATCCGCTGCTGCATGGGATTCTCGAATAATACAGTAATTTTTCTTGTTCCTTCTTTTATTTAGTCTTCGTTAGATTGTGCGGGCGGAAGTATCCCACAACATAATGATTTGTGTTTTAGTGGCGTGTGCTGAAACAGAGTTACGCCAGAAATTTCAACGAAAAGCTGATTGATTGAGAGGAATTCCTTCGATCCGAACAAAGATGTTAGCGTTACGTGAACATTTGAAGAAATACGAAAAAGAATTTGAATTCTGGGACGGCTTCGAAGAAGTCTCAGAAACATCTGTGGCGAAAGATCTCGAAACGTGGCATGTGCTTACATCGAACAGTGCAGAAAAGGACCATAAAACATTGAAAGAAATTCTGCGTCGGTTGAATGATGGGAAGTTTCCTCAGATTTAAAATATGCTCTACATCGAAGAGAAAACGACTGAGTTTAGCAACATAACCACCGACCTGAGGGTAAGTTTGTCTGGTTTGAGTGCGAGACGAGCTATAGCTTCTAATGGTCGATGTTTTGTTCATTCCTTTAATTTTCCATCGTTATAATCTCACACTATTTTTCAACAATTTCTCCACTTTTCTACATTAACATTTTATTCATCGGAAATTTTAAAAAGAACAACTCTCTTATATTAAGAAACCTTTAAAGCCAATATGTTGCCATGTATCTCATGTGGCAACTTGAGAAAAAAACGGTTTCGTTTTTTGTCTAGAGTAAAACTATGAACACACTAAGTGAAAAACGACGTTTTGACCTTCTGCTGTGGTCTTCATCAAGGTATATCTGCAAAAACATAAGACAAATCTTACTAAACCTGAACGTACGAAGTCTGTGAGTATCTAGACTAAAGAATTATAAACAAAGTCTTTCAGTAGTTCATGGTAAAATTTAAGAAGCTAGTATGATAAACGGAGCAGACAAGAAGAGGGTAGTGCACTGGTCGAAGCTTGGCCTGAGACTGGCGGCGTGAGTTCTTGACGATCTCTTAAAGTAACCTCTTGTGCTCGGCATGCTGTTTCTATGTGAACAAGTTTAGGTAGTTGGAAAATTCGTTGTACTTCACGTTTATTATCGGTGCATGTTTTATAATATTTTAGGCTTCTGCAATTCTGATTGATGCTGTGGGCATTATGCTGAAAGCTGGAAGAAATGCATTCAAGTTTGGTGATCATCTCTGAAGTGTTTGAAGATGCTGCTGGATGAATAACGATGCTGTTTTGCTCTTCTCTCTAGCGTGCAGGTGGTGTGTCCTACGTAGGACGCCTGGCAGCTTTCCTCTGGGCAGGTAAACTTGTAGACCACGTCCGCGCGCTGAAGATCCGGTTCTCGAAATCTGGTAGTGAAGAATGTTGCTAGTTTTCGTGGCTTGAAATACGGCTTGAGGACAATTTTATTATGATCTGCTGTTATATTGACCATGTTAATCTTGCATTTTTCAATGACGTCTAAATGTTCAATGTGACCGAGATGATATCTGAGTGAAGTTGAGTCTGATATGAACAAAATATGAAGAGAAGTTTTTTTATCTGGATTGGTCTAACGGTCTACTTATGTCGCGGTGTTTGTAAAGTTGATGTTTTATGATATCATACGTGAACAACCTAACGCAACAATTTAATTGCACTTGAATTTAAATCTTTTTTAAGTATTGGAATAACCGGGAAACTGGTACATTTGAAAATGAAAGTTAGGCCAATGCAGAATCAAAAGGTTATAGTCATAAGCTCACATAACAGTCGCGCCACTGTGAGCCTTAAGTCCCTTCCCCAGGGGGGTTGCAGTCAACAGTTTTGGCTAATAACACACATGAAATAAGTGTTTTAAAAGTTTTCAGCCAAATGTTGCTTAATTTCGGTGCACTGTATCGAAATGTGCAACTAATTTCTATGCAACAGGTAAAATTTTAAGATACGAGATAGCATAAATAAGCTTCTAAACGAAAAAAATAAGCACCTTCTACTAATATGGTGAATCAATAATGACTACAATAATTATTCTGCCCTGCATTACGTTTGTGACTGTCCTAATGTGCGTCTGATTGGTTTCAAACGATTCTTTCATTAACTGATATCGTGGTACAGCCACCTTACGACGACGATCTTCACGACGTCTAACCTATCGTTCTAGGCGATCCGACAAATTTCTTAATGCGTTTTCTCATTAGGAGTTTGCTGGTATTCTGAATGCCTAAGATATCTCGAATGACTGCAATGCTAATTAATGACATTTATAGCTCACTTCACTCGGGAATTATCATCTTGAACAATAGGCAAACGTATATTTTGTTTAGCTTACAGCTTATTGTAACAATGCTGATTCCGTTTAACGGATACCTTATTTAAAGGACCTTTCCTGTATAGTTGAAACAGCCCCAGAACATCAAAAATCTTCCCCCTCCTTGTATCGCTCATTGTTCACAGGCTTCGCCGAGGGCTTTGAGGTCTTAATTGAACACGAAGGCGAGCATTATAATTTTGGTGCTTTTGGGAACTAACGTGTGCGAGCTTTTGCCCAGATTAAACGATTGGTCTTGTGGGGGGTCGGAGGTAAAATCAGCAGCTTACGAGCCACTTAGGACATATATCAATTGCATGGAGTTCTACGCAAAAATTTTATTCAGAAACAGCAGAAGAAGAGCCGTATCGGCGTTTCACAGTATTTCTTTTCATGATGCAAAGCAATTACAGTTTACAATTCAGGACACATGACAACTTTTGGCCTAAATTTCCGCAACTTTTGACTTAAATTTCCGCCGGTTGCTTTTTCGTTGGTAGATCCTAATTAAAGTGAGGCGTGAAACATAGCAAATTCCACTCCTTTCGTCGTTGAGTGTCCCATAAGACCGGTCCACTCTATATATTATTTCAATTGAACCAATTCAAACATTTTATTTACCACATGTGATACAGAGGTAGAATGTTTCTCAAGTCTAGAATAATGGGCAAATTTGAGTATAGCTACCTGTGGGTCCGAATAAGTTCAGCGACTTCTAGGGCATCCTACCATCAACGTTATTCTAATGTGTACAATGACGTTTAACCTTAATCACTTATCCTATTTACGCATTAGACTGATTAATGAGATCTTGTGTTTTACGGTATTCCGCGAACACGAGCACCGATGAAATACTGCCAGAATTCGGTGTGTTTGGCTTTTCAAAACTGTTGGATACTCCAAGCTCAAATTTTCGTAGAGAGAGTAAATACACCATTGTTCGTGTATTGTGGATGGCGGTTTTACTCGTAAATTGCTTGGTTTCTGCGTCTTCTTTTGTATTTTATCGATTTAAGAAGCCCGTGTAGTGGAAATCGGTCTAGGAGGTTCGATATTCTTTTTATTGCTCATAATATACAGAATTTTTTAATGCATCTAACGCTTTGCTTCACTTCTTGTAAGTGTGCTCGTTCGTCTGCTACAGCTTACGAACGGGCAGCTCCTTAGACTTAGGCGGGTGGATTAAGGGTAGCAGTATGTAAAAATGAATTCTAAGACATTTATGCTCGTATGATTTTTTTTCAAGTTATTTAGATTTTTTCGTGAACGACAATTTATATTTTTTTTTATAAATTTTCAAATTTCATTCTCTGGATATTAAACCGATTTTTACCATTAAACTTTCAAAATGAAGAAACAGGTAGTAGCTTTAGAAGCACAATCAGAGCATTTCAAATTTTTGTCCTCAAAAATATTTTTTTCGAGCTTTGGGAAAATATCTGGCATGAAATTAAAATATTGTATTTCGTTCAATTTTCCAAAAATTCTCACAAAAATTCAAACAAAACAGGTCGTAATTCCGCAGCTAACTTATTTCTCTTCCTTTTGCAAGCTATGTAGTGAAAATCGGTCAGAATATGCCGGAGAAATTAAAATTTGAAAATTTACCCCCAAAAATCTGAAAATTGTCATTAACCCAAACAATATGATTTTTTCCGAAAAATGTATGTTGGAAATTGCATTAGAATTAAATTTTACCTATAACTGCGAAGTTTGAGATGAAGCGGACAGTAAATAATTGAGACGGCTCAAAATCTACACGGTCCTCTTAATAATTTTTTTCTCGCGAATACAGTAACTGTTGAAATAATCATCGAAATAATCTACTAACGTGTACACTATTTCTTCAGTAATAACATAATGTCAATAGCTTCAATCACTCCCAAAAATAAAATTTAAGAATAATATACATCAATTCACCAAAACGTACTCGAGGAGCAGTCTTGTTTGTTTACACACTGGTTGCAGACAACTTCACGCCGCCAAAAACGTAGTCTGGACACTATTTAGAAAAGTTTGTATTTATTCGCGTTTTGGTGCGTTTGTGATAGACCGAAAGTTGGATAGTGTAGACAGGCCCATAGCCCAGCCAAATGCCCCTTTGTTGCCATTTTGATGCCTCTCGCATTTGTCCTGTATTAGTAGGGTAACTAAAAATTATTTTACACCTTGCCAATGAACTGACCATTGATATCTATTGAATGTTAACGTATATCCCAAATTTCGGTCACAGATTTAAACACTTATTGACGCACTGTAAGTAGTAAATTACAGGAGCTCGTACAAATGGAAATTAAATTTTTGGTCGAAGTGCTTGTATGAAAATGTTCGAAGTTTACCCTATAAGGAAACAATCAAACGGAACTCCTTGGTCGTTATGTTTACTATTGCCTACTTAGGCAAATGATTCAAGCATATTAAACAACTTGGAAGATATTTTGACATCAAATGTACTGTAGCTCAAAATTTCGTACTTCGATTTGAAGCACAATGCAAAAGGGAAAACAAATTACTTGTATGGGTGCATTTTTCGAAAACTTACTCCGATGGGGTGCAATTGATTTTGTCATTTTTGATGAAACTGGTTCATTAGTATTGACGACATAAACCCAGTGTCATTTCACTTCCCATAATAGCCATTTAAGCACGAATTTAAATTTTCCGTGATTTTAATAGCTACAGGAATGTTTTACTTGAAGGAAATCCTAGGGTACTATGTGAGATTCCGCGCTAAAACTTAGGTCTGCCTTATTTTTTGTCGCAATAGACTAGGATTTTTGTTTTGTTACGGACCATCTTTTTTTCGGTCCACTGTTGTCCTGTTTTTTCAGCACCTTCTACTTTCTCCAATGTTTTTCGTTTCGTGAACTTCTTTCTTAGCTTACTGTTGCTATGGACCTTGTACATAGATTCCGCGTTCCCTTAACTTCATTCTGATGCCTTCATCATCTTTCCCTTTAAAATTTTTTGCCGTGGTAAAGGGAGGCTAAAACTTTCTTATAACCAATCCTCTTTACTTCAGGAAAATAATGAGAAAAACTTCATGGTTATATATTTGAATTTCATTTGTATAAATGTTTCAATCATTTTTTCAAATATCTTTTTACTCTACTCGGTACTAAACGTAGTTCTTTGTTCTTCGCTGTGGGAGAGTTTTCTACTCGTTATTCTCACCAACCTACTATTTGTAAACTGTACTCCACCTTGTGCTTATGCTCAATCATTAAATTAACTTCAGGGACAATTTTATTTTAATTCGCGATACGATAATCTAGTTTTAATAGCGCTGAATTTTCCCAGCCTATCTCTGGAAGCTGCCTACGATGTACATCGCAATAAGAACTTACACTATGCCTTTGTTCCTATAATTTATCATTATTTATTTCTACTGTTCCTATTATTTTTAGTTTGTATGATTGTTTGTCACATTTTCTACTACGTATTAATTTCAGTTGTTATTCAATTGTCTGTTTATGCGAACAGAGTAACCGACTCTGCGTTCACGCGCAGGAGCCCGCCACCGCACCCTAGCGGGGCTTCTCGGGCGGTTAAATAACCGTCTGATAACTTGTAGCAATTAAGGAAAGTGTTATCGTATTAGAAGTTACTGTTATTCATTTTTCATATTTCTTAGTGTTAGTTAGCTCATTAATCATTACAATACTTGCCAATCCGAACACTTAAAGATTTCTGATTATCCAGTGTATAAGGTTTATTTTCTAAATTGCCGTCTATTGTTTCAATAATAAATATTTGTCGAGTTCCATGGATTCACGGTGGTTTTGGTGAAAGTGAAATGTTTTTCTTTGAGTATATATTTTATTGTGGTTGCTACTACAGAACAGTGTTACCCAATGGTCTCTAAATGGACCGATTTCTATTGTCTATAACTAAAGTTTTCTTTGTGTAAATTTAGTAATTAATTCCTCTATACTTCTTGAACCGTGATATTGATCGTGTGTAACTTTTTATTTGATTTGTGTTCTCCAGGCTCACTTATCGGACATTGTTTATTTAGTTTTTCAATTCTATTCTTTAATGTCAATAAAGCCTGCACCCCATCGCCTCTTCCTAATCTCCACGGAGTAACATATTGCTAACTACGCTCAGTGGCTGGACCTATAACATAGTCACCATTTCTAGGTTGAATATTTTCCGTAGTTTCTGCAGATACTCGCTCAGAAGTATATCAGAAACTTTAAATCGGAAGCAGTTTTGGAACCCGTTAACTCATCAGAGTCGTTCCCGAACAACGAACCCTGGACTGCTAGCAGCGAGGCTTCGCTCACTTGCGCCCTCGCCAGCCTAAGTGCTGGGCGTAGACCTACCAAAGTCAGCGTTATATCCAAGCCCAGCGAACCCATCACACGATTCTCCGCACACCTGGATGCCCTCGGCACCGCCAGTTCCGGAGTTGTGGAAGTGGTGCCGCTGGACTTCCTTTGGAGAGCCTCGACAGGATCAGATTAGCGGATATCGTCGTTTATTCGGAAATACGGGTAACGTGGGCATTTCATTGTAACTACTCAGTTATACACCGTCACAGAAATTAAGCCATTCACAATTCTAATCCGACATTCAACGGTCAATAAAGACTGCTCAATACAGCAGTAGCATGGGCACGATTTAGCAATGTATGCATTTCCATGTGCTTTTAAATAAATTCTCCGATGCTCCTTTGCCCAAAATCATAGCAGATTCTGCAAATCGAGAGTTGTTGCCCATATATATTCCCGGCCTTCCATCGCACCAGCTGTCAGGAAAAAATGATGATCACCCATTTTCATGAATCCTTTCCTTACTACAGCATCTACTTCGCGAAGTTCATGAACTACGGAAAACTATACGTGAAGTGGGAACAAATAAACTTTAATGATGGAAAGAATTTATTTGCAACAAATGAAAGTTCGTGGCGAACAAATAGGTGGACAATTCAGAAATTGTCAACAGCTCGTTTTGACGGCGCTGCTCACGGCCACTAAGTAGAGAAGATGAATGAATGGATTTAGAACACGGTTTCTTCTACCAGCCTTCAGTCATAACCGAAGTAAATCGGAAAATTCACACAACTGGAGCAGCCTACCAGTGAATATGAGCTTCACTTAATTGAAATTATATCTATTTTCCTTATGAACAGCTTCATTTTCCTTTCATATTGTATTGATCAAAATGATATTCTACCGTGGGAATATTCTTTAAGAAGCTGATATCTTAGTGTTAGTGCAGTTTGTGATTCTTCATGTACTTCGCATAAGCAGCCGAGCAATTCTAATCCCCGAAAAAATATTTCTGCCATGCAAAATGATAAAATTCAATTAACTCTGAGGAACACTACGCTGAAATCAAATATACGAGTACTTGGTGATTCAAAGCGTGTTCACGATCATGAAGCTCTTGAACTTTTTAATGAAGTCCGTTTACTCGGTATAGTTTGTGGTTCATAGATATTCAAAAACTTTTCAAAGTGAAATTAAATAATTCAACATCCATCGATGAGTGAATGATAAAATACTGTATTGATGGTAGGTAACGCGAGGTTTTTCTCAGGAATTTGAGAACAATTTAGTTTGAACTCGGCTTATTCTACCCAAAGTTATGATGACATTCTGTTCAACTCGTTCCTTATTCGTAATTTACGAATGTATGTTAGGAAATTCCGTTCGGACAATGACATCTAACACTTTCACTGCTGCAAAGCCTGTTCATTATGTCACAGACACAAGGTCTACGAGTTCTACAGCTCCCTGGACGACGCCCTCCTCTTCTGCAGCGCCAGCAGTCAGTGCCGCTGTCGTTGGGTGTCTGTCTCTGCAACATGAGTGACCTCGACCGGTACTCTGCGCTGACAGTGAAAACTACCTGTGAGCTATCCCTCTAGGGTCTTCGATATATGGGTGACTATATCGACGTAGTGACAAGTTTGTGAAATGGCGCGTGTTTCAGGTGAAATTCTCTCAGGTATGAGCTTGTCGATATGCATAGTGGTTAAACGCTTAGAAATAATTCTGAGTTTGTAAGGGGCCTTTATTTTCTTCGGATCGTGTTCACTCTTCCGTACTTTTCATTGTACATATGAACTAATTGTGTAATTCTATCTTTGGCTAGCGTGCGGAGGACGATGAAGACATTTTAGCTGCGGTACACTATTGCGGTACACTATTTGTTGAGCTAACCAGTGCGATGTGCAATGGTGGCAGCAATGGAAATATGGCGTTAAATTGTACATTTGTCTCAGAGACTTACCTTTAACATTTATTTTTTAGTTGGCTTGGTCTCAGCTGGATGTTTATTTTTTTATTTATCTGGAAAATTGAACTAGACGGCAGTTGTTCTATACAGCACGAGATCGTATTTTAGAAATTTATTGTATTCGAGTATGACTACTCCCTGGAGAACTACCCCACCAAGCGCTATACAATGGTATTTTCACATGCTTGATGCTATATTGAGCGAGATACTCCGCCACCCACGTGATCGTCTGAAAAAGAGCGATTAAGAAATTCTGCCGCCTGCATGCGCAAAGGACGGCGCGTTATCGCTATATAGGGTTCGCGGGAACCCAAACCTATTGACAAAACGAATGAAGGCTGCAAAGAGGGAAGCAGCGCAAACATGTCCTTTACTAGCTCAAGGTGAACTCCTCTTATGCTGAGGCAAGTGAATGTGATTATGAACGTTTTAATTGAAGAATTGCCGTAATTGACATAGAAGTGTCCCGTAAAATCTATGCCTACGTTTTCACAGGGTTTAATTAGATTTACTTTATCCGCGAAGTAATGAGTATGTGATGGATATTTTCAAGCTAATGCATTGAATTTTTTTAGAGTAAACAATTTTTGAGAAGTGCTTTGATTAACCCTTTAGCGCCCACATTTTTATACTCATATTGTAAGGAAATCACACACTGCAAGGTTTTCGAAGCTTTAAATTTGGCAACGCAACAGAGCAAAAAACCGTTGAAGTTTAACAAAGGCCGAGGCAAGAACGGAATTTTATTCCGTTCTGAAATCGGCTGGTAAGCCCTCGCTTCCTCCCAGCTTGTGGGTGTTCAGAGAGAGACTGGAGTTACCGTTTTCAAGTATTGAATGGTACCACCAGAAATGTAGGAACCTCGGACAAAATTAGGAGTCAGATGGGCGCTCAACAAGAATTTAGCGGGGCCGAAATGACGCCCTCATCTGCTGTCGGTTTGGAAGCAGACCGGACCCGGCCGTAGTGGCGGTATACTGCGCAAAAGAAAACGGTAGTAAGCTTCCGAAATACACAAAACTAGCAAGTTTCTTTCAGTTATTTCAATAAAAGTGGAATGTAGAGCACAAATCTAAGTTCAAGATAAGTGAAGTCCTAATAACCCTCACCTGAGGAATACCTTCCCGAGTGAAGCCATTGGAGCTTCTTTTAGAAAGAGGTTAGGCGAGAGATGAAAAAATAACGAACAGACGGTAGTGGAAGAATGCCATTCATAGCATGTATCAATAAGAGTTAACGTTTTTAAGGATGGCCCAACGGGCTCTTAATACACGAGAGTAGCTTGACAGCTAAGTAAGTACTACTCAACAAAACCGGTAAGTAAGTAATTAATGGAAGAGGCGGCTAGAAAGCCTAGTAATTAGTAATACCGCTCTGAATGGCTAGTTTATACAAAATAAACATGAAACACACACACTCACACAAACCAAATCAGGAGTACGGTCAAAGAAAAGAACCAAGATTGCGAGAAGGTTGGAAAATGCACAGGCGATGTGCAGCATCCGGTAGTTTCTCGTTACACCGTTAAGTAACACAGGACGAGTAGCGAGTCCAGTAGAGCGTCGCGTAGTAGTAACGAATGTATGGCCTCTTAAATGAATATAAAAAGGTCTCACAGACATTGCTTCCTCCTCCGCCCCCGGTCAGCTGAAAGCCTTAATTAATTAAAGTGCAAACTGACAAGTATCTGAGAGGCGCACACGGAAATTCTCAACAATATTACCCTTATCACAACCACTATCACTAAACCGACACTGGCATTAGGTAGTCACTGTTATCAAGATGTGAAAGGAACTGCCACTCGGCAGTGAAGTTCAAAGGACACATTAGTGAACAAATTGAATAAGAAATACAATATATTAATGTTATTTTTGAAAGAGGACCGTACAGTCCACTTGGGCGTTAAAGGGTTAAGGGTCGCGGCTTCGGCAGCTAGAAACCCTGCTGCCGTAACAGGTTTAAGGTTGAACTTAATCCTAGATGCTTACACCTTTCATGATCTTCAACTACCAGCAAATTAGTGAGCCGGCTTTTATTTGAAAGTAAAATAGGATTTACCACCTCGAAGTCGAGGCGTCTGCACTTTGAAATATACTCGCGCAACGGATAACTCCATTAGGATCTAGGAAAAGATTAAAATTAAGAATTAGTTTGGGAATAACTCTCGGCTTAACTTCCTCCTGAAGGAAATTTAGCTCCTGAAAAAATATTTTTTGTTCAGTACGCACCCAATAATGTCGGGCTTTAGCTAGGCAATCTACGCGAGCAACTTGGCCTTTTTTATAGCGATCAGCCACTTTGAAGAGACGAGCCACGACCCCCAAAAGCTTGTCTATCGAAGAGAATTTCTCTACGGGCACAACACGGGCGTTCTGTAAATTTTGACCCACGAGGCAAGGATTGGCTAATATGGTCCTATTGGCATCCGACAAGCAGCCCAGCTCATACGAGGGGTAGTCAAAATGTTCTCAGACAAATGCCATAGTTTCTTTATTCAACAACTTATCACTTTTAATTTTTCTACATGAGCTCCATTGTTGTCTATTCACTTTTGTAATTTATGTTTCTACCAGTTAACGCCTTCCTGATAGAATTGGAGGGCTTATTCCACTAGGTTCGGGACAAAAGAGAAGTTTTCTTAATTTTTTGCTGTGGTGGGTCTTCCTCCTCGTGGGTTATCATCAAGTGGGACTCTTCCCTCTTTCAAGCGTTTAATCTAATCATAATCATAAACTCTACATGGTGCAGAGTCTCCATAAACTTGCTGTAAAGCTTCGATGATTTTAACAGATTTCCAATTTAGTTTAGTTGAAAATTTGATGTTAGCTCTGATCTCAAAATTTGCCATTTGAGATTGCCTCTCAAATCGCAAGATAGTAAATTACTATTTTGCGAGGCAACCTCTTTCGATTCTGACCCGACATTGACTGATGAGACAGCTGCAAGTTATCAAGGAAGCTCCAAGGACAGATTTCAAATTCTAAAAACTTATATATCTATGTTCAGTTCAAAATTATGGAATTTGTCTGAGAACTTTTTCCCCAACTCTCGTACTTGGGCCAATTCTCTACGGGCATCTTAAGGACACGGTTCGGGTCTACTTCCAGATAATGGTGGGTTACTAACTACACCAAGATTACACCAAGTTACTAACTATCGTATTCGCAGCGACTTCATTCATTACATTACACCCATAATTTTTAAGATCTGCCAAAATGCCACGAACTTCGTAAATAAACACTTTAGTGTCTCCACAAGATACATCTTATTTGCAAGTTAGAGTGAAGAGTTTTAGGCACAGCATGTTTACAAGCGCATCTCTGTTTAGGAACTCTTGATCAAGGAGAGCTAGAGCTACTTCATAGTTCTCATTATTTATGGATAAATGCTTTATGCGCTTCTCTGCATAGCCAAAATACTTAGCCTTTCAAGTAGGTCAGCTTGGCCGAACCCGACATATTTGACCTATCCGATAGAGTTATTAAACTGGGTAGGAAACACGTGATACTGCAGACAATCGGAGCTCTCTCCACTAAACGGCTCTATTTTCAACACTGGCAACTTGACATCTTTAGCAATGACAGCTGCATTCGGATTCGAACCCCGATTCATGCTCAATTTTTTGAACTTCAACTCTTCAGGCAAACAGTTCATCGCATCGATCTCATTGCTCAAAATTTCGTCATTTTCTCACCGACCTCTACCAATGAACACGTTAATTTTGCATCCCTTTCTCTAACCATTTGAAGTTCACGCCTTACTGCATCGCAATTCGTGCTCAACTCGTCCAGCTCACCGGACTCGGCAGCCTCCGGCCGCCCCGCCCTCCGCTGCTCGTCTGTGGCCCAGCGTCAAGCGTGACCTTGCGCATGTGAACTAGAGCGGAATCCATGCTTCCGGTTTGAACAAAGTATTAGGACACAAAATTTGTACAGTCGGCGGCAGTTCGCAGTAGATAATTGGACAGTTGCACCCAAAAAATCTGTTCAAAAAGAACGTGGACCATTTATACAATTTTAAGTTTCGCTAGAAATTTAGAAGAAAATGAAATATGAAGAAAGAAACATAAGCTCAGTATTAACTTGTGTGGGAAATTTTCTGAAACCCTCACACAATCATTGATGGAGAAGGAATACACAGGAATTTTATTTTAATTTGTTTTCGACTTTAAATTTTAGGGTATACAGTTTTTAGAAATGGGAATAAAAATCAATTAATGGCGAAAATTCCTCAAGAGGTATGAATAACTTTAATTCAGGTTTGTACAACTGCAAAAACACGGCAAAAGAGTAGGTAAACAATCATTGACGGCGCCAGACGAGCTGGCACAGAATGATAAAGTTTACGAAAGCATCGCAACAGCGACGTAACACCTAGTCAAGGGTGTCGCAACAGCGATCTTTTGAAGAAGGTAAGGTAGAAGGTGTCGCAACGACGATCTTTTAATAAGGTAAAGTTGAAGGTGTCGCAACGGCGATCATCTAATAAGTAAAGTTGAATTTTAAGGTTGTCGCAACGGTGATCTTTTATCCAGAGATTATTTGAGCGTTAAGCTTAAAATGACAATTTATTCGTTTAAAACTTTTAAAAGGTTTAAAAGTATGAAAGCGTTGCTTCGTGTTCCCAGTTACGGCGAGATCGAGGCCAATAACTAAGGCCGCGGCCAGACAAACAGCAGTGGAGCGGGGCAGAGCAGAGCAGAGCCGGCGCGGTGTTTTATGTTAGTGGTATTCCTAATAGGGTGGCCAGACAAGTAGCACAGAGCAGTGCAGGGCAGCGCTGTCTGAAGCAAGCGCTAGCGGCGTTTTATCTCGGGTGATAAAACACAGTTAAACACTGCTCGGGACTCGGGAGCTAGCAGTCAGTTGCACCCTAGAGTTCGTAAGGGGAGGATGTTGAACTTCTAATCTCCTCGGTACAAGCTATTCCTGCGATCGGGGGTGCATCTCTTAATATTTCGATCATAACTTTGTTAATGAACAATGGTCATTTATAGCAGACGCTATGGAAGTTAGTGGTAGGTTGGATTGTACAGTTATTTATACGTATATAAGTATTTCATACCTCATAAATCTAAAAACTATACTATCTCAAGCATTTTCTTAGTCAATACCTAAACTTTAGAGCGTACCAATGCCGAATGTTTCATAGCAGGTATATTTTTGGCTCATGGCACTAATCTTGACTTGAAACATATATCTTTTACAGATGAACTATTAGTTTTTTTAGTTATAAACATTATTCATTTTTCTCCTAAGTAATACTGAGGAAACACAGGTTAGGTCATCTGTGAGAAAGAAAGAAAAGAAAACCGTTTATTTAAAAAAAGGTAGGCAAATGAGATCCATGGCAACATCTTGGCTTTTAAAAAATTTCTCAATATAAGACGTCCTTAGACAAACGTACCGTATGAGGAGTACTAATAGACAAACTATACGTGGTCTACTAATAGACAAACCATTCGAGGTTTACTAATAGGCAAATTATACGAGGCGTACTAATAGACAACTATCCGAGGTGTACAAATAAATAAACCAAACGACGCATACTTTTAGACAAACAAAACGTAGCGTACAAATAGATTAACCCTGTCAATGGCTAGTTAAATCAAAAATATCATTTCTTGGAGATTTTATATCCCAAGAGATGGCTGACAACTTATAAATAATTCAAAATACTACTAGAGAACTCTTCGGAATTCCTGAATTATTTGTTGTATAGATATAAGCATACGCACAGAGATGATGATTTTTCACGAGCACTTTTTTCATTTGTCTTTTTTATATTTTTCATCGTTTCAATTCACAGATACGCCCTCTGGGGCAGTGATAGATCTATTTTTGAATCATTAAGCAATTGCAATAAATATATTTATTTCTGAAATATGATTCAGTGTTAACTGGTCGCAGAGCTTTGGGTAAAATGTAAAATGTTTTGAGGTTTTGTTTTTACTCTAAAAATAGGATTAGAAACATATATATATGCATAGGTGCGTGTAATATATATATATATATATATATATATATATATGAACACGTATATGTGCGCACACAAATAGAATTGTTAAATGTGAGTCAAATGAGAGGATGGATCTTTCACTTTTTCTGTACCAGCGCAAAGTGCTGGGCGAAGCCGATACAGAATTTTTCAAGTTTGCGTTTCATCAGTATTACATCGGTAAAAATAACATTGAAAGCACGCAACTAAAAAACTGTTAGTTTCTCCAAAAACGATAGTGATGTTCGAATTTTACGTGAAAATTGCCATTAAACTGAAACTTAGTGCTGCACGTCAAATACAAAAAATCCTTATATACTTGGATATTGTTTATAAGTTTAACAATTCCAAATTCGGGTTGTTATATCCATAGATGTTTATATTCATACGCCTGAACGAATATGTTCCTTGTTCTGTAATGTCTCTACACGTCCAGTACTGCAAAATAATCCACATTCAAGTATTTATAAGGTTTCAAGTCGTGCGTCAATAAATTATTTGCATGATTATTCCATCAGCAACCATAACTAGCATATTATCATGCAATTAATTTATGTCGAATTTCCTGGAACATTAAAAAACAGTATCAAACCATTTCAAACATTGTGGGTAGAAATATTTTAGTGTTACGGAACGTGGCTCGGTTAGAGCACGTAACGCAGGGGGACTCGAAACCCCCGACAGTAAGAGACAGAAAAATAAAGATATGAAATACACAGTCTGAGAGTTGGACAGAAAGGTAGGAAATTAACAGTGTTTACTTGGTGTGTACTCCGCAAATACCGATTTGACAAGCATGGGGAAAATAATGAACCTTGAAAATTAAACATTTATTTTAAGACGAACACGTGGATATGGGCACAGGGAAATTATAATATCGCAACACTCATATTCGCACCAGAGCCCTCAGGCAAGATGCTAATGATCTGCGACATGGCACTTTAAAGATGTAATGCTCCCGAGAATATGTATTATCAATGTTCAAGAGCTGAAAACGATTCACAAAAATGCAGAAAAATCATGGCAATCCCTACGCACCACGAAGCACAGAATAATGCCTACAAAGTACAAACATGCCGGTCATCCTTGACTCACTACAAAGGTACCCAAAAAAAATCGTGAACACATCGCCTCATATTGAGTTAACACTAGACACAAACTTCGTTACACAGCGCGCTAATTTGAATACACGATTCCGTGTGCTATTTTTGCTTTCCAATTTTCCCACTTTACAGCATTGTTACAAAATTCTCTACACCACAAAAATTTAACACTTCCGTGAGGCGCGGTCGCTGAATGCTCGGTGTAGAATCTTTCCAACTTCGCGGGATCCTCGACAGAGTTCTCAGAGTTCTATCGCTGCGGCGGTAATACTCATGCTCCATCGGGAAGGCGCTGCTGCTCTCCATTCTTCGCACATCCATGCTCCGCACATCTGAGTTTTGGCTGCGTTGTAGGGCTGGCTACTGTATATCTTTTCTTGTTTCCTTCCGCATTGTTGGTGAACGCGTGACTCCAGATTTTAATGCTGCGGTTGTTTGTGAGCTTATAATTAGCGTAGAGATTCTCCATGGGTGTTTCTCTTCACGTTGACTTGTTGCTGTGCTCAAGCCGTAATTCTTCGAGCGAGTCCCCATTGCTGGGTAATACTTCGACGATACAGTCGCAGCCTCCTTGAGTGTTCGGAGAGATTGTCAGCACACACTTCGAGCGGGTGTTTGTTGCACAATCTTGTCGTTATTGAAGGAGTTAACATCTCTTGAACATCCCGCCGTAGAATTGTTGTGAAGCAGTTGTTGACGAACATCGCCGCGACGCTGATATGCTTCAAGGAGATTGTTTGTTCTTGAAACTTCGACGTTAAATTTACTCCGAGGTAAATTTGCTGTTTGTGTGAAATGCATGTCGGCGCGTGCCGACATGCCACGTTCGCCTGCCCTCAGATCACGTGTACCTCTCTCGCGACCTCGAAACAAAAAGACCTCTCGACTTCTCCTCTCCGCTGCTTATATCTTCCCCCCTTGTTTCGTTCCAGAGTCTTCTCGAACCTTCCCAGAACGTTCGAGCTTCTTCCAAGCAAAGATTACGTGTTTCCCTTATGATTGGTGGAAATCTTGCCTGCTTCGGGTTGCCGAAATGTAACTGGTGCGTTCTCCGACACACCCACACGCCTGAACCCTTCCAGATCGCTGATTGGCCGACGGGATGTGCTCCCCTTCGAAGTTGCCTCGTCCGGGCGTTCCCGCGCAACGCATGTGTGTTGGGCGCTTTGTGTTGTGTGTGTGTCTTGTGTTATGTTGCCTGAATGTGTTTTGTGTGCAAGACTGTGTGATTGTGGACGCCTGAACCTTAGCTCTCTCGTCGAAACGCTGCCCACTTGAGCTCGACATATTTATAGCCAGACTCTTGTCCCTTCGAAATATGAGAACCACGGTTTGCTTAGAACAGAGAAAAAACGCCCTTATGCATATATCGGTATTCTCACGCTCAAGCTACAGCCAACGGTTTTTCCACATTCCTCAATGTCACGGGATTTAGCCCAAAAATGAAATGTGATTTGAAAATATCACCTAATGTTTTACGTGATTTTTCGAAATATGTATGCCTAATATAGCTATATCACAACATTAGCGAAATGAAAAGTACTATACGACAGTGTACCGATGTACTTGTAATGCTAAGATAATGCATAGCATGGTAATATGTATAGATATAAATATACTTAATTCGATGAAATATTGCCTGTTCTACATCTATTTGTTAAGCAAAATTTGAGTTTGCCCGTCACAAAACACCGCCCATCGTAGCGCCAAGATAACAACTGCTGCGGACTCAGGACCAGCCACTGCTGTTTGTTTGGCCACCTAACTTACGAGCATAAGCTAGCAGCTACCAGCGAGCCGTAGCTGCTCTGCGCAGCCCTGCTTCACTGTTGTTTGTCTGGCCGCGGCCTTAGTGCGTTCACACTACGAGCGGCGCGGCGCGGAGCGTCGCGGCACGGAGCGGAGCGGTGCGGCGCGTGTGTTCACAAGTGAGCTGAGCAGAGCGACCTACACAAGCATCAGTCGCTATGGAGCGTTCCGTGAATGCGCTTCTGTTGCTCGACGGCAAAACGGAAACACTGGATCCATCCCATCAACATGAGGAGAAATCGCTATGGAGAATACCACTATCTCTTCGAAGCACTGAGGAGAGATGAATCACAATTCTACGAGTATTTACGGATGCCGCCGGCAACTTTTGATGTACTACAATCCCTTATAGAAAGAAAAATTTCCAACGAGATTAGATAAATTTGCTGTTTAGCAATACACAAATTTTTATTGAGGATACATGTAAAGCAAAGTAGTTTAAGCAAAATTAAAGTCTTTTCATATAGGCTGTATCACATATATTACTCCAGGTTTTCGTAGGCCAGTACGAACAAAAAAAGTCTTGTGGTGACTTAAACGTGAGTAAACGTAAAGTAATTTCCTTCAGAAATTCAGGGTTGTGCCAGAGAAACCTAAGTGAAAAATACTGACAAATATTGACTTGTCCTGACAAAATAGTTCTCGAAACACTGATATGCTTTCCGTTAGTATTGGAAAAAATCCCCCAAGCTCATAAAATTCTGCAACTTATTGTGTATTTGACACTCATTGAGTCCTCATCATAATCATACGGCCTCCTTTTTCTCCCATTTTACGGAAAAAATGAAAAATTTATTAAAAAATCATACATAATTATACTTTAATCAAGATCATATAATAAAATACACAGCATCACAAGAAAGATGAATCTACATCACGAGAAAAGCAAAATAAATTCCTTAAAATGAAGCAATAATAAAATAACTTATCAGAGAAAGCAGAAGAAAATAGAAATAAATGATTAATGAACCCAAATGGGTGAAATTACACTAAAATATTACATGTTACACTATCAGTTATAATTGATATATGATTAGTTGTACAAATAAAGTTATATACTAGATTTTTTTACTTCAAACGACAATTCTACCCCTGTGAGATATGACGATCCAAAGGCGGAGCCGAGGAGAAGCGCTCGACGCGAGCGTCAAAAAACCCCAACGAATTTCCAGAGCGTGCCGCTTGTCGTGTGAACAGCCAAGCGTTTCTGCATTCAAACCTGTACAAACATTATTGCCGCTCCGCTCGTACTGTGAACGCACCCTAAAGCTCATTTTACACTAGCGGTGTGGAGCGACGCTGAACTTTTTATAGTTCCTCCCACGAGAGGATTGAGCATCAGTTCACACCGAATTGCTTTTACATTGCCTCTTAATTCGACGCTAATTCCCCCGAGACAGTAATCTTCAGTATTACTCTTGCAATACTGTCAGAAAAATTTGCAGAACATGGATGGAGCGACGGTGTGGAGCGCGAAGACACCGCCAGTGTAAAATGGCCTTTAGGCAGGCAAGTCGGCAGCGGACAGCGTCCTGCTTTATAGCTGACAGAAACCCCAGTCACTCCGGAACTCTGGTTCACAACTCGTCCAATCTCCCAACGTCAGCTGGAAAGTAAAGGTGAACTTTAAAGAAAACCGTCAACATTCGAGGGCCGCATATGAATGAATATACCCAGGTTTAATTAAGGATTAAGTGAGATTTTGGTTAAAGGAAAATTACCTAGTTAAACACCTTCGCCAAGCACAACCGTTGCAGCAGCACCGCAAGTTAGAAACGGATGAAACTGCGTCAAGACGGTTAGAGGATAGTGTGGAAAAACAAAATCACATCCACCGTTTGAAATTGAAAGACCTCCACCAAAATTTATGTATATTCAATCCATTATTTTATGTTAGATAAATGGAGTATAGCATCAATACACATCTGAGCTTATCGTGCAACTCAGTGTAGAAACTCTTAGCACAAAGAGGAAACTAGAACTCTGAGAGGAAAATAGTATAGGAAAGTGCTACAGAGTAAGTTGAGTTTGAGGTTTAAAGTTATAGAAGAGATACATAGGTTTAATGTAAGTGTTCAAGTTAAAGGTAACCACATCAGTTAGATGGTCCCCTCTAATTTAAGGTTCAGACTAGCCGTCTGATTTAGTAGTTTGAGGTTCTAGAGCACTTATGGATGAGCAGCCATAACAGGCCATTATAAATGAAATAACTTAATCACGCACACGCTCTCACATACACTAATTGAGAATAAAGAAGAAGAAAAACAAAGGAGCTGACGGAGAAGAGATGGAGAGAACAGAGACGTTACGCCGGGGATGCCTCGACTTACAATTGCGAAGTGCCGCAGGATCCAACAAAGGCAAGGCTACACTATGCCGTTTTTACAGCGCAACTTACTAGCATTTTTAGGCCCATGAACGTGATTCCACGCATGAGCGGCTACACCATGCTGTAGTCTATGCATCATGCTTGCATGGCTCAGTTGCACACCGCCGCCCAGCTCCATGCCGCCGCCCGTTGACGATGAATGCTGAGGAAACTGCGCTCTGGTAAATTGCTCTCGCATGTGCGTTAAAGAAGAAAAAGAAAAAAAGAACATGGACAAAGTCTTGGCTTAGACAATGAGGTTCTTTGGGAAGTTATGAGCGAATTTTCAGTTAACTCCGTTATAACAACGAGAAAGACTTTTCTAACTACTTGAGGGTTCCAGTGCACATTTTTGATAAAATATTGTCTATGGTGTCTCCCCGAATTGAACACGAAGAAACCCATTTGCGACAAGCTATTTCACCAGGAGCTCGACTGGAAGCGACCTTGCTATTTTTAGCTTCTGGTACATCATATTCACGTTTACAATACGTGACCCGCATCTCAAAAGCAAGTTTGCGGATTATCATCCCTGAAACGTGTGAGACAATCTACATGGCCTTGAAAGAAGAATATCTAAAGGTAAGTTAAGAAACACAATTTGACAAAACTTTTAACAATATCCTCAGTAAACATTCCCATGAAAAACTGAGATCTGTTAATATTTTATATAATAAACAAAGCAATAAAGAGAATAATACATTTTAATTGCATAAATCAGAAAAGATTAGACGTTGAACACCGCAGAAAGGTGTTCCTTTATTAATTCGCCGACGCTGCCCAAGTACAAAACATAGCTTATAATTTTCTTTGTTTATTTTCGCTTGGTCGCTACTCATTCGTAACAAGTCTTGAACAACTGGTTCACCAAATGCACTAAGTTTATTTTTGGAAGTTGAACTTGATAATTTTGAAAGGGCGATGTTGGATATTTTAGTTTGGCTGTCCCTGTTCGGGCGCCAAATTGTTAGATATTTTGTATGGCTGTCCCTGTTCGGGCGCCAAATTGTTAAATTGTTGGTGAGGCGTATCCTCTTGGGCGCCAGATTGTTAAATATTCCGTTTGGCTGTATCCTCTTTGGCGCCAAAAGTTAGATAGTTTCCCTATTTTAGGGTTCTGAGGGCCGTAAGTTCCAAGGCTTTTATTCCGGAGAATCTTCCTGATTTTTCAGGGAAATGAGAGAAGTCAGTTGCTGAGTATTTATTTTATCAAGGCGAGGGCTTTTCAACAGTTTCCAAGTTGCGAATATTATTCAGTAATTTTTGGAGTCCGATCTGGTTACAAGGTTTGAAGATTTGAGCTGGTTTTTCAAGCTTTCGAAATTTGAGTCGAGACGAAGGCAAGCTCAGGAGTTTTTCGCGCTGGTAATACAGGCTTCGAAAGTTAAGAGCCGAATTGAAATTCGAGCTGCGAAATTTGAGCCGATGTAAAAATCAAGCTGTTGAAATTTTCAAATCTGAGACGGATATATGCTTCTCAAGTATCTGTGATACGAGAGTTTAGTTATGCGAGGAGAATTACTTTCCCTCCTGTTAAATTATACAGGCACAAGTCGGCATCTTCGACAATAGCCTGACAGGCGAGTTCCATTACTTCATCTGTCTTATCTTTTTTCTTTTACGGCTTGTTTGGACATTTTCCGACGAATGATCTAATTCTCTAGGATGAGAAGTTTGGGTTGCGACGGTAGTTTCAGTTTCATTGCAGAATAATTCTCCATCAAATCTTTCTGTTAATTGTTCAGACGAGCTGGCTGCGATGGCATCAAGAGGCAGAAGAACCTGTTGACAGTAAATTATGTATTAATGACATTTGTTCTTCTTAAATCTCTAAGGCGTTCGATAGCGTCCAACATGAAAGACTTCTACGTAAAATACTGAACTTGGGAATAGACACGCAATGGTTTGAAAGTTACTTGTCAAATCGATCTCATGCAGTCCGCATAGAAAACAAATTGTCCCCATTCATTCAAAACAATTTTGGTGTTCCCCAAGGATCCATTCTTGGTCCACTACTGTTTTCTATTTTCATTAATGATTTCCCTCCAATGCCTTCTAACACACGGATCTCAATGTATGCAGATGCTGTTCAAATTGCAATAAAAAGTTCTGTATCGGAAATACCACCGACGCAAATTAAAGCCGAAACTTTACTGACAAGCCTGAAATCATGGTACGACCGAAATGGTCTGAAATTAAATGCTAATAAAACACAATGCATTATTTTTGGATCCAAAGATGCAATTAAAAAAACTTCAGTTCTTACTCTTGCAGTTGGAAATGATAAAATTAATGCATCAGAAAAAGTTAAAAATCTGGGTATCTGGTTCGATAGAAATATGTCCTTCAAATCTCACGTTGAGACTACTTGCAACAAAATCTATGGAACTTTAATGTTTTTTCATCGTATAAAAAGTATGCTAGACGAAAAATCCAGATTATTAGCCATTCAATCCCTTGTGTTATCGCGCATTGACTACTGCAGCCTAGTATGGGGAGACTTACCTCAATGCCTTAAAAGGGACTTACAAAAATGCATGAATTTTGCAGCCAAGGTGGTATGCAACGGTAATTTCAAAAGAAGTGATCACGTAACCCCTCTCCTCAATAAACTCGGCTGGATCCAAGGAAGTTGGATACATGGAACCGGCATCGCTATCTTTTGCCAGTCAAGCGAGTGAAGCCACTTCTGCCGTCCCATGCCCCGCCCATCCAGCATTAGGTCCCTGTGTGGAGGTGGTGTTGCAGTGGAGGGGTAGCACCACCTCCATCATCAGCGACTGAAGACCGCGCTGTTAAATGGCAGACTTGCGCTACTCTGTGCTATACGTTTTTTTCTTAGGCATATATTTCAATTGCATCCTCGCTGAATGATAAAGAAACTCATATTGAGGAAACTCGTCCTTGACCGCAGCTTGGATAGCGGCACCCTATCACGCTGAGTGTCTGACACGCACTGAGCCCCATCTCCGTGTGTGTGCCCGTATACCCTACAGCTACCGAAAATTGGCTTCACTTTAGAGCGCTGATGCCGTCTCCATTCTTAAACCTCCTTGGCTGGATCCCTATCCAAGAAAGGCTCCTCATGCAGAAGGCCCAATACGTATTCTCCTCGTTATATCTTCCTCAGAGCAATGCTGAGATAGTGCGTTTCCATCCACCCACTGTAACCAATCAAAAACCGAACAGAAACAATAATGTCTTGGTCAACAATCGTTCATCTCACTTAGGGCAGAAGGCTCTGTCCATATCAGGCGCCTTACTGTGGAACAAACTTCCCCTGAGTATTAAAGTCCCTCAAAGACCGAGAGAATTTAAAGCCAAAATAACTCGTCATCTTGTGTCTCAATAATCATCCTTAATTACAGAACATACTGAATGAGTACTGACGAATCTCATTCACCTGGTATCTCCATTGCTGAACAATCTCCCTCGCTCATTGTTTTATAATTCAAGACATCACACAACAGTTTTGAAGTATGCGTAGGTATTATGATTTGACCGCCTATACGTTGTCATTTGCAAACATGCTTACTTGTATATGTGTGTACGTATATAGGTGTATGTGCGCATATGGGTGTGTATATGTGCACGTACAACTGTGTGCACTAGAGTAGATCAACCAGTCGAAGGTGCATTTTATGTCATTCCTCTCCGTTTCTGTGCAAGCATCAAACTAGACCGACATGGTACCTATGTGTGTGTGTGTTGATCAATTGCAGACATTCTGCACCATATTAAAAAAAAGAATGTGTTTTTTTCTAGTATGAAATCGTAAAGCATCCATGTAAAAAATAAATTCGTTGTGTGATCATCCATTTATACTGCAGTAATATACTTATTCGGCTTATAGTTATATGCTTATAATAATGTGATACCTATGTTTGTTTATCAACTGCCGACAATTTGCGCCATATTTCAAAGATAATGTGATTTTTTTTTTCTAATATGAAACCTTTATAGGACATTAATGTTTTCTTTCTTATTCACGTCCCACAATCGTTTTCATGTTTCCGACTTAAGTGGACTGTTTTGTGCCACTATTTTTAGTACGAAATTTTATAAAATTCATGCTATAATAAAAGATATTTTCCCCATTTCCCTCGATTGGAATTCTGGTTTATACGAACTAGTTTACGCTGATATTTGCGCACATGCTTACTTGTGTAAATGTGTACGTGTCCACGCTATGCGTATGACACTCTGTAGAATGCGTATGTATTGCCTCGATGCATAGAAATGCATTTGTGTTTGCTTACGAGTTTGGTGTAAGTATGTGCGTGGGTATATGTGTGCATGTGTATGTGTAAATATTTACATGTATACGTGCACATATGTGTATACTAGACTGACAACTAGGATTTTACCAGAGATAATGGTCTTTTTTCTGTGCACTCTCAACTTGTAACATTACCTAACTCGTCATATCTTTAGTATTGTAAAGCATTCATGTAAAAACTATACATTTGTTGTGCGATCATCCATTTATATTTAAATAAAATGCTTGTTAACTAATGACCGTTATGTTAAAATTGTTGAATCAGTAATACAAAACTTATAATCTTCTTGGTCCTCATGCATATATGTATTTATGTATTTGTGTGTGTGTGTATGTGTGTGTGTGTGAGTGTGTGTATGGATATGCACACACATGCATACGTATATGTACATATGTGTGCATATGGATATATATTTATATATATTTTTTTTTCATGCTTCCTTTAAACGACACTTGTGAACATTGACAGAAACAAGCGATTTCATATATTATTTCCTGGCGTCAAGAATTGCGAAGTTTTATGTCATGTACAAGTAAACTGTCAAAAGTGTTTTCACCCCACAATGAAAATGCATCGTCCATGAAATTGTGTTATCTCTTATAATTATCATTACATGTATTATCAAATGTAGATTAAGCTAGATTAGGAGTTCATTGCCCTCAATCATTTCTTTTCGACTAGTGACACGAGTTTTTCAATACTCGTGTGTGTGTATCATCTAAGTATATTAATTTTAAGATATTTAAAAACCAATGATTGTAATATTGTACAATCTCTATTGGAAATAAACTGTTTTTCTTTTTTTTCTTTTTTTCTTCCAGACACCTTCTTCCCCTGAACAATTGAAACAAGTTCAAGAGAATTTCATGAACGATGGCAGCTCCCTCATTGCCTCGGGACCGTGGATGGCACACACATCGTCATCGAACAACGGCGAGGCAGTGGCTCATATTACTATAATTGCAAAGGAACCAACAGCATTGTTCTAATGGCAATTGCCAATGCAAACTATGAGTTTGCCAACGCTGATATAGGAACTAATGGAAGAGTATATGATGGAGGAGTCTGGAAGAACTGCAGTCTCGGTAAGCTTTTAGAGAAAGGAGAAATTAATCTTCATTACCTCTAAAACTGCTAAATTCAGAAAAGGAGGCTTCATTCGTTTTTATTGGAGATGACGCGTTCCCTCTTAAAACCTATGTTATGAAACTTCATCCTTTTCGCCAACAAACTGCAGACTAAAGAATATTCTCACACAGACTATCCAGAGCACGACGCATTGTTGAAAATGCGTTTGGAATTTTAGCGAATAAGTTTTGCATATTATTATCTGCCATTTATTTAGCGCCTGCAAAAGTAGAGAAAATTGTCCATTCCGAAAATTGTTCTTGCCTGTATTGTCTCGCACAATACTTTGCGACGAGAAACCTCACTTTCAAATGCAAGTGTTGACAGCGAAGACACAATAAGTGGATTTTTCACCGAGGACGGTGGAGAAACAACGACAAACAACTTCTCAATTTGCAGGTTCAAGCGCGAAGACCCAGCGAGGAGGCCAAGGAGGTTCGTGAGCAATTCACATCTTACTTTAATCAAGAAGGTGCAGCTTTATGGCAATGGAAAATAGCTGGACTTGAATAAATTTCTAGCCAACACAAATCCGACAGCGACAGCTAACATATACAGTAAAATCAAGAAGAAGAAAAAGAAACGAGAGGAAAAAAAAACGACGAGAATAACTCACGCTACCTGCCTATTTCATTCATGTTTAAATAATTTAATGTCGATCAACGACAGAACTACCGCAGTATGTTTTATAGTGATGTTTACTTATTTCAGTTTACTGTACACTGTCTAATAAACAAGGAACTCAAATATATAGCATTTCAACTAGAGAAATGCTACATATTTTTAAGTTATTCACGGAACTCATTCCCTCATGGGATATAATTATTGCATCTACGGGAATTGGCGCTCCTAGAGGGGAAAATGTGTGAGGGCCTGAATTGAGAGTAGGTAGGCTATAAATATTTATTTTGTTAAAATAAATATTTTTTATGCTAAGAACCACTTTTTTCGGTTAACTGCTGTACTATTTCAGCACCTACTACTTTCTTCTTCAACTTTTATCTTATTTCATGAACTTCTTTCTCAACTTCCTGTTTCTATGCCTCATCTGCACAAATTCCGCGTTCCCTTAACTCTATACTAAATGGTGCCTTCCTCTTTCCTCTCTTCGATACGCTCTTTTTTTAGCGGTTAGGGAGGCTTAAACTAACATCTAATGTAATCTAATACGAAACTTCTTTTTTGGTGATATTTTTATTAACTCTCATCTAAATGCCATGTCAGGAATTCTTTAACTTGTTTATCTTCTATGTATAAATAAATAATGACCATAACGTACCTGAGCGACTATTTTACTGTCCAAATTTGATCTTGACTGCCGGCTCTCTGCTCCATCATTGAGAAATGACAACATATCATAGCACCATAGGGTCGGTCGCTGTACATTCTCTGTGCCTGCTTCTGATTTTGTTAAAACGTTCAACATTCTCTTCTGCTTCAAATACTGTCCTCAATGTATGAATTTTCTTTTTTATCATATCAATTGTCAACGCTTTTTCAGTGTCTACAGATGTTATTATCGCTTTGTAAGCTAATACTTTTGAATTCCTGTATTTGTACGAGGAATTTATAATATTCCATGGACATTTATATTGGCTTTTTATTGATCTATGCGCTGAAACACTAGCTCGCGCGGCCAATCACTCATTGTAGAAAGTGCAAGCAATCAACACGAGGACAATAGACCACTCCTCGGTGAAGTGCAGCTGCAAACTAGTTACTGGGAGAGATGTCGGGCGATGATCTTGAAATGGTGTGTAGTTCACTCCGAACTACGCGCCACAGATGCTTGCTTCACAAGAAGACGCGTTAAAAACCGCACACCGTCGAAGTTCATGCAGCACTCGTGCAACCGCATGCATGCTTCAAATTTTGGCGAGTTGCGCGTGAGTTGCACGAAGAAACGCATTAAGGTGACACGAATACGCCGCTAACGCAACCCGATGTAGCTCAAAAGTATCTCTAAAGTATCTGCTGAGTCGAGTCGGTCCAAGCCCCTCCTGCCCTTTCCTTGAAGCTACGTAAGCCTGAACACGACATTACAGTGAATCTAAATACAACATTTAAGCAGAACATATAACACATTCAAGTTTTTGAACAATGAACATAATTTAAATCAGAGAAATTTTCTAACAAAACTCTGGCTAGAAGGACAGAAGTTTGTCTCAAACAATGAGCTGCAGACCAGCGTAAGGAATTGACTGAAAGCACAGGCGGCTATCTTCTATAACCAGAGTATTAGAAAGTTAATACCACTGTACGACATATGTCTCAGTGAGAACGGTGACTATATAAAGAAGTGGCTGGAAGAAGTATTTTAATGTTCAAAGCAATTTTTTCTGTGGTTTTCATTTTGCTACTAGTCGGATTTTGAAAAAATAGTTTTCATTTTTGTTTTCAATGGTTGGATTTATCAGCCAATTGTCTGATCTGCTAAGGGATCATGTCCACTTCATTTCTTTGTCAATGAATTCCTGCCTTGACAACACTATTTGAAACACAGGTGTTTCTAATTTTAAACAGTTTTTTTTACCATAAGTGCTCAGACAATACTCCTGCTCTGTTTCATTCACGAAAAAAAAAAAAAAATTTGGGATAAAAACTGAAATAAATTACCTCCGTCATAGGTTTTGATACAAATTTCTTCAGCTGGATGGGTATCAGGTTGTATCTTCAGTCCTGGCCGTTTTCATGCGTTAACAAGTTTGAACATGTATTACACAGAAAGGTATAAATTTGTGACGAATGACTTTGGACACAATTGAAACGCTAAAATTTGAAACATTGATGCATTCGCTCTATTCTCCATACATTGCTCCTTCCAACATCCATCTCTCTAGGAAAAGAAAGTTTTCAAAGATAAAATCAACATTGAGAAAAAATTGTAGGTCATTTTTGATTAAACAACGGAAGATTCCCATGAACGAGTCATTAAAAATTTTGTCAGTAGGTGGTCAGACATTGTTCCTCGAGATGGAGAACATGATATTGAATGAATGTTACTCGATTTGTTTATACTCCTCATACTATTAATAAACTGATAGAACGAATGATACGTTCTGATTCATCCAATGCCTCCTACATCAACACTCAGAAAAATCTTGAAACACCATGGTGTGCTAAGTTGGAGTTCAACACATTCTTTTCAAAAGTAGGTGCCTAAGTCTTCGATGAAGTAAGTAAAACCAGTCCGAGGAAATTGTCATTTGAAAGTTCTTGCCCTACTGCACTTTCAAAGGCTGGCGCCCTGTGGAAGCCACGTCCAGTCGATTTACCAGAGTTACAAACTATTTTATACTCATTGAAAAACACAAAAGCTGTCGGACATGATGGAATCAGCCTCCAATACATAAAAGACAGTTTTTCAGTCACAGCACCATTGATTCGTCTGATTATCAACACATCAATTGCAACTAATAAGTTTCCAAAACAGTGGAAACACTCCATACTTAGACCGTTGCATAAAACTGGTGACAAATACAGCGTCAAATTACAGGCCCATAAGCCTTTTACCTGTCCTGTCCAAAATATTAGAAAAGTAGTAACGAATCAACTGTCATCTCACTGGGACGAGTCAAATTCACTTCATCGAAATAAATATGCCTATAGGAAGAACACTAGCACTCAAGACGCCCTGCTCAATATCACTGAAAAAATATACAGCGATATCGATCAAAAAAATGTAACACTTTTGCTGCTACTCGATCTCTCTAAAGCATTCGACAGCGTCGAACATGATTAACTCCGACGAAAAATACTGAACTTAGGAGTGGATACACAGTGGTTTAAAAGTTACCTATCAAATCGGTCTCATGCAGTCCTCTTAAATAACAAGTTGTCCCCATTCCTTCAAAATAGCTTTGGTGTCCCTCAAGGATCAATTCTGAGCCCGTTATTGTTTTCAATTTTCATTAACGATTTCCCTCCAATGCCTTCTAACACAGGAATCTCATGTATGCAGATGATGTCCAAATTGCAATGACAAGCTCTGTAACAGAAAAACCACAGACGAAAAATGGAGCTGAAAACCTATTGATCAGCCTCAAGTCATGGTATGACCAAAATGGTCTCAAGCTAAACGCGAGTAATACACAATTCATTATTTCTGGGTCAAAGCATTCAATCAATAACATTCGAAATCTAGATCTAACTCTTACAGTTGGGAATGAAAAAATTCACCCATCAGAAAAAGTACAAAATTTAGGTATTGGGTACGATAGAAGCATGTCCTTCAAATCCCACGTTGATAACGGATGCTTTATTTCCAATTTCAAGCCTGATACATATCACCTTATACATTGGATTTTCAAATGCCTTATAACTAACGCCAGGACGCCATTACGCTTTCCCCCGGTCAAGACCGGTACCCATTTCAGACACCTGGGTAGAGTGGGGTATTGTGCTTGGAATTTTTCCCCTATACCCAACAGAGAAAATCGCCACCAGCGCCGGGACTCGAACCAGGGTCTGCCTGGACGGAGGCAAGTTCGCTAGTCTCACGACACGACGAGCACTGATAAAACCTGTAACACAATTCACAGGACTTTATTGTCTTTTAATCGTATAAAAAGTATGCTTGACGAAGAATCTAGATTGTTGGCCGTTCAATCTTTAGCCTTATCACGTATTGACTACTCTAGCCTGGTTTGGGGAGATATATCGAAACATCTTCAGAAAGGCCTACAAAAATGCATGAATTTTTCAGCTAAGGTTGTATGCAACGGTAAATTCAAAAAGTATGATCACGTAACACCTCTCCTGAACAAGCTTGGCTGGGCTCCGATTCGGGAAAGGTTTCTGGCGCACAAAGCCCAATATGTTTTCTCCTCTTTATACTTCCTCATAGCAGTGCTGAAATAGTGGAATTCCACTCCCCTACCGTCACCAACCAAAAGCCGAACAGGAGACGTGATGTCTCAATCAAATACCGTTCATCTAACATCGGGCAGAAAGCTCTGTCCGTATCAGGCGCCTTACTGTGGAACAGACTCCCTCAGAGCATCAAAACCCCTCGAACACTAAGAGAATTCAAAACTAAAATATATGTAAAACATATTCCCCTCCTCAAATGCTCATATTGATCTTGTGTGACACAGTGTCGTCCCTTACGCTCTTCTAGTATGCTTCGGCCACACCATTTTAGGTTGTTTTGACTTTCTCGTTTTGCACCAGCAATGTTGATAATGTTACGGTTGGCATTGTACAACAATCCTTCTCATCTATTTTGAATCCGGTGAACTTTTCTGTGCCAAAGCTAGAAGCATACGAAATTAAAATTTTTGTGTTATTGTAAAATCTTTCATTTTATCCGTACCAGTTATTTTAGATTACTAGTTGATACAGAACAATGTATAATTGCCTCTAATATCAACCTCGCAGTCTAAGACGCAAATTAATTTGGATATAACCGTTTTACTTTCAACCTTAATCCCTCATTTCACTAGTTCCAACGTTCGTAAGCTCAAATTTCAATAAGGAAGTGCACTAACTAGAGTGTTCTTAACAACGCATCGCATGCACAATGTATTCTTGACCACTTGTAATAAAATCCAGTGTTGAAATCAGACCAACACAACGGAGGGAATGCATTTTTTACGTTCTTTTCTCCCAACCACTTGTTTCAAGATTAACCGATATAAATATTACGATCCTCATGTATTTGATATAAACACAACACAACGGAGGGAATGTCTCGGTCTTATTGAGACATTTAAAAAATGCCTCGGATTCGACGGATGCCATAACTTTAAAGAACATCATTTTAATCTCCTTGTTCTGGTCTCAAATTGCTGTCGTTAGCTTTGTGTGGTAAACTCTTCTTACCTTTTTATTCTCGTGAATACACTACGACAAAACAAATTTTAGATAGTTAACTTTTGTACGGTTCCACCTATGTTGAAAATATTACGGCGAGCAATGTAAAACAATACTTTTCATGTCTTTGACTCCGACGAACTCTTTGCGCCAGTACTATCAGCGTAAGTAAGACATATCATAACCATTTTCTGTTTTGTTATAGCGAATATCATCGTTGGGACGCCTTATATAGAGATGAAAGACCTGATGTGGGTTTTCATCGGATGTGGGGTATAGATGAATGTGATGCGTAACCAAATGTAGGGGCATTACCGGATGCGGAGCATCACCGGAAGAGGAGGTGAAGTGGTGCCGGATGGGCGAGAGGAATTTTTGGATTTTGAAGTTGACAATTTATTAGAAAAATAATAAGCTCCATTTCCGGACACCACAGATGAAGACCTACTAATTGTGGAAAAACGACCTTCATTCCGCTGCATTAAACTAACAGTTGTGATGCTCAGTATAGTCGACAGGAATAAGTAAGATCAATATTAGAAATGACTTAGCGAACGTTAAATAAAATAAATTTTTACTCTCTAGCAAAAATTTCATGAATTGAAACTTAGGAATTGAAGCACAGAAACTGTAATTCAGTGCCGCACTCCAAATGCAAACGGTCCTTTTATACATACTATTGTTTATTTTCTATCAACTTGTGCTTCTCTCTGAATCCTGTGTCGACAATTATCATGTGTACTACGAAAACCACGTATGAATGGCAATTAAGGATTTAAATAATTTCTTTCAACACTTAACATGGGTATTACGATAACCATGTTTAAATAGCAATTAAGGGTCTCTATGCTAAGGTATTTGAATGCATTTTTCGCTTTTATTTTAATACTTGTGCGCACTAATGAAAGTGTTTTTTAAATGAGCGTCGCGAGGATTGTGTTCTCTTAGTTCAAAATCGGATTAGGCAAGGAAAGAAACTCATTTTTGTTGTGCTTTTCTGTCAATCATATTTGTTTCAACATTTTACACAGGTATTATGATACCAATGTGGTACTATCAGTTAAGAATGTTAATGTTAAGGTGTTTTAAAAACCAATGTATCAACATTTCATGTTTGTACTTTATTGGAAATAAACTGTTTTTCTTTCTTTTTCTTTCTTTTTTTCTTTTTCTAAAACATAAGACAATTCATCGAACAAATGCTTGAGCAACACAACAGGTTAAAGTGAATATTTTTTATAAGCTGCTCAGTTGAATTTCGTAGAGACGGACTTAATTTCATATTTTTAGAGCAGATAAATTTGAGTATTAAGATTGCTCAGGGCGAAAAAAGGATCCACTGAATGTCACAATGGATAAATTGCAAGCCAATAACAGAAATATCCTGTCACTGTGCAGTGTTACGATGCTCGTTCTGCAGCATGTTGCGTTATTTGATCGTAATGCTTTCAGTCGCATAAATACTTCTTCTCTCATTTATAGTTGGCGCCGATAGTGGACTGAGAACATGTGAATGAATCAAGTGCAGTGTAGTTTAATACTAAAAAGTATTTTCCCTTGTCCTTTTCATTATTTTCGTGATTTTATACCATAAATGTATAAGTGACCTTTAGTTTAGTTCACTCATATCTAATTGGTTCCGGTGCATATGTCGTGAGGGCTGAACTCGGCATGCGTCTCATAACTCATGAAATTTTTTGAGACATTTTACCCGCCACAATCGAGTAAGACCAGACAGAAGATCTAACGAGAACGAGCCTAAATCTTGTCGACCGTCGTGACATTTCCTTCGTGGTGAGTTGTTGGCTTTTCATCGATTTTTATTGCCAGTAATATTTCATATTTTGAATTGCTATAGGTTGCAGCTCCTGAGTTTGTCTGCAAAATATTCTAGAAATGTCGACAACGTTTTATCTTGTTTCGTTGCTCTGTCTAAATGTTCGACAAATATATTTGAACATCTGAAAGCCGGAATTTAAACTGTAATTTTTTTGTCCAGGAATAATTTCTAGATCAAATAGAGTAGAAGGTAACTGATGCAAGTAATAGTTTAAAGTCCCTGTACAACTATCTCAAATTTCTAAAAATCTGGTAAACAAAATTTTGAAGGGTAACTCTTGTCTTTGAACGACGTCCTAAGTTGTGAAAAACCGTAGATAAATATTCAAATATTAGTAAATATTTTCTTAAAATATTTTCTGGGCCGTTTCTTGATATTTACAGACAAGCAACAACGTTAGTTCAGTCCTAGCATGGAATGGCCAACGCTAACAAATATTCTTGTGTAAGATAAATACAAATCACGCATTCTATTTTTTATATCAGAAAAACGTGAAACCATATAATCTTCCTGAAAGTTCTCGATATTTTTTATAGAATTGACTTCACAGCTGAGAGAAATAATGTCAAGCTTTGAACGACGCCCGGCACGTGTAAAAAATTCGTATCAGGCGAAACCTAGAAAGATTTGTGTGAGTACGACTAAGAAAATAAATGATATAACCTATAAATTTAAACTTGATAGTTTTGTGTTCCATTCGTGAAGCAACATTTCTTTGGCATAAAAAAGTCATTTTATTGCTTAGGAACCGATCTGGAGCTCAGTACCAGTACGATGAATTGTTTTCCAATGTAGCCTCTTCCAGCTACCTTAACTTCTTGTACGTGTCCCCTTGACCGCTTGAGCACCAACGGAGACATAGGAAGCACTGGTCGCACCCTCAGCTAGTATATTGAGTAACTCAATAATCCTTAGTGTAACATGGACTGCCTATTGTGTAGGGCTTCACACTTCCTAATCAGTTGGAAAAAACTTAAAGCAGTTTGAATTTCATTAGGTGAGCCCTATTAGGTGCGTCAATTTGTATGCTAATTTTTTAGGCATGAATGCGCAAATCTTTTGGTTAATGGGGCGTGGTGGAGTTCGCCTGAAAGGAGACATTTCGGACGACTTGGTTCCCAAGCCACTTCATGGCGGCACTTCAACCTTAATTTTCGATTCCAATGCCCCGTAGCCTCGACCGAATGTTTTGAAAATCTTCCCAGTGAATTGATGAATCAATCCCAGTGCACTGTCAATTTCTTGAATCGCTCCAGTTTTTATTAACAATTGACTCAAAGAAAGTGATGAAGTTATCGATTAATTGCAACATAGCCTCCATGACGTTCACAGAAAGGCCACTGTAGTAGCTCTAACATGTAATTTTTCACTGAAATATTGGAGAATTCGAACTTTGCTTTCCAAGACGAGAAGTTTTATCTTGAACGAACTTCCTGCGTAAGGATCCGTACTCATTTTATACGTCCTTGCTTCTGCCAAAGAACATAAATTCTATCGTGTAAGGTTTCGTTACTTTATAAATGCAATGCATGATGTTGACATGGGGATGCTGTGCAGGGCGCAGGAAATAGGAAAATGATTACACTGGCTCCTACATAACTCTCTGAAATGCAAGTTCACATTTTAAATTTTTAAAAAGATGCGTCTAGTGTCAATCAAACGGACGATGAAAAATTTTTAATCATATATTCTAAACCTGCACCACAAAGCGACGTTGGCATTTGAAAGAAACCTTCACAATGACGCCGTTGTCCACCTGTTCGTTTCTCACCAATGGCTGGAATATTTCGAAGTACACATTTAGGCGTCTCGGCGAACTTTGGTCTGAAGCCACTTCATGGCGGCCACTTCAACTCTATTTTTCATTCCAAAGCATCGAAGCATCGATCAAATGCTAGGAAAACCTTCCCTTTGAATTGATGAATTAATCACAGAGCCCTATTTGAAACAGGACGCCTCGTGAGCCGCTCTTTGTTAACAAGAGACTCGAAATAAGTGATGAAGTTTTCCATCACTTGCAACACAGCTTTTAACGACGTTCAGCGAAAAACAACTGTAGTGCCTCTAGACTGTAGCTAATGGCTTCATTATTCACTAAAATATAGGAGAATTTGGACTTAGCTTAGAAGACGAAAAGTTTTATCTCGAACTAATTTCCTCAGTAAGAATGGCTACATAATTCATACGTCTCGGTTTTCGGCTAAGAACACGAATTCTGTCGTGTAAGGTTTCGTTACTTTATAGATGCTATGCAGAATGCTGATATTGGGATGCTGTGCAGCAGGCTAGGAATTCATAAATTATAAATACTGACGTTTACTTAACTCTCAGAAATGCATCTTCACATTTTAAATTTTTGGATAGATGCGTCTAGTATCAATCAAACGAATAAAGAAATTTTTATATAATCACAGATTCTAAAAAAGCGTCACAAAGCGGCGTTGGCATCTGAATGCAACCTTTACAATGAATGAAGCGTGGTCCGCATGCTCGTTTCTCACCAATGGCTGAAACATTTTGATGTCAAATGCAGCCAATAATTTTCAAATTTAAATATTGTTATTGTGCTATGATGGAGTGAAAATACAGGGGAATCCAAAAGTATAAAGCAAGAGAGACAGCGGCTTGGATACAGTCCAAGTGTGACTTGTGCCGGTATATCTTCTCGACCGAGTTTTACTACGAATATAAGGTAAGGAAATGAAAATATTTAACACGCGTTCGAAAACTTTGAATTTTACTTGTTTCTCCTCCTTTGTAAAATGAGTTGGGCATTTATCGTTCCTTACGACAGGGTGGTCAAGTTTTTGTATTCTCTCACTCAAAAACACTCGTAAGATTTTTCATAACAACCACCGTGAAAAGATAAGGAATTATGAAACTCAACATGTTTTCATTATTTAATTTGAGGAACTTGCAAGACATGGATGAGAATGCGGACTTCAAAAGAATGAAGCTTTGAATTCTATACCCTGTTTTGTATCGTATATTATCGAGGCTTATATGCTTTTTGGTGATAATATTAGCAATATTACATGAACAATATTCATCGTATGGTAGAGTTTGGAATAATCGCCAAGTTTCAACATGAATGGCGTTGAGAGAAAAAGTGCTAAGTCATTTGCCTAATTTTTCACGTTCATTATTATTATTTAAGATTTTTTCTAGGTAAATGATTTGTAGTAAAACTTGAACCTTTTCTCATGATTTACAAAGTGAACTAGTTCTTTCTTATTGAATACTTGAAACTGCACTTTATACTCACAAAACTCTGTTAGAAAACAACAAACCAATTCTCTAACTTGCTTTCAGAACTTGAAAAGTATTCTGCACTCATAGTGCCTGCAAACAATAATACAATTATTCATTTTCACAACCTCTCTGAGAATGTGTGTAGGACAACTGCAGGCAACTTCAGTGTTAGGATGGAATCAGTAGTGTACTTATTCCTTTTCACCACACCGTTGAGAAAGTGGATAACACAACAGCAAGATAAACTTAGTGTGGCCCATGACTGACACAACGATGCTTCTCTCCTCAGATGCACTTCTCTAAGCTGTTCCTGGAAGCGAGCGCCCTGCTCCTGTGCTGGGCTCTGGTCCAGGCCACGCCGGCCGCACTGCTGACGCAGGACGACTACGCTCAGGCTCAGGAAAGACGTGAGTACAAAATCGATAGCATGTTTGACATTAAGTTTCATTAATCAATAAGCAGAATTGCGTATTTTTTGATCGAAAATCAGCTGCTAGCGGTAGTTTCAGATAGTTTTGATTAAATTCCTCTGTTGTAAAATAATATATCATCGACCAACGCGCAAAATTGTGTATATATCAAACGATGACACCTAATGTTATTGCAAGTTCAAACATCATCGATTAACTTTGTATACTTTTTTAATATCAAATCTCACCAATGAAGAAGCAAAATTTAGTATTTTTTCCAACCCCAACACATTTCATGATGTTCGTTCGAACATCATGAAATGAATTTCTTGTAAGACTTGACTTCGATGTGTACTTGCAGACTCAAATTTCTTGATAATATAACCCTATAATGTGAAGCGTAGCAAGCACAATCCTGGATAGTGAAATGGTATTGACTTTCTACGATAATATTGTAGAAATGATTTTTGTTAAAAAAAATTAGCATCGTTTTGTAAACATCAAATTCTTTAAACGCGGTGTTCTATAATCCCAGAGGGGCTCTGAGTACTGAGAAACTCTGTCTTACCGTAAATTAGAGTCAAGCAAATATGAAAACTCTTAAAGCTTTGAGTCTAGAGATTCCTTGTTCCTTTAATTATTAACTATAATTTTTTCTCTGAAACTCTGTTAAGTGAACTCGAAATGAAATCTTGCTATACGTGTCTGCTGCCGGCTACGAAGTGGTTCAGTGAAAGGGCAAAATTATTTTCTGCGGGAAAAATATTTATTATTTAAATTGAATGTGAACGACAAAATATTATTACCGCACTGGATCAAGTATGAAAATATCTTCAATTTGCCTCCAACATCTGCTAGCGTTTCAAGTTAAGGCATCAATATTTGTGTATATTTATTTTTCTTTGATTCTATTGAATAACTTGAACGATGTCCTATGCGTGTAATAAAATTTTAAATTTGTCGACAATTTTACAAGAATTTACTTCTTATTATTTGTATAGGTTAGGTGGTGTAGTTGAGCCGGCTGATTTTAGGAATCTATAAAAAATTGAATTTCTTTCGTGATGCAATTGCCCCATCATGAGATTCACTATGTGGGTACAATAGCGAGCAAGATGTCTACCACTTCGAACCTCAAATACTGTCATCTTCGTGGTATTTCTAACACGGTAGTTGACAGCACAGTTTTTTCGCATTGCGATCACAGAAGAGCTCGAGTAAGACAAAGATGTAGAAAAGCAGGTGTAGGGTTGTCTTTTATCTTATCTCATTAGGGGTTTCCTGCCTGCCTGCTGGCGCTCCGGATAAACTCCCGCATCTGTCTAGGGAGTCAGTCGTAGAGCAGATCACGGTCAAGACCGTTGTAGATTGGCCGCTGAGGGAACTGTTGTCCATTGAACAAAGTTCGAGTCCTCTCGAACGAAGTTTGAGCGCCCGTTGTAGTTCTTGTAGTTCGTGGCACCATAGTTCCGAAATTGGTTGAAAACGAAGATCCTGTTTTGGTGGGTCCCTGAGTTGTCCGCCGCGGGGGTCGAGAGGGAACTTGGGTTTTAGGTATGGCGCTAGTAGTCTGGTGATATCCCTCTGAGTTTTCGAATGGAACCCGTGGGGTCGAGGAAGCATTTGAACGGGAAATGACAGGGGACTGTTGATCGGCTTTTCGACGGGTCTGCGAAGAAGAATAGGACGTCTGGGATACAACGCTCGGGGCTCTCCTATTCTTCCCTTGAAAGCGTCCGAGTCCTTGTCGTTTTACGTGGAACAGGCCCTCTTCGTCCAATTCTCCCATCTCGTCGTCGGGCTCGTCAGGGTTGCAGTTGTCCGCCACGGACATGTCTTCCCGATCATCATCGGACTCTTCCCGGGGCACACTCTCACTGCTTGACGTGAATTCTTCCATTTATTGTTGAGGAAATACGACGTTAACACCTCCTTAGCGGTGTTCCGTATATAGTCTTTGAGCGATCGGTACACACTCGAGTTCTAAGCGTTCTCTCCGGCGTTTAGTACTGTCGCCGTGAGGACTCGTTTTGTAAACAGGTCCGAAATGAGTAAGGCGAACATGAAGTTCGTAATTACCTCCGAAAGTGGGCACTGTTCATGCCGATAATTGTAGTTAGTGCGGTTCAGGGAAGTGCTCATCGCATTACGCGCAGCCTCTCGTGTAAGCGCAATTAAAACATTGTGATCTGTTTCCGGATTTAGGTGTTGAGTAAGACTCAATGCATCCCGCGCGGCTTCCACAAACGAGGAGGCGCTTTTATCGCCATAGATTGCGAGCATCTCCGTAGCCACACCCTCGTAAGAATAATCCTGATACTCTTCGTCCTCGAACTGTGCTACCACTATCCGAGCATCGCCGAATCGGCAGTTTACCGTTGAGACGAGTCGTTGAATCTTGGGCTTGTCATCGGTGACCTGGAAGGTTGTGAAATTTGACTCCGATTGCTGTACGAAAACCTTGACATTCGTTTCCGCGGTCCTTTCGTCGACGGCGGGTCGCCAGGCATTGGACGGCCTCGAAAGTTAATAATGTCCCTCGTGGATGGAGCTACTAGTTCCATTTCTCCAGGCAATCTTGTGCCTGCTACTGCTGCAGTAGGAACTACATTAATTAAGACTCGATCCCAACTCACTCGGAGTCGTCCGTTGCCGATGCAGCCATAGTGGCTGCAGCGAAGGAACCTATAGTCGTTATCGATCTTGTCATCGCGGTTGTCGTCGATGTTGTCATCACGGTCGCCATATTTGATGTAGTGACTGCTGTGCCTTCACTAAAAAGTCGTCGCGGAGCGTCGTAATCGGACGGTGTAAATCTCGCCGGCGGTTTTGGAAACGACTGTTTCAGAGTCGCGAGGATTATCAGGTAGCCGCTCTAATAGCTCCCGTTCTTCTAACTCCGAACCACTCGAGTTACTCATTCCACCGGGAATAACACCACTAATACACTGTCTCTAATACACTGTCACTGATATACTGTCACTGATATACTGTTACTGATATACTGTCACTGATATACTGTCACTAATCAACCGTCTTTCCACCTTTATCGCTGAAATCGAAATTGTCCACAATTTATCACTCAAAACTGTTCGGGCGCCACTTCTCGGGTGCCCCCTACCGGAATGATAACTCTCGGGTGGGCAGTCCAGGGCTCGTTTTATTAACTTCTCTAGCAACATGCCTCAGAATAACAACACACAGGTGGAGCGACAGTTTGTATTCAATAATGTTGACGTACAGTTTGAGGGCGAGCAACAGCAGGTTATACAAATACGCCCGAGTCTTTGGGCTCAGCGGATCGAAGTCGCGTGGTCTTGACCGTGATCTACTCTACGACTGACTACCTCGACAGATGCGGGAGTTTATACGGAGCGCCAGCAGGCAGGCAGGCAGGAAACCCCTAATGAGATAAGATAAGAGACAACCCTACACAGGTACAAATTCAGGTAGCGATTTTCGATTTAACAAGAAGAGCTTAGACCACAAATTTGCAAAACTAATCTTACTCTAACATAAATGCTGCTTCATTTTTTGGTGCATTACCGATCACTTGTTTTCAGAACAAAAATAATGCAGTGTTTTCCGAACTCAGTGATCTCAGTTCTGAACTGCAGCAGTAATTCCTTATCTCCTTCGCATAAAAAGTTGAACTAAACACAACCAGTATTTATTTCCGAGACTTCAACGTACATGGATCATTGGATCAGTGGATCATTAGGGATGGGAAGTTCGACAACGGACCATCTGTTGAAATCGTGCGATTGAAAATTTTGGAAAACCTCTGAGCATGAGCTCATTTTTTTCTAGCGGTCGAAGTTTGGATACCTTTCACTTGAAATAGTGTCACCGCACGGTAAATGCCATCTAAAACCATTAATAATTTTTTTGACTTATCCGGAAACGGTCGTCCTAAGTCCTTTACACAGAAGGAGCAAAAATTTACAGATATTTTTCAATTAATTCAAACTAGAAATGAAAAAATAACTCATTAGACCTTAAAAAGAGGTATGAAATACGTTTATGGTGTTCTTTTCTGGAAATGCAATCCAGGTTCTTTCCTTCTGTTCTACACATAATAGTTCGAAGTTTCTGCTTAAAAATTTCGAGTGACCAACAAATATAAACGAACTTAGTTGAACACTCATTTTCGAAGTGAGAGTGCCTCATTCACGTTCTATAAGTAAATCATAACACTTTCTAATACATTTTTTTTACTGAGATGCAGACGGTGGCAGTCAGAAGGAGAGTTTACTGGAGCAACTAATCACTTTAAAGGAGGACGAATATTTGAGCACTTACTGGCCGTTCCACTTGTTCCACCAGTCTCTCATGAAATTATAGTTTTCGAGTATTTTGCTTTGACTGTAAAAAATTCGAAGCGTAAATCCATGAGAAGCCTATTATGTCGTTCGCTCAACAGCTGCAGAATAGTCGACACTTTTATTTTACCACGCTGGCGAAATCAACATGAACATGTACTCATACGTGATCAGGTGTGTCGTATTCACGTCACGGGATGACAAGATAGATATTTTTTCAGTTTCAATAACCTTGCAGCATTCCAGTGCCAAACGTTACAACTACCCTTTTACGAGTTTTATCCGATCTATTCCCTGCACAGGCTAGACTATCAATGTTCAAAATTTTGAATAGCTCTCGAACAGCTGTGGGAGCTAGAAACGCTTTCTTTTTAACGAGCCTTCAGATATTTGGCTTCTCAATTTGGCTGCTCAATCAAATAGCAATTAAAAACGCTTCCCGTTGGAACTGTTAACGAAGACATAGAACAATTGCACAGCCGGGGATGAAATTGCTGTGATGCACGACGTGCAGCGTCACAATAAATGCGTGAAAGTGTCCCAGTTTCGGTATGGCTTGTTCTCTAGTTATGTATACGACACAATCACATGCGATCCTAACCGTATTCTGATAATATTATTTTCAGTTACTCCCAGTCATTCTTCTCTCAAACCACGTGCCGTATCATTTAAAAAAACGGCTTTAATTTTTATTTCAATATGTTGAGCGTGTCATACGAATATGTCTTCCTACTCGATTACATTATCTCCTGTGGGCTGTACTTTCTGTAGTCAAACAAGTTAACTTGAAAGAAACAAGTCTTGAAGAAAACAAGTTAGCTCTAAGAATAGTCGATAGAAAAGTCTTCGATAGAAAAGTCTTCGATCACGCAGTTGGAGACCTCATACCCCAAATACTTTCTAATGTAACGAGAACACCAATTCACGTATTTGATGAAAGAGACAATGGGATTTGGAAGACGACAATCTCCCCTACATCAAATGCTCTGATAAACTGTCCTCCGGTAAACATACACCGGAAACAGGACCACTATAGCGCCCTCTTGAAAATGCGTGATGAAAATCGTGTTGCTCCCTCCCCCATTTTGTGACTAAATAACAGTGATCAAATTGAATATGAAGCTGAAATCACAAACAATGAACGCGGCAATAAAGACCTAGAGACGAATACTAAATGCCCTGCTAGACCTAAAAAATGCAATAACTCCACTAAAGATCTGCCTATTGAGGTAAATAATATCAAAATATTACACATAAATGCTCGCAGCCTCAATGGTAAAATGGATGACGTACGAGTAATGTTGATCACTAACGATATCGATATTTTATGCGTATCTGAAACATGGTTCGATTCACGAGTCGAAAGCTCATATCTCAGCATTGCCGGGTACAAATTGTACCGTTATGACGGAGTCAAGAGTAAGAGAGGTAGCGGTTCATGCATTTTCATCAAAGATGTCTACTCTACATCCTTAGTTCCGATAAAAGAAAAATGCGAAGACATAGAAATGGTTTGGCTCAATGTTCAAGTAAACAAACACAAGTCTTTCATTATCGGCAGTCTTTACAGACATCCGTCAGCATCTCTTCGTCCAACATTAGATTTCATTGAAAATACGCTTAGATCAATCTCTGCAGCCAAAAAGTCTTTCTATGTTTTCGGAGATTTTAACGTCGATCTGACAAATAAAAACAATCAGCTAAGCAAGATGCTGCACAGACTTAATCTTTCTCAAATGGTCCAAGAACCAACGCGAATTACCAACACTTCTAAAACTCTTCTTGACCTAGCAATTACCAACAATCCCCAAGCAGTACTCAGCACAGAAATCTTACCGTCCTTTTCTGATCACCATTCGGTAGAATGCCAAATCAATATTGCAAAAGAGAAACAGAAATCTAGTTACATTACATATCGCATGAAAAACCACTACTCCCCTGAAATATTTCAAGAAAAGCTATTAGACAGATGGAGTGAATTTCAAGGCATGGAAAACACCGATGATGTCAATCTACAAGTTTCGCTTTTCAACAAAAATTTCGTATCAGCTCTTAACGAATGCGCACCTTTCACTACGAATAAAGTTAAGTTAAGAATTTCTAAATGGATAACAGATGTGATAAAACAGTTGAGCAGAGCTAAAAGAAATTTGCAGCGTGAGTACAAACTGAATAAATCAGACAGTACGCGTCGAAAATTATATAAAGATCATGAGAAGATCCTACGAAGAAAAGTTAAGGAAGCAAAACGGGACTACTTCCACAAAGAACTCTTGGCGGCAAAACAAAACCCTAAAAGAACTTAGGAAATCATTAGAGAAGCTGCTCAGTATAAAAATTCAGACTGCAAAAGCACTTTTGACAACCCCTCAGAAATGGCGAATGACTTTAACACTTTCTTCTCAAAAGTTGGCGAAAATGTTTTCAATGAAGTATCCAGGACAGTTTCAGACACATCTAAAGAGGCAAATCTGAGCGATGTTTCATCCCCAAATAGTAGCAACAAGTGGAGACTAACGCCAGTTAGCGTCATAGAGATACGAAAAATCTTATACTCACTAAAGAATACTGAAGCGACTGGACATGATGGCATAAACCTCCAACATATAAAAGACAGCTTCCCTGTCACAGCAACCTTTATTCGCTTGATAATAAATACATCTATAGTCACAAACAAATTTCCCGATCAATGGAAACTATCCATAATTAAGCCATTACATAAATCTGGTGATATCGACATAGCGTCAAACTACAGACCAATCAGTCTCCTGCCTGTTATGTCCAAAATATTAGAAAAAGTAATAACAAACCAGCTCTCGTCTTACATAGACGAGTCACATCTACTGCATCGCAATCAATATGCTTACAGGAGGAATACCAGTACTCAGGACGCCCTGTTAAACATAACAGAAAAAATTTACAATGATATTGACCAAAAAAAATTAACTCTCTTACTATGGCTTGATCTCTCCAAAGCTTTCGACAGTGTTGAGCATAAGAAACTTCTACAAAGAATTTCAAACCTCAGAATAGACACTCAGTGGTTTGAAAGCTACCTACGAAACCGCTCTCATGCAGTGTGCTCGAATAACAAAATGTCATCATTCATACCAAATAATTTTGGCGTTCCTCAAGGTTCAATCATCGGCCCACTCCTATATTCAATTTTCATCAACGATTTCCCCACCATGCCGGCAAACACAAAAATCTCAATGTATGCTGATGACGTACAAATTGCCATGACAAGCTCAACAGCGGATTTAACAGAAACACAAGCCAACGCTGAAAACCTTCTGAGAAATCTGAAATTGTGGTATGACCATAATGGCCTCAAACTTAACGCAAGTAAAACGCAATGCATTATTTTTGGATCACAGAATGCGACTGAAAATTTACCACCATTCAAATTTACCACCGTTCTCCGGTAAGACAATCGCTCTGTCGGAGCTATTAATTAATAACAACGGAATCCTGCTCCTATTGTTAACTCTCACAATTGCTTCGGCTACGCAGATGCCTTCTTTTAAAGTTGCTTTCTTTATTATGTATTCTCCATTTTTACACTTTCCTACATGTCCTACATGTTTCAAAATTACATTGGGAGCAATCTCCACTCTTTGTGTATGAACTCTTAACGGCCTTGGCCCTGGATGGAAATTTGGACTGGTAACTGCAACTACGCCGTGAACAGGCCGATTTTTTATCTTACCATCGCTTTTTACTTCCTCACCGACTCTCGCGGCATTACACGTCTTCTCTCTTAGTTTATTTAGGACTTTTTTCTTAGCTCTGGACGTAATCGTGTCTGCCATGAGACACTCAGTATTCTCAACTAAATACTCGAGACACTCTGTCTTTCTCTTTTTTCTTCGTTTTACCTCTGCAAAGGGAATTTTCTCGTCCTTGATAATTAAACATCTTTGTTTCAAGTCAACAACGGCGTTCTTGTCTAATAAATCACGCCCAATAATGACATCATAATTATAGATACCATCCTTGATTATTAAAGCATTCGTTTTTAACATGGTGCCATTTTTTAACTTTAGGACAAGCTCCACCTCACCTTCTACCTTACTCTCGGCGTTAACGCCTTTTATAGTCAGAGAACTCGGCTTTAATTCATTACTTATCTCATTAAGTCTGTGGTAGCTCACCAAGCATTTTTCTGATCCTGAATCAATCAATGCATTCCACAGGTCTGCATCCTTTCTCAGCACAATCATAGGTTTATTACTTTTGCGAATTACAAATAATTCATTTTGTCCTGTGACTTCAACTTCTTCCTCATTTTCGTATTTACAAACGTTCGCCGTCACGTGGCTTTCGCTTAAATCTACCTCTCCAAGCGATTCGTATCTGTTTTTACACCCGAATAGAGGGTCTATTCTCTCATGGACATTTTTAACGAGGGAATCTTCAACACCAGAATTCTCCTCGGGTTCTGAGGGGGTTGCCGACAAAGAGTCACAATTCATTTCAATTTCATTTTTACCATTAAAGTTGTTTCTATTGGCAATGAAATCGTCGCCGCAGTTTATGCTAAAAAATCGTCACTGTTGTTAGTTTGGTAGGTTTCTACCTGGCTTTTTTCTGACACACGAGTTTTATGCTGTCCTCGCGCGCGGACACGATTAGGCCTACCTGGTCTGTTGAAAAACTCTCGTCCTGACCTACAGTCTCTTGCGTAGTGTCCTAACTTATTACAGCGAAAACAAACTACATCTCGCAGCGAATGCTCGGTGGCTGCCTGCGGTGAACCGGGTTTGTACCAATCTGACGGTTTCCTAGCCACAATAGACACCGCCACACCTTGTTCTTTGCAGACACACACATTTCTGTTACAATTCGAGCAACGACCAGTTCCTGAGGCTGTTTCCGATGTCTGGACTTCCAGAGTTCCTAGCTCTCTGTCTCCAAAATATGGTTGTACGTGAGCTCTAGCACGGTAACTGGGTTTTGGGAAATAGGGTCTTGAAAAGGGTCTTGAGTAAGGTCTACGAGTCCTACCTCTAGTTTGGAAACCGCCCCTTGCTGTTGTATGCACCTCAATCTCATCATGGGCTTCGAAGTTTGAATCGGACGAATGACCATCCTCAGCACAATAGAATTCCATAGATCTCTCAGTTTTCGCTAATATTTGTTTATCTTCGGGAAAATTTCTGGTGACAGTGACTAACCTATTAAGAAGTTCTTCGGGCGAACCGAAGGGTTTGCTGAACAATTTTTTGGAAAACTCCTCTGTAACCAAGGGGTTGATAATGACCATAGCTAAAGCAACAATTAAAGTACTCTCGACATACTTGTCGAGAGCAGCAGGATCAGTACAGTTCACTACATACGGGTGGGCTCTGTTCGAACACTCTGGGCTCGTCATTATTCTGTGTGTTAGCTTACGGATTTTGGATAGTATTTCTACGAATTGACTCGCTAAAGCATCGTTACGTTTTAGGCGTACATTATTCAGGTCACACGCAACTGCGTGCAAAGATCTTTCGCCCTTCGATACATATATATTTTCTAACAGGTGCACTACTTCTTCAAAGGTCAGTTCGTAACCCTCACTGATTATGGAGGCTACAACGGCGTTAAAGTCGCCGACCCGCTTGTCTGCGGTTCGCAACAATAGATTAAGTTTAGCTTCCTCTGAGTTGTCGGAAAGCATGTTGAAATACGCTCTCACATTTTTTATATGCGTTTCCAAGGATTTGTTTTCAATGAAGTCAGGGTCAAATTTTCGTCTCCTACCGCGGTATTGGGGCAAATCCTGTCCAGCAATCACCACGCTCGGTATCGGACCGACAACAGAAGTCGTTACACTGGTAACTGAGCTAGTCACAGGGACAACTGTGGTAACTGTACTAACTACCGGTGTGACAGTGGTGGTCGCCATCGTGAAAAAAATAGGCACAGAGACTCTTCCTACTCGGGTCACGTAAGGGGTGGTTCTTATGTACTCGTACTCGTCAGAGTCACTATTCGACATAAGCACAAAAATAATCCTATATTCGTAAGCCTCCAATTTCCATTAAATAAGAAATGTTCACACGATAAAATTGTCTACATGCAAATGGGAATAGTCTACACACAATTAAAATTTCCTACCTACCAACAACAATATTCTACATGCAATAGAACACAATAGAATTTTAACTCACAATTTCAGTCGACTCAAAGCAGGCTAATTCAGTACACAAGTCAAAATTCGCCGGTTGGCATCGCAGCAACTGAACAGAGCAACCAGCTCCAGCTCGCTTTTATGTCCCAGGGAACAATGGCCTGAGAACAATGGCTACAACGTCCGTCAATTGTTTCTAGGGAACAATGGACTACCTCTCAACGCTCAACGACGCTTCCGCGTAACGCTCGCTCTCCGATTTCTTAGAAGCAGCCTGCCTCTGCACTGCCTAGCTCTCTGCCAGTGCTTATTGCTATTGCTGAGTGCTTATTACTTACTGCTTCTTCATTAATTTTATATTGCTGGTTTATAATCATTTAGTTGAACGCATGCTTATTTAATTTGCAAGCAAACATTATCGGGTATACTCATCTTGCTACGGGAAGTTAGCTGGTGGCGTTGAACATTATTTTGGCGATGCGCAGACCTCGTCGGTCGATCTCCTCGTTGCAGATGCAGATGCAGATCTTCTCCTTTGAGTAGCGCTGATCCAGATTGGTGAAGACACCGTACCGTGTAGATTTTTGATTTTTCTCCCTCGAAGTTCTTTTCTCGATGCTCTGAAGTAATATGGTAATTTTGCGACGTCACTCCAAACAGCGTGATGACACTCCTCACATTTAAGATCACTGATCAGCAGAACTGAAGATCACTTCTTGATATCTTTCTTCTTCAATGGCAATGTGGCAATGTGGCATTGTGGCAATGTGGATTTCTTCAATGTGGCTCCCCATGCGGGCCACCAATTATGTTCCGACCCTTTTAGTAATCTTGGTCGAAACGAACGCGGATGGGGTTCGTGAGTGAAAACGATGTGGAGTGATGGTGATCCTTTTTATTTTGTTCCTTCGTATCGACAGAACATCAGAGTTGACAATATATTGGTAACTTCTAGCTGCCTCGGTCGTCACGCTCCTGCTACTGACAGCGACTATTTCGTTTAGATGTTACCTTTGCGGCCAACCGCCACTCAATGAACGCCGATACATCTTGTCGACTCTATTTATATGACTAGCGGGCGCACATTTGCTCCCCCTGTCAAAAGAATTTTTATTATTACACTAAAAATTCTTAAAACATTGTTTAATTTACATCAATTAATCCTACAACTCTTCGGATGAATTCGAACAGATCACAACGGATTACCAAAACTGATTCCTAATTATCAACGGAAGTATGCAGGTATGGCTTTTATAGACAACTTTCAACGGAATCCTACATCATGCTAACTTATCAATTTTAGTGTCAATTCAATACTAGATTACTAAATTATTAGATCAATTCGTTACTCAAATTCAATCAGATGATCACTCTACGCACTGAGTTCAAACACAATTTATTAATTTATTATCAGGTTATTTCTATTTGTTATTCTAGGGAGTCTTGGTTGCTCCAGATAATTCGGATATAAATGGATACACCACACACTTTTATTAACATATCAATTCATCAAAATCAAACATCAAAACGCATAAGTAATGAACCAACTACGTAAGGTACAATCTATTACAAACTGAATACACACCGTCAATTGAAAACAATTATTGAATGCAACGAAAATTACCGCGACACATTCTTAAGATTAAGAAATTAGGAATCATAAAATATAAGTTTATATAAGCTGAAGATACATTACATTCCTACAATTTGCAAGGTACAGTAGAATAGTTGCAATACGGTTTCTATACGAAAAGGGCTATAAAATTTTTATTTCGAGGTTATACAACAATGAGGTTAAACAACATTAAGGGTTATAATTTTGTTTTTCCTTTTCGTCTGATTCAAATCGTCCTACGATGCAAAGTAACTTATTTCAATTCAACTGAATTAATGATTGAAAGGTATAAAAGAAATATCACTAGCTAACTCAATTTCACCAATCTAAAACAATAATTGAGCTTAACAAAGGCGAGTAACACGACATCAATGATTATAATTAACGACACATGTAAGTTCCGTATATATATATAGAGGTATTATAAGTCAGAATATGATAATCAGATTTATCTGAATTAGAGCTTAAGGTGAAACGGAAATAACTTGTTTAGGAATATTACAAATTTCTTTTAAAGCAGTTCGACGCAACGCGACGTCTTCACCACTCAATCTACCCGTCACCTTATTCAAATCTCTTTTGATGTAAATAATCATCACCGTAATTATGATAGTTACGATGGTATACAGAAGCAACATAATGTCGCTCAGCCGGTCAGGAATGAGATCGACTTTTGTTTCTTCCGTATGTCTGATCAGTTCATCTGATATTTGGCCGTTATTGGCCTTGATCGCCGCTAGGATGGAATCTACATTAATATTGCTTACCTTATTACCCATCTTATCCCAAAAAGCAACTATCAACGTGGGGACTAAAATTGCGATTAATTTTAATCACACGAACTTGACAATAATTATATAATACTATCAGCTAAAAAAGTATAAGCGAATATAGGCTAAATTTTAATCACATGAATGTAATGCATGAATCATAAATTAGAAATAAATAAAATTAGAAATCAATAAATGCTCACGCTCCCTTATCCTTAAGCACACCCCCCTTATTAAGAAACGCGTTCTTTATATTCTTTATATCCTTTACTGGATGTTTTCATTAAAGGCGGCGATTCTAATCGTTAAAACTAGCTCGATGTTATCTCCTGCTTCATAGACTTGGATGAGGGTGCGCCACGGGAACTCGATGTTCAAGAATACCTTTAAGTCGAATTCTCCCTCTTGTAAGATTTCCTTCCGGACTTTTAGCCCGAAGGTTATTTTGGTTGGTTGCGGTCTCCAAAGTAGCCCTTCTCTCCCGTAACACATCGGGTTTGATGAGTGAATTTATTCTTGAAATTTTAAACAAGTGTTTCTTGGGAATCAGAATGTGTACTGCACTGGAAAGGATCAGAAGTTGCCCAAGGAATCTGAAAAAGAGAAACGATACATCACATTAGCATGGCCCCGAATTTATAAAGTAACAACTATCGTTTCATGCAAAGGCAGCGTTCCCTTCTCATTAAGACACACTCATTTCTAGACCTTCTCATTAAGACACAGCTGCATCGCCTGTCACTGTTTTCAAACAAGAGCGGCAAGTGCGAGGTAATTCTCAAGGTGTGCATTCGCATTCGAGTGACGACATCTCCATTATCACAGCTCAGTTTACCAATTCTAGCTGACGGCTTGATGAGCACAACCTTGCTGTCGCAATACAATATGACAACAACCTAAGCTCACATCTCGTCTCGAGGTGTTTGCACAATCAAGCAATTCCTAACGCAAGACATACATAGAATGAACTCATAGAAGGGACTCAAAGGAACTCATAGAACTCATAGAAATCATAGAACTCATAGAACTCTCTTACAAGCTAAAAACCATTTAAATACATATATGGAATGACAATTCGGAATATATAAGAGCGAACATTACAACTAGGTTAACAATTTACCTTCTTATCTTATCTAATGGCAATATGTGGTTTAAGTTCGATCGGATAGTTTTGTTACCTATTTTAATATCTGCAAAATTTTTACCTAGTTTTTCAATGATAGCAGGACCCAAAAAATTCAGCTGTAATTTATGTTTTTTGGCATGATTTTTTACTAGTACACGGTCGTTCACTTTCAAATTTTTATCGCGACGTTTCATATTTTTATAGGCAGTTCTTTCAATTGTGGCGTTAATGATTGCATTTCGAATATTGTTCACTACAATAGATGACTCCTTAAATTTTTGTTTTTGAACATCTTCATATGAAGTCGCAACATTTAAATCTTCTAAATTAGTAGAACTGATGTATACACAAGTATCTCTACCGAAAATTGTGTATGCAGGTGTGTCTCCTAAAGTTTCATTATAACTATTATTAATCGAATTCTCTACAATATCCAGTAGTCTATCCCACTCATTATGAGTAAGAAAATTTAAATATAACTTGAGCAGGTGTCGGATTTTACCATTGCATCGCTCGACTATACCATTAGAAAAAGGTGAATACGCCAGAACTTCCTTTTTTAGGATAGAAAGTCCTTTTGCGAAAGTTCTTACATTATTGGATTTAAATTCTAGCGCGTTGTCGGACAACAACACGTCTGGAGTACCGAACAAACAACAAAAATTCCATAGACAATCTGTGACAGTCTCTGTACATCGGTCACTAGTTGGATATAGTTTAACAAATCTTGAAAAGAGATCAATGACTACAAGAATATATTTGTTACCGTTGTCCGTCATTGGCAATGGACCGTAGAAATCCATGCTAACAGTTTGAAAACATCTTGTTCCAATTGGAGCATTTAGAATTTTAATAGGCGTCGAAATTCGTGATTTTAGAATCTTACAGATGTCACACGATTCAACAATTTTGCGTGTAATTGTCCTTTCGTACGGATGAAAATATTTTAATTTAAACTTAAACAAGGTATGATTTAAATCCGTATGCGATAAATTATGAATGAAAGAAATTATTCTGTCTAGCAGGGTATAGGGCACGACAATTGTCAGAATGGTGCTGGGCCTGTTGTCAATTTTTCGTCTTTTATACAAAATATCATTCATAATCAGAAATTCATTCATATCAGTATTGGAAACTTTAGTTGCATTCTCTAGGGCATTCTTAATTTCAGAACAAAAGGGGTCTTGATCTTGTTCACGTTTAAATTCATCTAACGACCAGTTGTCATTAATACTTGAATGGTCTGTAGTCGTATTAACTCTATCCAGTCTGCATAAGCTCGTTGTCTGTCTGCTGTTAAAGTCACTGGTCTCACGTCTGGGGCTTGCAACAGTACTGTTGTTGAGTCTTTCATCATCATCTCCTGGCGTTGTTTCTTCGAACTCTCCCTCAGCTACCTGCTTGTTACATTTGTTTCTTGCAGCAGCGGCTTGCCGCCTGGTTACAACGGGAAGAATCTCTACATCAGGGTTTAATTGAGGACAATCTGATAGTTCTCTTTCAGTTAGAGTATGTTCTTCATGATTTAATCTACTTAATGCATCAGCGGCACTATTTGCTTTACCCGCAAAATATTTTAATTTAGCATCAAAGGCTTGTACATATATGCTCCATCTCGCGAGCGTGTTGTCTTCTGGTAATTTCTTCGAAAATAATGGAACTATCGGCTTATGATCGGTATATATGACCAGATCATAGCCTAAAACAAGATATTTAAAGTACTTTAACGCTTCAACTATAGCGTACATTTCCTTTTTCGTAGTTGCGTATCGACGTTGCGTGGAGTTCAACGTTTTTGAGAAAAATGCAACAGGTCTCATGTTTCGAACTTTATCAGTAGCTGACTGGAGTAAAACAGCTCCTATGCCCACATTCGAAGCATCGCAAAATAGATGGAATTTTTGATCGAAGTTGGGATGCGCTAGCGTTGTGTTTTTGCACAGTTCATCCTTTAGTTTTTCAAAAGCGTTTTGACAATCTCGGGACCAATTGAAATCAACGTTTTTCTTTAGAAGATTATAGAGCGGGCTTGCGATGCTCGCAAAATTGTGAATATACCTACGGAAGAAATTCACTAGTCCTAAGAAAGATTGCAACTGCTTTACATTTTTAGGAATTTCTAAATTCTTCACTTTGTCAGTACCAGTGCTTCTGGTTCCCCTTCCGCTAATGGAATGTCCTAGATATTCAATTTCGTTCTTGCCGAACTCACATTTTTCATTTTTGATTGACAATCTAGCGTTTCTTAATAATTCAAGTACAACTTTTATATCGGCAAGATGCTGAGTCTTACTCTTAGAAAAGATTAGTACATCGTCCATAAAAACGAAAGCCAGTTTTCCTAGAACAGGGGACAATGTTTGAGTCATAACCGATTGGAAATATGCAGGTGAGGTTTTTAGACCGAAGGGTAAACGATTGAACTCAAACTTCTGACTACCAACTGTAAACGCGGTTATTTCTTTACTCTCATCGGTCAGTGTAATATTATGATATCCTGACCTAAGATCCAACTTCGAGAAATACCTTTGACCATTTAAACTATAGAGAAGCTCGTCCACGCGCGGCAGCGGGAAGGATTCTTCATGAATTACCTCATTTACTTTGCGAAAATCGACTACCGGACGTATAGTTCCATCCTTCTTATGAACTACAATTATTGGTGAATTATACGCTGAAATCGATGGTCTAATTATTCCATCGTCTAACATTTTTTCGTTAACGACTTTCAAGTCTTCCATGTAACGGTGGGCAATACGATAGGGAGGGACATTTACAACATCCACGTTAGGTTTCAAACGTATTTTGTATGGTTTAATCGCAGCAGCGGAGATCGATTCATTGTCTATAGTAATAACGTCTCTGAAGTTATTCAACAAATTCAGCAATTCAGGCTTCATTTCGTCATCATTACACTTGATATCATCATTATGTAATTTCCGCCGACCACGGGCGATTTCTTTGGAATCAGAAACGTACTCTTTGTCAACAACTCCTGTGATCCCGACAGATTGACTATTAGTGTCTTTATTATCGACATCTAAATGACTGTCCTGAACAACACCAGCTGCCTGCACAAAGGTACTCATTCCCCTTTTTAATTCTCCTTGTACATCTGACAAGTAAACTTCGGACTCAACTTGATCCTTTTCTACCTTTTCTAAAGTACTTATAATTGCGTTCTCCGGTAAGACAATCGCTCTGTCGGAGCTATTAATTAATAACAACGGAATCCTGCTCCTATTGTTAACTCTCACAATTGCTTCGGCTACGCAGATGCCTTCTTTTAAAGTTGCTTTCTTTATTATGTATTCTCCATTTTTACACTTTCCTACATGTCCTACATGTTTCAAAATTACATTGGGAGCAATCTCCACTCTTTGTGTATGAACTCTTAACGGCCTTGGCCCTGGATGGAAATTTGGACTGGTAACTGCAACTACGCCGTGAACAGGCCGATTTTTTATCTTACCATCGCTTTTTACTTCCTCACCGACTCTCGCGGCATTACACGTCTTCTCTCTTAGTTTATTTAGGACTTTTTTCTTAGCTCTGGACGTAATCGTGTCTGCCATGAGACACTCAGTATTCTCAACTAAATACTCGAGACACTCTGTCTTTCTCTTTTTTCTTCGTTTTACCTCTGCAAAGGGAATTTTCTCGTCCTTGATAATTAAACATCTTTGTTTCAAGTCAACAACGGCGTTCTTGTCTAATAAATCACGCCCAATAATGACATCATAATTATAGATACCATCCTTGATTATTAAAGCATTCGTTTTTAACATGGTGCCATTTTTTAACTTTAGGACAAGCTCCACCTCACCTTCTACCTTACTCTCGGCGTTAACGCCTTTTATAGTCAGAGAACTCGGCTTTAATTCATTACTTATCTCATTAAGTCTGTGGTAGCTCACCAAGCATTTTTCTGATCCTGAATCAATCAATGCATTCCACAGGTCTGCATCCTTTCTCAGCACAATCATAGGTTTATTACTTTTGCGAATTACAAATAATTCATTTTGTCCTGTGACTTCAACTTCTTCCTCATTTTCGTATTTACAAACGTTCGCCGTCACGTGGCTTTCGCTTAAATCTACCTCTCCAAGCGATTCGTATCTGTTTTTACACCCGAATAGAGGGTCTATTCTCTCATGGACATTTTTAACGAGGGAATCTTCAACACCAGAATTCTCCTCGGGTTCTGAGGGGGTTGCCGACAAAGAGTCACAATTCATTTCAATTTCATTTTTACCATTAAAGTTGTTTCTATTGGCAATGAAATCGTCGCCGCAGTTTATGCTAAAAAATCGTCACTGTTGTTAGTTTGGTAGGTTTCTACCTGGCTTTTTTCTGACACACGAGTTTTATGCTGTCCTCGCGCGCGGACACGATTAGGCCTACCTGGTCTGTTGAAAAACTCTCGTCCTGACCTACAGTCTCTTGCGTAGTGTCCTAACTTATTACAGCGAAAACAAACTACATCTCGCAGCGAATGCTCGGTGGCTGCCTGCGGTGAACCGGGTTTGTACCAATCTGACGGTTTCCTAGCCACAATAGACACCGCCACACCTTGTTCTTTGCAGACACACACATTTCTGTTACAATTCGAGCAACGACCAGTTCCTGAGGCTGTTTCCGATGTCTGGACTTCCAGAGTTCCTAGCTCTCTGTCTCCAAAATATGGTTGTACGTGAGCTCTAGCACGGTAACTGGGTTTTGGGAAATAGGGTCTTGAAAAGGGTCTTGAGTAAGGTCTACGAGTCCTACCTCTAGTTTGGAAACCGCCCCTTGCTGTTGTATGCACCTCAATCTCATCATGGGCTTCGAAGTTTGAATCGGACGAATGACCATCCTCAGCACAATAGAATTCCATAGATCTCTCAGTTTTCGCTAATATTTGTTTATCTTCGGGAAAATTTCTGGTGACAGTGACTAACCTATTAAGAAGTTCTTCGGGCGAACCGAAGGGTTTGCTGAACAATTTTTTGGAAAACTCCTCTGTAACCAAGGGGTTGATAATGACCATAGCTAAAGCAACAATTAAAGTACTCTCGACATACTTGTCGAGAGCAGCAGGATCAGTACAGTTCACTACATACGGGTGGGCTCTGTTCGAACACTCTGGGCTCGTCATTATTCTGTGTGTTAGCTTACGGATTTTGGATAGTATTTCTACGAATTGACTCGCTAAAGCATCGTTACGTTTTAGGCGTACATTATTCAGGTCACACGCAACTGCGTGCAAAGATCTTTCGCCCTTCGATACATATATATTTTCTAACAGGTGCACTACTTCTTCAAAGGTCAGTTCGTAACCCTCACTGATTATGGAGGCTACAACGGCGTTAAAGTCGCCGACCCGCTTGTCTGCGGTTCGCAACAATAGATTAAGTTTAGCTTCCTCTGAGTTGTCGGAAAGCATGTTGAAATACGCTCTCACATTTTTTATATGCGTTTCCAAGGATTTGTTTTCAATGAAGTCAGGGTCAAATTTTCGTCTCCTACCGCGGTATTGGGGCAAATCCTGTCCAGCAATCACCACGCTCGGTATCGGACCGACAACAGAAGTCGTTACACTGGTAACTGAGCTAGTCACAGGGACAACTGTGGTAACTGTACTAACTACCGGTGTGACAGTGGTGGTCGCCATCGTGAAAAAAATAGGCACAGAGACTCTTCCTACTCGGGTCACGTAAGGGGTGGTTCTTATGTACTCGTACTCGTCAGAGTCACTATTCGACATAAGCACAAAAATAATCCTATATTCGTAAGCCTCCAATTTCCATTAAATAAGAAATGTTCACACGATAAAATTGTCTACATGCAAATGGGAATAGTCTACACACAATTAAAATTTCCTACCTACCAACAACAATATTCTACATGCAATAGAACACAATAGAATTTTAACTCACAATTTCAGTCGACTCAAAGCAGGCTAATTCAGTACACAAGTCAAAATTCGCCGGTTGGCATCGCAGCAACTGAACAGAGCAACCAGCTCCAGCTCGCTTTTATGTCCCAGGGAACAATGGCCTGAGAACAATGGCTACAACGTCCGTCAATTGTTTCTAGGGAACAATGGACTACCTCTCAACGCTCAACGACGCTTCCGCGTAACGCTCGCTCTCCGATTTCTTAGAAGCAGCCTGCCTCTGCACTGCCTAGCTCTCTGCCAGTGCTTATTGCTATTGCTGAGTGCTTATTACTTACTGCTTCTTCATTAATTTTATATTGCTGGTTTATAATCATTTAGTTGAACGCATGCTTATTTAATTTGCAAGCAAACATTATCGGGTATACTCATCTTGCTACGGGAAGTTAGCTGGTGGCGTTGAACATTATTTTGGCGATGCGCAGACCTCGTCGGTCGATCTCCTCGTTGCAGATGCAGATGCAGATCTTCTCCTTTGAGTAGCGCTGATCCAGATTGGTGAAGACACCGTACCGTGTAGATTTTTGATTTTTCTCCCTCGAAGTTCTTTTCTCGATGCTCTGAAGTAATATGGTAATTTTGCGACGTCACTCCAAACAGCGTGATGACACTCCTCACATTTAAGATCACTGATCAGCAGAACTGAAGATCACTTCTTGATATCTTTCTTCTTCAATGGCAATGTGGCAATGTGGCATTGTGGCAATGTGGATTTCTTCAATGTGGCTCCCCATGCGGGCCACCAATTATGTTCCGACCCTTTTAGTAATCTTGGTCGAAACGAACGCGGATGGGGTTCGTGAGTGAAAACGATGTGGAGTGATGGTGATCCTTTTTATTTTGTTCCTTCGTATCGACAGAACATCAGAGTTGACAATATATTGGTAACTTCTAGCTGCCTCGGTCGTCACGCTCCTGCTACTGACAGCGACTATTTCGTTTAGATGTTACCTTTGCGGCCAACCGCCACTCAATGAACGCCGATACATCTTGTCGACTCTATTTATATGACTAGCGGGCGCACAACTACTTCCACAAAGAACTCTTGGCGGCAAAACAAAACCCTAAAAGAACTTGGGAAATCATTAGAGAAGCTGCTCAGTATAAAAATTCAGACTGCAAAAGCACTTTTGACAACCCCTCAGAAATGGCGAATGACTTTAACACTTTCTTCTCAAAAGTTGGCGAAGATGTTTTCAATGAAGTATCCAGGACAGTTTCAGACACATCTACAGAGGCAAATCTGAGCGATGTTTCATCCCCAAATAGTAGCAACAAGTGGAGACCAAAGCCAGTTAGCGTCATAGAGATACGAAAAATCTTATACTCACTAAAGAATACTAAAGCGACTGGACATGATGGCATAAGCCTCCAACATATTAAAAACAGCTTCCCTGTCACAGCACCCTTTATTCGCTTGATAATAAATACATCTATAGTCACAAACAAGTTTCCCGATCAATGGAAACTATCCATAATTAAGCCATTACATAAATCTGGTGATATCGACATAGCGTCAAACTACAGACCAATCAGTCTCCTGCCTGTTATGTCCAAAATATTAGAAAAAGTAATAACAAACCAGCTCTCGTCTCACATAGACGAGTCACATCTACTGCATCGCAATCAATATGCTTACAGGAGGAATACCAGTACTCAGGACGCCCTGTTAAACATAACAGAAAAAATTTACAAAGATATTGACCAAAAAAAATTAACTCTCTTACTATTGCTTGATCTCTCCAAAGCTTTCGACAGTGTTGAGCATAAGAAACTTCTAAAAAAAATTTCAAACCTCAGAATAGACACTCAGTGGTTTGAAAGCTACCTACGAAACCGCTCTCATGCAGTGTGCTTGAATAACAAAATGTCATCATTCATACCAAATAACTTTGGCGTTCCTCAAGGTTCAATCATCGGCCCACTCCTATTTTCAATTTTCATCAACGATTTCCCCACCATGCCGGCAAACACAAAAATCTCAATGTATGCTGATGACGTACAAATTGCCATGACAAGCTCAACAGCGGATTTAACAGAAACACAAGCCAACGCTGAAAACCTTCTGAGAAATCTGAAATTGTGGTATGACCATAATGGCCTCAAACTTAACGCAAGTAAAACGCAATGCATTATTTTTGGATCACAGAATGCGACTGAAAATTTACCACCATTCCAGCTAACATTTGGAGACGATACAATTAAACCAGTCGATAAGGTTAAAAATCTGGGTGTTTGGTTTGACAAAAATATGACTTTCAATTCACACGTCGAAACAATGTGCAACAAAATTAACGGAACCTTAATGTTCTTTCATCGTATAAAGAACACACTTGACGAAAAATCTAGATTATTAGTGATTCAGTCTTTAGTTTTATCGCGTCTGGACTACTGCAGTCTTGTGTGGGGAGACTTACCTAAATGTCGTCAGGAAGAGTTGCAAAAATGTGTAAACTTCGCCGCCAAGGTGGTATGCAAAGGAAATTTTAATAAATACGATCATGTCACCCCTCTTTTAAGAAAACTCGACTGGATCCCAATACCGAACAGATTCATGATCCAGAAAGCTCGACGAGTATTCTCCTCTCTGTACCTCCCCCAAAGTAATGCAGAGGTGGTAAAATTTTTTCCATCTAATATCCCAAACGAAAGACCAAACCGGAGGAACGATGTTTTAGTCAGTTACCGTTCATCTAACGTGGGACAAAAAGCTCTCTCAGTTTCTGGAGCTTTTTTGTGGAACAAGCTTCCCCAGCATATCAAAAACTCTAAAACTGGAAAAGAATTTAGAGTAAATGTGTCACGTCATTTTACATCTCTGTCATAGGGCCTGCAGCATCTCGGTGTGAACTTCCCATCTATCAGAAATTTTAATTTTTCCTGAAATTTCTGTTAGAAATTTAGAACCTATTTCATTTTACGTTTGCTAAGCGATTCGTATATTCATCTTACTTATTTCTGTCGACAACAATGAGCACCACAGCCGTCAGTTCAGTGCAGCAGAATGAACGTTCTTTCCATAATTAGGAGTATTTCCTCATCTTTATTTTGTTATTTCTTTCTCTTTTCTGTATTCATATTTAACGTCCGTATGACAAATATACCATGAAATACATTTTGTGTGTACACCAATAAACAGGTTTATAGACGTGAGGGTTGTGCAAAGTTTATAATGAATTAAATTTTTGGCTAACGTTGTCTCGCTATTTCAAAATCATTCTCGAAGATGTTTTCAATCGATTTTCGGCTGAGCTGGAGGGAAAGGGGTAATTTAAGCATTGCATTTAGTCTTTTTATTTTTTTTTTCTTTTCGTGCGTTCAGCGCACACTAGCACTGAACTTTCAAATCGGAAAAAACTCTAAATTTCTGTAATCAAAATTATCATTTTGGATCAAGGCCTAATCTTCCTATATGTGCCAATTTTGTGAATATTCTCCACTCAGATGTGATATCCGGCCACAATGTTACTCCATTTTATCCCACGTACACATGTCCCTATAATGCTGAAGAGTTGTGTTGCTTCTTGACTATAATCTGATTTTTCTTAAAAATTTCTGTGAAGAAATTAAAAAACAGCTCATTTTTATGTTTTTCGAAGTCTTCTCTTCCTTTTAGTTATTTTTTTTGCGAAAAATTTCTTAGGATTACAGTGAGCTCAGCTGTCATTTTCTGTGTAGTAGATGGTAGGTTGCTTCTATCTTTTATGTTATATATGTTTTTTTTTTTTTTTTTTTTTTTTTTTTTTTTTTTTTTTTTTTCTAATATTTTATTTTCAATAAGTATATAAATTAATATGTGTGTGTACGTGTGTAGGTATATATATGTATCTACATAAATAGATATACATGTTTCTATTTCATTTCTTTACGCAAAAACCATTCGGTTAATAAATTTTATTGCAATTGCGAAATGATTCAAAAATAGATCTAGCACTTCCCCAGAGGGCGTTTCTGTGAATCGGATTAATGTCATATATAATTAATGAAATAAAGTGCAATTTGAGCATATGAATCGTAGTAAAATTTTCTTTCTGTCCGTGTTTTGTACAAGCTATGAATTTTGATATTGAATATATGTTTGTTTACCCATTTCTACCAATATTTTGTAGATATTTGTCAATCATGAGTGGTAACCGGCTTACACTGTATCTCTATTTTATCCCATGTACCCATGTCCGCATGATGTGGTGAATATCGAGAAGATACGAAATATGTTTTTGGTGGTGATAGGGCTTTGCATATTTTTTAGGGCATATTTTTCATTTCTCATTCAACTACCCTTGACAGAGATAGACTATTGGCAAGCCACGTGTGGTTTGTCTATTAGTACGCCTCGTATATTTTGTCTATTAATATGCCTCGTATGGTCTATCTATTTTGTACACCTCTGATAGCTTGTCTATTAGTACACCTCGTATAGTTTGCCTATTATTATTATGCCTCGTATGGCTTATCTATTTGTACACCTCGGATGGTTTGTCAATTAGTACTCCTTGTATAGAACTTTTGTTAGACTACTAGCACACCACGAATGGGTCTGTCTATTAGTACGCCTCGTATATTTTGTCAATTAATATGCCTCGTATGGTCTATCTACTTGTACACCTCTGACAGTTTGTCTATTAGTGCACCTCGTATAGTTTGTCTATTATTATGCCTCGTATGGCTCATCTACTTGTACACCTCGGATGTTTTGTCAATTAGTACTCCTCGTATGGAACATTTGTTTTAGGATGCCCTATATTTAAGAAACTTTTAAAAGCCAATATGTTGGCATGTATCTCATGTGACAGTTTGGAAATAAACATTTTCTTTCTTTCTAAGAAAACAAGTTAGCATTATTACGGGGGTCCTCCGGAAAAATTTTTTTAATCCGATTGGTCTGAAATTTGGTCAGCATATGTATTTTTGCAAGACAAACATATTTGAACTAGTAAAATTTTTCATTTAGGAATTAGTTTTTCCGGAAAATTTGAAAAAGTAGTTTTTTGGGTCATTTGTATTTCTATTTCAAAAGAATAGAAGTCATTGAGTTTTTATGCTAGAACCAATTCAAAGACAGTTTTGGAATCCTTGAAGCGTTTCTAAAAAAGATATATTCAGGGATTTTACATTTTTTTATATATGCGCTATTTTACCAATATATCAAATATACCAAAATTTTTGGATTTTAACAATGGTAAAAAATTAGAATGTAAAAATGGAAAAAGTGGCAATATAACTTTGGTAAAAATGTTACAAGGATTCTAAAACTGTCTTTGTTTTCTTCCTAGCATAAAAACTCAATGACTCCTATTCTTTTGAATTTTGAAAGTAACTTTACACTACAGGCCACAAACAAAATTTTTTGTTGAAGTGTAATATAATGTAAAATTTACGTATTTGAATGCTGTTTTCATTTTCATTTTGATAATCTCCATGCAAAACTTCATATTCACACTGCGAATTGTAATTTCCATGAAAAGAAAATTTTACTTATTTCATAAAAATTATGAAATTTTTTGTTTTCAGGCTGATTTTTATGAAATTTGACTACAATATGTAACTTTTGCAAGAAGCACAGTTTCTCCCATACATTTTTTTGATTCAGGCCCTTAGTTTTTGAAAAAATTTGACATATTGGTTTTTAGTCCATTGAAATTGTTTTTTCAAATCAATAGAACTCATTGAGTTTTTATTCTAGAACAGAAGCAAAGAGAGTTTTAGAATCCTTAAAACATATCTAACAAAAGTACATTCGAAAATTTTCAATTTCTTCTTTTCTTTTCTTTATATACGGGGTCGAAATGGGGTCGAAAATTCAAGATTTTGGTCCCCTTACCCCTCCCTGGGGGATCTATTGTCCGTAGCGCCATAAAATTTTAGGACCGAATAGTCCACCACTTAAGGGTCCTTTTCCAACAAAAAATTGAAAAATAACCATCGGAGAGAAAAGGGGCGTCGGAGGACCCCCTTAAAAAATGTTATGTTAACCCTGAGATTCAAATTTTACACAAAGAAACCAAGTTAACTTGAATTTAAGCACAATTACTCAATAATATAACACCATATTGGGGATAGTTTTGCAATTTTATGTGGTTATATCATTGTTCGTTGGACTCTGCCCACTTTATCTTTTGCGTAGCTTGCTAGAATTTTCATTGCTGATCAAAATGCCTTGAAAGATATAATAAAAATGGCTCAGGTGCTTGGAATGAATAAGAGTGAAACTAGGTTTATTGGGTTTGTAAAGTAGAATAGAGCCAAAACTCAGAAACAACAGTAATCAAATCTCCTTCTAATTTTGTTTTAAATTTAGTCAATTACGTTTTCATGTGACAGAAGCAATAAATCATAAGCTAATAACTATGTCATTTGTCTTTATTAGTTGGAACAGTAACATGACAGACGGAAAAAATGTGCTTTCAATTTCCACTCGTAAAAAGTTGAGAGGATGTTGATGAAAAGTATGTAATGTTATTTCGTTGAATGTACCTTAATTCTGAATTCATGATAAAATGGACATAAAATGTCATTAGATTGGAACTAGGTAATGAGTACAGGAGACAAAATGAAGTAAAAACAATTAATTGAAATAATTTAAAGTGAAATTTGAGAAGAAAATTAAATGAAATGAAATACATATGCTCAAAAAGAAAAATCTAGTAAGGACAACGATAATGAGAGAAAACGTAGGATAAATAAAATAAATGGAATAAATAAACTGGAGTAAAATGGAATCAACAAAAAATAAAAGCTAAATAAAATTGACAAAAATGAAACCGAATAAAATAAAAAAAATTGAATAAAAAAAATCACAAAATGAAAAACATTAAAATTTCCAATTATGTGTGAAAATCAAATAAAAATGAAAGTAAATCAATTGGCATTAAGAACGAACTTAAAAAACTATCGCAACAGCAAGAGTATTATTCATCACGTTGCCATCAGTAGGGGCACGATACCTTGAGTTGCTTTGCAACTGCTTCGTACACATTTTTTTATTTTTTAACTGGTCATCGTACTTACATGTGGTCGCTAGAGGATGAGTGCTAGCTACTATAATTTTTGTTTTTTAAAGTTTGGCTCTACCTACGCTAAATCTCTAGTGCCAACAACGCATAAAAATTAAAACACACCAAACTTGAAACCTCCGCTCGATAACCGTCCGCACTCTTGGTAATGAGACACTGCAGTTGTTCTTAATTTATTAAGAAGGACGAAGGTCAACGTAGTTGATCTAATGCGCATTCCCTTGGATTTTCAGACGACTCTAAGCCTCATCCACTATTCTTTGCATGGCGAGAAAACTCCTAATCTCATGCGCATTCCCTCGGATTTCCATAAAAACTAAATATAATGCACATTACTCCAAATCTAATGTGCATTTCCTTGAATTTCAGGGTAAACCGAATTAATACGCATTCCCTTTGGGCAGTGTTGTTCTTGATTGTTCCGCAACTGTGCAAGGGCACGTCTGGAAAGGGAGGAGTATGTCGTTCTAGCGTCTCATGCGCATCAAGAGGACAAGTTGGTGACGGCAGATGTGGCTTGCTGAACCTCGGAGTGTGTTGTGTGGACCGTGAGTAGCTACTATAATTGAAGACGCTCAGTAATGAACCTAAGGGGATACTTTCCCACAAAAATACCTATTGCAAAATTTACCCACTAATTGTCCTGAGTAATTCCCTCTACAATGCCTTATGCTTGTTACTAGAAATATTAAATGATGAACCTTAAGAGAATGCTCTCCCACGAAAACGTATGCGTGTGAACGAGCATCTTTTCGCAGAATCTTAAACTCGTCAGAGATACTCCTTCTGTAACATTTAATGATTCTTGTTACAACAATTACAAATGAAAGTGAGAGAATGTTTTTTCATCGAGATGACAACATGAGAAACGAGTATCTGATAACTGAAGCTTTGATTATTCAAAGTAAGTCTTTCTATTATGCTTGGTGTGCATTGAAGTCGCGCAGAAGCCGGGGGATGAATATCGCTTGCACGAATGGTTCACCAAAGTCAAATTTCTTTTTCAAGAGTAGGGCGCATGTAGGTTCTACTTTTGGTTCAAGGAAAACGAAATATAATTCAGTATATGGATAGACATGTGCACATAGTTAACGACACTGTTATTGTAGGCATTCGTGAGTAGAAATGGTGGTCTTTACGTTAAATAAAGGCATTGATTCATGTCGAAAAAGTGTGGCACAAGTTTACACCTCCCTGGTCTTTCAAGCGCTGAAGCTATCTTGTGGAGCTAATGCTGAGGGTGTTAAAGCTTGTTCAAAGAAGTGGAAAATGACAACAGAACGAATTTCAATGCCAGCTTAAAAAATTTCTAACTGAATTTCACCTCTTGCCCGCACATGTAGGTTATGTTTGGCTGCAGAATTGTTTTAAAGAGGCTTGCTTTTACTTAAGGCTAATAAGTATTATTTTTTGTAAATTCATTTGTTTCTCGTAGCTGCACCCCCCAACACTGCTTCAATTTTTATATGAGATATCAGGATATTAGCTCTTTATTTCTACCTTATTCTTAGATTCAATTATAAAGACAGTATGCTTTAAACGTGCCCTAAATATTCGTTAAAATCTAAAAATCTTGTTGAAAGTAATTTTGAAAATAACTAATGCTGGAAGGAAGGGTTGAGGGTTAAACAAACGTTATTTTATCCTCATCAGGTACAAGTGTTACAAGTACAACAACGCAATCGCCATCTGATTCCTGCACCGTGCAAACCTCCGAAATAAAGTTCACGTTTACGAACCCCAGCTACCCGAACGCCGAAACTGAGACTCTCGGACGTTGTCGCACGACTATTACTACAGATAGCAATACTTGCCAATTGCGCCTGGATCTCAACAAGTTCACCTTAGCGAACCCGGACAACGAGGGAGTGTGTCTCGACTACCTGCAGGTGTCAGGATCAACCATCCCTAAAATCTGTGGCGAGAACGCAAGACATCGTAAGAGACAACTTTGTACATGTATTCAACATAATTATGCATTTAGGAATACGGTTCATTATTTTTCTTGATCATATTATTTGAAGTAGCTTCTGAAAATTTTGAAGTGCTTCGTGATGATGGCTTCGACTTTGCTTCAAAACTTGCGCTGCGGGAAAACTTTGAGGCTGTAGTGTGAAACGTTCCCCCTAAAATTCAGGGAGTGCAAATTTGCTTCCCCCAAACTTAAGAACTGACACTCTATGGAGGAAACGCTTCTTTTCGCGGTCTTCACCACATTATACCCCAATCAATATTTAAAAATAAGAGTAGATCCTTCGCACACATGGTAATCAATTCAAAAGAAGCTAGTTTATTATTTTAAACTTACATGAAAAAAGTTACTGTCACCCAGTCAAATTCAACTTCACCCTTTAACAGATCTTTCATACACATAAGATGTCGACAACATGGATAAAATAATTCAACATAAAGTGTTTTTGCATTTTGTGAAGTTTTTTGATCTACCATTTGACTTGCATTTTATTCAGATTTCCATTTTTTCAGTAAAATGTCTTCTCGCTTTTTAGAAGAAACCAATTCCAAGCGGTGTGATTCAATACACGGAGAATGTAGCGAAGCATTGAGACGAGCTCGAGGACAGTATGAATTCTATGAAACTTATTCATGCAGTGTCCAGTGACTATGACCGAATTTAGTCTGAATTAAATTATTTATGTGCATGCATGATGTTAACATGATTTTAAAATTTTTCTCCATTTACGTACATTAGAAACTTAATTTAGTACATTCTTCCAGTGTACGTGGATGTGACGCCCGGCTCTAACGTTAACATAGACGTGGTGACCCAGTCTGTTGGGGAGAAGTGGAACATTAAAGTCACCCAGATCGCTTGCAACTCGGCCGACATGGGTGCGTGTGCTACACTCGTTCAAACTGTTCGCCTTGCTTGGTCATCAAGACATTGGGTGTGAAGTTTGAGCTGTGGTAGGACCCATTTTTGGTATAAAGGTGTCATAAATTCTCTATTTAAAATTAAAGTTCAGAACATCAAACCAAACTACCAAAGTCAGTGCTGTTTTTACGAAGCTTCTACATTCATTTGAGAAAAAGTTCTGAATATATTAAACAGACGTCGAGAAGTATAGAAATCGCCTTAGAATAGTTAGAAGTTGAATTTTGAAAAAATGCTATTTGAATTTTTTAAACTCATTGTAATGTTTGAAGCATTCCTGTACTACAAACGTAACTTAAAATATGAACAGTAGAATATAATATGCAGCATCTGAAACTGAATTTCTGATGTAAAAATTGATTACTGATGAATAAATTCATGTTTCGGCAGTCAACCTCGCATTTTCAAGAAAACTGTGAAAGCCTGAAATGCAGGATTGACTGCAGCAGCTTCAACAACTGAGTCAAATCAACGCAGCTGTTTCGCTAATTAATTTAATCTCAGACGTTAAATAGAGGTTTAGGCATCCCGTTCTAATTTGATACCATTGTTGATTGGATACCACAGCTCCAGCTGGCTGCCTTCAGTACTACAGGAATGCCGCCGGCTCTATCATGAGCTTCAACTACAACCCTTCTTCTACCCCAGGTGAGATCGATAACCAGATACAAAAGAACCGTCGTGATTCACAATCTATCTAAGAATCTATCTATCTATCTAAGCTTCTCATGATCTATTTATGAAAGGTTGTGTAAATTCAAAAGTTAAGCCGCTACAAACATTTCATAAATATCAACGTTCGGGCAGCAGCTACGGCTTTTACAATAATTTATTGATGAATGGTTGTGGATATGCAAAAGTTGAGTCGCTAGTGATATTTCATGCTTGTTAATGCTTAGGCAGAGCAAGATTTAGGCAAACAAGCAATCGTAGGATCCGCTTCATTGTTGGTTTAGCCTATGAAAAATTGATAGAACTTTTCCGTTGGCATCTGAATTCGAGAAGATTCTTAGCTGAGATTTTTAGTTCAGAGTATTGCGGATATTCTTAGTTGAGAGTGATGTCCCAGCCTTTCAGGAATTTCTTCAGAAATGTTGACCAATCTATGTTTTTGACGACGAGGTGGGTTTTGCAGCAACCACAAATCAATTCTACGTGTTGCTAGGGTTTTCCATTTCCGATCTCATAATCATAATCTTCAGCAACACTTAAATTCCAAATCAAAAGGCCTGTAACTCGTCGTACAGAAGGGCTACTGAATCACTTGCAGTGCTGCCATGAATCAACACTCGTGCATGTGCGGCGTCTATTGCGAAAAAATAACAAATCATCCCACCAGCATGCTCAGATACTTGGAATTGTTACCCAGTTAAAAAATTAAGACGTTTTCAAGTCGTTTCTGTGCCGCGGAAGGCAAGACTTCTAGCCGTGTTTTATTCGGAAAAGCAGCCGTTTTTTGGTCGCCATGTCCTCTTTTTATGGCAGGAAAAAACGGCTACAAAACCATTGAATTCCCTTTGCAGCTGTTCGGAAATTCCCACCTTTATCGACTACATATCGACTTTCCGCGGCCCGAATTCGACCTTCCGCGGCTTCTCCATTCTATATATCGGCTCTCTGCCGACCTTACGCGACCTTGTTCTGGCCTCCCGCGGCAGCAAATCGACCTTGCCCGAACTTAATTACACCAGCTATTCATATACACCCCCCACCCCCACACACACCCCTTTTCCCCCCCACCCACACACACACATGCCCACTCACCCATAACCCCCCCCCCTACCACATACACACACATACACACAAATATGTATCTGAACACATAGTTGATTACCTTCAAGAACGTCCTTCAATTCAGAGGTTGCTGAAGACTGACGAGGGGAAATTCAGGTTAGGTTTCCACATTTTGTTGTTTTTACGTTGCTCACATTGAGGATTGAGGAGTATACTATAGTAGCCTTCACAACCAGCCCCACCACAACGATGAATCGTCATAAATATCAATTAACCGAGGTGGTGAATAATAATAATAATAATGAGGGGTGTTGATATAGTCAACATTAAAGCACGGATGCGGGTCCTTTGTTGCTCCCCCCTACGCATGTTGTCTGTGACCGAAAGCCCAATTCAACAGTTTATCATTAAAGGTAAGTCAATTGCCGAATAAAGTTGCTGAAAACATTTAAATTAGGTCATAAGCGTCTATCACACGAAGATAGTTCATCAATTCTCTAACGTCTAATTGGCGTCCCAATACCGTCTCGACGGTAGGTCGATGTAGCGTTCGGCAAGCCTTTATACAATTTCTACTATTGGTGAGACTTTCACATTCTATGATTAGATGTTTGACTGTTAGTGTTGAGTTATTGCAAAGCTCGCATACTGGTGCGATATCGGGTACTTCATTATTCATCAGGTAGCCATGTGTTAAGAGTGTATGTCCTATTCTGAGTCTGTTAACTATTATCTCCTCTTTACGTGATATTTTACCGAAGTCCAACTCTATTCCTGGTGTTTTTTGTATTTCCCTTAATTTGTCTCTGCAATTTTCCCACCTAGTTTTCCACTGGTTAATCACGGCTTGTCAAATTGATGGTTTCCAATCTGTGTAGCAAATTAGGATAAATTCTTCGTTTTTTTTTGGGTTGCGTTCTTGGCTGCAGTATCTGCAGCATCGTTATCGCCTATTCCGACATGGGAGGGGATCCAGCATATGTTGATGGCTTTGCCGCCTTTTTGTTTTTCGTGTATGTCGTGTTGTATTCGGCGTAGTACTGGATGGTATGTCTCGTACTTTAGGCTGTTAACGACACTCAAGGAGTCGCAGTAAGTTACGAATTTTTTATCTCTTTTTTCATTAATGATGCCAAGGGCCAAGTGGATGGCGTGTATTTCGGCTGAGTATATTGAGGCCTCTTTCGGTAGCGTTGCAGAGCGGACAATGGTGCCACATACTGCTGCCGCTCCTGTGCCATTTTCTCCTCTTGAGCCGTCTGTGTATATAGTTACATATCCGTCATATTTTTCTTTTGTCATTCTTTTAAACTCTTGACGGATTATGTATTCAGGGGTTTCGTTTTTTGGTAGTTCGGTGAGGTCGGTATTTATTGTTGGTTTTGTTAGTGCCCATGTGGGATTTTTAATGTTTAGTAGTCTGTATGAAAAGTCTGGTTTAACTCGATTTTTCCGGAGGCCAAATTTTTCTATCAGTATTTGCATTTTAATAGCGAATGTTGGAGTTATTTTCCTATTTTGGAAGAGTAGTCGGTTACTCGGCGTCACAGTGTAATTGAAGGCGGGGTTTCCATGTTGACTTTGGATTTTGTAGTAATAACAGAGGGATAGATAGTTTCGCCTAATATCGGGAGGCATTTCATTGCAAATAATGTGTAGACTATTTGTTGGGCTGGATTTGAATGCTCCTGTAGCGATTCGTAGTGCTTCGGATGTAATAGACTCGATGGGCTTTAGAGTTGTTTGGCTGGCAGAGTTATAGATTATTGATCCATAATCGAGGATTGATCTTGTAATGCTTCGATAGATTTTGAGGATCGTGGTTTGGTCTGCTCCCCAGCTTTGAGCTGTTATTGATTTTAATAAGTTCAGGCTATCATTCCCTTTTTTCTTTAAAGCAGTGATGTGTTGTTGCCAGTTCAATTTTTCATCGAAAATCAGGCCGAGGAATTTATGTGAGTTGGTGTATTGAATGTTTTCATCATTGAGTTTAAGTATTGGGCTGAGGAAGAGTCCGGGTATGGTATTGAAATGTATTGCTTTGCTTTTACTGGATGAGAATTTGAAGCCATGATTTTGGGACCACTTAAATATTTTATTAATACAGGATTGCATTTTGTCTTGGATAACCTTGAGGTCTTGGTGGTGGTATCCAACTTGTAAGTCGTCAACGTATAGTGAGTGGTGGAATTTGTTGTCCGGTGGGATCTGCTTGGCTATGTCGTTTATTTTGAGGGCGAATAACGTGACCGAGAGGACACTGCCTTGAGGGACTCCGTTTCGCTGTTCGTAAATATTTGAGCTATAGTTGTCTATTCGGACACTTAGTGTTCTACGTTCTAGGAATTTGGCGACAAAAGTTGGTAATCTGCCCCTGAGTCCGATATCGAATAAATCCCGTATGATCCCATATCTCCATGTTCTGTCGTAAGCTTTTTCAAGGTCGAAGAACTCTGAGATGAAGTGTTCTCTGTTTGCGAATGCTAATCTTATGGTTGAGTCTAGTCTGACCAAATGATCTGTAGTGCTACGCCCCTTTCTGCATCCACACTGCTCTTTACTAATTATATTGTGCATATCTAAGTATTCGATCAGTCGATTATTGATCATTCGTTCCATTAATTTGCACAGACAGCTCGTGAGTGCGATGGGTCTGTAGATATTTGGTTTACTATGGTCTTTCCCGGGTTTTGGGATTGGTACTATTATCGAGTGCTGCCATTGTGGTGGGAAGTAGCCCGTTGTCCAGAATTTGTTAAAAGTGTTCAAGATGTATTGTTTAGCTGGTAGTTTTAGGTGTTTGATCATGTCGTATGTTATTTTGTCGTTTCCTGGTGATGTGTTTTTAGTTTTTCTTAGGGCGGATTCAAATTCATGCATATGGAAAGTTTGGTTATAGATTTCTACGTTTGGCGAACTGAAATGGATCGGTATAGTTTCATTTGCGGTTTTTATTTGTTGAAATTCAGGGGAATAGCTTTGATCGCTTGACACTTCGCTGAAATTCTCAGCCAGTTTATTCACAATATCAGGGATTGTGCTGTAGTGTATATTGTTTTCGATCAATATATGGACTTTTCTTTGTACTCGACCTTTTATTTTCCTTATTGTTTCGTATACTCTGGCCATTGGTGTATATTTATTAAGTTGGTTTACGAAATTCTTCCACGTTTCCTGTTTGCTTGCTCGAATTTTGTATTTATGATTTGCCCTTGCTCGTTTCCAGTTAATTAAGTTAGTAAGATTTTTATTGCGGTGGTATTTCTTGTAAAGTTTTTCTCTTTCTTCTTTTGATTCTTGGAGTTCTTTTGTCCACCATGGTTTGGGGTAGTATTTTCCTGGTATATAAGTTGGGATGGCTTTTTCAGCTGCTGAGTAGAACCGCTGGTATAAGTCGGTGAGTAGTTGTTCGTTATTAGTTGTTGTGTTCAACATCGGCTTGTTCCATGCATTGTTATTGGAATATAGATCCCAGTTAGCTTTTGAGTAGTTCCAGATAGTTGATGGGGGTTGGTTGGGACGATTTTCGTTAAGGTAGGTGATCAAAATTGGGCAATGATCGCTATCACCCGGCGAGTCGAAAGCAACCCAGTCTAATAGCACGGCCAATGTAGGTGAGCAAATTGTCAGATCAATAGCTGATTCTGAATTGTATCCTATTCTAGTGGGTGAACCGGTATTTAATAGGCAAAGGTTATTGTTTGTAATAACAGTTTCTATCAGCTTCCCCCTATTATCTGTATTCTTGCAGCCCCATATGGTGCTGTGTCCGTTGAAGTCGCCGGCTAGGATGAAGGGATTCGGTAGTTGGTGGATTAGGTTATTTAGTTTTTCGTTTGTGACTGTTTGTCTACCGGGTATGTAGATGCTGCAGATGGTTATCAGCTGTCCTATGTTTACTTGAATGGCCACGCTTTGTAGTTCAGTCTGTAGATTCAGTTCACAAAAAGGTATTGAGCTATGGACATATATTCCAACACCTCCATGGGGGGTTCTGTTGTAATGACCGTGTCGTAGCACATTACTGTAGCCGTTTATTCTAAACTGGCAGTTATCCCATAGCTTTGTTTCTTGAAGTGCTATTATACTGGGTTGGTGGTTGTTTATTGTTTCCATTAGTTCATCTTTCTTTCCCCTGATGCCTTGGTAGTTCCACTGCAGGATTCCTACGTTAGCCATGGGGTGTGTTTGATTTGATTTTGTTATTCAATCGTTCAATTAGTTACTTTCTTTTGGGTGATCTATCTCTAATCCTAGAGTCTCGAGAGTAGTGTGATTGTTCCTCATCTGAGTAAATTTGTCGTTTATCATGTCTGTTGCGGCTGTAGGTGGGGGATCGTGATTTTGATCGTGATCTTGGTCGCTTCTTGTTTTGGGTTTTGGAAGGTTTGTGCTGCTTTGGGGGTTTGAATTCGTTGAATATTCGTCTGGCTTCTTGTCTCATAATAGGGTTGCATTCGCTCGTGCCATCTTCCTCATTTTCAGATCCTTCGGCTGTAGTTTCAATATTAATTGTGGATTTGAGCAATTGTGTTGGGTTGGGTTTAATGCGGAGTATTTCTTTTTCGCATGTTTCGTGGTCGCGTTGTGAAGTTTGCGGTGGTTTGGTTTCTGGTGTATCGGTTGTGTTATCAGTTGTACCTGGTTCGTTACAAAGTGGGGGAGCCATATTTTGTTCGGTGATCGTTTGGTTTTTGGTAGCCGCCATAAAGGGTTGGGGGGTTGGTACTTTGGGTATTTGATCCGTTCGGTTTCTGGTTATTTGTGCGTAGCTTTGATCGAGTTGTGGGGATCGTTTGTGGTATATTATAAGGGCTTGTTCTCTTGATACGTTTTGTTTAGTACGGATAGAAATTAGTTCTTGTTGCTTGCGTTGTTCCGGGCAAGTCCGGTCTCCAGTTTTGTGATTGTTTCCGCAGTGGTAGCATGTCAAGTTGTTTTCCGTGCAATTTGTTGTTTCGTGGCCTTTTGTTGCGCATTTTCCACACACGAACTCTTCACTGGTACATCTTTTAGCAGTATGGTTGTATTCCAAGCACTTTCTACACATCATAGGGCGGTCGAAGTATTCATATATCCTACTCTTGCAGTCTTGGCCAAGGATGTCGATATACTCAGGGGGGGTTGAGCCTCTGAAAGTTAGAAGTATTGCTTTTGCATTTGTGTTACGGCTTTTTATCCAATTTGCTGGTTCAACATTTTTGATTATATGGTTTTCCATTAAACCTTGTTTGAATTTCTCGAAGTTGGTGAAGTCGTAGTTATAGATGTAGGCGAGTCCTTTTGAAAGATTTACATAGTAATTTTCTGTTACTTGCACAGGGATGTTGTTTATGTCTTTGATTTTCTGTATTTCATCTTTTTGTCGTGTGTGATCTAATTCTACAATAAATGTGTTTTTGCCGCCCGATCGAATAGATTTGGGTTTTCCTTGGATTTGGTTTGCGATACATTTTTCTAGGAGCCATGGAGTAATTTTCCGCTTTTCGTTTTCCTGCATTGTTATATTGAAATGAGTTGTGGGGGTGTTCGTATCTGATATTGGTATCTCGGAGAGTCCTGTGACTATCTGTACAGCACGACGCCTATTAACTCGTTGTTCTTGTTGGACTTTGCATATTTCTGTTTCCATGATATGTTTCGGGCATTCTCTGTGGCCAGTTTCATGTTGACGCTTGCAATGCATGCAGGAGAGGGCGCTGCCACAGTGTTCGCTGTCATGGCCTGTTTCTCCGCAGCGTTTACAGTTTGCTTCGTTATGGCAGTGTTTGGCTGTGTGGCCGTAGTTTTGACATTTGTGGCAGATCATTGGTCTATTAATAAATGGGTATACTATCGTATCTGATTTTTCGCCTGGGATATATATAGAGTCTGGTGTAGTGTAGCTATTAAAGGTTAGTAGGAGTGGGGTGGTTTGGGAGAATCGAGTTTTAATGAAGCTGGCACGGACAGCGTCACTGATATTGTACTGGCTCTTCAGGCCTTCCACAAAATCTTCCATATTATCTACATCGTATTCTTGAATATATATTAGTCCTTTGGATTGATTGTAGTATGGGTGTTCGCTGATCTGGCAATTAATGCCGTCGACGTTAGTAAGTCTGGTGATGCGCTCAGATTGGGGTTTGTTTCGAGTTTCTATGATAAAGCTATCTTTACCTGAATAAGTTATTCTTTTCGCCTTCAAACCAGTTATTTTGACTGTCTCTTCTTGGAGGCAAAATGGATTTATTTGGTTTCTCTCTTCGATTTTGAATTTGACCGAGAAGAACTTTGTATAATGGTCGTTCTTCGTCATTTCTTGGTTCAACGATATGGGTGTGTATTTGTTAGCTTTGCTTTGTTTTCTCACATTTTCTTTCTCGCAGCCCATGATTTCACTGTTTTTTCCTATGTTCTGCGCTTTCGTCATTTCTAGGATTTTTTCGAGTGTATTTTCGATTTTCCTTATTCGATCGTCTACATTTTGTGCTTCTTTTTCAACTTCATGTTTATCGGGGTTGATGCATTTGGTTGCATCACCTGCCGCAAGTCTATTCAGCACCTCATTTAATTTAGCCTCCAATTGGTCCACCTTACAGGTAGCACCGTTTGGTTCCGGTGGAGTTTTTTCGGTTGTTTGGTCAGATGTGTCATTGTTTTCGCTTATCTTCCTGGTGATAGTGTTAGTTTTGGGGTTTGTTGCACCTACGTTGGTAGCAGTGCTTAGGTTGTTTTTGTTGGGGTTTATTCGTTGTTTTAATTTGTTTTTATTTTTGGCGTACATACTCCCGGCTTCAGAGGGGGTTTCCCCGCCTCGAAGTCGGGGTTTGAGGTATTCGCTGATTGTTGCCAGAAGTGCTTAAAGTTTTACTTTGGGATCCAAAGTAGTAATCCAAAATGGACTATTGGTCTGCGTAACTTAAGTCTATTCTTATAGGTTATTTAAGGGCCCTGGGGTATAGGGCAAATTAAAGAGAAAATAACTAGGTAAATGAGACCCAAGCTCCGAAGAGCTCGGGTCGCCGCCCGACTTTGTTCTACCCAACAACGGGGAATTGGAAAAAAAACCTAAAATCTTAATCCCTCGAAAGAAAACTCAAAAGATAGAGGAAAGAGCAGTTGGGTATTTCAACGGTACCACCACGAGAAGGTGCCGGGTCAGCTGGATACCTGCTCGTGAGTAGGTATCCCTGTATCAATCCTTGTCTACGACTTCTTTTCCTTCACCAAGCTCAATAATTCAATAATTTGGTACCAGTAAAACGTGGTAAAGGGAGCAGTGAAAATTCCTGGTGGTGAAGCTAATAGTTGGGCCCATGCTTTAGTTTATGCTCTGGAAGTTGTGCCTCTGCAGACCAGCATTCTACATCTCTCCATCTCTTGTTTCTTCAGAAGAATCGCCATCTTCGCCAGAAGTCACGGGTCCGAACTCAATTACATGCGAAATTTTAGAAGAAAGCGACTCATTGCGCGTTTGACCGTCATTTTCTTATGAAGCTTTAGCCAGAGCAGCCAACCGTCTTTTTTTGTTGTCGTTGCACAAAATGTAAATTGCTTTCTCTTTTTATCCGAAATTCAGATAGAAACGTTAAAAAAATACGAGTATTTATAAAACCCTGTCATAAAATTATTGATGTAGCGATGTATCGGTATCGGTCATTTTTACTGGTATTGGTAAAATCCGGCCATTACTTTCCAATAATACGTATTTTATCATAAAAATGAAGGTCATAAACCATGAAAGTAAAAGTATGATCAAATAAAGAGTCTATTCATACCTAGTAAATTAGTTAGCTAACTGTTGAATTACAGTGTTTAATCAAGTCCGCTAACTGAATTTAATACGTTGACTGCCCGATGAGGCACAAACTGTCAGTACGTGAAAGATATGTAGCATGAATAGTTGAAAACAGAAGCGACATAAAATTATTATACTCCTACAACTCAACAGGCTAACAAAACTCAAACCAATTATGTAAATAAATTTAAAGGTGCATTTTAAAGTTTTTGAAATTTTAATACAGAAAAAGCTGAAAATTCTATTTTAATTTATCTTATAAATCGTCAATTACCACAGAGCTAATAATTTTATTCTAATTTAGCATATGAATCACCGCAGACTAGGAATATTGCATTTTTCTTTAATGTACGGTTTTTGAAAAATTCACGAACAATCTTATTCATCTTATTCTTATTCCGGTTGCGCTTGTTTGGATCTCTTTGGTTTCGGGGTCTATCGAATATTGATGTTTTATTTTCGCCAAAGTATGTATTTTGGTGTGAAATACAAAAAAATGATGACCATTTTGTGGAGAAATTATTGTTTTGGTCCACTTTTGGAAATAGTTGCTATTACAACTAGTCTACATTACGTTGCAATACGATCAGAAACACTTATCTATTGAATGGACTTGATTTTGATGTTTTTTGCAACAATATAGTTAAACATAGCATGAGCAGTTCTATTATTATCATCTAAGTGTATTAGCTTTAAGATATTTTAAAAACCGATGATGGTACTTTTGTACCATCTCTATTGGAAATATAGTGTTTTTTTGTTTATCTTAATCTTATTCCTAATCGAAAAATTTATTGTCTATATTGTTATATTATAAGATATATTAGTTAATAATTTATTATAACACCTATGTAGGCCTTATAATGGTTTTATTTTACTATAATTGTAAAAGTATCGGTATCGGTTGTAGTATCGGTCAAAGTATCGGTATTTCCAAGTATCGGAGTATCGATCAAAAAGTGGGTATCGGTATCGGCCAAAAAAATGATATCGGTACATCACTACATAAAATAATTACACAATAATTAAAGAAACGAATGTTTTATTATTAACTCTTATTAAATCGGAAGAGGTACTTGGATATTCATGCTGAAAAATAGGTATCTACCGATAGTATCGGTTTCGGAATTGGCAGTATCAGCCTTTTTTTCGAGTATCGGTACCGGCGTCCAAAAAAAAAGGATCTTAGCCGATACTCTCGTACTTCTATACTACCTTCAGGAGACCGGCAATGCAAAATTTCAGAAGAAAATCTTAATATCACACACTAACTGCATAAATTTATTTATTAGATACAATAATAAAAGTTTGATTTAATCTCGCACAAGAAATAATTGAATAGAAATAATTATTGTCACAACCTATTTCATTTACATAGAAAAAAGGTGCTTGAGTGTCCGTTCGCGTGTTCACAAGCACACGCAGGAACACGTGACGTCTGCCTATGATTAGTGACGTACCGATACCATTTTCTTGGCCCACACTGACACCGATACCCGTTTTTTGCAGATACCGATACTCCGATACTTGGAAATACCGATACTTTGATCGATGCTACATCCGATACTGATGCTTTTACAAATACATTAAAATAAAATCATTATAAGCCCAACATGAGTAATGTAATAAAATTATTAACTAATATATCTAATAATATAACAATATTGACAATAAAGTTTTCGATTAGGAATAATAGAACTGCTCTTGCTATGTTAACTATATTGTTGCAAAAAAATAACGAAATGAAATCCATGCAATAATAGATAAGTGTTTCTAACAGTATTGCAACGTAATGTAGACTAGCTGTAATAGCAACTGTTTTCAAAAGTGGACCGAAACAATAGTTTCTCCACAATATGGTTATCATTTTTATGTTTTTCACACCAAATTACATACTTTGACGAAAAGAAAACATTAAAAATCGATAGGATCGGAAACCTGAAAGATGCGCAAACACGCAACCAACTATAAGATTTTTTCAAACATCTTAAAATAGACGAAAAAGGCAAGATTCGTAATGAACGGTGATTTACATGCTAAATTGAAATAAAATAATTAGCTTTGTAATATTTTACGATCTACGAGCTTATTTAAAATAGAATTTCAGTTATTTCTATGTTAAATTCATAAAAACTTTAGCATGCACCTTCAACGATATTTAATTGCTCTGATTTTTGTTTGCCTGTCACATACTTTACGAAATGGAAATTTGGTCAAACTATATAGGTTTTAGTTGTAAAAGTATAATAATTGTATGTCCCCACTGTGTTTAACTATTTTTACTACAAAGCTTTCACTTACAGACCGTCCGTGACATCGGGAATTCAACGTAGTAAATTCACTTAGCGGGCCTGATTAAACGCTGTAATTCAACAGTTAGCTAACTGATTTACTAGGAATAAATAGGCTCTTTATTTAATTTTACTTTTACTTCTAAGATTTGTGACCTCATTTTCACGCTAAAATACGTATTATTGGAAAGTATCGATAAAATATGGGCCAGATTTTGCCGCTACCTATATATCTGTACATCACTAGCCTAAAATCACGCAACGCATGCTTTAGTAGGACGCTCCTCAATTTAAATTATAATTCAACCCTAACTCATCAATAATGCTGATGTTCATCAGGTGATAATGAGTTTTCTTCAGTCAGTATTTACTTTAATGCGTTCACGGAAATTACGACCTCTGTTTTAAAGAATCACTAAAAACGCTCATTTAAGAACGCTTTACACGAATGACATTTTGCTCGCTGATACGTAATTTTCGAGCTATAACATGAATTACGTTCCGGTTAAAGTAACATTATATATTCGGCTGCATCGTACCTGCATTCTTGAAATACGCCCAGTATTTCGGTGGTAACCATCAGTGACAGTATGGCTAAGTTAAGTTATTTTAGGTAAGTTTATTCAGCTAATCTAACGTTACCTAACCTAATTTAACCTAGCATCACGTCATGCCGTATTACATCATATTTACGTGTCCGTTTCTCCACTTTTATATACAAAGTTCCTATAACTTCACAGGTTAATAACTCAAAATTACGCATCAGTGAGCCAAATGTCATTCATTTAAAACGTCCTCAAATGTGTTCCTTTGGAGATTCTTTGAAACAGAATTCTTAATTTCCGCGAACGAATTTAATTAAGTAGATATTGACCTTTTCTTCTTTCATCGTCGTTATTCCTTAATTTTATAACGCAGATAGTCAAATATTTATGAAGTTTAATTTTTCTAAATAAAAAATGGAAAACTAGTGATGTACTGATAATATAAAAAGGCTGATACTAATACTATCGGTACATCTGAATTGAAAACATTACATATTGTTGCTTTTCAAAGGTTTCTCAAGTAAAATTATACTGCAACTTAGAAGTTTGAAGCTAAATTGTGTTAACACTCGCTGTAAAATGTGAATGGAATTAATATTGAATAAACATATTATTACTATTCTTTCACACTAAAAAATTATTGAGACGAGGCACTTGTCGTCTCAATCATCACCTTCATCAGGCATTTGACAACATGCCATACCGGCTTAACGTCTTCAGTGGAATAAGAACCTCACGTGAGAGCGAACACCTCATACCTTTTTAGAGCAGAAATTTTTTCAGAAATAAGATACACTCTAACGTACTACACATTCGCACTGAAATACATTTTGACATTGCTTGAAACCTATTAAATGATTCAGAAACCACCACTGCAACTGTGACGTACAACATCATTCGAATAACTGCCGCAAAAGAGCTTGCCAGAATGCCAGTCTTGCCAACACGTGCGAGCAGTGTTGCCATCTCTAACTCGAATGCAGATAAAAATTTTGGCTCAGATGAACAACAGGATAGTATTATTTAATGTAACCTATGCAAAATGATTGAATTGACATTTAAATACCCTATTACAGTATAACTATCTGCAAGTTAAAGTTTTAGGTAAATTTACCAATTTTTTAGTTGACAGCTGTGACTAGCAAGTATTCCTCGGTAGCTACCAACTGTAATTTTCATGGCAAATGAATTTTGCTGTCTGAGAGTGCTCAAGAATGTTAGCAAGTACGATTTTCCCTTAAGAATGTTTTTATCTTTCATTTGAGAGTAATTTGAACTCGATAGGTGAATTATTTCAAAAGTTACGAGTGGTAGACTGAAATCTAAAGTTGCACTCAAGAAATTCTAAAGAAATTTCTGTAGTTTCCAGAAGACCGTTTCCATTCCGTCTCTGCTGCAGCCTCGAAAGTTTTGCTTGTATGAGCTATGAAAAGTTAAAATTTTTAAGCTATTGGTGTCATAAAAATTTATAATTATCGGCATATTCATTTGTATTCATCGTATTTTGATTTTTATCGTAGGTATCTCTCACTATTTCGAGACGGTATATAAATGATAAACCGATGAACAGTTATTCTCTTATTAAACTATTGCATTTCTTTTAATATTGTTATGATTGTCACAATTTAGTTCTGTTTGTAGGCTATTACGTGTGGTTTTTAATATACGTATTCTTTGAGATTTTTGTCTATAATGGATCTGTCCAAATTGTGCGAGCATTGAATTAATTTTCGATTTATCTGCAAGCCTTTTTTTAAAATGAGCCAAGAGCTTGAAACGTTCATATGAATTCGTTTTTAAAATGGAGTTTCTCCATCGCCTTCTTTACGAACTGTTTTTTTCTTGTATGAGAATTGCACATATAATTGTTCTGGCACCTATACATATTTTATTAGGCTTGATTGGAATAAAACACACCCTCAGAGGGATACAAATATTGTATCTGTGGGAATTAGAGCTCACAGGGAGAAAATGTGAGGGCCCGAGCTGAGAGTTAGGTAGCCCTTCTTTTTGTTGAAATAAAATGTTTTTTGCTAGGTTAAGGACCACCATTTTTCGATTCACTACTTCCCGGTTTTCCGCACCTCTGACTTTCTTCTTCAACTTTTATCTTATTTCATGAACTTCTTTCTCATCTTACTGTTTCTATGCCCCTTCTGCTAAGATTCCTCATTCTCTTATCTCCATACTGAATGTTGCCTTCCTCCTTCCTCTCTTCGATACGCTCTATTTTTGTAGCGGTTAGGGAGGCTTTAACTAACTTATAACCTAATCTGGAATAAAAACATCCCATTCATAGAGGCCTGAATATTTTAATTGTTATCTCAGTGTGAAATGTTCTATAATTAGTAAAGCATAAATATAAAATTTCTGTATAGCTTTTTTTATTCATTTCATTATTACTTTGTTCATTTCATTTCATTTCAAAATTAAGGGGTTATTTAACATATTTCAATTATAGTTGCTTAGTATGAAAATTACTTATATATGTTAATTCCATATAATTACTTGAACATGCCAGCAAAATAGATTTGCTCAACGCCGGTGACATTTATGAATAAACACTTGAGAGAAATGAGTCAGCAGGTATGTTGCGCGACCGTTAATCAAATAGGTCGAACGCAAGCCGACATTCTCTTCTTGAATACGGCCATGGGCAAGGGCTCGATTTTTCCGTCTTGTTTACGTCTAAATGAGACAAGCGGATAGCCGTCGAACGGCAAATTTTGGTCGAGAGCGGCCGACAGAGGAACGTTCTGACCTTCTATGGCCATCTTTCACTGTGTTCTGCTACCTGTCGACCTAAAAACGGCATGGATTTTTAACTGGGTAGTAATGATACGCATTTCTGTATGGTACAAATAAAGAAAATAAAGTAGACCTTGTTGAAACAGTGTTACTTGTAAAAAATCTGTTACCTCAATAAAATTGGAGGTTTTTTCTGTTTGTTGATCGTGAAAAAGATTCAACAGTTGTATCAAATGTGTGCTTGATAATTTCATATTTTAATTATATTGTAAATTACATCACTCAGTGCTAATAAGCTTTAATGTTTTTATATCGCAGCTTCATTATTGAAAATTAATAAACGTGGTAACGTGTCGTTCATAGATAGTAGAAATATCTGCAAAAAACTGGGAAAATAATATTAGCGAAACATTCAGCTGTCTCATTAAATGTCATTTAATGCAGTTGCATGTGTAAGAGATTGACAGGCAAAAAATTCTTCATAGCCAAGGAAATTGCTTGCAACGTAACGCCATTCACGAGTTTGAGAAGATATGACAGATGTTCTCGATCCATTATATAGTCTTTAAGGTATTAGAGTAGGTAGAGTGGCAACGAAAGGTCTTTGTGTTAAGATATTTCAAAAACCAACGATATTTTTAGAGACAAATATCTGTGAATAAGCTGTTTATTTTTTTGCTTGACCAGGAACTCGTCAGCTCGCTGATCAGTCGTATGATGTATGCATCATGGCACGGTCTGGCTTCTGCAGTGTAACTTATTACACGCCTTCCGGCCATTCGTTCTCCGTGAGTGGCAACGATACAGCAGCAGCATCTGGTGAGTATTTTATTGATCTGTCAAGTTATGACTATATGTTGGTTTTGCACTTCTGCTTGCTTTCCGTTCTCCCTGTGAAGTGATCCTTTGGCAGTTTATAACCTGGTAAAATTTTCAATGCCTATAAAGCTACGGCTTTACTGAGGTTTTAGCACTCCATCTCAGAAAGTGTAAGAGCAAAACAGACTTCGCTATTAGCCATCTGATATGTGTAAAAATTGACAGCGGCAAAGTTTTTATATTTTCGCGGTAGGAATCAATTTGAATAAGAATATATTCAGAGGTGAATAGTACATCAAATTAACACCGTGTTCGATTGACCCTTAAATCGCTGTTGATGAATTGAGAAGCCGTTTTCTTAGAGTATACTATGAAAAATATTGACTGAGCAGGGACTAGAGGGACTCAAAACTGCTGAAACTTCTAGCATGATTTAAAAAATTAAAACCCAACTTTTTAGGAAGTTGCACAAACAGATGAGTTTACTAGCAGAATTGATATCGGTAATCGTTCCCAACTTCTTCAGCGCCACTTCAAAATATGCAGGGGTATTTCACTTTGAATTTTAATGATTATTCTCACAAAAATCTAAACTGCTCTTGTATGATGAACGCCTTTTCTATTTAATATAAACGCGATGTCGCTCAGAGAGAAGGTTATTGGTGATGGCAACACAAATTTATTTTTAAATCACCGTTGTCTTGAATATATTTTTATGTAAATATATTTCTACTATCAGTGATTAACTTCAGCTTCCACAAGTAGAATAACTGACTCCCTAACCCTCATGCTACATAATAGAGTTTTTGAAAGTGGGCTGCTTCCCTTGTTTGTCTATTTGTATTCCTTTTACAGGCATGACTGGAGCTCCTTTGGTTGACGCAGACTGCACCACAGATTACCTTCTCATTCCAGGCAGCACCATCCTTGACAATTCCAACTTTGCTGATCCTAAACCTACATCGGCGGATCGCTTCTGCGGACTATCGTTCCCTGCAGTTACGAGTGAGTCCTGAATCATTAGTAAAGTTGGGAAATGTACTTCACTTGAGTCCTGAATAAGTGTAAACATTGATTATTAAAATTCAGTTAAATACTAAATTATTGCCATCACTGGTAGCTGCACTCGAGACAAATCCAGAATTACAGCTGGCATGCATTGGTTACTGAAATTCCGTTAAATGCTGAGTTGTTCCTTGTATAAATAACTATACTTCGGGTTTTACTGTACGTGCGCCAATCGCTGTTATAATTCTGCATAATTTGTCTGGTGCGACGAGCATCCGGCAAAATTCGTAGCAGACAATGGAATGAAATGATGTCAGGATGTAAGTGTGTGTGTATGACTAAAGCAGTCAGTTTAGACTCCGTAACACACTCTCGCTGCTATTGGGGGAACTTTTCTGAGGTCTCGCCAGTATAAAGCTGGAAAAGTTGTATTCTGATAAAAAAATTTTACTTTACTGCAGAGTTGCTATATCTTTTATTTATTTTAAAAGAAAAAAAATGCAAAGTGTTGGATGTGATTTATCGTTACTATGTCCAAACTAATCTGAGTAGAAGTAGCTACTACTCGTTCTGTGATGATATACGTTATCGTCAGAATATGTCAACATTCAGACTTCGAGAAAGAAACTTTTCATTTCTGGTCACAGACTGACACTAGTAAATCTGATTTCGTAACATGTGAACCTGATTTCCCTTGATAGCTCAGTTGGGAATTTTCTTACTATTTCATCGAGTAATTTTGTTTCATTCTGAATGAGTGGATGAGCATCAGAAAGTTGAGTTGCGTGTCAGGAATTTTATCCTGTGATACACACACGAAAAGATTTCATGACTATTTTATTATACAGCACTCAAGAATAAATTGTTGAAAGCAATCAACATTCACAGCAAACGAAGCACTTTATTGCATTATATTGATTCCATTGAAATTTCTTCGGGATATCCTTCCGAATTCTATATAATAATAGCACATCATTTTCGTGGCTCAATATTTTAGAACGCAATTTATGTGTGCAGTTTTTTAGCTGCTGCTAGCTTCATTGATATTACTTTTAGTCTTCTGAAATATATTTTGACAACTTAATTGTTTCTCAATTGTATTAAGAATTTTTCTCGAGTACAGAAGTCATTTTCCCATCTTCTGGCCTGGAAATTTTTTTTGCTGTTCATATGACTATATTGTTAAATTTTCTCCACAGGTTCTGTTACACCGTTCAAAATAAAGTTCGTTACCGACAGCGATGAGATCTCGACCGGCGACAGCAACAACCAAGGCTTTTTTTTTTATTACTCAATGAATACATGCGAGGGCTAAGCTCGGTATCACGTATAGCGACTTGGTGGACACTTGGTGGAAAAACGGAATCGGAAAACTCCACTACAGAAATTTGTTTTGCATTTCCACGGATTGGATGATGAATCTGAATGCACTATAGTTTTGAAATTGTTTTCAACTGATGTCTTTTCTAAGTAATCGATTTGAATAAATTTATCTGCTTTCTTCGAGCATCATTTTCTGACCAAAACCATCGAGATTGAATAAGGAAATGGTTTGATACTATCTAGGAATATTGACATGAGAAGAAATCTATTCCCTTTTATGAGAATTAAATTCGTACTTACGTGGTGAGTCTTATAATTTCCCACAGTTCAGTAAGAACAAGTACCTCCAAGAATGAAGGTGGCGCGTAGGAGCAAGATTCATTTCTAAGCCCCCGCCGGACGGATGACTGTCGTGGCTCCATTCAATAATTCGGCCTCAATTTCTCAATGTCCAGGGATTCTGAAGGGCAGTTTTGAGACCACTCTCGGAACCCTTTTCCGAGGCACTCGTGGGGAGATATTTTTAATTTCTAAGCTATTGCTCGTAACAACTTCAAATGAGTGTTCTCAAGAAGTTTATAACTTTCTCCAGGATGCCATCAATCGCTATGGTTTTTCGTTCGTACTGGGTGGAGGGAGCGAAGAGCTCAGTTCATTTTCCAAAAATACTAAGTTGAGTTAGGTTAATCTTAGTAGAAGATTGCTCGAACATCATTTCGAAATTAATTTGGAGTTCGTACATTCAATAATTACGGGATGAGAGGTGTGTCTACAAGAGTGTCCTGAAATGGTTCCATGAGAGGTCTCAAGATGGAACTCGGATAAAGGAGAGGCAACTGTACGAAGATTGCAGTATGTGACAGTCGGAGAAAATACGTAAACCGGACATGTTAACGAATTCGATAGCTTTATTAGATAAATTATCTCGTTCCAAATTTTGAAAGAAATTAATCTAAATATGAGCAGAAAAACTCTTGGTTATGAGCTCCAGAAACAACGGGTCAAATATTTAACGCAAACAATAAGCAACGTTGTGAAACTCTCTGCCACTGCACATGATAGGAATAAGCCTCATTTCACTCATAATTTAGACGAGTAATAAGTCAGAATTTTTTAGTATTATTTTGGCATTTATGATGCTAAGCATTTCTGGGCTATATTAAAGCAGTCTATTTCTGAAAAGGTGATAGGAAATAATTCAACACTTTTCACGAATAAGGTCATGAAAGAAAGTTTCACATTGCATTTCTGTACTGAAATGATGAAAAGGCATAAGTATCTGCAAGAAAAGGAAAAGAGCTATGAACAAGTTCCCGAATTACACTCAAAACATTCATTGCACTGCACTCGATACACGGTACTCAACACACGGTACTGAACACACCGTACTCAATACACGGTACTCAATACACGGTACTCAATACACGGTACTCAATACACGGTACTCAATACACGGTACTCAATACCCTGTACTTAATAATCTGCACTCAATACACTGCACTTAAAACACACATTACACTCAATACACACAATACAATGCACTCAACACACACAATGTACTGCCCTCAACACAAACAATACACACAATACACTGCACTCAATACACACAATACACTGCACTCAATACACACAATACACTGCACTCAATACACACAATACACTGCACTCAATACACAGACTACACACAATACACTGCACTCAACACACACAATACACACAATACACTACACTCAACACACACAATACACACAATACACTGCACTCAATACACACAATTCACTGCAATCAACACACACAATACACTGCACTCAACACACACAATACACCACACTCAAAACACACAATACACTGCACTCAACACTCACAGTAAACACAATACACTGCACTCAATACACACAACACACTCAATACACTGCACTCAATACACACAATTCACAAAATACACTGCACTCAACACACACAATACACACAATACACTGCACTCAATACACACAATACACTACACTCAACACACACAATACACTGCACTCAGCATACACAATACACTGCACTCAATACACACAATACACTGCACTCAATACACACAATGCACTGCACTCAATACACACAATACACTGCACTCAACACACAATACACTTCACTCAATACACACATTCACTCGGTTGGCCGAAATTGGGTTTTGCTTCATTTAACTTTAAAAAACTAAATTTCATCTCTAAAAACCTTAAAAAAAATTTCCGGGCGCTTTTCTAACTCGCGGAAATATTTGTGCTGGGAACGCTTTTTTTACGTCCTCGACTTCATTTTAGGCAGTCCGTTCCTCTCCACTAACAGTTCTAGAGGGAAGCCTAATTTGGTTTCATAAGTCACAAATAGAAGCCTCATTTCAAACGTAATACCTCTTGTGTCATCTAAAACCGCCTATAAGCGTTACCCTTCACTCGAAAAACCAGTAAAAAGATCGCTTGAAGGATGTTAGAACGCAGACCAAAGACTAGTACTAGTATTAAGCAGAGGAGTTGACTAGTGCGAGTATGTGCGAATTCTCTTAAAGCATGTTGGAGATATTTTCATCAAAATGTTGCCGCGATGTTTTCTTCCACTCATTTTCTATTTTATCACCAAGGCCCATATTAATCTCTCCGTAACCCTTCTAGTCAAAACTTCAAACCCAGTCCTACTTTTTCGCAGGGTCATCTATGATTTAAGCTGCCAAAGTATAGGCTTTGTAAAGGACATTCAAAATTAAAGATAGACGAAGTATTAGAGCTCAAACTTCTCATTTCGCTTTCCCTCCTTCTCAATAGCTCAAGAAATGTTCAATCTCTTTGAAAGTGCAGGTGATATTTAGCATTCGTTAATTAAGCATTCTCGTATTCAACATGCAAGTTAGACTCATTTAAACTACTTTCTTTTCTTTTATTAGTACTTTATATTAGTACTTCTTCCATAAATCGGTTGTCATTACCTCATCATAGTTATACGTAACACACAAAACTATTTGACCAGCGTTTGTTAAATCTATTTATTAATAGTGCATATCAGTGTATATGTACATACATGCACCTTCAAGCTGATGAAAATCTATTTGTTTTATTGACTAATGATTTATGCAACTTTTGCAGGTAATTGTTCGTTCTTATATTGGCATCAAAGCGCCTGGCTTCGTAGCCTCCAGCGGGACAATAGTAACCATCTACGGCTAATTCTTTTACTCTAAATTCGTTGTAGGGAAGAGTAGACGTGGTCGCCATCATGTCTCTGACGATAATGTACCGGATGGCCCATAACGAGTAACAGACGTCGTAAGTGAGGGTCTCACTTCCAGTGTTTCCTGGATCGCCAGTCGGCCAATCGCTGGAGAAGACTGTAGACGTGATACACAGTTTATCGCCTGCAGGAATAATTAGCAGTTCATAAATATAGTTATATTTCAACAGTTTTACAACTGACTGTATCCATTTTTCTCCAAGGTTCGGGAGGTTGCGTTCATTGGAGGTGAATTGCTGATGTACAAAAAAGAAAAACTGCTTATTTCCATGAAGTCGAAACATGAAATGTTAGACATTGGTTTTTAAAATACCTTAACATTAACGTCCTTACTTTATACTCCCATTTGGGTGTCGTAATACTTATTTTAATATCGAAGCAAATGATTGGGAGAAAAGCAGGAAAAAAATGCATTCCCGTCGTTGCGTTGGTCAGATTTTGACAATGCATTTAAATACTGGTGACCAAGGAAACATAATCTATGCGATGCATTGTTGAAAACACTCGTGGTAGTGCACACTCATATTGAAATTTGAGCATACGATCATAGGAACTAATTTGTGAGGGATTAATGTTGAATATGAAATATGTAGATTTAAATTATTTTGCGTTCAAGATTATGAGGTCGACATTCGAGGCAATTTTTCATTGTTACGTATCAACTAGTATGCCAGATAACGAGCACGTAAAGGTTATTTCAGTGATGTAATATTCGAAGAAACATAGTAATAAAATTTTCAAAAATATATTCAAATTTTTAGTCTCAGTAGAACCGACAAGGTATTGATTTTCATGCAGTTTCGCTGTTTTATGATGATCAATACACTGACTTCTACAGTCTTGTAGCTATATTTATTGAAATTGGTTCATTCATGATTCGCATTTTTAAGTTTTATTCCACAATTGAAAAAATCATAATTTTAGTTGATATGTACTTTGCTAACCATACCCTCGTTGTAGACCACTACACTGACTTTTGCAATCATGTAGCTATATTTGTTAGGATTGGTTCATTCTTGCTTCACCGTTTTAAATTGTATTATAAAATTAAGACAGTCATAATTTTAGTAAGGTACTTTAACAACCATACCTTCCTTGCAGCAGCACAACATGTAAGTGCTGAAATGGATGCACTTGCCAGCGCATTCTTCCACAGTCAGAGCGCTCGAGTCGTAGACGCTGATGTATGTCATCAGTAGAGAGTTTGAAAAACGTGTGCAACTGCACCTGTAAAAAATACGAGTAGATTTCATATGAGATGAACGCGTCGTTGATGGCGCTATTTAAGTTCGTGATATTTTCATATAGAATTACGGCAAGCATACCATGATATGAAAATTTCGGTTTTATTTCAGTTTCGTCTCTGAAACTTTGTATAATTATAGAAAACATAATTCTTAGACATTTTACAAATGACATTTTTTGATTTGACGCACAGGAAACAATTTTTAAAGGAGAACGATTTATAATTTTTTTGTTAAAATGCATCCCCTCCCTCAATTCAGAAGCTTGAGTAATTCAATATTTTGCATTTGATTTTAAATTTAATGTACTAATAAACTGTTGACTTAGAATTATAGATTGCGTTTTTGTTTCTGAGTTATCCAATTTTTTAAACCATTTTTTCGTTTTTATTTCTAAAAATCAATACATAATTCGAACATAAAAGCGAAATTTATAAATCCAAGTCCACAGTTTTTTAGTGAATATAACTTGAAATTGAATGCAAAAGAATGCATTACTTTAGCTTTAAAGTTCAGGGAGGAGGTAGAAAACGAAGAGTGCTTTTTGACAGGAGATGCAGGGGCGCAGCACAACATTTCGATATCCTTCTCTCGAGACAGTCGCAACCCAACAACTAATGAGCAATGTCGCACATTCGCGGTCAGATGCAGCTCTCAGTTATTGCTAGTTGCAGACTTGTAGCCACCGTGGTTGCAGCAAAGAATGACATTGCCTTGCAGGCGTTAGCTTTCTGATATATAAAAAGCCTGAGATTAGGTTGCATGCGTGATCCTGTCGCTACCCCTTTGAGGCTGTGGGAGGGAGTTTACCTGTGAAGTTGCACTTCTATCGAGGTAACCTATTATGCCTGACCTGTTTCTCAATACTTTAGTGAAATAAAACGAAATTTGAACATTTTCGCAATTTTCGATGGTTTGCTTTTTCGATGGTATGTGCTCGGCGTACGGGTCTCGTCGATTAGATTGAGTCCAAAAATCATACCGAAATTAAATAACAGGCGAGCTCATCTTCTTCAGAAATATCAGTAGTGATGTTTCTGATTATAACACATACTTCCTTGGCTTTAAAGCTGCGTAATTTTGGCTTTGAAATATGTTTTAAGAAAGTTTGTGAAGGCCCCACATCATGTTAATTTATGAAAGTTGCTAAATTGTAGAGATCTGTGCGCAGTGTCAGAGACTATACGAAACTAGTGTGCACGGTCCGCCAAAAATGACGGGATTCAATACCTTTCTTGAACAAACTATCCAGACGTGGATGACTAACAAAAATATTTATCCCAACAATCAAGCACCCGTGATAAAAAATATTATTATACTTGCGTACTTAGAAACTAGGATCGCATATACGGTCATTATGGCTATCTTTATGAGCATGACTGAGAAATGGAAGAAGCGAACTCAAAACAAATAAACCATGGGTATTGTTAGGTAGAAGCAGAACCCGGGGAAATTCCTCGGACCCGTGGAAATTCTTAGGTGGACCCGTATAAAAATTTTGTCAATATTACCTAACCTATGCTAATCTATCATATCCTAATCTAACCAAACCCATCCTAAACGAACACATCCTGATGCAATTCAAACATGTCAATGCTTGTAAAGGCCATCTTTTAATGTTACGAGTGCACACGACCCGTCAAAAAAAGACAGAACTAGATATCGGACTAACTGAGCTTCAACATGGCTTTACCATGATTTCCCGTGCTAGCCTATGGCTTTCCTATCCTTTCCTAAGTCTCAACTGCTGATATTCTATACAACCTAACCTACGAATGAACTCGTGATATTTATTCCAACTCGGAATCTGCTGGGTTAATGCACCGAAAATAATATTATGGAGTTGATGAAGCTTGTATCACAGATACGCTCATCACACGCTTTCGCCTTGTTGGAGTGACACACAGACGGACGGACGGACGCGGCTCTTATTATTATAGTGATATCAAGGAATTCGGTATCCATGATACCGCAAACTCAGACGTCCTATGTTTCTTAAGAAGCGAACACCAAACAAATGTATAAATAAATATATCGATAAACACCCAACGGGTATTATTAGGTCAGATAACTTTAAAACTTGCATCTTGCTGAAAGCTCGTTTCCTTCTTGTTTACAGGTATTTTATAAGTTGCATGTAGGCAGGCAACAGAAACTTTTCTTCTTATACGAAAAGTAGCCTTTATTGATGACACTTAACTAAAGTGTTTCGTTGATTTTCAGACGCCTAATTTTAACGCAATTTTGGCAGACACTCTTCCCGACAACCTTCATATTTTATCAAAGTCAATTCACTCGCACAGCAAAAGTTTAGGAAGTTCATATCATTGAAGAAAATTCTGCGTAGAAATGGCTATTTCCAAGTAAATGTTTACTTTTTATGCCGTGTTCAGAATCTACGTGCATTGGTTATTGGATCAGCAGAATGTGAAACAGATTAAAGTGATTGGGGCGCACACGAAGTTTTGTGGCTTTGAGATCAAAAAAGTCTTCTGCTTTTCTGACAACCGGCAGCAGTCTGCTGCTCATTATCCATTTTGATCATATTGCGTCATAATTTGTTCAGTGTTCACAGTGAGAGGAATGTTAAAAAAAGGTCAAACGTCTAGTTAGAGTCAACATTTAGGTTAAGAACCAATTTAACACATTAATGAACATTTCAAAAACGATTTAATGTTCGTCTGATGTATGTCAGTAACATTGCTTGAAATATTCTCATTTGACAAGCGTCACTCACGTGTAATTCCTTGCGTTTGCCTCACCTATTCCTTCACTTCACATAAGCTTTTCCAGAGCATTCACTTTTTATTTACCAGGGTACTGAAATTAAAAAAAAACAATGACTGTATCAATTACATACATTGACGTCATCAGTTACTCACTTCAGTATTAAGGTAATAATTTTTGTCTTATATTATTTTTCAGATTCGGATTCGAAATTTAGCTAAGAATTGAGCAAGTTGTCTCGAAATTACTGTACTAGAATGTACAAAAACGGTTTATCAATTTTGTTAATTTTATCATCATATTGCTGTACTAAAACATAAGCCAATTCATAGAACAAATGCTTAGGCAGTACAATGGGTGAAAGTTGATATTTCTTCGAATTTCGTAGAGACGGACTTTATTTCATTTTTTCAGAGCAGATAAATTTGAGTATTAAGATTGCTCAGGGCGAAAAAAGGTTCCACTGAATGTCACAATGGATGAATTGCAGGCCAAAGAGAGAAATATCCTGTCATTGTGTAGTGATCCGATGCCCGCTCCACAGTGTGTTGCGTTATTTATTCGAAATTCTTTCAGTCGTATAAATATTTCTTCTCGCATTTATTGTTGGCACCGAGATAGTGGACTAAGAACAAGTGAATGAATAACGTAAAATAATTCTTCTACTCGTACTCATGTGAAATATTCAAAATGAAAAATTAAATGATTAAAATTAAAATAAATGATAAAAATGAAAAATTAAATCATAAAATTAAGATAAATGATCAAAATTAAAACTGAAATTATTAAAATGAATGAATGCTTGAATGTATAAATATGCAAATAAGAACTTACATAAATGAAAACGTTTCCATTATACTGAATATATGTGAAAAAATTGTTGCTGTTGAGCAATGCAGTTAAATTTGTGAAAAATATCAGCGTACAAATGCTGCCAAAAAAATGAAAAATTATTTACTGACAAAATCTAAAAGTTTAATTCATTCGTGAAAACATTTTTAAGTGATCTCTCCCCGTGAGTGTCATTCCTTGTTTCATTTTACGTCAGAAAAATTTCTTAACAGATTTCAATCAATATTAATAAATTTCCTATGAAAACAGGGTAGTTTGTACTTATTAAACAGTGTTCAAGATTGTTTTCATTACGCTCGTGGAGGGACGGGCGTTTTGTATTGAAGTTTTTCCATTGTATTCACCATCATCAATAATTCAAAAGAATTGAACATCTTAATGACATGAATTTGCAGTCTCTTCTCATAGTTTTACTTGCATGTGGAATAGTTTAACATAAAAGAAGCCTAAACGATTACTTTTAGTTATTAATGACGTTAAAATTTATCATTCGGTATTAATACATCGGCTATGTGTTGAAAATAGACTCGACTAAAGTTACAAAGATTTCTTTGGTGAATGCGGTCGAAATTTTTGCTTACAAAAAGTATTGTTTGGAAGTAAACTCAACATAAGTTGAAAAAGAATTTAGAGGAGCCTATTTGTTCTCTGAAATGGGTTATGGGAACGTAGCAATAAAACTGAAAGTCAAGATTAATTCTGGAAGGTGTCCAGCTATAAGATACATCGTAGAACAGTTGAACTAAATCTTTTCCCATATGAATAATATTTTTAAAGAATTTATTAGATGCGAATTTTCACCTACGACGTATCAAATTTTCGTGTTTTTTATCATGAGTGTGAATACGACCTTTAGTTTAGTTGACTCATCTTCAATTGGTTCCGGTGTACATGTCATGAGGGTGGAACTCGGCATGCGTCTCATAATTCATAAAATTTTTTGGCCATTTGACAGGCCACAATCGAGTAAGACCAGACAAAAGATTTAACGAGAATGAGCATAAATCTGGGCGACCGTCGTGATATTTTCGTCAGGGGTGGGTTGTTGGTCTTTCATCATTTTTTGGGACCCGTAATATTTCATTCTGAATTGCTATCGGTTGTTGCTCCTGAGTTTTTGTGCAAAATATTCCAGAAATATCGACAACGTTTTATCTTGTTTCGTTGCTCTGTCTAAATGTTCGACAAATATATTTGAATATCTAAACGCCGGAATTTAAACTGTAATTTTTTTGTCCAGGAATAATTTCTAGATCAAATAGAGTAGAAGGTAACTGATGCAAGTAATAGTTTAAAGTCCCTGTACAACCATCTCAAATTTCTAATAATCTGTTATACAAAATTGTGAGGGGTAACCGCTTGACTCTGAACGAAGTTGTGAAAAACCGTTGGTAAATATTCAAATATTAGGAAACAATTTTCTAACAAAGTGCAAAAACCATCAATATTTTCCGGGCCGTTTCTTGATATTAACAAACAAGCAACAACGTTAGTTCAGTCCTAGCATGGAATGGCCAACGCTAACAAATATTCTTGTGTAAGATAAATACATATCACGCATTCTATTTTTTATATCAGAAAAACGTGAAACCATATAATCTTCCTGAAAGTTCTCGATATTTTTTATAGAATTGACTTCACAGCTGAGAGAAATAATGTCAAGCTTTGAACGACGCCCGGCACGTGTAAAAAATTCGTATCAGGCGAAACCTAGAAAGATTTGTGTGAGTACGACTAAGAAAATAAATGATATAACTTATAAATTTAAACTTGATAGTTTTGTGTTCCATTCGTGAAGCAACATTTCTTTGGCATAAAAAAGTCATTTTATTGTTTAGGAACCGATCTGGAGCTCAGTACCAGTACGATGAATTGTTTTCCGGGGTAGCCTCTTCCAGCTACCTTAACTTCTTGTGTCTTCTTTACCGCTTGAGCACCAACGGAGACATAGGAAGCACTGGTCGCACCCTCAGCTAGTATTGAGTAAATCAATAATCCTTAATGTTACATGAACTGCCAATTGTGTAGGGCTTCACTCTTCCTAATCAGTTGGAAAAAACCTAAAGCAGTTTGAATTTCATTTGGTAAGCCCAATTAGGTGTGTCAATCTGTATGCTAATTATTTAGGCATGACTGCGCAGTTCTTTTGGTATTTTGGCGAGATGGAATTCGCCTGAAAGGAGACATTTCGGACGACTTGGTTCCGAAGTCACTTCATGGCGGCCACGTAAACCTTAATTTTCTATTCCAATGCCCCGTAGCCTCGACCGAATGTTTTGAAAATCTTCCCAGTGAATTGATGAATCAATCACAGTGCACTGTCAATTCCTTGAATCGCTCCGGTTTTTATTAACAATAGACTCAAAGAAAGCGATGAAGTTATCGATTACTTGCAACACAGCCTCCACGACGTTCACAGAAAGGCCACTGTAGTAGCTCTAACATGTAATTTATTCACTAAAATATTGGAAAATTCTAACTTTGCTTTCCAAGACGAGAAGTTTTATTTTGAACGAACTTCCTGCGTAAGGATCCGTGCTCATTTCATACGTCCTTGCTTCTGCCAAAGAACAGGAATTCTATTGTGTAAGGTTTCGTTACTCTATAAATATATGCAATGCATGGTATAGACATAGGAATGCTGTGCAGCGCGCAGAAAATTGGAAAATGATAACACTGGCTCCTACATAACTCTCTGAAATGCAAGTTCACATTTTTAATTTTTAAAAAGAAGCGTCTAGTGTCAATCAAATGGACGACGAAAAATTTCTAATCATATATTCTAAACCTGCACCAAAAAGCGACGTTGGCATCTGAAAGAAACCTTCACAATGACGCCGTTGTCCACCTGTTCGTTTCTCACCAATGGCTGGAATATTTCGAAGTCAATATTTAGGCGTCTCGGCTAACTTTGTTCTGCGGTCACTTCAACTCTATTTTTTATTCCAAAGCATCGAAGCATCGATCAAATGCTAGGAAAACCTTCCCTTTGAATTGATGAATTAATCACAGAGCCCTATTTGAAACAGGACGCCTCGTGAGCCGCTCTTTGTTAACAAGAAACTCGAAATAAGTGATGAAGTTTTCCTTCACTTGTAACACAGCTTTTAACGACGTTCAGCGAAAAACAACTGTAGTGCCTCTAGCCTGTAGCTAATGGCTTCATTATTCACTAATATATAGGAGAATTTGGACTTAGCTTAGAAGACGAAAAGTTCGAACTAATCTCGAACTAATTTCCTCAGTAAGGATGGCTACATAATTCATACGTCTCGGTTTTCGGCTAAGAACACGAATTCTGTCGTGTAAGGTTTCGTTACTTTATAGATGCTATGCAGAATGCTGATATTGGGATGCTGTGCAGCAGGCTAGGAATTCATAAATTATAAATACTGACGTTTACTTAACTCTCAGAAATGCATCTTCACATTTTAAATTTTTGGATAGATGCGTCTAGTATCAATCAAACGAATAAAGAAATTTTTATATAATCACAGATTCTAAACAAGCTTTACAAAGCGGCGTTGGCATCTGAATGCAACCTTCACAATGAATGAAGCGTGGTCCGCATGCTCGTTTCTCACCAATGGCTGGAACGTTTTGACGTCAACTGCAGCCAATAATTTTTCAAATTTAAATATTGTTATTGTGTTATGATGGAGTGAAAATGCTGGGGAATCCAAAAGTTTAAAGCAAGAGAGACAGCAGCTTGGATACAGTTCAAGTGTGACTCGGTGCCGGTATATCTTCTCGACCGAGTTTTACTACGAATATACGGTAAGCAAATGAAAATATTTAACACGCGTTCGAAAACTTTGCATTTTACTTGTTTCTCCTCCTTTGTAAAAAAATGTTGGGTATTTATCATTCCTTACGACAGGGTGGTCAAGTGTTTGTATCCCTTCACCCAAAAACGCTCGTTAGATTTTGTATAACAACCACCATGAAAAGATAAGGAATTATGAAACTCAACTTGTTTTTATAATTTTATTTTGAGGAACTTGCAGGACTTGGATGAGAATGCGGACTTCAAAAGAATGAAGCTTTGAATTCTATACCCTGTTTTGTATCGTATATTATCGAGGCTTATATGCTTTTTGGTGATAATATTAGCAATATTACATGAACAATATTCATCGTATGGTAGAGTTTGGAATAATCGCCAAGTTTCAACATGAATGGCGTTGAGAGAAAAAGTGCTAAGTCATTTGCCTAATTTTTCACGTTCATTATAATTATTTAAGATTTTTTCTAGGTAAATGATTTGTAGTAAAACTTGAACCTTTTCTCATGATTTACAAAGTGAACTAGTTCTTTCTTATTGAATACTTGAAACTGCACTTTATTCTCACAAAACTCTGTTAGAAAACATCAAACCAATTCTCTAACTTGCTTTCAGAACTTGAAAAGTATTCTGCACTCATAGTGCCTGCAAACAATAATACAATTATTCATTTTCACAACCTCTCTGAGAATGTGTGTAGGACAACTGCAGGCAACTTCAGTGTTAGGATGGAATCAGTAGTGTACTTATTCCTTTTCACCACACCGTTGAGAAAGTGGATAACACAACAGCAAGATAAACTTAGTGTGGCCCATGACTGACACAACGATGCTTCTCTCCTCAGATGCACTTCTCTAAGCTGTTCCTGGAAGCGAGCGCCCTGCTCCTGTGCTGGGCTCTGGTCCAGGCCACGCCGGCCGCACTGCTGACGCAGGACGACTACGCTCAGGCTCAGGAAAGACGTGAGTACAAAATCGATAGCATGTTTGACATTAAGTTTCATTAATCAATAAGCAGAATTGCGTATTTTTTGATCGAAAATCAGCTGCTAGCGGTAGTTTCAGATAGTTTTGATTAAATTCCTCTGTTGTAAAATAATATATCATCGACCAACGCGCAAAATTGTGTATCTTTCAAACGATGACACCTAATGTTATTGCAAGTTCAAACATCATCGATTAACTTTGTATACTTTTTTAATATCAAATCTCACCAATGAAGAAGCAAAATTTAGTATTTTTTCCAACCCCAACACATTTCATGATGTTCGTTCGAACATCATGAAATGAATTTCTTGTAAGACTTGACTTCGATGTGTACTTGCAGACTCAAATTTCTTGATAATTTAACCCTATAATGTGAAGCGTAGCAAGCACAATCCTGGATAATGAAATGGTATTGACTTTCTACGATAATATTGTAGAAATGATTTTTGTTAAAAAAAATTAGCAGCGTTTTGTAAACATCAAATTCTTTAAACGCGGTGTTCTATAATCCCAGAGGGGCTCTGAGTACTGAGAAACTCTGTCTTACCGTAAATTAGAGTCAAGCAAATATGAAAACTCTTAAAGCTTTGAGTCTAGAGATTCCTTGATCCTTTAATTATTAACTATAATTTTTTCTCTGAAACTCTGTTAAGTGAACTCGAAATGAAATCTTGCTATACGTGTCTGCTGCCGGCTAGGGTAATTCATCAAATATCGAACAGAAATCACGTGTGTCTAGAAACAACCTTCATAAATCGGTAACTTTTGCTCTGAATAACTCTTGCGGGCCTCAAGGTTATTCTTGAACAGTTGCTTTCTTGTTCTGTGATGTCGCTTGAAAGACAACGTAGATTATTGAAATGTATTTATTGTTCTAAAAATCGAATTCTTTAGTAACATAATTTCATCAATATCGAACAGGAATCGAACAAGAATTTTGATTCGAACAGGATGGTTTGTCAATTAGTTCTCTTCGTATGGAACTTTTGTTAGACTATTAGCACGCCACGTATGGTTTGTCTATTAGTACGCCTCGTATATTTTGTCCATTAATATGCCTCGTATGGTCTATCTATTTGTACACCTCATGTGGCCACTTGGAAAATAAACGTTTTTCTTTCATTCTTTTTTTCTTTGGTGCACTGGATTTTCTTGGAAGTGCTCGCGGTGGCACATCGGTTAAGGGATCGGACTTGTATGTTGGAGTCGCGGGTTCGTATCCCGGCGCTGGCGCTGCGATTTTCCCCGTTGGGTATAAGGGAAAGCTCAAGCACAATACCCCACTCGACCCAGGTGTCGGAAATGGGTACCGGCTTTACGGGGGAACCGTCATGGTGTCCTATATATAGTGTTAGTTATAAGACATTTGAAAAACCAATGCTTAAGATCATTTGTATCAGGCTTGATTGGAAATAAAGCATCCCAAAGATGCCGATGTTTGTTTTGTTTGTTTGTTTGAAATAACTGTCTCATTACTTATTTTCAAGATGCATTTGAATGGAGAGTTATCAAAATTTGAATATGATGTCGATGTTTCATTTGCAGTGTTTGTTGAACCATCATTGTGATCATCAACCTGTGTGACCTTTTTTGGAGTAGAGTGTAAAGCACTCGTCAATGAATTATTATTGATGCTTGCATCAATTTTCTTGGCAAGGGATTGATCATCAGTAAATGTAGCCAGACGAATCATTGATGATCTTGAGGGCTTTGGAACACCAGCAGATGATTGATAGCCCCTCACCAGAATTCCCATCTTCAACTATTCAATGTTATTATCAAGCGTTAATACAATATTTTAATGAAATGAAACAGGCGTTCAATAGATCGATTCAGTTATTTAAAAGAATTAGGAATCGAAAAGCTTTGTTCGAGGCATAAATTCATGATTTTTAAGGAATTTTGATTCGAACACCTTTGTTCAGTATTTAATACTGACATGAAAAAGGAACTGAATGTCGAACATGGAATAATTATCAAGTTTTTGGCGGAAAAGAAAAAAATACAGTAACAGAACATCATATGACAACACTACTCTCTAGTTATGACGGGAGGTTGACGGTGACCCAACAACAATTAAACCGTCGCAATTTTCCCGAGGTGCGTAAGATTTTTCGAGTGAAAAAATTCGACCAATTTGTAAGGGTCGTACAGAAAATGCGTTCGCAACAGCTGGTAGCAGTTTGCAGCTCACAGAAATGAGTTTTTATCACTAAAATAGGAGTTTTAGATGTAAGATCACTGGCACTGAGCAAGTTTGGATGCTTACTAAATTTATTACGCGCATATTTCCAAAGTTGTTCGATAATCAGTTCAGTTCGATATTTGATGAATTACCCTACGAAGTGGTTCAGTGAAAGGGCAAAATTATTTTCTGCGGGAAAAATATTTATTATTTAAATTGAATGTGAACGACAAAATATTATTACCGCACTGGATCAAGTATGAAAATATCTTCAATTTGCCTCCAACATCTGCTAGCGTTTCAAGTTAAGGCATCAATATTTGTGTATATTTATTTTTCTTTGATTCTATTGAATAACTTGAACGATGTCCTATGCGTGTAATAAAATTTTAAATTTGTCGACAATTTTACAAGAATTTACTTCTTATTATTTGTATAGGTTAGGTGGTGTAGCTGAGCCGGCTGATTTTATGAATCTATAAAAAATTGACTTTCTTTGGTGATGCAATTGCCCCATCATGAGATTCACTATGTGGGTACAATAGCGAGCAAGATGTCTACCACTTCGAACCTCAAATACTGTCATCTTCGTGGTATTTCTAACACGGTAGTTGACAGCACAGTTTTTTCGCATTGCGATCACAGAAGAGCTCGAGTAAGACAAAGATGTAGAAAAGCAGGTGTAGGGTTGTCTTTTATCTTATCTCATTAGGGGTTTCCTGCCTGCCTGCTGGCGCTCCGGATAAACTCCCGCATCTGTCTAGGGAGTCAGTCGTAGAGCAGATCACGGTCAAGACCGTTGTAGATTGGCCGCTGAGGGAACTGTTGTCCATTGAACAAAGTTCGAGTCCTCTCGAACGAAGTTTGAGCGCCCGTTGTAGTTCTTGTAGTTCGTGGCACCATAGTTCCGAAATTGGTTGAACGAAGATCCTGTTTTGGTGGGTCCCTGAGTTGTCCGCCGCGGGGGTCGAGAGGGAACTTGGGTTTTAGGTATGGCGCTAGTAGTCTGGTGATATCCCTCTGAGTTTTCGAATGGAACCCGTGGGGTCGAGGTAGCATTTGAACGGGAAATGACAGGGGACTGTTGATCGGCTTTTCGACGGGTCTGCGAAGAAGAATAGGACGTCTGGGATACAACGCTCGGGGCTCTCCTATTCTTCCCTTGAAAGCGTCCGAGTCCTTGTCGTTTTACGTGGAACAGGCCCTCTTCGTCCAATTCTCCCATCTCGTCGTCGGGCTCGTCAGGGTTGCAGTTGTCCGCCACGGACATGTCTTCCCGATCATCATCGGACTCTTCCCGGGGCACACTCTCACTGCTTGACGTGAATTCTTCCATTTATTGTTGAGGAAATACGACGTTAACACCTCCTTAGCGGTGTTCCGTATATAGTCTTTGAGCGATCGGTACACACTCGAGTTCTAAGCGTTCTCTCCGGCGTTTAGTACTGTCGCCGTGAGGACTCGTTTTGTAAACAGGTCCGAAATGAGTAAGGCGAACATGAAGTTCGTAATTACCTCCGAAAGTGGGCACTGTTCATGCCGATAATTGTAGTTAGTGCGGTTCAGGAAAGTGCTCATCGCATTACGCGCAGCCTCTCGTGTAAGCGCAATTAAAACATTGTGATCTGTTTCCGGATTTAGGTGTTGAGTAAGACTCAATGCATCCCGCGCGGCTTCCACAAACGAGGAGGCGCTTTTATCGCCATAGATTGCGAGCATCTCCGTAGCCACACCCTCGTAAGAATAATCCTGATACTCTTCGTCCTCGAACTGTGCTACCACTATCCGAGCATCGCCGAATCGGCAGTTTACCGTTGAGACGAGTCGTTGAATCTTGGGCTTGTCATCGGTGATCTGGAAGGTTGTGAAATTTGACTCCGATTGCTGTACGAAAACCTTGACATTCGTTTCCGCGGTCCTTTCGTCGACGGCGGGTCGCCAGGCATTGGACGGCCTCGAAAGTTAATAATGTCCCTCGTGGATGGAGCTACTAGTTCCATTTCTCCAGGCAATCTTGTGCCTGCTACTGCTGCAGTAGGAACTACATTAATTAAGACTCGATCCCAACTCACTCGGAGTCGTCCGTTGCCGATGCAGCCATAGTGGCTGCAGCGAAGGAACCTATAGTCGTTATCGATCTTGTCATCGCGGTTGTCGTCGATGTTGTCATCACGGTCGCCATATTTGATGTAGTGACTGCTGTGCCTTCACTAAAAAGTCGTCGCGGAGCGTCGTAATCGGACGGTGTAAATCTCGCCGGCGGTTTTGGAAACGACTGGGCCAGAGTCGCGAGGATTATCAGGTAGCCGCTCTAATAGCTCCCGTTCTTCTAACTCCGAACCACTCGAGTTACTCATTCCACCGGGAATAACACCACTAATACACTGTCTCTAATACACTGTCACTGATATACTGTCACTGATATACTGTTACTGATATACTGTCACTGATATACTGTCACTAATCAACCGTCTTTCCACCTATATCGCTGAAATCGAAATTGTCCACAATTTATCACTCAAAACTGTTCGGGCGCCACTTCTCGGGTGCCCCCTACCGGAATGATAACTCTCGGGTGGGCAGTCCAGGGCTCGTTTTATTAACTTCTCTAGCAACATGCCTCAGAATAACAACACACAAGTGGAGCGACAGTTTGTATTCAATAATGTTGACGTACAGTTTGAGGGCGAGCAACAGCAGGTTATACAAATACGCCCGAGTCTTTGGGCTCAGCGGATCGAAGTCACGTGGTCTTGACCGTGATCTACTCTACGACTGACTACCTCGACAGATGCGGGAGTTTATACGGAGCGCCAGCAGGCAGGCAGGCAGGAAACCCCTAATGAGATAAGATAAGAGACAACCCTACACAGGTACAAATTCAGGTAGCGATTTTCGATTTAACAAGAAGAGCTTAGACCACAAATTTGCAAAACTAATCATACTCTAACATAAATGCTGCTTCATTTTTTGGTGCATTACCGATCACTTGTTTTCAGAACAAAAATAATGCAGTGTTTTCCGAACTCAGTGATCTCAGTTCTGAACTGCAGCAGTAATTCCTTATCTTCTTCGCATAAAAAGTTGAACTAAACACAACCAGTATTTATTTCCGAGACTTCAACGTACATGGATCATTGGATCAGTGGATCATTAGGGATGGGAAGTTCGACAACGGACCATCTGTTGAAATCGTGCGATTGAAAATTTTGGAAAACCTCTGAGCATGAGCTCATTTTTTTCTAGCGGTCGAAGTTTGGATACCTTTCACTTGAAATAGTGTCACCGCACGGTAAATGCCATCTAAAACCATAAATAATTTTTTTGACTTATCCGGAAACGGTCGTCCTAAGTCCTTTACACAGAAGGAGCACAAATTTACAGATATTTTTCAATTAATTCAAACTAGAAATGAAAAAATAACTCATTAGACCTTAAAAAGAGGTATGAAATACGTTTATGGTGTTCTTTTCTGGAAATGCAATTCAGGTTCTTTCCTTCTGTTCTACACATAATAGTTCGAAGTTTCTGCTTAAAAATTTCGAGTGACCAACAAATATAAACGAACTTAGTTGAACACTCATTTTCGAAGTGAGAGTGCCTCATTCACGTTCTATAAGTAAATCATAACACTTTCTAATACATTTTTTTTACTGAGATGCAGACAATGGCAGTCAGAAGGAGAGTTTACTGGAGCAACTAATCACTTTAAAGGAGGACGAATATTTGAGCACTTACTGGCCGTTCCACTTGTTCCACCAGTCTCTCATGAAATTATAGTTTTCGAGTATTTTGCTTTGACTGTAAAAAATTCGAAGCGTAAATCCATGAGAAGCCTATTATGTCGTTCGGTCAACAGCTGCAGAATAGTCGACACTTTTATTTTACCACGCTGGCGAAATCAACATGAACATGTACTCATACGTGATCAGGTGTGTCGTATTCACGTCACGGGATGACAAGATAGATATTTTTTCAGTTTCAATAACCTTGCAGCATTCCAGTGCCAAACGTTACAACTACCCTTTTACGAGTTTTATCCGATCTATTCCCTGCACAGGCTAGACTATCAATGTTCAAAATTTTGAATAGCTCTCGAACAGCTGTGGGAGCTAGAAACGCTTTCTTTTTAACGAGCCTTCAGATATTTGGCTTCTCAATTTGGCTGCTCAATCATATAGCAATTAAAAACGCTTCCCGTTGGAACTGTTAACGAAGACATAGAACAATTGCACAGCCGGGGATGAAATTGCTGTGATGCACGACGTGCAGCGTCACAATAAAGGCGTGAAAGTGTCCCAGTTTCGGTATGGCTTGTTCTCTAGTTATGTATACGACACAATCACATGCGATCCTAACCGTATTCTGATAATATTATTTTCAGTTACTCCCAGTCATTCTTCTCTCAAACCACGTGCCGTATCATTTAAAAAAACGGCTTTAATTTTTATTTCAATATGTTGAGCGTGTCATACGAATATGTCTTCCTACTCGATTACATTATCTCCTGTGGGCTGTACTTTCTGTAGTCAAACAAGTTAACTTGAAAGAAACAAGTCTTGAAGAAAACAAGTTAGCTCTAAGAAAACAAGTTAGCATTATTACGGGGGTCCTCCGGAAAAAATTTTTTAATCCGATTGGTCTGAAATTTGGTCAGCATATGTATTTTTGCAAGACAAACATATTTGAACTAGTAAAATTTTTCATTTAGGAATTAGTTTTTCCGGAAAATTTGAAAAAGTAGTTTTTTGGGTCATTTGTATTTCTATTTCAAAAGAATAGAAGTCATTGAGTTTTTATGCTAGAACCAATTCAAAGACAGTTTTGGAATCCTTGAAACGTTTCTAAAAAAGATATATTCAGGGATTTTACATTTTTTTATATATGCGCTATTTTACCAATATATCAAATATACCAAAATTTTTGGATTTTAACAATGGTAAAAAATTAGAATGTAAAAATGGAAAAAGTGGCAATATAACTTTGGTAAAAATGTTACAAGGATTCTAAAACTGTCTTTGTTTTCTTCCTAGCATAAAAACTCAATGACTCCTATTCTTTTGAATTTTGAAAGTAACTTTACACTACAGGCCACAAACAAAATTTTTTGTTGAAGTGTAATATAATGTAAAATTTACGTATTTGAATGCTGTTTTCATTTTCATTTTGATAATCTCCATGCAAAACTTCATATTCACACTGCGAATTGTAATTTCCATGAAAAGAAAATTTTACTTATTTCATAAAAATTATGAAATTTTTTGTTTTCAGCCTGATTTTTATGAAATTTGACTACAATATGTAACTTTTGCAAGAAGCACAGTTTCTCCCATACATTTTTTTGATTCAGGCCCTTAGTTTTTGAAAAAATTTGACATATTGGTTTTTAGTCCATTGAAATTGTTTTTTCAAATCAATAGAACTCATTGAGTTTTTATTCTAGAACAGAAGCAAAGAGAGTTTTAGAATTCTTAAAACATATCTAACAAAAGTACATTCGAAAATTTTCAATTTCTTCTTTTCTTTTCTTTATATACGGGGTCGAAATGGGGTCGAAAATTCAAGATTTTGGTCCCCTTACCCCTCCCTGGGGGATCTATTGTCCGTAGCGCCATAAAATTTTAGGACCGAATAGTCCACCACTTAAGGGTCCTTTTCCAACAAAAAATTGAAAAATAACCATCGGAGAGAAAAGGGGCGTCGGAGGACCCCCTTAAAAAATGTTATGTTAACCCTGAGATTCAAATTTTACACAAAGAAACCAAGTTAACTTGAATTTAAGCACAATTACTCAATAATATAACACCATATTGGGGATAGTTTTGCAATTTTATGTGGTTATATCATTGTTCGTTGGACTCTGCCCACTTTATCTTTTGCGTAGCTTGCTAGAATTTTCATTGCTGATCAAAATGCCTTGAAAGATATAATAAAAATGGCTCAGGTGCTTGGAATGAATAAGAGTGAAACTAGGTTTATTGGGTTTGTAAAGTAGAATAGAGCCAAAACTCAGAAACAACAGTAATCAAATCTCCTTCTAATTTTGTTTTAAATTTAGTCAATTACGTTTTCAAGTGACAGAAGCAATAAATCATAAGCTAATAACTATGTCATTTGTCTTTATTAGTTGGAACAGTAACATGACAGACGGAAAAAATGTGCTTTAAATTTCCACTCGTAAAAAGTTGAGAGGATATTGATGAAAAGTATGTAATGTTATTTCGTTGAATGTACCTTAATCCTGAATTCATGATAAAATGGACATAAAATGTCATTAGATTGGAACTAGGTAATGAGTACAGGAGACAAAATGAAGTAAAAACAATTAATTGAAATAATTTAAAGTGAAATTTGAGAAGAAAATTAAATGAAATGAAATACATATGCTCAAAAAGAAAAATCTAGTAAGGACAACGATAATGAGAGAAAACGTAGGATAAATAAATTAAATGGAATAAATAAACTGGAGTAAAATGGAATCAACAAAAAATAAAAGCTAAATAAAATTGACAAAAATGAAACCGAATAAAATAAAAAAAAATTGAATAAAAAAAATCACAAAATGAAAAACATTAAAATTTCCAATTATGTGTGAAAATCAAATAAAAATGAAAGTAAATCAATTGGCATTAAGAACGAACTTAAAAAACTATCGCAACAGCAAGAGTATTATTCATCACGTTGCCATCAGTAGGGGCACGATACCTTGAGTTGCTTTGCAACTGCTTCGTACACATTTTTTTATTTTTTAACTGGTCATCGTACTTACATGTGGTCGCTAGAGGATGAGTGCTAGCTACTATAATTTTTGTTTTTTAAAGTTTGGCTCTACCTACGCTAAATCTCTAGTGCCAACAACGCATAAAAATTAAAACACACCAAACTTGAAACCTCCGCTCGATAACCGTCCGCACTCTTGGTAATGAGACACTGCAGTTGTTCTTAATTTATTAAGAAGGACGAAGGTCAACGTAGTTGATCTAATGCGCATTCCCTTGGATTTTCAGACGACTCTAAGCCTCATCCACTATTCTTTGCATGGCGAGAAAACTCCTAATCTCATGCGCATTCCCTCGGATTTCCATAAAAACTAAATATAATGCACATTACTCCAAATCTAATGTGCATTTCCTTGAATTTCAGGGTAAACCGAATTAATACGCATTCCCTTTGGGCAGTGTTGTTCTTGATTGTTCCGCAACTGTGCAAGGGCACGTCTGGAAAGGGAGGAGTATGTCGTTCTAGCGTCTCATGCGCATCAAGAGGACAAGTTGGTGACGGCAGATGTGGCTTGCTGAACCTCGGAGTGTGTTGTGTGGACCGTGAGTAGCTACTATAATTGAAGACGCTCAGTAATGAACCTAAGGGGATACTTTCCCACAAAAATACCTATTGCAAAATTTACCCACTAATTGTCCTGAGTAATTCCCTCTACAATGCCTTATGCTTGTTACTAGAAATATTAAATGATGAACCTTAAGAGAATGCTCTCCCACGAAAACGTATGCGTGTGAACGAGCATCTTTTCGCAGAATCTTAATCTCGTCAGAGATACTCCTTCTGTAACATTTAATGATTCTTGTTACAACAATTACAAATGAAAGTGAGAGAATGTTTTTTCATCGAGATGACAACCTGAGAAACGAGTATCTGATAACTGAAGCTTTGATTATTCAAAGTAAGTCTTTCTATTATGCTTGGTGTGCATTGAAGTCGCGCAGAAGCCGGGGGATGAATATCGCTTGCACGAATGGTTCACCAAAGTCAAATTTCTTTTTCAAGAGTAGGGCGCATGTAGGTTCTACTTTTGGTTCAAGGAAAACGAAATATAATTCAGTATATGGATAGACATGTGCACATAGTTAACGACACTGTTATTGTAGGCATTCGTGAGTAGAAATGGTGGTCTTTACGTTAAATAAAGGCATTGATTCATGTCGAAAAAGTGTGGCACAAGTTTACACCTCCCTGGTCTTTCAAGCGCTGAAGCTATCTTGTGGAGCTAATGCTGAGGGTGTTAAAGCTTGTTCAAAGAAGTGGAAAATGACAACAGAACGAATTTCAATGCCAGCTTAAAAAATTTCTAACTGAATTTCACCTCTTGCCCGCACATGTAGGTTATGTTTGGCTGCAGAATTGTTTTAAAGAGGCTTGCTTTTACTTAAGGCTAATAAGTATTATTTTTTGTAAATTCATTTGTTTCTCGTAGCTGCAGCACCCCCCAACACTGCTTCAATTTTTATATGAGATATCAGGATATTAGCTCTTTATTTCTACCTTATTCTTAGATTCAATTATAAAGACAGTATGCTTTAAACGTGCCCTAAATATTCGTTAAAATCTAAAAATCTTGTTGAAAGTAATTTTGAAAATAACTAATGCTGGAAGGAAGGGTTGAGGGTTAAACAAACGTTATTTTATCCTCATCAGGTACAAGTGTTACAAGTACAACAACGCAATCGCCATCTGATTCCTGCACCGTGCAAACCTCCGAAATAAAGTTCACGTTTACGAACCCCAGCTACCCGAACGCCGAAACTGAGACTCTCGGACGTTGTCGCACGACTATTACTACAGATAGCAATACTTGCCAATTGCGCCTGGATCTCAACAAGTTCACCTTAGCGAACCCGGACAACGAGGGAGTGTGTCTCGACTACCTGCAGGTGTCAGGATCAACCATCCCTAAAATCTGTGGCGAGAACGCAAGACATCGTAAGAGACAACTTTGTACATGTATTCAACATAATAATGCATTTAGGAATACGGTTCATTATTTTTCTTGATCATATTATTTGAAGTAGCTTCTGAAAATTTTGAAGTGCTTCGTGATGATGGCTTCGACTTTGCTTCAAAACTTGCGCTGCGGGAAAACTTTGAGGCTGTAGTGTGAAACGTTCCCCCTAAAATTCAGGGAGTGCAAATTTGCTTCCCCCAAACTTAAGAACTGACACTCTATGGAGGAAACGCTTCTTTTCGCGGTCTTCACCACATTATACCCCAATCAATATTTAAAAATAAGAGTAGATCCTTCGCACACATGGTAATCAATTCAAAAGAAGCTAGTTTATTATTTTAAACTTACATGAAAAAAGTTACTGTCACCCAGTCAAATTCAACTTCACCCTTTAACAGATCTTTCATACACATAAGATGTCGACAACATGGATAAAATAATTCAACATAAAGTGTTTTTGCATTTTGTGAAGTTTTTTGATCTACCATTTGACTTGCATTTTATTCAGATTTCCATTTTTTCAGTAAAATGTCTTCTCGCTTTTTAGAAGAAACCAATTCAAAGCGGTGTGATTCAATACACGGAGAATGTAGCGAAGCATTGAGACGAGCTCGAGGACAATATGAATTCTATGAAACTTATTCATGCAGTGTCCAGTGACTATGACCGAATTTAGTCTGAATTAAATTATTTATGTGCATGCGTGATGTTAACATGATTTTAAAATTTTTCTCCATTTACGTACATTAGAAACTTAATTTAGTACATTCTTCCAGTGTACGTGGATGTGACGCCCGGCTCTAACGTTAACATAGACGTGGTGACCCAGTCTGTTGGGGAGAAGTGGAACATTAAAGTCACCCAGATCGCTTGCAACTCGGCCGACATGGGTGCGTGTGCTACACTCGTTCAAACTGTTCGCCTTGCTTGGTCATCAAGACATTGGGTGTGAAGTTTGAGCTGTGGTAGGACCCATTTTTGGTATAAAGGTGTCATAAATTCTCTATTTAAAATTAAAGTTCAGAACATCAAACCAAACTACCAAAGTCAGTGCTGTTTTTACGAAGCTTCTACATTCATTTGAGAAAAAGTTCTGAATATATTAAACAGACGTCGAGAAGTATAGAAATCGCCTTAGAATAGTTAGAAGTTGAATTTTGAAAAAATGCTATTTGAATTTTTTTAACTCATTGTAATGTTTGAAGCATTCCTGTACTACAAACGTAACTTAAAATATGAACAGTAGAATATAATATGCAGCATCTGAAACTGAATTTCTGATGTAAAAATTGATTACTGATGAATAAATTCATGTTTCGGCAGTCAACCTCGCATTTTCAAGAAAACTGTGAAAGCCTAAAATGCAGGATTGACTGCAGCAGCTTCAACAACTGAGTCAAATCAACGCAGCTGTTTCGCTAATTAATTTAATCTCAGACGTTAAATAGAGCTTTAGGCATCCCGTTCTAATTTGATACCATTGTTGATTGGATACCACAGCTCCAGCTGGCTGCCTTCAGTACTACAGGAATGCCGCCGGCTCTATCATGAGCTTCAACTACAACCCTTCTTCTACCCCAGGTGAGATCGATAACCAGATACAAAAGAACCGTCGTGATTCACAATCTATCTAAGAATCTATCTATCTATCTATCTAAGCTTCTCATGATCTATTTATGAAAGGTTGTGTAAATTCAAAAGTTAAGCCGCTACAAACATTTCATAAATATCAACGTTCGGGCAGCAGCTACGGCTTTTACAATAATTTATTGATGAATGGTTGTGGATATGCAAAAGTTGAGTCGCCAGTGATTTTTCATGCTTGTTTAATGCTTAGGCTGAGCAAGATTTAGGCAAACAAGCAATCGTAGGATCCGCTTCATTGTTGGTTTAGCCTATGAAAAATTGATAGAACTTTTCCGTTGGCATCTGAATTTGAGAAGATTCTTAGCTGAGATTTTTAGTTCAGAGTATTGCGGATATTCTTAGTTGAGAGTGATGTCCCAGCCTTTCAGGAATTTCTTCAGAAATGTTGACCAATCTATGTTTTTGACGACGAGGTGGGTTTTGCAGCAACCACAAATCAATTCTACGTGTTGCTAGGGTTTTCCATTTCCGATCTCATAATCATAATCTTCAGCAACACTTAAATTCCAAATCAAAAGGCCTGTAACTGGTCGTTCAGATGGGCTACTGAATCCCTTGCAGTGCTTCCATGAATCAACACTCGTGCATGTGCGGCGTCTATTGCGAAAAAATAACAAATCATCCCACCAGCATGCTCAGATACTTGGAATTGTTAGTAATGATACGCATTTCTGTATGGTCCAAATAAAGAAAATAAAGTAGACCTTGTTGAAACTGTGTTACTTGTAAAAAACCTGTTACCTCAATAAAATTGGAGGTTTTTTCTGTTTGTTGATCGTGAAAAAGATTCAACAGTTGTATCAAATGTGTGCTTGATAATTTCATATTTTAATTACATTGTAAATTACATCACTCAGTGCTAATAAGCTTTAATGTTTTTATATCGCAGCTTCATTATTGAAAATTAATAAACGTGGTAACGTGTCGTTCATAGATAGTAGAAATATCTGCAAAAAACTGGGAAAATAATATTAGCGAATCATTCAGCTGTCTCATTAAATGTCATTTAATGCAGTTGCATGTGTAAGAGATTGATAGGCAAAAAATTCTTCATAGCCAGGGAAATTGCTTGCAACGTAACGCCATTCACGAGTTTGAGAAGATATGACAGATGTTCTCGATCCATTAGATAGTCTTTAAGGTATTAGAGTAGGTAGAGTGGCAACGAAAGGTCTTTGTGTTAAGATATTTCAAAAACCAACGATATTTTTAGAGACAAATATCTGTGAATAAGCTGTTTATTTTCTTGCTTGACCAGGAACTCGTCAGCTCGCTGATCAGTCGTATGATGTATGCATCATGGCACGGTCTGGCTTCTGCAGTGTAACTTATTACACGCCTTCCGGCCATTCGTTCTCCGTGAGTGGCAACGATACAGCAGCAGCATCTGGTGAGTATTTTATTGATCTGTCAAGTTATGACTATATGTTGGTTTTACACTTCTGCTTGCTTTCCGTTCTCCCTGTGAAGTGATCCTTTGGCAGTTTATAACCTGGTAAAATTTTCAATGCCTATAAAGCTACGGCTGTACTGAGGTTTTTGCACTCCACCTCAGAAAGTGTAAGAGCAAAACAGACTTCGCTATTAGCCATCTGATATGTGTAAAAATTGACAGCGGCAAAGTTTTTATATTTTCGCGGTAGGAATCAATTTGAATAAGAATATATTCAGAGGTGAATAGTACATCAAATTAACACCGTGTTCGATTGACCCTTAAATCGCTGTTGATGAATTGAGAAGCCGTTTTCTTAGAGTATACTATGAAAAATATTGACTGAGCAGGGACTAGAGGGACTCAAAACTGCTGAAACTTCTAGCATGATTTAAAAAATTAAAACCCAACTTTTTAGGAAGTTGCACAAACAGATGAGTTTACTAGCAGAATTGATATCGGTAATCGTTCCCAACTTCTTCAGCGCCACTTCAAAATATGCAGGGGTATTTCACTTTGAATTTTAATGATTATTCTCACAAAAATCTAAACTGCTCTTGTATGATGAACGCCTTTTCTATTTAATATAAACGCGATGTCGCTCAGAGAGAAGGTTATTGGTGATGGCAACACAAATTTATTTTTAAATCACCGTTGTCTTGAATATATTTTTATGTAAATTTATTTCTACTATCAGTGATTAACTTCAGCTTCCACAAGTAGAATAACTGACTCCCTAACCCTCATGCTACATAATAGAGTTTTTGAAAGTGGGCTGCTTCCCTTGTTTTTCTATTTGTATTCCTTTTACAGGCATGACTGGAGCTCCTTTGGTTGACGCAGACTGCACCACAGATTACCTTCTCATTCCAGGCAGCACCATCCTTGACAATTCCAACTTTGCTGATCCTAAACCTACATCGGCGGATCGCTTCTGCGGACTATCGTTCCCTGCAGTTACGAGTGAGTCCTGAATCATTAGTAAAGTTGGGAAATGTACTTCACTTGAGTCCTGAATAATTGTAAACATTGATTATTGAAATTCAGTTAAATACTAAATTATTGCCATCACTGGTAGCTGCACTCGAGACAAATCCAGAATTACAGCTGGCATGCATTGGTTACTGAAATTCCGTTAAATGCTGAGTTGTTCCTTGTATAAATAACTATACTTCGGGTTTTACTGTACGTGCGCCAATCGCTGTTATAATTCTGCATAATTTGTCTGGTGCGACGAGCATCCGGCAAAATTCGTAGCAGACAATGGAATGAAATGATGTCAGGATGTAAGTGTGTGTGTGTATGACTAAAGCAGTCAGTTTAGACTCCGTAACACACTCTCGCTGCTATTGGGGAAACTTTTCTGAGGTCTCGCCAGTATTGAGCTGGAAAAGTTGTATTCTGATAAAAAAAATTTACTTTACTGCAGAGTTGCTATATCATTTATTTATTTTTAAAGAAAAATAATGCAAAGTGTTGAATGTGATTTATCGTTACTACGTCCACACAACTCTGAGTAGAAGTAGCTACTACTTGTTCTGTGATGATATACGTCATCGTCAGTATATGCTAACATTCGAACAGAGTTCGAGAAAAAACTTTTCATTTATGGTCACAGACTGACATTAGTCTAAAGCTGATTTCGTAACTTGTGAACCTGATTTACCTTGATAGCTCAGTTGGGAATTTTCTTACTATTTCATCGAGTAATTTTGTTTCATTCTGAATGAGTGGATGAGCATCAGAAAGTTGAGTTGCGTGTCAGGAATTTTATCCTGTGATACACACACGAAAAGATTTCATGACTATTTTATTATACAGCACTCAAGAATAAATTGTTGAAAGCAATCAACATTCACAGCAAACGAAGCACTTTATTGCATTATATTGATTCCATTGAAATTTCTTCGGGATATCCTTCCGAATTCTATATAATAATAGCACATCATTTTCGTGGCTCAATATTTTAGAACGCAATTTATGTGTGCAGTTTTTTAGCTGCTACTAGCTTCATTGATATTACTTTTAGTCTTCTGAAATATATTTTGACAACTTAATTGTTTCTCAATTGTATTAAGAATTTTTCTCGAGTACAGAAGTCGTTTTCCCATCTTCTGGCCTGGAAATTTTTTTTGTTCTTCATATGACTATATTAAATTTTCTCCACAGGTTCTGTTACACCGTTCAAAATAAAGTTCGTTACCGACAGCGATGAGATCTCGACCGGCGACAGCAACAACCAAGGCTTTTTTTTTTATTACGAAATGAATACATGCGAGGGCTAAGCTCGGTATCACGTATAGCGACTTGGTGGACACTTGGTGGAAAAACGGAATCGGAAAACTCCACTGCAGAAATTTGTTTTGCATTTCCACGGATTGGATGATGAATCTGAATGCACTATAGTTTTGAAATTGTTTTCAACTGATGTCTTTTCTAAGTAATCGATTTGAATAAATTTATCTGCTTTCTTCGAGCATAATTTTCTGACCAAAACAATCGAGATTGAATAAGGAAATGGTTTGATACTATCGAGGAATATTGACATGAGAAGAAATCTATTCCCTTTTATGAGAATTAAATTCGTACTTACGTGGTGAGTCTTATAATTTCCCACAGTTCAGTAAGAACAAGTACCTCCAAGAATGAAGGTGGCGCGTAGGAGCAAGATTCATTTCTAAGCCCCCGCCGGACGGATGACTGTCGTGGCTCCATTCAATAATTCGGCCTCAATTTCTCAATGTCCAGGGATTCTGAAGGGTAGTTTTGAGACCACTCTCGGAACCCTTTTCCGAGGCACTCGTGGGGAGATATTTTTAATTTCTAAGCTATTGCTCGTAACAACTTCAAATGAGTGTTCTCAAGAAGTTTATAACTTTCTCCAGGATGCCATCAATCGCTATGGTTTTTCGTTCGTACTGGGTGGAGGGAGCGAAGAGCTCAGTTCATTTTCCAAAAATACTAAGTTGAGTTAGGTTAATCTTAGTAGAAGATTGCTCGAACATCATTTTGAAACTAATTTGGAGTTCGTACATTCAATAATTACGGGATGAGAGGTGTGTCTACAAGAGTGTCCTGAAATGGTTCCATGAGAGGTCTCAAGATGGAACTCGGATAAAGGAGAGGCAACTGTACGAAGATTGCAGTATGTGACAGTCGGAGAAAATACGTAAACCGGACATGTTAACGAATTCGATAGCTTTATTAGATAAATTATTTGGTTCCAAATTTTGAAAGAAATTAATCTAAATATGAGCAGAAAAACTCTTGGTTATGAGCTCCAGAAACAACGGGTCAAATATTTAACGCAAACAATAAGCAAAGTTGTGAAACTCTCTGCCACTGCACATGATAGGAATAAGCCTCATTTCACTCATAATTTAGACGAGTAATAAGTCAGAATTTTTTTAGTATTATTTTGGCATTTATGATGCTAAGCATTTCTGGGCTATATTAAAGCAGTCTATTTCTGAAAAGGTGATAGGAAATAATTCAACACTTTTCACCAATAAGGTCATGAAAGAAAGTTTCACATTGCATTTCTGTACTGAAATGATGAAAAGGCATAAGTATCTGCGAGAAAAGGAAAAGAGCTATGAAAAATTTCCCTGAATTACACTCAAAACATTCATTGCACTGCACTCGATACACGGTACTCAACACACGGTACTGAACACACCGTACTCAATACACGGTACTCAATACACGGTACTCAATACACGGTACTCAATACACGGTACTCAATACCCTGTACTTAATAATCTGCACTCAATACACTGCACTTAAAACACACATTACACTCAATACACACAATACAATGCACTCAACACACACAATATACTGCCCTCAACACAAACAATACACACAATACACTGCACTCAATACACACAATACACTGCACTCAATACACACAATACACTGCACTCAATCCACAGATTACACACAATACACTACACTCAACACACACAATACACACAATACACTGCACTCAATACACACAATTCACTGCAATCAACACACACAATACACTGCACTCAACACACACAATACACTGCACTCAATACACACAATACACTGCACTCAATACACAGACTACTCACAATACACTGCACTCAACACACACAATACACACAATACACTGCACTCAATACACACAATGCACTGCACTCAACACACACAATACACACAATACACTGCACTCAATACACACAATACACTGCACTCAATCCACACAATACACACAATACACTACACTCAACACACACAATACACACAATACACTGCACTCAACACACACAATACACTACACTCAACACACACAATACACACAATACACTGCACTCAATACACACAATTCACTGCAATCAACACACACAATACACTGCACTCAATACACATAATACACTGGACTCAATACACACAAAACACTGCACTCAATACACACAATACACTGCACTCAATACACAGACTACACACAATACACTGCACTCAACACACACAATACACACAATACACTGCACTCAATCCACAGACTACACACAATACACTGCACTCAATACACACAATACACTGCACTCAATACACACAATACACTGCACTCAATACACACAATACACTGCACTCAATACACAGACTACACACAATACACTGCACTCAACACACACAATACACCACACTCAAAACACACAATACACTGCACTCAACACTCACAGTAAACACAATACACTGCACTCAATACACTGCACTCAATACACACAATTCACAAAATGCACTGCACTCAACACACACAACACACACAATACACTGCACTCAATACACACAATACACTGCACTCAACACACACAATACACTGCACTCAACATACACAATACACTGCACTCAATACACACAATACACTGCACTCAATACACACAATGCACTGCACTCAATACACACAATACACTGCACTCAACACACAATACACTTCACACAATACACATATTCACTAGGTTGGCCAAAATTGGGTTTTGCTTCATTTAACTATAGGCTTTGTGAAGGACATTCAAAATTAAAGATAGACAAAGTATTAGAGCTCAAACTTCTCATTTCGCTTTCCCTCCTTCTCAATAGCTCAAGAAATGTTCAATCTCTTTGAAAGTGCAGGTGATATTTAGCATTCGTTAATTAAGCATTCTCGTATTCAACATGCAAGTTAGATTCATTTAAACTACTTTCTTTTCTTTTATTAGTACTTTATATTGGCACTTCTTCCATAAATCGGTTGTCATTACCTCATCATAATTATACGTAACACACAAAACTATTTGACCAGCGTTTGTTAAATCTATTTATTAATAGTGCATATCAGTGTATATGTACATACATGCACCTTCAAGCTGATGAAAATCTATTTGTTTTATTGACTAATGATTTATGCAACTTTTGCAGGTAATTGTTCGTTCTTATATTGGCATCAAAGCGCCTGGCTTCGTAGCCTCCAGCGGGACAATAGTAATCATCTACGGCTAATTCTTTTACTCTAAATTCGTTGTAGGGAGGAGTAGAGGTGGTCGCTATCATGTCTCTGACGATAATGTACCGGATGGCCCATAACGAGTAGCGACGTCGTAAGTGAGGGTCTCACTTCCAGTGTTTCCTGGATCGCCAGTCGGCCAATCGCTGGAGAAGACTGTAGACGTGATACACAGTTTATCGCCTGCAGGAATAATTAGCAGTTCATAAATATAGTTATATTTCAACAGTTTTACAACTGACTGTATCCATTTTTCTCCAAGGTTCGGGAGGTTGCGTTCATTGGAGGTGAATTGCTGATGTACAAAAAAGAAAAACTGGTTATTTCCATGAAGTCGAAACATGAAATATTAGACATTGGTTTTTAAAATACCTTAACATTAACGTCCTTACTTTATACTCCCATTTGGGTGTCGTAATACTTATTTTAATATCGAAGCAAATGATTGGGAGAAAAGCAGGAAAAAAATGCATTCCCGTCGTTGCGTTGGTCAGATTTTGACAATGCATTTAAATACTGGTGACCAAGGAAACATAATCTATGCGATGCATTGTTGAAAACACTCGTGGTAGTGCACACTCATATTGAAATTTGAGCATACGATCATAGGAACTAATTTGTGAGGGATTAATGTTGAATATGAAATATGTAGATTTAAATTATTTTGCGTTCAAGATTATGAGGTCGACATTCGAGGCAATTTTTCATTGTTACGTATCAACTAGTATGCCAGATAACGAGCACGTAAAGGTTATTTCAGTGATGTAATATTCGAAGAAACATAGTAATAAAATTTTCAAAAATATATTCAAATTTTTAGTCTCAGTAGAACCGACATGGTATTGATTTCATGCAGTTTCGCTGTTTTATGATGATCAATACACTGACTTCTACAGTCTTGTAGCTATATTTATTGAAATTGGTTCATTCATGATTCGCATTTTTAAGTTTTATTCCACAATTGAAAAAATCATAATTTTAGTTGATATGTACTTTGCTAACCATACCCTCGTTGTAGACCACTACACTGACTTTTGCAATCATGTAGCTATATTTGTTAGGATTGGTTCATTCTTGCTTCACCGTTTTAAATTGTATTATAAAATTAAGACAGTCATAATTTTAGTAAGGTACTTTAACAACCATACCTTCCTTGCAGCAGCACAACATGTAAGTGCTGAAATGGATGCACTTGCCAGCGCATTCTTCCACAGTCAGAGCGCTCGAGTCGTAGACGCTGATGTATGTCATCAGTAGAGAGTTTGAAAAACGTGCGCAACTGCACCTGTGAAAAATACGAGTAGATTTCATATGAGATGAACGCGTCGTTGATGGCGCTATTTAAGTTCGTGATATTTTCATGTTGAATTACGGCAAGCATACCATGATATGAAAATTTCGGTTTTATTTCAGTTTCGTCTCTGAAACTTTGTATAATTATAGAAAACATAATTCTTAGACATTTTACAAATGACATTTTTTGATTTGACGCACAGGAAACAATTTTTAAAGGAGAACGATTTATAATTTTTTTGTTAAAATGCATCCCCTCCCTCAATTCAGAAGCTTGAGTAATTCAATATTTTGCATTTGATTTTAAATTTAATGTACTAATAAACTGTTGACTTAGAATTATAGATTGCGTTTTTGTTTCTGAGTTATCCAATTTTTTAAACAATTTTTTCGTTTTTATTTCTAAAAATCAATACATAATTCGAACATAAAAGCGAAATTTATAAATCTAAGTCCACAGTTTTTTAGTGAATGAAATCTGAAATTGTATGCAAAAAACTGCATTACTTCAGCTTTAAAATTCAGGGAGGAGGTACAAAACGAAGAGTGCTTTTTGACAGGAGACGCAGGGGCGCAGCACAATATTTCGATATCCTTCTCTCGAGACAGTCGCAACCCAACAACTAATGAGCAATGTCGCACATTCGCGGTCAGATGCAGCTCTCAGTTATTGCTAGTTGCAGACTTGTAGCCACCGTGGTTGCAGCAAAGAATGACATTGCCTTGCAGGCGTTAGCTTTCTGTTATATAAAAAGCCTGAGATTAGGTTGCATGCGTGATCCTGTCGCTACCCCTTTGAGGCTGTGGGAGGGAGTTTACCTGTGAAGTTGCACTTCTATCGAGGTAACCTATTATGCCTGACCTGTTTCTCAATACTTTAGTGAAATAAAACGAAATTTGAACATTTGCGCAATTTTCGATGGTTTGCTTTTTCGATGGTATGTGCTCGGCGTACGGGTCTCGTCGATTAGATTGAGTCCAAAAATCATACCGAAATTAAATAACAGGCGAGCTCATCTTCTTCAGAAATATCAGTAGTGATGTTTCTGATTATAACACATACTTCCTTGGCTTTAAAGCTGCGTAATTTTAGCTTTGAAATGTGTTTTAAGAAAGTTTGTGAAGGTCCCACAACATGTTAATTTATGATAGTTGCTAAATTGTAGAGATCTGTGCACAGTGTTAAAGACTATATGAAACTAGTGTGCACGGTCCGCCAAAAATGACGGGATTCAATACCTTTCTTGAACAAACTTTCCAGACGTGGATGACTAACAAAAATATCTATCCCAGCAATCAAGCACCCGTGATAGAAAATATTATTGTACTTCCGCACTGGTAAAACTCGTATCACAGATACGGTCATTATGGCTATCTCTGTGAGGCATGACAGAAAAATGGAAGAATCGGACTCAAAACAAATAAACCATGGGTATTGTTAGGTAGAAGTAGAACCCGGGGAAATTCCTCGGACCCGTGGAAATTCCTAGGTGGACCTGTGTAAAAATTCTGTCTGTGTTACCTGACCTGTGCTAATCTATCCTATCCAAATCTAACCAAACCTATCCAAAACGAACACATACTGATGCAATTCAAACATGTCAATGCATGTAAAGGCCATAAATGGCAGAATTAGATATCGGACCGACTGAGCTTCAACATGGCTTTCCCATAATTTCAAGTGCTAGTCTATAGCTTTCCAATCCTTTCCTAAGTCTCAACTGCTGATATTCTATGCAACCTAACCTACCAATACACGTGATATTCATTCCAACTTGGAATTTGCTGGATTTGTGTACCGAAAATAATATTGTGGAGTTGATGAAGCTTGTATCACAGATACGCTCATCACACACTTTCGGCTGGTGGGTGTGACACACAGACGGACGGACGGACGCGGCTCTTAGTATAATAGTGATACTGAGGAATTCGGTATCCATGATACCGCAAACTTAAACGTCCTATGTTTCTTAAGCAATAAAAAAAATTCACCAATTTCGGACTTCTGACTAGACGGTCCACCTAGGAAGAAGACACCAAACAAATATATAAATAAATATATAGATATAAACACAACGGGTAGTATTAGGTCAGATAACTTAAACTTGCATCTTGCTGAAAGCTCGTTTCCTGCTTGATCACAGGTATTTTATAAGTTGCATGTAGGAAAGTGTTATATAGTGAAGTGGGCATCGTTGTGGTGTGACGCTAATTGATTGTGTTAATAAGACTTCCGGAGGCTGAGATTTATGAGTCTCGGAAGATCTTTATGTGCCCTGCCCGGTTACCTTATAGCGTTCGGGTCACATATCTTGATAGGACCTCCGGCGGAAGAGTCGACGGGCACCTTGCATTTACAAGCACTGGAGGTACACTTCACTCAACACACACTATACACACAATACAAACAATACACTGCACTCAACACACACAATACACTACACTCAAAACACACAATACACACAATACCCCCAATACACTGCACTCAACACACAATACACACAATACACTGCACTCAATACACACAATACACTGCACTCAACACACACAATACACTACATTCAATGCAAACAATACACTGCACTCAACACACACAATACACACAATACACTGCACTCAACGCACACAATACACTGCATTCAATGCAAACAATATACTGCACTCAACACACACAATACACTGCACTCAATACACACAATACACTGCACTCAACACACAATACACTGAACTCAATACACACATTCACTCGGTTTGCCAAAATAGGGTTTTGCTTCATTTACCTTTAAAAAACTCAATTTTATCTCTAAAAACCTTAAAAAAAAGTTTCCGAGCGCTTCTCAAACTCGCGCAAATATTTCTGCTGTGCACGTTTTTTTTACGTCCTCGACTTCATTTTAGGCAGTCCGTTCCTCTCCACTAACAGTTCTAGAGGGAAGCCTAATTTGGTTTCATGGGTCACAAATAGAAGCCTCATTTCGCACGTAATATCTCTTGTGTCATCTAAAACCGCCTTTAAGCGTTACCCTTCACTCGAAAAAATAGTCCAAAGATCGCTTGAAGGATTTTAGAACGCAGATTATAGACTAGTAGCAACACACTTCGGAGACTAGTGCGAGTATGTGCGAATTCAATACCAGCATGTTGAAGCGTGATTTTTTATCAAAATTTTCATCAAAATTTTGGCGTGATTTTTTCTTCCACTCATTTTCTATTTTATCACCAAGGCTCATATTTATCTCTCCGTAACCCTTCTAGTCAAAACTTCAAACCCAGTCTTATATTTTCGCAGAGTCATCTATGATTTAAGCTGCCAAAGTACAGGCTTTGTAAAGGACGGCCAAAATTAAAGATAAACAGAGTATTAGAGCTCAAACTCCTCAATTCGCTTTCCCTCCTTCTCAATAGCTCAAGATATGTTCAATCTCTTTGAAAGTGCTGGCAATATTTAACATTCGTGAAGTATTCTCGTATTCAACGTGCCCGTTTGATTTATTTAGACCACTTTCATATCTTTTATTAGTACTTCCTATTAATAATTCTTCCATAAATCGATTGCAATTACTTTATCAAAATTATACGTAACACACAATCGATTTGACCATCGTTTTGTAAATCGATTTATTAATAGTGCATTTCAATGTATATGTACATACATGCACCTTCAAGCTGATGAAAATCTCCGTGCTTTATTGACAAATTATTTATGCAATTTTTGCAGGTAATTGTTCGTTCTTATATTGGCATCAAAGCTCCTGGTTTCGTAGCCTCCAGCGTGACAATAGTAACCATCTATGGGTTAATTCTTTTACTCTAAATTCGTTGTTGGGAGGAGTAGAGGTGGTCGCCATCGTGTCTCCCACCCCTCTCCCTCCACCTCCGACAGCTACAAGAAGTTGCCATTCGCGCCAATTTTTTAACTATGTAGTACTACTGAGGTTTATTAACCTAGCTGTTCGTTATACAGTTATTATTAATCACTGCATTATAACCACTACAAGTACTTAGTAAGTCGATACTACAGCAGAATACCTAAGTTAACCTACATTGAATCATTATAATAAGTTATGATAACGACCGCTGGTGTTTGGCCATTCGACATTCCATCTCGGCACTCAAGGACAGGGATTCTCAAATTTTTTTAACTTAAACTTAAACTAACTTAACTTGGCCGAACCTAACTTAACCTACCTACTTAACCTAACTTAGGTTACCTAACCTAAATTACCCTAACCTAACATTGCTGTAGCTGCTCGGAGGTGGAGAGAAAGGGGTGGGCGACGTAGAAATCCTGCGACTTTGGTGTCAGTGCGTATGAAGTGGCCCATGACGAGTAGCAGACGTCGTAAGTGATGGTCTCGCTTCCAGTGTTTCCTGGATCGCCAGTCGACCAATCGCTGGAGAAGACCGTAGATGTGATACACAGTTTATCGCCTGGAGGAATAATGAACAGTTCATAAATATAGGTATATTTCTATAGTTTTACAACTGACTGCTTCCATTTTCCTCCAAGGTTCGAGAGGTTACGTTCATTGGAGGTGAATTGCTGATGTGCAAAAAAGAAAAACAGTCAATTTCCATAAAAGACATTGGTTTTTAAAATACCTTAACATTAACGTCCTTACTTTATACTCACACATGGGTGTCGTAATACTCATTTTAATTGTCCAAGCAAATGATTGGGAGAAAAGCAGGAAAAAATGCATTCCCTTTGTTGCGTTGGTCAGATTTTGACAATGCATTTAAATACTGGTGACTAAGGAAACATAATCTATGCGATGCGATGCATTCATGAAAATACGTTTGCGCACACTCATATTGAAAATTGAGCTTACGATTATAGGAACTAATGTGTGAGGGATTAACGTTGAATGTAAAATGGGTAGATTTAAATTATTTTGCGTTCAAGATTATGAGGTCGAGATTCGAGGCAAATCTTCATTGTTACGTATCAACTAGTATGCCAGATAAAGAGCACACAGAGGTTATTTTACTGATGTAATATTCGAGGAAAAATATTATTAAAGTTTTCAAAAAGTATATTCAAATTTTTAGTCTCAGTAGAACCGACATGGTATTGATTTCATGCAGTTTCGTTGTTTTATGATGACCAATACACTGATATCTGCAATCTTGTAGCTATATTTATTGAAATTGGTTCATTCTTGATTTGCAGTTTTAAATTTTATTACAACATTGAAAAAATCATAATTTTAGTTGCTATGTACTTTGCCAACCATACCCTCGTTGTAGACGACTACTCTGACTTGTGCAATCAGGTGGCTATATTTGTTAGGATTTGTTCATTCTTGTTTCGCCGTTTTAAATTGTATTACAAAATTAAGGTAGTCGTAATTTTAGTAAGGTACTTTGACAACCATACCTTCATTGCAGCAGCACAACATGCAAGTGCTGAACTGGATGCACTTGCCAGCACACTCTTCCAGAGTCAGAGCGCTCGAGTCGTAGACGCTGATGTATGTCATCAGCAGAGAGTTTGAAAAACGTGGGCAACTGTACGTGTGAAAAATAGATTTCAAATGAGATGACCGCGTCGTTGATGGCGAAAATTAAGCTCGTGATATTTTCATGTTGAATTACGGCAAGCATACCATAATATGAAATTTTTTGTTTTATTTCAGTTTCGTCTCTGAAACTTTGTACAAGTAAAGAGAGCATAATCCTAAGACATTTTACACATGATATTTTCTTATTTGACGCACAGGAAACAAGTTTTTAAATGAGAACGATTTTAATTTTTTGTTGTTAAAATGTATCCCCTCCCTCAATTCAGAAGCTAGACTAATTCTTTATTTTGCATTTGATTTTAAATTTAATGTCCTAATAAACTGTTGACTTAGAATTTTAGATTGCGCTTTAGTTTTGAGTTATCCAATGTTTTAAAACAATTTGTTATCTAAATACGATCCATAATTTGAATATATAAGCAAAATTTTTAAATCGAAGTCCACAGTTTTTTAGTGAATAAAATTTGAAATTGAATGCAAAAAACTGCATTACTTTAGCTTTAAAATTCAGGTAGGAGATACAAACTGTAGAGTGCTTTTTGACAGGAGACGCAGGGGCGCAGCAAAACATTTCGATATCCTTCTCTCGAGACCGTCGCAAACCAACAACTAATGAGCACCAGTTGCAGATTCGCAGTCAGATACAGCTCTCAGCCACTGCTAGTTGCACACTTGCAACCACCGTGGCTGCAGCAAAGCATGACACTGCCTTGCAGGCGGGGACATTTTATTGTATCTACTGGCTAATTTATTGTATCTACTCAGTTATACACCTTCATCACAGAAATGAAGCCATTCACAGTTCTACTCTGATATTCAACGGTCAATAATGACTGTTCAAAACAGTAGAAACATTCACAGGAGTTAGCAATGAATACATTTCCGTGATTTTTTAAATAATTTCTCCGATGCTCCTTTGCCCAAAACTATAGTAGATGCTGCGTGTCTAGAATTGTTGCCCAAAAATATTCCCGGCCCTGCATCGTACCAGCTGCCAGGAAAAAATGATGATCACCCCTTTCAATGAATCCTTTCTTAACTATACAGCATGTACTTCGCAAAGTTCAATAACAGCTTAGTTTTCCTTTCATATTGTATTGATCAAAATGAAATTCCACGGTGGGAATATTCTATTAGAAGCTGATATCTTAGTGCAGTTGATTCTTCATGTACATCGCATGAGCTGCTGAGCAATTCTAATCTCAAAAATACAATTTTTACCCTGCAATATGATATAATTCAATTAACTCAGAAGAGTACTAAATTGAAATAAATTATACTTGGTGCGTCAAACTGTGTTTACGATCAGAGAGCTCTTGAACTAACTTTTTAATGAAGTCCGTTTACTCAGTGTAGTTTGTGGTTCATTGATATTCAAAAACTTTTGCTTCTGACATGATTAGTTTCAAAGTGACATTAAATAACTCAACATCCATCGATGAGGGAATGATGAAATACTTTATTGATGGGAAGTAACACGAGGTTTTTCTCAGGAATTTGAGAACAAGGTAGTTTGATCCCAGTTTATTTAACCTAAAGTTATAATGATATTAACTGTTCAACTTGTTCCTTATTCGTAATTTTCGAATGTACATTAAGAAATTTCGTTCGGACAATGACATAAAACATTTTCACTGCTGCAAAGCCTGTTCGTTTCGTCACAGACACAAGCTCTCCGAGTTCCACGGCTCCCCGGACGATGCTCTCCTCGTCTGCAGCGCCAGCCTCCAGTCGCCGCCGTCGTTGGGTGTCCGTCTCTGCAACATGGGTGACCTCGACCGGTGCTCTGCGCTGACAGTGAAACCTATCTGTAAGCTATCCCTATGGGCTTCCTGATAGAAGGGTGACTATATCGACTATATCGACGTAGTGACAAGTTCGTGAAATGGCACGTGTTCCAGGTGAAAGTCTCCATCAGGTATGCGCTTGTCGACATGCAACGTTGTTTAAACGTTCAGAAATAATTCAGAGTTTGTTAGGGGGCCTTTATTTTCTTGGGCTCGTGTTGTATCTTCGGTAATTTTCATTGAACACATGAACTAATTGTGTAATTCTGTATTAGGCTAGCGTGCAGAGGACAATAAAAAGACATTTTAGCTGTGCAGCACCCTGTTTCTGGAACTAACCAGGGATGTGCAGTGGTGGTAGCTGAAGAAATATGGCTTTAAATTATACATTTTTTTGTGACTTTTCTTGTATAACATTTGTTTTTCAATTAGCTTCGTCTCAGCTAGTTGTTAATTGGTTTATTTACGTGGGAAAATTGAACTAGACCTCGCTTGTCCTATAAATCACGAGATCGTATTTTGAAAATTCATTGTATTTGAGTATTATCACTCCTTGGAGGGAAAGGTGGGATCTCAAGCCGGTGGTTAATTAGGCCATTTTTTGTTTTAAAAAGCAGGTTTTTGGTTGGACTTCAATCTATTTTTTGGTGTACTGATTTGTCTTTCAGCCCTTATTACTTTATCCGAGTTTTTCTTTTTTATAACTTACAGCTGATCTCTTCTGAAAACACACCTTGCATATGGATTCCTTTTCTATATTGAAGGGTGCTTCCATCCATCTTCTTGAAAAGCCTTTGCCGTGATTAGGGATGATTTAATCAAATTTTAATCCAATCTGAATGACTGATTTATTCTTTGTTGAAGGTTGCAGTTACTTGAACACGATACAGTAACATGATCTTAGTAATACGCATCATCAAGATGATGTTCTTAAATAGAAATGGAAGGTTGCATAAGAAACTATATATGTTTAACTTCTATCACAGAAATTAGAAGAAATAAATAATGTATGAACTTTTACATGAAGCAAAACATCGATGAGCAATAAAAAAATTACCACTTACGAAAGTGATGTTTGTTACTAAATACAACAGGGTTTTACCTGATGATCAAGTATTTTTTGCACAAATGGTTATGTAAGTGCTTCCAAATTATACTTAACTAGTTTGTATGGCAAAATTAACTTTAGAACAGTTTTAGAGTTACTTTTCTGATTAATAGTGTATTTCGCGCTGGTCATTGCATGCATTTAATATGCCCGTAAAAACATTATTACCTTCTTAAGTTCTGGATTTCTAACACATTTTTCACTCGACTTGGAATACAACATAGGATGAACCACCTAGGAAGACAACGAGAAAAACGGTGAGTTGGCAGGTGCTGACGATACTCAGCCCAAAAGCTTCAGAGGCGTATTTCAAACGAAAATCTCATTCGTTTGTGTGACCCACCTCATGAGCTCCTGTTGTTGCAGGTTTCACTCAAACCCGAGTTTCCAACAGTGGTAGCAGTTATTATTCTTACCGATAATAGGATTTGGAGAGAACTGGGAAACTTTTGTATGGGGAGACGTATCGGGTATTTTGTATGGAGATGGCCGACATTTTATTTTTTTTATTTTTTTTATTTTTATTTTTTTTTTAATTTTAAATAATTTTCATTATTAATTTCATGGTCCTCATGCTTATATATATCTTTTTTATCATGCTTCCTTAAAATGACATTTTTGAACATGAGCCGAAACAAGCGATTCATATATTATTTCCTGGCGTCAAGAACTGTGAAGTTTTAGGTCATGTATATGTAAACTGTCAAAAGTGTTTTCACCTCAAAATGAAAATGCATCGTCCATTAAATTGGGTTATCTCTTATAACTATCATTATATGTATCATCAAAGCAACCTCAATACCTTCAAAGGGACTTACAAAAGTGCATGAACTTTGCAGCCAAGGCGGAATGCAACGGTAATTTCAAAAGAAGTGATCACGTAACCCCTCTCCTTAATAAACTCGGCTGGATCCCTATCCAAGAAAGGCCCAATAAGTATTCTCCTCGTCATATCTTCCTCAGAGCAATGATGAAATAGTGCGTTTCCATCCACCCACTGTAACCAACCAAAAGCCGAACAGAAACAATGTCTCAGTCAACTATCGTTCATCTCACTTGGGGCAGAAGGCTCTGTCCATATCAGGCGCCTTCCTGTGGAACAAACTTCCTCTGAGTATTAAAATCCTTCAAAGACCGAGAGAATTTAAATCCAAAATAACTCGTCATCTTGCGTCTCAAAAATAATTCTTAGTTACAGAACATACTAAATAAGTATTGACGAATCTCATTCGCCTGGTATCTCCATAGCTGAACAATCTCCCTTGTTCATTGTTTTATGATTCAAGACATTACACAACGTTTTTAGGTATGCGTAGGTATTATGATTTGATCGCCCATACGCTGCCATTTGCAAACATTCTTACTTGTATATGTGTACGTATGTGGGTGTATGTTCGCATATGGGTTTGCATGCGTGCACGCACACCTGTGTGTACTGGACTAGATAAACCAGCCATAGGATGCATTTCATGTCTTTCCTCTCCGTTTTTGTGCAAGCATCAAACTAGACCGTCATAGTACCCATGTGTGTGTGTGTGTTTTTCAATTGCAGACATTCTGCACCATATTACATATATAATGTGATTTTTTATAATATGAAACCCATATGGGGCATTCATGTCTTCTTTCTTATTTCACGTCTAAAAATGCTCTTGTTAAGCTAGTGTAGTGCATATCATCATACCATCTCTTACGCTCTAGAGTATATTACAACAACCTCACCTAGGATTTTCTGTACTGGGGAACCGTTGTAGAACAATCGTTCTCATGTTGCTGACTCGGGTAGATAGTTTTGTGCCACTACTTTTAGTACGGAAATTTCATAAAATTCATGCAGTGACAAAAGATATCTTATCTAAAACTAATAACAGCGGCTCAAAATATAGGAACATCCAGTATAAATCTAGTGACGACGCTGAAAAATTGATAACATATGCAAAATGTAGTGACAGAGACAAATCAATATAACATTGCTTCAAATTGTATAACACTCTCAGAATATTGCAACAGACGTTCATTTTCTGTAACAAATAATCAAATCTTGTAACAATGCATCATAGGGCCAGTATCACAGGTTCAAAATCATGTAACAGGTGCAAAAAATAGTAACGAAAAGTCATAAGATGTAACAACAATTTTTAAACTCCTGTTGACGAGAGAAATAATTTTTTTACACTTCCATATTAAGAAAATTGAAAATAATGGGTTCACCTTGAAATCCCGAATGTCAAAATTCCTGAAGTCAAAATCTCGAATATCTAATTCCCGATCATATTTGGCACTGAAATACTGTACATACCAGTTGGTAACTCTGATTACAACATTCGGGGTTTTGATTTTTGGGATTTACAGTAGATATACGGGATTTCGACATTCGGGATTTTGACTTTCGGGAGTCTGAATGCCACCCGACAATAATACATGTAGGACTACATTCCATTACTTCCCGGTCAGTGGAAGATGCTATATCCGCTGACCGGGAAGTAATGGAATTTTCCGGAACAACTCTGACGTGGCCGGTTTACGTGTGATACATATGATGTTCATTCTTTATTGTAATTATCAATAATTTTGTATGCATAGTTTCAAAATGCATTATGTACTACACTATATGGCTACCTAACTGTTAATTTTGCTTATAATTAATTGTCAGAAATTGTAAATTTGTTTCAATAATATTTACGCACGTTACTATTTTTTGTATAATTTTTATCCTTATTGAACGTTGTTACAATAAACTTACTCTGTCACAACATATTGTTTACTTGTTTTGATGTATAGTTTCATTGTCATTCATTTTGCTGGGTGTCGCTTTAAATTGTCGCTGTTGCTATTTTTTGCGACACTGTCTTTATATTTCTATTCCCTGTTATATTCATTGGTTCGTCTGTGTTAAACTTGCAGTTCGTCGGTATTAAACTTGCAGTTCGTCGGTATTAAACTTGCAGTTCGTCGGTATTAAACTTGCAGCTCGTCGGTACATTTTGAAAGAATGTGGTTATAAAACGAGAAAAGGTGTATATAAAAATGAAAAAAATGTACACAAGAATATATTTAAGTGAAGAAATATTCTTAAACAGCGCAGTACAAAGAATTTAGAAAGAATGTAGCAGTTAGCGGTCAACGTAAATACCCTAGTTGCGGCTACTGCTGCCCCACAAGATGGCTCAATTAGCTATTAAGGTTGAGAAGCACGAAGTGCGCAACGCCAGCGAGATACTGAAAAAATAGGTACCGGGTAAGAACAAGGTCAATCTTCTTGATAAAGAAGAATAAAGATATTAAGTTTGAGTAGTCGGCAACTATTAGAGACACGACAACCAACCTGAAGAATTTATCCTCCAGTGCGCGCAGCGACTGTTAGACGATGGCAGTAAAAGCGATATATGAGTCGCAATACAGTGTCAGTAGTAATGGAGGCAGAAGCCCAATAGTAGATAATAGGTAATAGTAGTTAATAGCAATAGTTTAATAAAGACGGCGGTTCACTGCGATAGGGTAATGTTGCCCCACTTTTAGAGCAGCGAACACGCCTTTTAGAGGAAAGTTAATTGCGGTTTGAAATTCGCCTTAATCATGCAATTGTTTAATGAAAAAAGAACCTAAATTGTACACATTCACACACGCAATCAAACCATGGACTTATTGAGCATGCAGGAAGAAGGGTAGGAAGCGTTAGGCTTGCGACCGTCGCCAACTCCACGTCACGAGACGAGCGTGCTCCTGACGTGCCGACGTAACCGATGACTCCGACCAAGACGCAGTCTGAGCCCGACACAAGCAGCCTGCTACTTGTTTACCTGACACCATTGATTTAATATGCGCTGCTGCTGCGCGACCTCACCTGCCACGCAGCACCAGCAGTTTACGTTAATAGTACAGAAATCGAATTACACTCCGAGCGAATCTGTGGGGAATTTTCCCCACAGTTACGCGATCATCCACATATGATAAATAAGACGCTTATCAACCAACGATCTTTTCGCTACAATATTTAATTAAACATCGCTTCGATATTCCCGTAGAAATTCTAAGCAGCAACACCCACTGAGAAATTTTCGCGAACGTCCTTTCCTTTGCTCATTATCCTACATTTCAGTAAATCGCACAACATTTTAGTAGAACGCATATGTATTGTGATTGCCTAGATGCATAGGTAGGTATGTATTTGTGTATGTGTGCGTGTTGGGCGCATGTATGCGCGTAGGTATGTGTGCGCATGCATATGTGTATATATTTACATGTACATGTGCACATATGTGTGTACTAGGCTGACAACTGGCATTTTAACTAACGATACTGGTCCTTTTTTCTGTTTCACTCTCAACTTGTAGGAATACCTAACTTGTCATCTCTCTAATATTTAAAGCATCCATGTAAAAAAACAATAAATTCGTTGTGTGATCATCGATTTATACTTCGATAATATGCTCATAATGCTTATAATAATATGCTTATTATAATGTGGTACCTATGTATATTTATCAATTGCGGACATTTTGGGCCATATTTCAAAGATAATGTGATTTTATTTTCTAATATGAAACCCTTATGGGACACTTATGTTTTCTTTCTTATTCACGTCCAAAAATGCTCTTGTTATGCTAGTGTAGTGCAAATTATCATATCATCTGCTACGCTCTTCAGTATCTTTTAACAACCGCACCTAAGCCTCACGTATTTCTGGAAATATTCTGCACTCGGGAACAGTTGTAGAACAATCGTTTTCATGTCTCTGACTCAGGAAGACTGTTTTATGCCACTATTTTTAATACGGAAATTTCATAAATTCATGTCGTAATAAAATTTATTTTCTCCTAGTTTCTTGATTAGAATGCTAGTTTATCCTGACTAGTTTACGCTGATGTTTGCGCACATGCTTACCTGTATATATGTGTACGTGTGCACGCTATGCGTGCGTAGATGGGTGAATGTGTCACTACGTAATACTTCATTTCGCTTCATTGTTGTAAAGCATTTGTAAAAAAAAATATAGATGTGCATATTTGTTGCGCGATCACCCACATATGATAAATAAGAAGCTTATCAACCAATGATCTTTTCAATGCAATATTTAATTAAGCAGTGGTACAATATTTCATTAGAAATTGTAAGCAGTAACACATACTGAAAAGTTGTCACGAACTTCCTTTGTTCATTATCCTATGTTTCATTATACAACATTTCAGAACATCGCACAGCATTTTTATAGAATGCGTATGTATTGTAATTGCCTCGATGCATAGAAATGTATTTGTGTCTATATGTTTACGAGTTAGATGTATGTGCGTAGGTATATACGTGTATATGTATATATTTATATGTGTTATTTATATGTGTATGTGCACATATGTGTGTACTTGACTGACTAGCATTTTAACTGGAGATAATGGTCTTTTTTCTGTTCACTCTCAACTTGTAACATTACCTAACTCGTCATCTCTTTATTATTGTAAAACATTCATGTAAAAAAGCTATACATTTGCTGCGCGATCATCCATTATATTTAAATAAAATGCTTATCAACTAATGAGCGTTATGTTAAAATTGTTTAATTAGAAATCCAAAACTTATAATTTCATGGTCCTCATGCTTATATATATCTTTTTTATCATGCTTCCTTAAAATGACATTTTTGAACATGAGCCGAAACAAGCGATTCATATATTATTTCCTGGCGTCAAGAACTGTGAAGTTTTAGGTCATGTATATGTAAACTGTCAAAAGTGTTTTCACCTCAAAATGAAAATGCATCGTCCATTAAATTGGGTTATCTCTTATAACTATCATTATATGTATCATCAAATGTAGATTAAGCAAGATTAGGAGTACATTGCCATCAATCATTTATTTTATACTAGTGACATGAGTATTACAATACTCGTGTGTGTGTATCATCTAAGTGTATTAACTTTAAGATATTTTGAAAACCAATGATGTTTTTTTGTACCATCTCTATTGGAAATGAAGTTTTTTTTTTACTCTCGTTCATCGGTACTCCCATGAGCTGACCCCAAGCTTGGCCTCCTGAGTCTGCGGTCTCTGGCTTCCCGTATCTCTTCTTCAACTCCTCTTGTACGCACAGTTCCTTCAGGTTATCAAAGGACATTTTAGTAGTAATTTAAGCTTGTTTCTCGTTGAGCCTGTTTCACCAGTGCTCTTGTTTCTCGTTGAGCCTGTTTCATCAGTGTGCAAGTACAATCATATTTTTTATCACGGGTGCTTGAATGTTAGGATAAATATTTTTGTTAGTCATCCACGTCTGGAAAGTTTGTTCAAGAAAAGTATTGAATCCCGTAATTTTTGGCGGGCCGTGCACACAAGTTTCATATAGTCTCTGACACTGTGCACAGATCTCTATTATTTAGCAACTGTTAGCGAAGCTCATGCGTGTGCGGTAGGTACATTTAGGCTGAGCTTTATCTTTATCTATAGCACGTCAAAATCGGTGTGGGCCAGAGTCGTTTCACTCGTTGTCTATGCACGGAAGAGCATGTCGGAGAGGGCTAATAATTCGGTAAGGTTTTAATATTTTGTTATTGTGTCATAAACTATTTTATACTGTACAATAATCCCTAAATTGATTTCGTGTATATGTTAGGTTTTATCATTTTTTGTTGAACGTCTGTATATAGTTTATTAATAGCATATTGTGTGAAGTTGGTGAGGTTCAAGTGCAATTAACAGTGTTTTAGAGCTAGATATCAAGTTTGTTTGTATCATATTGTTTGAGAAACCGTTTGGATAAGCCTGCGCGTTTTCGAATACCCTATACGCACCCAAAGAACCACGAAGTTCTTTACACTTTCGAATTTTTAATAGCACAAAAGGTGCTGGGTGCCGCGCTCTTCCTATAATACGTAAACAACGTCTGTTCTCTTGAACTATGCCTGTGTCTCTTACGCCACCTCATGATGCTGTACCGGCAGCCAAACTAGCGTTCGTCACGAAGAAAAGGCAGCAAATTGAAGAGATCTTGCATAACAATTCTCCCGATGCTGATTTCATTCGTAAGCTTTTCACTGAGTATTTATTAAGAGTTGAGGCGTTATACGAAGCCTGTAACAGCGATGAACTTGATAACTGGCTGGTGCCGCACAAGGATCAAATTAGTGTTTTTCGAGCCAGAGTGGAGAAGTTCTTGCGCCCTGGTGAAGCTAGAGCGCTAAGCTTCGGCCACCCTTCTTCGAAGTCAGTCAAGTCGGTCGAGTCAAGAAAGTCGGCCATCTCCAAGGCTTCCTCAAATTCTGTGACGCCGTGTGCGCGTGTGAAGCTGGCGCTATGCAAGGCGAAAACCTCAGCAAGGAGGGAAATGCTGGAGAAAGAAAGGGAAATCGAGAAAAGAGAACTTCAACTGAAAGATGAGAAACGAAGAATTGTAATTGAGAAATCTGAACTAGAAAATAAAATACTTAAAGAAGAACTTGATAAAATAGATTCACCCTTCGCAAGTGGTTGCAGCTCTCAATCGAGCGAGTCGGGACGCCAGAGTAAGTCGCTCCATTCTAGGGATGTGCCTAGAAACTTGTGCTCGGAAAACGATATTTTGAAAGTGTTGTCCTGCCAAAATGAGATATCTTTACGACTCGCCAGAAATCAGGAGGAGAGTGCGCTACCCAAAAAACGCATGGAAACCTTCAACGGAGGAGATATTACGCGATACAAAATCTTCAAACAGGACTTCGAAAGAATTATAGAAGCCAAGTGTCACAACGATGCCGATAAGTTATCGTATCTGGAGCAGTTCACAGCGGGTCAGGCTCAAAAACTGGTGAAGAGCTGCGCACACGGTGACGCTCAAGTTGCGTACCAGAGAGCCAGAGAGCTTTTGGACCGCGAGTACGGTAACGAGCATCTCGTAGCCCAAGCTTATTTAAGGACTTTGTCGGACTGGCCTTCTATAGCGTACGAAGATGTAGAAGCTCTTCAAGAACTGGCCATTTATCTCCAGCAGTGTCAGAGCTATATAGATAGCTCGTCTCCCGGCAACCAGATAAATAGCCCGAGAGAAATTATGAACCTTGTGTTGAAACTGCCCTACAAGATGAGAGAGCAGTTTCGTCGGAAAACGTACAATAAACAGAACTTGGGGAAATCTGTAGAATTTGCAGATTTAGTGGAGTTTTTGCAAGAAGAAGTGGCCCTGCTAAAGCAACCAATCTACGGCGAAATTTCAGATCCTGACCGAAACAGGAAAGTTAAGGAAAATAAACGAAGTAAAGTCGTCACTACAACAGTACGGCCTGATGGTTCTCTCGACGGGCCTCCTCCCGACAGTGACCTACCTGCTACAATATGCGTCTGCTGTAAGAAGACCAACCACACCATTCTACAGTGCACGTTTTTTGAAGCGAAAACCTCCGACGAAAAGAGGAATTTTGTGCGTAGAAGCGGTTTGTGCTTCGGTTGCTTGCGGAAAGTTCACACTTCTAAAACCTGTCGAAGAAGGGAATACCAAGTGCAAGAAGCGCCACCCAACAGCAATACACTTTTCGAAGGAAAGTTTCTCGCCGCCGCAGCCAGTCCCAATGAGAAAAAAGGTTCTCGGCAGCCCTGTGGAAGAACAATCTGCAAACGGCGTATTTTCCGGTGGCGATTAGAGTCCTTCAGCCTCTGTGAGGGCCAGTGTCGTTGCTGGGGCCGGTGGTGCAACGCGTAATTAAGGCACCGCCACACCTTGCAACTTCGAGTGCTCCATGCCGCACCGACGAGTTGCCCAGAGCTCTCTCAGCCGCTCGGCTGCATCAGGAACGAAAGTTCAGCCGGCCTGATTCATGTAGCTGGACGACGGCGCACTCGAGTGACTCGACAGAGTCAGTGTGTTTCAAAGAGGCATTGCGTACGGTTGTAGTTTCGGTGGCGCGTTCCGCGATGACTGAAGCAAAACCTTTCGAGTGGACGAAGAGCAGCACGTCGGACTTCATTGAAATAACGTAACGTAAGGAGGAAGCAATTTAATTCTCGTAATGAGAGACGGTAAAAAAAATTTCTCTAGTGTATACCACACATACAATTTTGTGTTATGCACATGATCAATATTTTATTTTAAACGTATATGTATATTTCTACCTGAAAGACATTTTAGATTTCCCTTTATTCCGAATTGAAACAAATCATAGGCAAACAGACAAGATAGCTATACAAATATGTCCTTTTATTGATTGTAACGTAAGGAGGAAGCAATTTAATTCTCGTAATAAGGAACGATAAAAAAAATTCTCTCTGGTGTATACCACACATACGATTTTGCCATGGTACAGCTCCTTCCTGATTGAAATAGTTCATGAACTCCAGTCTCACATTTTTCGCCTCATTGGGGGGATTTCTGCACATTCTCTCTATGGGCAATAGCTGCCTGTTATCACGCCATGTTGCGGCAGTTACTTTTCCTTCTACAATATTTTCAACGTCCAAACTACCTATTGGTGTGTAAGTCGATTCATGTTCCCTGCGCAAAAAATTGTGCAAGGCTGTGCAGGCAAGAACTATTTTCTCTACATTTTTTGGGGACAAATTTATTGGGCTTAACAAGACACGGAACTTATTTGCCAATATGCCGAAAGCATTTTCGACTACGCGGCGAGCCCTCGAAAGCCTGTAGGAGAATATTCTTTCTTCATTGTTTTGATTTCTAAAGGGATACGGTTTCATGAAATAATGCGTAAGTGGGAAAGCGTCATCACCAACAAAGACGTATGGCATTATTCTGTCGCTGCCACTCAGTTGCTCAGCTGGAGGTAGGCCTATCTCCCCTGCTTGCAGGCGAGCACACAGAGTAGAGTTCGCCCACACGCCGCCATCAGAAATTCGCCCATTTACGCCGATATCCACATACATGAACTCATAGTTCGCGTCCACTACAGCCATCAGAACAATACTATGTGAACCCTTATAATTGAAGTAATAGGATCCACTATCTTTAGGAGGCCGTATCGTGATGTGCTTTCCATCCACTGCTCCAATACAGTGCGGGAAGTCCCACTTCTCAAACTTTTTCGCTACTGCCTTCCATTCGTCAGGCGATGACGGCATCTGAAAAGTAAGCGTAACAAATTTACCTGTTGTTTACACATCGTAGAGTGTGCACGCATGATTTTATCAACCCTAATAATATCCAAGGTATTTGAACATATTTATCGTATTTGTCCACAGCCTGATGAAGTGGTAACTATGCCTAGCAATGAAGCGGCCAACGAGGACTCGCTCTCGCAGGAGACCCCTTTGCTAATTGCCACACTGAGCCCCGCACCCACTCCTGGACCATCACCCTCCCCTTCCACTTCTGCTTCCTCTTCGGGGACATCAAAAAGGAAGAGGAACAAAAATGAACAACTGGACAACGTGATGGAAATTGCACTGAATACCCCTCTCAAGTTTACCTAGTCGTGCTGCTCAGAATAAGCGCTTGAGTTCGTTTTCTCAGTTTGTATACGAAGAATTGAATAGCATGAAGGATGATCAGATGAAAATAGCCAAAAGGATAATATTAAATGTTCTCACCTTGGGTGACTCAGAAATGCTCAGTACGGACCACCAAGTAGTACGAGTGCAAGGCGCGAATCAATTCATGACTTGAGACAAGTTCTCGGTTTTTTCATTTTTATAGTTAATAGATGTGCCACAAACGGAACTAAAGAATCATAGGAACTATATATTATTTTCTTTTTTGCATGTCAAGTTTTTAGAAAAATGTTCTCAAATGCTGTCGTGATAAAACAGTTATTACAGCAATGATGGAAAAATAATTCTTTAAAATGTAATCTTAAATAATACAGTTGCTGGTAGAATGATCAAAAAAATGAATACACGCTAAGAAATTTTGATGAAATATTTATATCAAAAGTAATGTAATGTACTGCTTCATATCACCAATTATTATTTTGTCAGTTTTTTAATGGATTGAATTAATATTTTCTGCTAATGACTGCAGTTAGTCACAACGTTTGCTCGAATGTATACTACTTGAGATTTTATTCGAACAAAAATTAGCCAAAGAAGTTTATTTTCCTTTTACAGTGCATCAAAGTGAAAATAGAGGATCATGTTACTATCAATTGGACGATCGATTTTCTTCAACTTTTTATTTAAGATTATCGTCGAAATATGTATCAACAGGGTGACTCTCACAGTACTTTGATGTATAAGGGACAGTGCCATGTTTCTAGTAATAAGAACCCTATATTTTGTTATTTTTCATGCCGTTTCAATATAACGTATGAATATACTTGGTTTCTTTACTATCAAACTTACCTTGAGATAATCTTCTTTCAAAGCCTCGTAGATGGCTGCACACGTTTCCGGGATGATCGTACCGAGACTTTGTCTAGAAATTCTAGTAGAATATTGGAGACTTTGGTACGATCCCCCTGCTGCGAGGAATCGAAGCGTTGCTTCGAGTCGAGCCCCGGGCGGTATGCTCTCTCGAAGGATGGTGTCCTTCTTTGTTATGAACGGTTCTATTTTTTTCAATAATTCATGAAAAACCACGACGGGCATACGGGTATAGTTCTCGAAGTCTACCTGATTCTCGGCATGTAGCTCCAAAAAAAATTGAGAGTAGCTCCCACGTAATGCTCGCCGAGAAAGCCATTTTTTGCACTACCCACTCCTGCGTTTTTTTTGTAGTTTTTTCTTTGCGGCACACACAGCTACTACGCTCCAGAGCGCAGCTGCCTCGCACAGCACATCATCAGACATCCTCTCCCTCTCAAAGCAGATGGGCAACTGATTGTCGCGACACCGCGCGCTCTTGCAGAAGCCCGTCAGTCAGCAGCGGTTGTTCTACGACACCAATACAGTTACAAGTAGCATTGACGTAATGCAAGGTGTGGCGCGGGCTGTGCCCCGTTGTTCCTGCTCTGATTAAAGGAAAGAATGGTTAGGTTGAAATAGCGGTAAATGTTGCTCTGGACACTCATTCCTCTGATTGCTGGATCAGAGAAGATCTGTTTAAACCGTTGGGTATTGACGGTGAAAGAGCTAGCATTTCGTTGACCACTATGGAGAATAAGGGGAAGTGTTTTGAAACAAAAATTATCTCGGGCCTGATTATATCTGACTTGTATCGAAACAAATCAACGGAGATTTCTGCTTTGTTAACTAGATCTGTTGCCCAGTGGCCGTTTACTAAGAGAGATGTTCCTAATTCTAGCGACTTGGATGAACTTTCAAGCTTGTCTGATGTGCCGTTCGATTTCATAGATGCAGAAATAGGAGTTCTGATTGGGATGAACGCACCAGGCTTAATTAAGACTTTGGCTACAGTGCAAGGCGCTTGGAACGAACCCTACGCCTCGCTTCATTGGCTAGGTTGGGCTCTTAATGGTCCTGTAGTTAGGGAGGGAAACTCTGTGGTTTGTAACAAGGTCTCGATGTGTCCTGTTGTAGAATTGAATAATGGTAGGTTATTCGCTCGAGATTTCACAGACTCTGCAGACGAACTTTCATCTCCACTCGAGGATGGAAGATGGTTGCGAACTTTTCAGTTTGAAACGAGGTCTCTCGATAACGGTCAATATGGAATTCCCCTGCCCTTTGTCTGTGAAAATACCAAACTGCCTAATATTAGGATTAGGGTATTTTTGATGTTGGTATCCTTGCAGAAGGAATTAAATAAAACGAGAATCTTTATTCTAAATACAAATGTTTCATTAATTGTATGCTTGACAAGAGTTACACAGAGAAGGTGCCTTGATCCCCATGCGATTTTTCATAAGCCGAAGAAGAAAGTTGGGGTAGTTTTCGACTGTTTCTTGAAATTTGATGGCGTTTCTTTGAACGTCAAGTTAATGCAGTGTTCTGATTTGGCAACTAATCTCGCGAGTCTTGCTCAGATTCAGAAATGTTTCATACGCTTTTGCCGCAGATGTAAAAAAATGTTCCGTAAAGTTAGAATCCCAGCTGACTATTCATATTTCTTACTATCTTTCTGATTAGACTTGTCGAGTGCTGTTAGAGTACCGATTGCAAGTTCACGTGTTTTGTGCGAGGAGTTCTCCGAATGTCGCAAATTTTACACTTGGGAAAGCTGCGCATGAGTAAGCAGGAAACTTTGTCTCTAGGCAGACTATTTTTCATGATTTTTATGTAGGTGATTTGCTAAAGGCTATTTCCGATGAATCTTGTTCTATAACTCTGGCAAAAGAAGTAAGAATAGTTTTGTCGGCAGTAGGGTTCAATTTAAGTGTTTTTAATAGAAATTCAGTTGAATTCCTAAAGTTTTCCGCGAGAGACAGCGGTGCGCCAAGTTGCCTTGGGTTCTAAATGTGTTCGATAATGCAAGACTTTACGATTGCTGTAGAATGCTGTTAATAATGAATTCATGTCAATTTGAAGCCGGTAATATTTCCTTGAAGCTAAAAGGTGTCTAGAGTGTAGTAGCCTCCGCGTACGATCGACTCGGATTAGTCGTACCTGTAATTTTGTTGGCTAGGCTAGTTTTCCAGGAAGCGTGCCGAGAGCGAGTGTGCTGAGATGATCCTTTGCTTCATAAACTGTGTTGGATGTGCTCGAAGAAGATTTGAGGTCAATCGACCTTCACGTACGAGTATTTTGTGACGGCAGTGAAACTACCTACGGCGCTGTCGCGTGTTTGTTTTTACGCCCAGCTCTATTGTCGTGAGTTCTCCAGTTCTGGCGAAGTCTCGTCTGACTCCACTCAATCAAGGCACACTGCGAACTGTTTTTCTGTCGAGCGACTCGTATTATCGAAGAAGGTGGAAACAGGTTCAGTACCTCGCGGACTTGTTAAAGTAGACGGCGACGCGAATATTTGTCCCTGTTGCAACCTAGTCAGAAGTGGACATCGGAACAGTCTCCTCTGTAGCTTGGAGACTTGGTCTTGGTCACCGACCACCGCCTCCCTCGTAACCAGTGGCCGCTTGGCCGGGTGGTCGACGTCGTGAAAAGTGAAGACGGTAGACCTCGCTCGGTGCGAGTTGCGGTGGCAAAATTTAAGGACTCGTCAGTTGTTAGGCTAGGCAATCTGATTATTTTATGTCCTGTAACCAAATTGATATTGTTGAAACGAAATCGTGAGCTTTTTAAAGAATATAATAAAAATCCCATTGAAATTTGTACTCCCAAATTTAGGGCCGGTGTTAGCGAAGCTCATGCGTTTGCGGTAGGTACATTTAGGCTGAGCTTCATCTTTATCTATAGCACGTCAAAATCGGTGTGGGCCAGAGTCGTTTCACTCGTTGTCTATGCACGGAAGAGCATGTCGGAGAGGGCTAATAATTCGGTAAGGTTTTAATATTTTGTTATTGTGTCATAAACTATTTTATACTGTACAATAATCCCTAAATTGATTTCGTGTATAGGTTAGGTTTTATCATTTTTTGTTGAACGTCTGTATATAGTTTATTAATAGCATATTGTGTGAAGTTGGTGAGGTTCAAGTGCAATTAAGTGTTTTAGAGCTAGATATTAAGTTTGTTTGTATCATATTGTTACAGAAACCGTTTGGATAAGCCTGCGCGTTTTCGAATACCCTATACGCACCCAAAGAACCACGAAGTTCTTTATAGCAACTATCATCAATTAACATGTTATGGGGCCTTCACAAATTTTCTTAAAACATATTTCAAAACCCAAATTACGTAGCTTTGAAGCCCCGGAAGCATATGTTATAATCGGAAACATCACTACTGATATTTCTGAAGAAGATGAGCTCGCCTGTTATTTAACTTTGATATGATTTTTGGACTCAATCTGATCGACAAAACCCGTACGCTGAGCACATACCATCGTAAAAGCAAACCATCGAAAATCGCGAAAATTTTCAAATTTCGTTTTATTTCACTAAAGTTTTGAGAAACAGGTCAGGCATAATTGGTTACCTCGATAGAAGTGTAACTCCACAGGTAAACTCCCTCCCACCGACTCAAAGTGGTAGCGACAGGCTCACGCCTGCAACCCAATCTCAGGCTTTTTTACACCAGGAAGCTAACGCCTGCAAGACAATGTCATGCTTTGCTGCAACCACGGTGGCTGCAAGTCTGTAACTAGCAGAAGCTGCGAGCTGTATCTGACTGCGAATCTGCAACTGGTGCTCATTAGTTGTTGGGTTGCGACTGTCTCGAGAGAAGGATATCGAAATGTTGTGCTGCGCCCCTGCATCTCCTGTCAAAAAGCACTCTTCGTTTTCTACATCCTCCCTGAACTTTAAAGCTGAAGTAATGCATTCTTTTGCATTCAATTTCAAGTTATATTCACTAAAAAACTGTGGACTTCGATTTACAAATTTCGCTTATATATTCGAATTATGTATCGATTTTTTTATAAAAAATAAAAAATGGTTTTAAAAAATTGGATGACTCAGAAACAAAAGCGCAATCTAAAGTTCTGAGTCAACAGTTTATTAGGGCATTAAATTTAAAATCAAATGCAAAATCACGAATTAGTCTAGCTTCTGAATGAGGGAGGGGATACATTTAAAAAAAATTAAAAACCGTTCTCTTTTATAAACTTGTTTCCTGTGCGTCAAATAAGAAAATATCATGTGTAAAATGTCTTAGAATTATGATTTCTATACTTTTACAAAGTTTCAGAGATGAAACTGAAATAAAACAAAAAATTTCATATTATGGTATGCTTGCCGTAATTCAACATGAAAATATCACGAGCTTAATTTTCGCCATCAACGACGCGGTCATCTCATTTGAAATCTATTTTTCACACGTACAGTTGCCCACGTTTTTCAAACTCTCTGCTGATGACATACATCAGCGTCTACGACTCGAGCGCTCTGACTCTGGAAGAGTGTGCTGGCAAGTGCATCCAGTTCAGCACTTGCATGTTGTGCTGCTGCAATGAAGGTATGGTTGTCAAAGTACCTTACTAAAATTACGACTACCTTAATTTTGTAATATAATTTAAAACGGCGACGCAAGAATGAACCAATCCTAACATATATAGCTACATGATTGCAAAAGTCAGTGTAGTGTTCTCCAACGAAGGTATGGTTGGCAAAGTACATAGCAACTAAAATTATGATTTTTTCAATGATGTAATAAAATTTAAAACTGCGAATCAAGAATGAACCAATTTCAATAAATATAGCCACAAGATTGCAGAAGTCAGTGTATTGGTCATCATAAAACAGCGCAACTGCTTGAAAATCAATACCTTGTCGGTTCTACTGAGACTATAAATTTAAATATATTTTTTAAAACTTCAATGATATTTTACCTCGAATATTACATCAGTGAAATAACCTCTGTGTGCTCATTATCTGGCTTATTAATTGACACGTATCAATGAAAAATTGCCTCGAATCTCGACCTCATAATCTTGAACGCAAAATGATTTAAATCTACCCATTTTACATTCAACATTAATCCCTCACACATTAGTTCCTATGATTGTATGCTCAAATTTCAATATGAGTGTGCACTAACGTGAGTGTTTTCAACAATGCATCGCATAGATTATGTTTCCTTGGTCACCAGTTTTTGAATGCATTGTCAAAATCTGACCAACGCAACGAAGGGAATGCATTTTTCCTGCTTTTCTCCCAATCATTTGCTTCGATATTAAAATAAGTATTACGACACCCATGTGTGAGTATAAAGTAAGGACGTTAATGTTAAGGTATTTTAAAAACTAATGTCCAACATTTCATGTTTTGAATTTATGGAAATAAACTGTTTTTCTTTTTTGTACATCAGCAATTCACGTCCAATGAACGCAACCTCCCGAACCTTGGAGGAAAATGGAAACAGTCAGTTGTAAAACTATAGAAATATAACTATATTTATGAACTGATAATTATTTCTGTAGGCGATAAACTGTGTATCACGTTTAAAGTATTCTCCAGCGATTGGTCGACTGGCGATCCAGGAAACACTGGAAGCGAGACCGTCACTAACGACGTCTGCTACTCGTCATGGGACAATATCGTCAGACACGATGGCGACCACGTCTACTCTTCCCTACAACGAATTTAGAGTAAAAGAATTAGCCATAGATGGTTACTATTGTCACGCTGGAGGCTACGAAGCCAGGCGCTTTGATGCCAATATACGAATGAACAATTCCCTTGAAAAATTGCATAAATAATTCGTCAATAAAACACGGAGATTTTCATCAGCTTGAAGGTGCATGTACATATGTACACATACATTGATGTGCACTGTTAATAAATAGATTTACAAAACGATCGTCAAATTGTTTTGTTTGTTACGTATAATTTTGATGATGTAATGCACTCGATTTATGGAAGAAGTATTAATAGGAAGTACTGATAAAAGATAAGAAAGTCGGATAAATAAATCAAACGTGCTTGTTGAATACGAGAATGCTTAACGAATGTTGAATATCGCCAGCACTTTCAGAGATATTGAACATTTCTTGAGCTATTGAGTGGGCGGGAAAGCGTAATGAGGGGTTTGAGCTCTAACACCCTGTCTATCTAGAATTTTGGTCGTCCTTTACAAAGCCTATACTTTGGCGTCTTAAATCATAGATGACCCGGCGAAAAAGTAAAACTTGGTTTGAAGTTTTGACTAGAAGGGTTACGGAGAGATAAGTATGAGCCTTGGTGATACAATAGAAAATGAGTGGAAGAAAACATCGCGCAACATTTTGATAAAAATAGCTGAAACACACTGGTAGTGAATTCGCACATACTCGCACTAGTGTACGAAGTGTGTTTCTGCTAGTCTTTGGTCTGCGATCTAACATCCTTCAAGCGATCATTGAACTGATTTTAAAAGTGAAGGGTAACGCTTATAGGCGGTTTTAGACGACACATGAGATATTACGTGTGAAATGAGGCTTCTATTTGTGACCTATGAAACCAAATTAGGCTTCTCTCTAGAACTGTTAGTGGAGAGGAACGGACTGCCTAAAATGAAGTCGAGGACGTAAAAAAACGTTCACAGCAGAAATATTTGCGAGAGTTTGAAAAGCGCTCGGAAACTTTTTTTCAGGTGTTTAGAGATAAAATTTAGTTTTTTAAAGGTAAATGAAGCAAAACCCAATTTTGGCCAACCGAGTGAATGTGTGTATTGAGTTCAGTGTATTGTGTGTTGAGTGCAGTGTATTGTGTGTATTGAGTGCTGTGTATTGTGTGTGTTGAGTGCAGTGTATTGTTTGCATTGAATGCAGTGTATTGTGTGTGTCGAGTGCAGTGTATTGTGTGTATTGAGTGCAGTGTATTGTGTGTGTTGAGTGCAGTGTATTGTGTGTATTGTGTGTGTTGATTGCAGTGAATTGTGTGTATTGAGTGCAGTGAATTGTGTGTGTTGAGTGCAGTGTATTGTGTGTAATCTGTGTAGTGAGTGCAGTGTATTGTTTGTATTGAGTGCAGTGTATTTTTGTATTGTGTGTGCTGAGTGCAGTGTATTGTGTGTAATCTGTGTATTGAGTGCAGTGTATTGTGTGTATTGAGTGCAGTGTTTTGTGTGTATTGAGTGAAGTGTATTGTGTGTATTGAGTGCAGTGGATTGTGTGCATTGAGTGCATTGTTTGTGTGTATTGTGTGTGCTGAGTGCAGTGTATTGTGTGTGTTGAGTGCAGTGTATTGTGTGTATTGAGTGCAGTGTATTGTGTGTAAAGTGCAGTGTATTGAGTGCAGATTATTAAATACAGGGTATTGAGTACCGTGTATTGAGTACCGTGTATTGAGTACCGTGTATTGAGTACCGTATATTGAGTACCGTGTATTGAGTACCGTGTATTGAGTACCGTGTATTGAGTACCGTGTATTGAGTACCGTGTATTGAGTACCGTGTATCGAGTACCGTGTATCGAGTACCGTGTATCGAGTACCGTGTATCGAGTACCGTGTATCGAGTACCGTGTATTGAGTACCGTGTATTCAGTACCGTGTATTGAGTACCGTGTATTGAGTACCGTGTATTGAGTACCGTGTATTGAGCACTGTGTATTCAGTACAGTTTATTGAGTACCGTGTATTGAGTACCGTGTATTGAGTACCGTGTATTGAGTACCGTGTATTGAGTACCGTATATTGAGTACCGTATATTGAGTACCGTGTATTGAGTACCGTGTATTGAGTACCGTGTATTGAGTACCGTGCATTCAGTACAGTGTATTGAGTACCGTGTATCGTGTGCAGTGCAATTAATGTTTTGAGTGTAGTTCAGGGGACTTTTTCATAGCTCTTTTACTCTTCTCGCAGATACATATGCCTTTTCATCATTTCAGTACAGAAATGCATTGTGAACCTTTCTTTCATGACCTTATTCGTGAAAAGTGTTGAATTATTTCCCATCACCTTTTCAGAAATAGAATGCTTCAATTCAGCCCAGGAATGCTTAGCATCATAAATGCTAATATAATACATAAAAAAAATTCCGACTAATTACTCGTCTTAATTATGTGTGAAATGAGGCTTATTCCTATCATGTGCAGTGGGAGAGAGTTTCACAACGTTGCTTATTGTTTGCGCTAAATATTTGACCCGTTGTTTCAGGAGCTCCTTATCAAGAGTTTTGCTGCTACTCATAAGAAGAAGAAGAAGAAGAAGAAAACTTTATTTCCAATAGAGATTGTACAATATTACAATCATTGGTTTTTAAATATCTTAAAATTAATACACTTAGATGATACACTCACACGAGTATTGAAAAACTCGTGACACTAGTCGAAAATAAATGATTGAGTGCAATGTACTCCTAATCTTGCTTAATCTACATTTGACAATACATGTAATGATAATTATAAGAGATAACGCAAATTCATGGACGATGCATTTTCATTGTGAAGTGAAAACACTTTTGACAGTTTACATGTACATGACATAAAACTTCGCAATTATTGATGCCAGGAAATAATATATGAATCGCTTGTTTCGGCAAATGTTCAAAAGTGTCATTTTAAGGAAGCATAAAAAAAATATAAATACAAATCCATATACATATATATACGTACATATATATATACATACATACACACACACATACAGATATATATATATATATATGCACGCATAAGCATGAGGACCAAGAAGATTATAAGTTTTGTATTTCTAATTCAACAATTTTAACATAACGGTCGTTAGTTAATAAGCATTTTATTTAAATATAAATGGATGATCGCACAACAAATGTATAGTTTGTACATGAATGCTTTACAATAATAAAGAGATGACGAGTTAGGTAATGTTACAAGTTGAGAGTGAACAGAAAATGACCATTATCTCTAGTAAAATGCTAGTTGTCAGTTTAGTACACACATATGTGCACACATACATGTAAATATATACACATATATGTACACATAAGCATGAGGACCAAGAAGATTATAAGTTTTGTATTTCTGATTCAACAATTTTAACATACCGGTCATTAGTTAATAAGCATTTTATTTAAATATAAATGGATGATCGCAGAACAAATGTATAGCTTGTACATGAATGCTTTACAATAATAAAGAGATGACGAGTTAGGTAATGTTACAAGTTGAGAGTGCACTGAAAAAAGACCATTTTCTCTAGTAAAATGCTAGTTGTCAGTTTAGTACACACATATGTGCACGTATACATGTAGATATATACACATACGCATGCACAAACATACCCACGCACATACTTACACCAAACTCGTAAGCATACACAAATGCATTTCTATGCATTGAGGCAATACATACGCATTCTACAGAGTGTCATACGCGTAGCGTGCACCACACGTACACATATATACAAGTAAGCATGTGCGCAAATATCAGCATAAACTAGCCATTATGAACCAGAATTCCAATCGAGGGAAACAGAGGAAATATCTTTTATTATAGCATGAATTTTATAAAATTTCGTACTAAAAATAGTGGCACAAGACAGTCTACTTAAGTCAGAAACATGAAAACGATTGTGGGACGTGAATAAGAAAGAAAACATTAATGTCCTATAAAGGTTTCATATTAGAAAACAAATCACATTATCATTGAAATATGGCGCAAATTGTCGGCAATTCATAAACAAACATAGGTATCACATTATTATAAGCATATAACTATAAGCAGAATAAGCATATTACTGCAGTATAAATGGATGATCACACAACGAATTTATTTTTATTTTTTTTTTACATGGATGCTTTACAATTTCGTATTAGAAAAATAACACATTATCTTTCTAATATGGTGCAGAATGTCTGCAATTGATAAACACACACACACATATAGGTACCATGACGGTCTAGTTTGATGCTTGCACAGAAACGGAGAGGAATGACATAAAATGCAACCTTCGACTGGTTTATCTACTCTAGTGCACACAGGTGTACGTGCACATATACACACCCATATGTGCACATACACCTATATACGTACACACATATACAAGTAAGCATGTTTGCAAATGACAACGTATAGGCGGTCAAATCAAAATACCTACGCATACTTCCAAACTGTTGTGTGATGTCTTGAATTATAAAACAATGAGCGAGGGAGATTGTTCAGCAATGGAGATACCAGGCAAATGAGATTCGTCAGTACTCATTCAGTATGTTCTGTAACTAAAAATTATTATTGAGACACAAGATGACGAGTTATTTTGGCTTTAAATTCTCTCGGTCTTTGAGGGACTTTAATATTCAGGGGAAGTTCGCCTGATAGATTAATTTCATTCAAAATTTGGAAAAAGATAAGATTTCTAATCAGGCTATCGAATTCGCTAACATGTCCGGTGTATGTGTTTTCCCCGACTGCCACATACTGCAATCTTCGTGCAGTTGCATCTCTTTTATCCGAGTGCCATCTTGAGACCTCTCATGAAACCATTTTCAGGACACTCCTGTAGACCCACCTCTCATCCCGTAATTATTGTACGTACGAACTCCAAATTAGTTTCAAAATGAAGTTCGAGCAATCTTCTACTAAGATTAACCTAACTCAACTTAGTATTTTTGGAAAATGAACTGAGCTCTTTGCTCCCTCCACCCAGTACGAACTAATAACCATAGCGATGTATGGCATCCTGGAGAAAGTTATTAACTTCATAAGGACACTCATTTGAAGTTATTACGAGTATAGCTTAGAAATTAGAACTGTGTTCCCACGAGTGCTTCGAATAAGGGTTCCGAGAGTGGTCTCAAAGCGGCACTTCAGAATCCCTGGACATTGAGAAATTGAGGCCGAATTATTGAATGAAGCCACGACAGTCAACCGTCCGGCGTGGGTTTAGAAATGTATCTTGATCCTGCGTGCCAGCTTCATGCTTGGAAGTAATTTCATGCTGAACTGTGGGAAATTATCAGGGCTGCCTCTTTTGTTTGACCAAAATAATCTAGTTTGACCTCAAAAAATATCTAAACATCTAGATTTAAAAATAAAACAGCTGAAAATATACAGTATCTAGAAATAAATTAATTACATATAATAATCAATTAGCTAAACAATAGCACATAAGAATATCTGTATCATAAATTGCTTTATATTAGGCAATTTATCTTTATATAAATTATCTAGTATCCTGATACTGATCCTAGTAAGGCTTGGTATCCAAATATTCTTCAATTTCATAAGTGATGCAAGTAGGAAGGACTAATAAGTAGTCCTTCCAAGTAGCAGCAAGTAGTTATCAGTGTTGCAAGTAGGAAGGACTAATTTAGTGAAAACTGATTTGAGGAACATCAGCATTTCATCCAATAATTTCATCTTATCTACATTTTTATATTCCAGTAAATTATCAATTCTTTGCACCTCTGTTAATATTAGTTGCAAAAAAATTATGGTGCAAGATTTTTCTCATCAGAATGTATTTCGAATAATACATCAGCAGGATAGCATTTCATGCAATCTAAATATGTGTTCTTAAATCCAGCCATTGAGCAACAATTTTTTTTACAGCGGGCTGGATGGACAACCTTCAAGTTTTGCAAGCAGAAGGAATTTTCAATGGATGTGAACCAATATTAATTGATTCATAAAGTTAATTGTATTGGCATGGTCTAAGAAAATTTTGCAAACCAATTATGAGTTTCTGCAATCAAAAATTCCACGTTCCTTGGTAAATATTCACCAGAAGTATAGGATATAGCAAACTGGAATGAGTAGCATACATATCTCATCAATGTTAAATATAAATTTTCTTCATTGAACCTGGCATAAACTCCATTGTTGATGCCAGCAATGACACTTGTATTGTCAGTGTCTATTGCATTGCAATTATCAATACTCAGATTCCTACTTATCAACAATTGTTTTAAGGCAGTCACAACGCTATCTGCATCACTTTTAATAAGTTTGCATTTACTAAGGAAGTTGATTCGACTGTATTAGATGCATGACTCTAGTATATAATTGACACACCAAGTAGTTTCATGATTGAAATATCATTGCTTCCATCCAACAATAAACTGAACTCATTGTTGCCATATCATTGGTCAGTCTTTCGTCAAAATGAAGCCACAATACATTCTTGATAACGTGTGTGCATTTCATTCCATGATTCTTGACATCATCGCTAGTTTTACAATTAGAGATAGTGTGCTTTAGCTTATGAACCGTATGATCACAATTAGAAATTACACTATGGCAGCACAAAAACATTGAAATAGCTGTCTTGGTGCGGTTCATAATCTGAACATAACATGATCAGAATGTGGTTTGATCACTATTCAGACAATTTGGTTAAGCAAATTAACAAATTCAATAAGAATGAAGTAGTAACCAACCATTGTAGTAAATTCCTAATGCGAATTTACAGTAATATATCATATACATAGCTTAATTGTAATTCCAGCTAGAAAATATCTAGCACGCTGAAAAACTATCTAGATTTTATAGCTAATATCTAGGCTCCAAATTTTACATCTAGGCTTAAGCGAAAACATTTAGATCTAGCTATAAAATATCTAGAGTGGCAGCCCTGGAAATTATAAAACTGACCACGTAAGCACGAACTTAATTCTCTTAAAAGGGAATAGATTTTTTCTTATGTCAATATTCCTCGATAGTATCAAACCATTTACTTATTCAATCTCGATGGTTTTGGTCAGAAAATGATGCTCGAAGAAAGCAGATAAATTTATTCAAATCGATTACTTAGAAAAGACATCGGTTGAAAACAATTTCAAAGCTAAAGTGCATTCAGATTCATCATCCAATCCGTGCAAATACAAAACAAATTTCTGTAGTTAATGTAGAGTTTTCCGATTCCGTTTGTCCACCAAGTCGCTATACGTGAGACCGAGCTTAGCCATCGCATGCGTTCAGTCCGTAAAAAAGTAGGAAGCCTTCGTTGTTGCTGTCGCCGGCCAACATCTCATTGCTGTCGGTAACGAACTTTATTTTGAACGGTCTAACAGAACCTGTAGAGAGAAAATTCAACAATATAGTCATATGAAGAACAACAAAAATTTCCAGGCCAGAAGATAGGAAAATGACTTCTGTACTCGAAAAAATTCTAGATACAATTGAGAAACAATTAAGTTGTCGAAATATATTTCAGAAGACTAAAAGTAATATCAACGAAGCTAGCAGCAGCTAAAAAGGTGCATACATAAATTACGTATTAAAATAGTGAGCTTCGAAAATGATGTGCTATTATATATATATTTAATTCGGAAGGACATCCCGGAGAAATTTCAATGGAATCAATATAACGCAATAAAGTGTTTCGTCTGATGTGCATGTTGATTGCGTTCAACAATTTATTCTTGAGTACTGCGTAATAAAACAATCTTGAAGTCTGTTCGTGTGTATATCACAGTATAAACTTCCTGACACGCAACTCAACTTTCTGATGCTCATCCACTCATTCAGAATGAAACAAAATTACTCGATGAAATGGTAAGAAAATTCCCAGCTGAGCTATCAAGGTAAATCAGGTTCACAAGTTACGAAAAGAGATTTAGACTAATGTCAGTCTGTGACCATAAATGAAAAGTTTTTTCTCGAACTCTGTTCGAATGTTAGCATATACTGACGATGACGTATATCATCACAGAACAAGTAGTAGCTACTTCTACTCAGAGTTGTGTGGACGTAGTAACGATAAATCACATCCAACACTTTGCATTATTTTTCTTTAAAAATAAATAAAAGATATAGCAACTCTGCAGTAAAGTAAATTTTTTTTTATCAGAATACAACTTTTCCAGCTTTATACTGGCGAGACCTCAGAAAAGTTCCCCCAATAGCAGCGAGAGTGTGTTACGGAGTCTAAACTGACTACGTTAGTCATACACGAACACACACATACACCCTGACATCATTTCATTCCATTGCCTGCTACGAATTTTGCCGGATGCTCGTCGCACCAGACAAATTATGCGGAATTATAACAGCGATTGGAGCACGTACAGTAAAACCGGATGTGTAGTTATTTATACAAAGAACAACTTAGCATTTAACGGAATTTCAGTAACCAATGCTAGCTGTAATTCTGGATTTGTCTCGAGTGCAGCTACCACCGATATCAATAATTTAGCATTTAACTGAATTTCAATAATCAATGTTTACAATTATTCAGGACTCAAGTGAAATACATTGCCCAATTTTACTAATGATTCAGGACTCACTCGTAATTGAAGGGAACGATAGTCCGCAGAAGCGATCCGCCGATGTAGGTTTAGGATCAGCAAAGTCGGAGTTGTCATAGATGGTGCTGTTTGGAATGAGAAGGTAATCTGTGGTGCAGTCTGCGTCAACCAAAGGAGCTCCAGACATACCTGTAAAAGGAATACAAATCGACAAAGAAGGGAGGCAGCCCATTTTCAAAAAATCTATTGTGTAGCATGATGGTTATGGAGTCAGTTTTTTCTATTTATGGAAGCTGAAGTTAATCACTGATAGTAGAAATAAATTTATATAAAATATATTCAAGACACCAGTGATCTAAAAATAAATTTTTGTTGCACTTCACTAATAACCTTCTCTCTGAGCCACATCTCGTTTATATTAAATAAAATAAAGCGTTCATCTTACATGAGCAGTTTAGATTTTTGTGAGAATTATCATTAAAATTCAAAGTGTAATACCCCTGCATATTTTGAAGTGGCGCTGAAGAAGTTGGGAACCATTACCGATATCAATTATTCTGCTAGTAAACTAGTTCTGAAAGTTTGTGCCACTTCATAAAAACGGGAGGTTTTTAATTCTTTAAATCATGCTAGAAGTTTCAGCAGTTTTGAGTCCCTCTAGTCCCTGATAAGTCAATATTTTTTTTAGTATTCTCTAAGGAAACGGCTTCTCAATTTATCAACAGCCATTTAAGGGTCTATCGAACACGGTGTTAATTTGATTTACTATTCACCACTGAATATATTCTTATTCAAATTGATTCCTACTGCGCAAATATAAAATTTTACCGCTGTCAATTTTTCCACTTATCAGATGGCTAATAGCGAAGTCTGTTTTGCTCATACACTTTCTGAGGTGAAGTGCAAAAACCCAATAAAGCCGTAGCTTTAAGGGGCATTGAATATTTTTATCAGGTGATATACTGCCAAAGAATCTCTTCACAGGGAGAACGGAAAGCAAGCAGAAGTGCAAAACCAAAATGAAGTCATTACTTGACAGATCATTAAAATACTCACCAGATGCTGCTGCTGTACCGTTGCCACTCAAGGAGAACGAATAGCCTAAAGGCGTGTAATAAGTTACACTGCAGTAGCCAGGCAGCGCCTCAATGCATATTTCATACGACTGATCAGCGAGCTGACGAGTTCCTGGTCAAGCAAGAAAAAGAACAGCTTATTGACAGTTAATTGTCTCTAAAAATATCATTGGTTATTGAAATATCTTAATACAAAGACCTTTCGTTGCCACTCTACCTACTCTACTACCCTAACGACAATGTAAATGATCGAGAACATCTGTCGTATCATCTCAAACTCGTGAATGGCGTTACGTTGAAAGCAATTTCCCTGGCTATGAAGAATTGTTTTGCCTATTCAATCTCTTCAATCGGCGCTGGTGGTGGCGATTTTCTCTGTTGGGTATAGGAGAAAAATTCCAAGCACAATACCCCACTCCACCCAGGTGTCTGAAATGGGTACCGGTCTTGACCGGGGGAAGCGTCATGGCGTCCTGGCGTTAGATATAAGGCATTTGAAAATCCAATGAACAAGGTGATATGTATCAGGCTGGATTGGAAATAAAGCATCCGTAGCTGTCTTCATTATAATTATTATTATTCTTACACATACAACTGCATTAAATGACATTTCATGAGACAGCTGAATGTTTTGCTAATTTTATTCTCCCCATTTTTTGCAGATATTACTACTATCTATGAACGACACGTTACCACGTTTATTAATTTTCAATAATGAAACTGCAATAGAAAAACATTAAAGCTTATTAGGACTGAGTGATGTAATTTACAATGTCATTAAAATATGAAATTATCAAGCACACCTCTGATACAACTGTTTAATCTTTTTCACGATCAACAAACAGAAAAAACCTCCAATTTTATTGAGGCAACAGATTTTTTACAAGTAACACAGTTTCAACAAGCTCTACTTTATTTTCTTTATTTGTACCATACAGAAATGCGTATCATTACTAACAATTCCAAGTATCTGAGCGCGCTGGTGGGATGATTTATTATTTTTTCCCAATAGACGTCGCAGATGCAAGAGTGTTGATTCATGGAAGCACTGCAAGTGATTCAGTAGCCCTTCTGTACGACGAGTTAAAGGCCTTTTGATTTGGAATTTAATTGTTGCTGAAGATTATGATTCTGAGATAGGAAATGGAAAACCCTAGCAACACGTAGAATTGATTTGTGGTTGCTGCAAAACCCACCTCGTCTTCGAGAACATAGATTGGTCAAAATTTCTGAAGAAATTCCTGAAAGGCTGGGACATCACTCTCAACTAAGAATACCCGCAATACTCTGAACTAAAAATCTCAGCTAAGAATCTTCTCAAATTCAGATGCCAACGGAAAAGTTCTATTAATTTTTCATGGGCTAAACCAACGATGAATCGGATCATACGATTGCTTGTTTGCCTAAATCTTGCTCCGCCTAAGCATTAACAAGCATGAAATATCACTGGCGACTCAACTTTTGCAAATCCACAACCATTCATTAATAAATTATTGTAAGAGGCGTAGCTGCTACCCGAATTTGAGATTTATGAAATGTTTGTAGCGGCTTAGCTTTTGAATTTACACAACCTTTCATGAATAGATCATGATAAGCTTAGCATCTGCCCATACACAACCATTCATGAATAGTTTACCAGAAGCTCAACTTTGGATAATATGCAAAAATTCATGAATATATTACAAAAAGCTTAGATTCTGCCTATCCACAAACATTCATGAGTGAAATGAAAAGACCTTTGCCTGCCAATGCAAAACCATTCATAAACAATCGTATGTCACGAGCGTCTTGGCTTTTCAATCATAGAAGTAAATCGTGGATAAATTGTGAATCACGTTTGTTTTTCGGTATCTAGTTATTGATCTCACCTGGGGTAGAAGAAGGGTTGTAGTTGAAGCTCCAGAAATAGCCGGTGCGTTCTTTGTAGTACTGAAGGCAGCCATCTGGAGCTGCGGTATCCAATCAACAATGGTATCAAATTAGAACGGTATGCTTAGTGCTCTACTCAACGTCGTAGAGCTGTGGTATCGAATAAACAATGGTATCAAATTAGAACGGTATGCTTAGTGCTCTTCTCAACGTCGTACAGCTGTGGTATCGAATAAACAATGGTATCAAATTAGAACGGTATGCTTAGTGCTATTCTCAACGTCGTAGAGCTGTGGTATCGAATAAACAATGGTATCAAATTAGAACGGGATACCTAAAGCTCTACTCAACGTCTTAGATTTAATAAATTAGGGAAATAGCTGAGTTGATTTGACTCAATTGTTGAAGGATATAAGTTTTTATTTATGCTGCTGCAGTCAATCCTGCATTTTAGGCTTTCGCAGATTTCTTGAAAATGCGAGGTTGATTGACGAAACCTGAATTAATGTTTCAGTGATCAATTTTGAATCAGAAACTCAGTTTCAGATGCTACATATTATATACTACTCTACATATTTTAAGTTATGTTTGTAGTACAACGATGCGTCAAACATTACAATGAGGTAACAAAATTCAAAAAGCATTTTTTTCAAAATTCAACTTCTACCTATTCTACATAAGGCGATTTCTATACTTCTCGACGTCTGTCTAAAATATTCAGCACTTTTCTCAAATGCATGTAGAAGCTTCGTAAAAACAGCACTGACTTTGGTAGTTTGGTTTGTTGTTCTGAACTTTAATTTCAAATAGAGAATTTATGACACCTTAATACCCAAAAAAGGTCCTATCACAGCTCAGACTTCACACCCAATGTCTTGATGACCAAGCAAGGCGAACAGTTTGAACGAGTGTAGCACACGCACCCATGTCGGCCGAGTTGCAAGCGATCTGGGTGACTGTAATGTTCCACTTCTCCCCCACAGACGGGATCACCAAGTCTATGTTAACGTTAGAGCCGGGCGTCACATCCACGTACACTGAAAGAATCCACTAAATTAAGTTTCTAATGTACGTAAATGGAGAAAAGTTTTAAAATCATGTTAACATCACGCATGCACATAAATAATTTAATTCAGACTTTATTCGATCACAGTCACTGGAAACTGCATGAATAAGTTTCATAGAATTCATACTGTCCTCGAGCTCGTCTCAATGCTTCGCTATATTATCCGCGAATTGAATCACACAACTTGGAATTGATTTCTTCTAAAAAACAAGAAGAAATTTTACCGAAAAAATGGAAATCTGAATTAAATGCAAGTCAAATGTTAAATCAAACAACTTCACAAACGGCAAAAACACTTTATGTTGAATAATTTTATCCATATTGTCGACATCTTACCTGCAAGAAAGATTTGTTAAAGGGTGACGTTGAATTTAACTGGGAGACAGTAACTTTTTTCATGTAAGTTTAAAATAATAAATTAGCTACGTTTCAATTGATTAACATGTGTGAGAAGGATCTACTCTTATTTTAAAATATTGATGGGAGTACAATATGGCGAAGACCGCGAAAAAAAACGTTTCCTTCATAGAGTGTCAGTTCTAAAGTTCAAACACTTTTCAAAGAACAAATTTGCACTACAACCTCACTGAATTTTAAAGGGAACGTTTCACGCTACAGCCTCCTAGTTTTCCCGCAGCGCAAGTTTTGAAGCATAGTCGAAGCCATCATCACAAAGCAATTCAAATTTTCAGAAGCTACTTCAAACAATATGAGCAAGAAAAATAATGAACCGTATTCCTAAATGCATTACTATGTTGAATACAAGTACAAAGTTGTCTCTTACGATGTTGAATTGCGTTCAAGCCACAGATTTTAGGGATGGTAGATCCTGACACCTGCAGGTAGTCGCGACACACTCCCTCGTTGTCCGGCTTCGCTAAGGTGACGTTGAGATCCAGGCGCAACTGGCAAGTGTTGCTGGCTGTAGTAATAGTCGTACGACAACGACCGAGAGTCTCGGTTTCGGCGTTCGGGTAGCTGGGGTTGGTAAACGTGAACTTTATGTCGGAGGTTTGCTCGGTGCAGGAATCAGATGGCGATTGCGTTGTTGTACTTGTATCACTTGTACCTGATGATGATAAAATAACGGATGTTAACCCTCAACCCTTTCTTTCAACATTAGTAATTTTAAAAATTTCATTCTTCAAGATTTTTAGATTATAACGAATCTTTAGGGCACGTTTAAAGCACACTGTCCTTATAATTGAATGTAAGAATTAGATAGAAATAAAGAGCACACGTCCTGATATCTCATTTAAATATTGACGTAGTGTTGGGGGGTGCAGCTATGAGAAACAAATAAATTCACAAAAAATTATAGTTATTAACCTTAAGTGAAAGCAAGCCACTTTAAAATAATTCAGCAGCCAAACACAACCTACATGTGCGGGCAAGAGTTGAAATTCAGTTAGAAATTTTTTACGCTGTCATTGAAATTCGTTCGGTTGTCATTTTCCACTTCTTTGAACAAGCTTTAACACCCTCAGCATTAGCTCCACAAGATAGCTTCAGCGCTTGAAAGACCAGTGAGGTGGAAACTTGTGCCACAATTTTTCAACATGAAACAATGCCTTTATTCAACGTAAAGACCACCATTTATACTCAGGAATGCCTACAATAACAGTGTCGTTAACCATGTGCCTACGTCTATCCACATACTGAATTATTATTCGATTTGCTTAAACCAAAAATGGAACTTACATGCGCCCTACTCTTGAAAAAGAAGTTTGAATTTGGTGAACCATTCGTGCAAGCCATATTCATCCCCCGGCTTCTGCGCGCCTTCAATGCACGTCAAGCATAATAGAGGGACTTGATTTGAATAATAATCAAAGCTTCAGTTATCAGATGCACGTTTCCCAGGTTGTCATCTCGATGAGAAAACATTCTCTCACTTTCATTTGTAATTTTTGTAACATGAATCATTAAATGTACACAAGGAGCTCCGAGACACGAACTCAGGACTATAAATTCCCGCGCCGGCACGCTATCGACTGAGCTATCGATCACCCTAAAAGATGACCGAAGTCCAACGACAGCAATGCTGGCCCAGTGCAGGTACGTGCTGTCCCGACATATATTTACTCCCTATTTTATCGAGAGTTCACAGTCTAGTAACCCCCAGAAACAAATAATGAATCTGGTACGAGAAGCTGCTGCTTCCACAAGTTGAAACGAAATAAATGTACACAAGGAGCTCTGAGACACGAACTCAGGACTATAAATTCCCTTGTGTACATTTATTTCGTTTCAACTTGTGGAAGCAGCAGCTTCTCGTACCAGATTCATTATTTGTTTCTGGGGGTTACTAGACTGTGAACTCTCGATAAAATAGGGAGTAAATATATGTCGGGACAGCACGTACCTGCACTGGGCCAGCATTGCTGTCGTTGGACTTCGGTCATCTTTTAGGGTGATCGATAGCTCAGTCGATAGCGTGCCGGCGCGGGAATTTATAGTCCTGAGTTCGTGTCTCGGAGCTCCTTGTGTACATTTATTTCGTTTCAACTTGTGGAAGCAGCAGCTTCTCGTACCAGATTCATTATTTGTTTCTAGGGGTTACTAGACTGTGAACTCTCGATAAAATAGGGAGTGAATCATTAAATGTTACAGAAGGATTATCTCTGACGAGTTTAAGATTCTGCGAAAAGATGCTCGTTCACACGCATACGTTGTCGTGGGAGAACATTCTTTTAAGGTTCATCATTTAACATTTTTAGTAACAAGCATAAGGCATTGTAGAGGGAATTACTCAGGACATTTAGTGGATAATTTTTTGCAATATGCATTTTTGCGGGAAAGTATCCCCTTAGGCTCATAACTGAGCGTCTTCAATTATAGTAGCTACTCACGGTCCACACAACACACTCCGAGGTTCAGCAAGCCACATCTGCCGTCACCAACTTGTCCTCTTGAGGCGCATGTGACGCTAGAACGACATACTCCTCCTTTTCCAGACATGGTGCCCTTGCACAGTTGCGGAACTATCAAGAAGAGCACTGCCCAAAGGGAATGCGTATTAATTCGGGTTACCTTAAAATTGAAGGAAATACACATTAGATTTGGATTAATGTGCATTATATTTAGTTTTTATGAAAATCCAAAGGAATGCGCATTAGATTAGGAGTTTTCTCGATATCTAAGGAATAGTGGATGAGGTTCAGAGTTTTCTGAAAATCCAACGGAATGCGGATTAGATCAACTACGTTGACGTCCGACACTCCTAATAAATTAAGAACAACTGCAATGTTTCAATACCAAGAGTGTAGACGGTTATCGAGCGAAGGTTTCAAGTTTGGTGTTTTTTAATTTTTATGAGTTGTTGGCACTAAAGATATAGCGTAGGTGAAGCCAAACTTTAAAAAACAAAAATTATAGTAGCTAGCACACATGCTCTAGCGACCACATGTAAGTACGATGATCAGTTAAAAAATAAATAAATGTGTACGAAGCAGTTGTAAAGCAACTCAAGGTATCGTGCATCTACTGATGGCAATGTGATGAATAATGCTCTTGCTGTTGCGATTGTTTTTAGGATTATTTTTAATACCAATTGATGCACTTTCATTTGTTATTTGATTTTTACAAATAATTGGAATTTTTAAAATGTTTTTTATCATGAGAGTTTTTGTTTCATTCCATTTTGCAGTATTTTATTTTGTTTCATTTTAGTCTATTTTAGTCAGTTTTTTTTTGTTGATTTCATTTTACTCCAGTTTATTTATGCTATTTTTATTTATTTATCCTACGTATTTTCTCATTATCTCTGTCCTTACTAGATTTTTCTTTTTGAAAATATATATTTCATTTCATTTAATTTTCTTCTGTAATTTCACATTAAAATATTTCATTTAATTTTTTGTTTCATTTTGTCTCCTGTACTCATTACCTAGTTCCAATCTAATGACATTTTATGTCCATTTTATCATGAATTCAGGATTAAGGTACATTCAACGAAATAACATTACATACTTTTCATCAACATCCTCTCAACTTTTTACGAGTGGAAATTGAAAGCACATTTTTTCCGTCTGTCATGTTACTGTTCCAACTAATAAAGACAAATGACATAGTTATTAGCTTATGATTTATTGCTTCTGTCACTTGAAAACGTAATTGACTAAATTTAAAACAAAATTAGAAGGAGATTTGATTATTGTTGTTTCAGGGTTTTGGTTCCTTTCTACCTTACAAACCCAATAAACCTAGTTTCACTCTCATTCATTCCAATCACCTCACCCATTCTTTATTTGATCTTACAATTTATTTTGAACAGCAGTGAAAATTCAAGCAAGACACGCGAAAGATAAAGTAAGCAAAGTCCAACGAACACTGATATACCCACATAAAATTGCAAAACTACCCTCGATAAGGTGTTATATAATTGAGTTTTTGTGCTTAAATTCGACTTAACTTGGTTTCTTTGCGTCAAATTTGAATCTTAGGGTTAACAGAGCATTTTTTTAATGGTAACTTGTTTTCTTCGAGCTAACTTATTTTCTTCAAGCTATCATCATTTCTTATTGTTAACTTGTTTTCTTTCTTCAAGTTCCTTGTTTTCTTCAAGTTAACATGTTTAACGATAGAAAGTTCAGCCCACAGGTGAAAATACAATAGATTTGTAGGACATATTCGTATGACACGCTCGACATATTGAAATTAAAATAAAAGCCGTTTTTTTAAATAATACGGCACGTTGTTTGAGAAATAAATGACTGGGAATAACTGAAAATAATATTATCAGAATAGGGTTAGGGTCGTATGTGATTGTGTCGTATACAAAACTAGAGAACGAGCCATACCGAAACTAGGAAACTTCCTCGCATTTATTGTGACGCTGCACGTCGTGCATCACAGCAATTACATCCCCGGCTGTGTAATTGTTCTATGTCTTCGTTGGGAATTCCAACGGGAAGCGTTTTTGATTGCTATATGATTGAGCAACCAAATATCTCGAGGCTTGTTGAAAAGAAAGAGTTCCTAGCTTCCACAGCCGTTCGAGAGCTATTCAAAATTTTGAACCTTGATAATTTAGCCTTTGCAGGGAAAAGATCGGACAAAACCCGTGAAATGTTAGTTATAACGTTTGGTACTGGAATGCTCCAAAGTTATTGGACAACTGAAAAAATATATATCTTGTCATCCCGTGACGTGAATACGACACACCGGATTACGTGCATGTTCATGTTGATTTCTCTAGCGTGGTAAAATCAAATTGTCGACTATTCTGCAATTGTTGAGCGAACGACGTAATAGAATTTTCATGGATTTTTACTTCGAATATTTTGCCGTCAAAACAAAATACTCTAAAACTATACTTTCATAAGACACTGGTGGAACATGTGGAACGGGCAGTAAATGCTCAAATATTCGTCCTCCTTTTAAAGTGCTTAGTTAACCCAGTAAACTCTCCTTCTGACTGCCACCGTCTGCATCTCAGTAGAAAAATGTATTAGAAAGTGTTATGATTTACTTTAGAACCTGTATGCAGCACTTTCACTTCAAAAATGAGTGTTCAACTAAGTTCGTTTATATTTATGGGTCACTCGAAATTTTTAAGCAGAAACTTCGATCTATTATGTGTACAGCAGAAGGAAAGAATCTGAATTGTATTTCCAGAAAATAACACCGTAAACATATTTCATACTTTTTTCTTAAGGGTTTATGAGTTATTTTTTCATTCTTAGTTTGAATTAATTAAAAAATAACTGTAAATTTTTGCTCCTGCTGTGTAAAGGGCTTCGGACAAGTCAAAAAAATTATTAATGGTTTTTGATGGCATTTACCATGCGGTGACACGATTTCAAGCGAAAGGTATCCAAACTTTGACCACTAGACGAAAATGAGCTCATGCTCCAAGGTTTTCCAAAATTTTCAAGCGCACGATTTCAACGGATGGTCCGTTGTCGAACATCCTATCCCCAATGATCTACTGATCCAATGATCTAAGTACGTTGAAGTCTCGGAAATAATTACTGGTAGTTTTTAGTTCAACTTTTTATGCGAAGGAGATAAGGAATTACTGCTGCAGTTCAGAACCGAGCTCACTGAGTTCAAAAAAAGACTGCATTATTTTTGTTCTGAGCTACTTCGTCTGAAAACAAGTGATCGGTAATGCACCAGAAAATGATGTAACATTTATATTAGAGTTAGATTATTCGTAGTTTGAGAATTTGTGGTCAAAGCTATTTCTTTTGAATAAAAATGCGCCACTTGAATCTGTACCTGCTTTTCTACATCCTTATCTTACTCGAGCTCTTCTGTGATCGCAATGCGAAAAAAAACTGTGCTGTAAACTACCGTGTTAGAAACACCACGTAGATGACAGTATTTAAGGTTCGAAGTGGTAGAAATCATGCTCGCTATTGTACTCACATGCTTAATCTTATGTGGGGCAATTGCATCCCTAAAGAAGTATTATTTTTTATACATTCTTAGAATCAGTCCGCTTAACTGTACCAGCTTACCTATACCAATGATCAGAGATATTATACATGTACTTGTAAAATTGCTGACAAATTCAAATTTTATTACAGGCTTAGGAATTTTTCAAGTATTCAATAGAATCAAAGGAAAATGAATATACACAAATATTAATGCCTTAACGTGAAACTCTAGGAGATGTTGGAGACGAACTGAAAATAATTTCCTGCGTTATCCAGTGCGACAATAATATTTTGTAGTTCATATTCAATTTATATAACAGATATTTTTCCAGCACAAAATAATTGTGCCCTTTCACTGAACCACTTCGTAGCTGGCAGCAGGCGCGTATAGCAAGATTTCATTTCGAGTTCACTTCACAGAGTTTCAGAGAAAAAATTATAGTTAATAACTAAAGGATCAAGGAATCTCTAGACTCAAAGCTTTAAGAGTTTATATATTCCCTTGACTCTAATATACGGTAAGACAGATTTTCTCAGTACTCAGAGCCTCTCTGGGATTAGAGAGCACGTTGTTTAAATAATTTGATGTTTACCAAACGCTGTTATTTTTTTTAACATAAATAATTTTTACAATGTTATTGTAGACAGTCAATGCCATTTCATTGTCCAGGATTGTGCTTTCTACGCTTCACATTATTGGGTTAAATTATCGAAGAATTTGAGTCTGAAAGTACTCATCGAACTCACGTCTTACAAGAAATTCATTTCATGATGTTCGAACGAGCATTAACACTAAGTGTTGGGGTTGGAAAAAATACTAAATTTTGCTTCTTCATTGGTGATATTTGATAGTAAAAATGTATTCAAAGTTAATCGATGATGTTTGAACTTGCAATAACATCAGGTGTCATCGTTTGAAATATACGTAATTATGCGCGTTGGTTGAAGAGATATTATATTACAACAAAGAAATTTAATCAAAACTATCTGAACCTACCGTTAACACGTTAACTGCGATGAGTTAAACTGAAGTTCAATATTCAATTCAAATTTAAAGTCAATTGTGGTAATCACCTTTGAGACTAGCAAACATTAACTGGATCTGGCCTTTATTAAGCTTTCATTGAGTATTAATATACAATAAGTTAGTGACTGCAGGTGAGTCAGCAGCACTATGAAAATAACCTAAGGGACCACCGGTGGGTCCCTTCGCAGGGAACGTGTTAACTGCGGATTTTCGATCAAAAAATACGCAATTCTGCTTATTGATTAATGAAACTTAATGTCAAACGTGCTATCGATTTGGTACTCACGTCTCTCCTGAGCCTGAGCGAAGTCGTCCTGCGTCTGCAGTGCGGCCGGCGTGGCCTGGACCAGAGCCCAGCACAGGAGCAGGGCGCTCGCTTCCAGGAACAGCTTAGAGGAGTGCATCTGAGGGGAGAGGCATCGTTGTGTCAGTTTGGGGCCATACTAAGTTTATCCTGCTGTTGTGTTATTCACTTTCTCAACGGTATTGTGAAAAGGAATAAGAACACTACTGGTTCCATTCTAACACTGAAATTGGCTTGAAGTTGTCCTACAAACATTCACAGAGGGGTTGTGAAAATGAATAATTATATTAATGTTTGCAGGCACTGTGAGTGCAGAATACTTTTCAAGTTCTCAAGGCAAGTTAGAGAATTGGTTTGTTGTTTTCAAACATAGTTTTGTGAGTATAAAGTACTGTTTCAAGTATTCAATTAAAAAACACAAGTTCACTTTGTTAATCATGAGAAAAGGTTCAAGTTTTACTACAAATCATTTACCTAGAAAAATCTTAAATATTAAGAATGAACGTGAAAAATCAGGCAACTGACTTAGCACTTTTATCTCTCAATGCCATTCATGTTGAAACTTGGCGATTACTCCAAACCCTACCACACGTTGAATATTGCTCATGAAACATTGCTAATACTCGTATTTTCACCAAAAAGCACAGATTCCTCGATAATATATGATACAAAACAGGGTATGAAATCCAAAGCTTCTAACTTTTGAAGTCCGTATTCTCATCCAAGTCTTGCAAGTTACTCAAAATAAAATATTAAAAACATGTTGAGTTTCATAATTCCTTATGTTTTTACGGTGGCTGTTATAAAAAAATCTTACGAATGGTTTTGAGTTAGAGGGTACAAAAACTTTATCACTCTGTCGTAAGGAATGATAAATGCACAACTTATTTTACATAAGAGGAGAAACAAATAAAATTCAAAGTTTTCGAACGTGTGTTGAATATTTTCATTTGCTTACCTTATATTCGTAGTAGAACTCGGTCGAGAAGATATACCGGCACAAGTCACACTTGGACTGTATCCAAGCCGCTGTCTCTCTTGCTTTATACTTTTGGCTTCCCCAGCATTTTCACTCCATCATAACACAATAACAATATTTAAATTTGAAAAATTATTGGCTGCAGTTGACGTTAAAAGGTTCCAGCCATTGGTGAGGAACGAGCAGGTGGACCACGCTTCATTGTGAAGGTTGCATTCAGATGCCTACGCCGCTTTGTGACGCTTGTTTAGAATATGTTATTAAAAATTCTTCTTTATTCATTTTATTGACACTAGACGCATCTTTCTAAAAATTTAAAATGTGAAGATGCATTTCTGACTGTTGTGTGAGCGTCAGTATTTATAACTTTTGAATTTCCAGCCTGCTGCACAGCATCCCAATGTCAGTATTCTGCATGGCATCTATAAAGTAACGAAACCTTACACGAAAGAATTCATGTTCTAAGGCGAAAACCGAGACGTATGAACTATGTAGCCATCCTTACTGAGGAAATTCGTTCGAGATAAAACTTTTCGTCTTTTAAAGCTAAGTCCAAATTCTCCTATATTTTAGTGAATAATGAAGCCATTAGCTACAGCTTAGAGGCACTACAGTTGCTTTTCGCTGAACGTCGTCAAAAACTATTGCATGTGATGGAGAACTTCAACACTTATTTCGAGTCTCTTGTTAACAAAGAGCGGCTCACGCGGCGTCCTGTTTCAAATAGTGCTCTGTGATTAATTCATCTATTCAAAGGGAAGGCTTTCCTAGCATTTGATCGATGCTTCGATGCTTTGGAATAAAAAATAGAGTTGAAGTGGCCGCCATGAAGTGGCTTCAGAACAAAGTTCGCCGAGACGCCTAAATTTTGACTTCGAAATATTCCAGCCATTGGTGAGAAACGAACAGGTGGACCACGCTTCATTGTGAAGGTTTCTTTCAGATGCCAACGTCGCTTTGTGGTGCAGGTTTAGAATATGTGATTAAAAATTTTTCTTTGGTCGTTTGATTGATACTAGACGCATCTTTTTCAGAATTTAAAATGTGAATTTGCATTTCAGAGAGCTATGTAGGAGCCAGTGTTATAATTTTCCAATTTCCTGCGCGCTGCACAGTCAACATCATGCATTGCATTTATAAAGTAAGCAAACCTTACACGAAAGAATTCATGTTCTTTGGCAGAAGCAAGGACGTATAAATTGGGTACGGATCTTTACGGACGAAGTTCGTTCAAGATAAAACTTCTCGTCTTGGAAAGCAAAGTTTGAACTCTCCAATATTTCAGTGAATAATTACATGTTAGAGCTACTACAGGGGCCTTTCTGTGAACGTCGTGGAAGCTGTGTAGCAAGTAATCAATAACTTCATCGCTTCCTCTGAGTCTATTGTTAATAAAAACTGGAGCGATTCAAGAAATTGACAGTGCACTGTGATTGATTCATCAATTCACTGGGAAGATTTTCAAAACATTCGGTCGAGGCTACGGGGCATTGGAATAGAAAATTAAGGTTGAAGTGACCGCCATGAAGTGACTTCGGAACCAAGTCGTCCGAAATGCCTCCTTCAGGCAGACTTTACCTCGCCATAATGCCAAAAGAACTGCGCAGTCATGCATAATAAATTAGCATGCAAATTGTCACACCTAATACGGCTTACCTAATGAAATTCAAACTGCATTAGTTGTTTTCCAACTGATTAGGACGTGTGAAGCCTGACACAATTGGCAGTTCATGTTACACCATGGATTATTGATTTACTCAATACTAGCTGAGGGAGCGACTAGTGCCTCCTATGTCTCCGTTGGCGCTCAAGCGATAAAGAGGACACTTAATTTACCAGAAGTTAGGGTAGCTGGAAGAGGCCACCCCGGAAAACGATTCATCGTACTGGTACTGAGCTCTAGATCGGTTTCTAAGCAATAAAATAACTTTTTTCTGATAAAGAAATGCTGCTTCACGTATGGAACACAAAACTATCAAGTTTGAATTTATAATAAGTTGGATCATTCATTTTCTTAGTAGCACCCACACAAATCTTTCTAGGTTTCGCCTGATACGAATTTTTTACACGTGCCGGGCGTCGTTCAAAGCTTGACATTATTTCTCTCAGCTGTGAAGTCAATTCTATGAAAAATATCGAGAACTTACAGGAAGATTATATCGTGTCACGTTTTTTCTGATTTAAAAAATAAAATGCGTGGTATGTATTTATCTTACACAAGGGTATTTGTTAGCGTTGGCCAGTCCATGCTAGGTCTGAACTAACGTTGTTGCTTGTCTGTAAATATCAAGAAACGGCCCAGAAAACATTTCAAGAAAAAATTTACTAATATTTGAATATTTATCTACGGTTTTTCACAACTTAAGACGTCGTTCAAAGACAAGCGGTTACCCTTCAAAATTTTGTATAATAGATTTTTAGAAATTTGAGATAGTTGTATAGGGATTTTAAACTATTACTTGCATCAGTTACCTTCTATTCTCTTTGATCTAGAAATTATTCTTGGACAAAACAATTACAGTTTAAATTCCGGCTTTCAGATGTTCAAATATATTTGTCGAATATTTAGACAGAGCAACGAAACAAGATAAAACGTTGTCGATATTTCTAGAATATTTTGCAGATAAACTCAGGAGCTGCAACCTATAGCAATTCAACATATGAAATATTACTGGCAATAAAAATCGATGAAAAGCCATCAACTCACCACGAAGGAAATGTCACGACGGTCGACAAGATTTAGGCTCGTTCTCGTTAAATCTTCAGTCTGGTCTTACTCGATTGTGGAGGGCAAAATGTCTCAAAAATTTTCATGAGTTATGAGACGCAGGCCGAGTTCAGCCCTCATGACATATGCACAGGAACTAATTAGAAATGAGTGAACTAAACTAAAGGTCATTTATACATTTATGGTGTAAAATCACGAAAATAGTGAAAAGAACAAGGGAAAATATTTTTTAGTATTAAACTACACTGCACTTGATTTATGAATATTAGAATATATTTTTTTTAATCATTTAATTTCTCATTTTATTAATTAAATTTTTCATCTAAATCACTCAATTTTTCATTTTAAATATTTTATAGTTATGAGTACAAGATTTATTTTATGTTATTCATTCACATGTTCTCAGTCCACTATCGGCGCCAACTATAAATGAGAGAAGAAGTATTTATACGACTGAAAGCATTACGATCAAATAACGCAACATGCTGCAGAACGACCATCGTAACACTGCACAGTGACAGGATATTTCAGTTATTGGCTTGCAATTCATCCATTGTGACATTCAGTGGATCCTTTTTTCGCCCTGAGCAATCTTAATACTCAAATTTATCTGCTCTAAAAATATGAAATTAAGTCCGTCTCTACGAAATTTAACTGAGCAGCTTATAAGAAATATTAACTTTAACCTATTGTGTTGCACAAGCATTTGTTCGATGAATTATCTAATGTTTTAGAAAAAGAAGAAAAGAAAGAAAAATAGTTTATTTCCAATAAAGTACAAACATGAAATGTTGATACATTGATTTTTAAAACAACTTAACATTAACATTCTTAACTGATAATTACACATTGGTATCGTAATACCTGTGTAAAATGTTGAAAAAAAAATGATTGACAGAAAAGCACAACAAAAATTAGTTCCTTTCCTTGCCTAATCTGATTCTGAACTAAGAGAACACAATCCTCGCGACGCTCGCGAACACAATCGCCATCTCGCGAACACAATCCTCGCGACTCTCATTTGAAAAACACTTTCATTGGTGCGCACAAGTATTGAAATAAAAGCGAAAAATGCATTCAAGTACCCTAGCATAGAGACCCTTAATTGCTATTTATACATGGTTATCTTAATACCCATGTTATGTGTTGAAAAAAATGATTTATAGTGGGGCCGCACAGCTCAAATATTCAGAAGAATTGTGCATTTTGTGATAAAAGCACCAAATTTTGCACACTTGTAGAAAGACATATTATGAAGCGATTCGGGTATTTGGCCACCACAGATTTAGCCTCTGAGGGACATGGCAGCCATTTTACAAAATGGCGGCGAGGTGACATTAAAATGGCTACAAGAGGAATTAAAATGGCTATGGCTTCTACATTTGTGGAACGATTTCATCGTTTATGGGGTCTATGGATGCGCCTCACTGCGTACTATAAATGTATGCGACTAAATTTCCGAAATTCGAAATCTTTAGGGAGGAGAAGGAGGTATTTTTCAAATCACTGTGGCTTCTACTTTTATACTTTGGTGACAACTATCTCTGTGCCTATATATGCGACTAATGAGGCTCTACAAAATAGCATGTAACTAATCCTCTTCGGGTGACATAATTACCTAGCAAGCGTAAAAGAAATGACAATGGAATGGTGTATAAAAGAAAGACGAAAGAAATACAAAATAATTTATTCAAGAAATACAAAATTCAGCGTAATACTTTTCAATGAAACATGATGTTACAGTGCTATGATGAAGCACTCTTAAATGTAGTAATGTCTAGTTCTGGGTGCACTCCCTCTCACACAGGCACAGAGCAGTACATTCAAGTGCAGCCTTTTTGCATTTGCAACGATTCACACAACCCATCTTACATTTACATGACAGCAGTTCAGGGCAACTTTGGGCTTCTTGTGGTAATTTTGTCCAGTGGGAATCATGCAGCCTGTCCTCACTTTTGATCCACCCCTAGCTGGTTGCCGCCGGCAGCTCTGGTGCAGGGAGCAACACCTGGCCCCATACATGACCTTCCAGGTAGGCTGCCCTCTTAACGTGCTCTTCAAGGGCTGCCTTAGTTGGAGGAATCAACTCAACATTGTTCTTGCGTGCGAACAGTTTCTTGCGTGCCTTTTCAATGTCTGTGTATGGACTTGTTCTGTCGTACAGGAGGATGACAAATCTCTCAATTGTGTGCAGGACCTCTTCTGGTATTTCACTTGGAGCAGATGACAACTTCAACAGTGCATCGGTCAGCTCCGGCAACACATTCCAGACTGCCCACGCAGTCTTCTTCCCATGACTTGCAAAACTTGACACAGTATCACATCCTGTCAGAGAATGGAACATCGTAAGTGCTTGTGCTTTATCTGACCCCAGTCTAGCTGCTGTTTCATGGGCTGCCAGGTATCGGAACCCTTTTCCAGTTCCAAATGCAATCCACAGTTCATTTTCTGGCTGCAGATGGTGGACAACCGAGACAGCCAACACCACAACATCTGTGTCAACGGTTCAGATCATGATTTTGTTGTGGCCATGGCGGGCTGCATGAGATACATGAAGCATCATTCGACTGTCGGCTTCCTCGTGGGTACATGGGGCCAGCGAAGACAGCTCAGACAGCGGAGGCTTGCTGCAGGCTTCTTCTCCATCAGTGACGACGAGTTGCTTGTCTTTCACGTTAAACCACAGGAGGAGAGCTTCTGACAGGAACTTGAACAGCTGCGTCTTGTTGGTGTCTACTCGAAGAAACTTCTGCCAGTTACTGGGTATTGCTCCTTCTGCTACCACACGTCTGCGCACTCCTTTACCAAGCTTTGCTCTTGCACTAGCTTTGAGTGAGTCAGCTCTGTAGATGTCCCATACCAGGTCCAGGCGTGATGAAGATTGAAACCTTGTAGACATGTAAGGGATAACGATCTCTTGTGCATACTCTCTGAAGTTCTTGCATGCAGTAGGCTTTAGCATCTGCTCAATCGCTGCTCCATCAATAACTAGACTGGTGGTGGGAGGAGCCTCTGACCTTTCATCTGCGATCTCTTGAAAGCATGTGAGTAGGTCACTTTTTGGACCTAAGCGGAGACTCCATCCATCAGACAGTGCTGGAGGGCATGCCTGATTTTCATTGCGAAAGAACTCGTCCAGGTTTCCATCCCTCGTTTGACAGCGGATGTAGAGCCGTGAGAAGAGTTGAGCATTGTTCTTGAGGCAAGTTAGCATATGTTTCTCTTTGCTCACATTCCTGATTGGTTGAGCCTTGAACACTTTGAGCTTAAATTCGGTGAATTGTGTCTTGAACTGGCTTGGTTCTTTCAACAAGGCAATCCCTGACGAAACCCTGGAACTGCTTTAGGCCAATCTCCCTTACCTTTCTGACTGCCTCAATGGCAGGAGAACCAAGACTTTCTTTGTTATCAAGAGCAACGAGGTCTGGGCTGTCTTCCTCAAAGGGGTTCCCGAGCTCTTCCATGACTTTGACTAGTGACCGGACATCTTTAGTGAATGAGGCTTGGACACTGGTCGTCTGGTCATGGTGGCGTATGTTGTCTTCGCTTCCAGAGTGCTGGTTTCCACGTTGAAACTTCTCTATAACCCTCGTCACTTCCGGCTCAGCGATCATCCAACGCCTTAAAGCAGCTGGGTTATCAGTGAGGCCAGCTGCCTCACCATCTCCTTTGATGCAGGCATTGTTCTGTTCGTGGGCCTGGTCAATTGCGATTGATGAGAAGATCTTATTTGTCTTTTGTACCGTGATGCTACCTTCTCGAAACTTTCTGGCTACTTCTGGGTGCCTTTCAGGAAGTTCAGCCATGTCCTTCAAGTGAACCGGAATCCACCTGGCATAGTTCGTGTGGTCCATTGCATGGAACCAACAGGCCAATTCTGTCTGGGCATCAAGGTACATACTGAACGATGCTTGTCGCAGAGAACGTACATACACATTTAACAACTCCAATTGCAACACAATTGACCAATACTGGAACTGGGGATATTCCTCTCCTCTCTGATAGCACCAATCTTCAAAAGAAAGCTGATGTTCTCTGTCATTATCTTCTCTCTTGCAATAATTGTCATATGCTCGATGTTGCAGGATGTGCAGTGCAGCAGAAGTAACCTGATGGGCTCTCCTTGTGCGGGTGACATGAGATGCCGCTGGAAAGACTCGGCTTTTCCAGGTGTGGTAATATCGGCTCGCACCAGTGTCTGCGCCCACCCACTGCCATCCGGCCAGTCTCCCAGTGTTTTCAGGGTAGCCATCTCGATATGGAGACCACCAAACATCTAGACAACCTTATCTTCACCATATTTCTCTGGCCACTTCCACTGAATTTGCTTTGCCAAGGCAAATAGTGGCTGATCGAACGTGATCACTGGTGCCTGTCCTGGATTCAGATGTTCAACAGCAGTCTTCACGACATCTATGGAGTGGCGGACCATGGCCACTGTGTGGGCACTGTCATGGAACATGGGCAGCAGGGCAGTGGGGCTGATTGGTCTAAACTTCTGGTGGCTGACGGCTGGCATGGAAAGCGGCCCAAGAAATGTTCTCGCCTCCCTGATCATTTCCATCTACGACCTGCCTTACATTGTGTAGCCAGAGATATTCTTCCTCAATATGCTTTACTTCTCTGTGAAGTGACGTCACCCTAACAGCAGGGACAGGCACATTCTTGACACTGCTTGTTACAGGAGGGACGTCAGTGTAGTACTGTGGCAGCTGGCGGATGAACGTGCTTGCATTCCCAGATCCACCAGTTACGACAATAGTTCGATCCACACCTTCTCCCATGAAACTGGGATGTTGGATCAATGAGATAGCTGTGGCATGGAATGAGGACTTCGCTGTTGTTGAACTCGGATTGTGATCTATATTATCTACGGCAGCAGTAGTAAAAACTTTTCCACGCATCAAGGGCGGGCAGACAACTTGCTCCAAGTGAAACTGCTCGCAGACACTGTTCACCATCTGCGCTGTGAGGCGGAGGACACGATCATACGAGATACTCAGGCCAACGTGTGCCAACCTATCCACCAGTTCCTTCTTGCGCGTGTGGGCGTGTAACATATGACTAGCATATTATACAAATTTTAAATTATGAATGCATAAATATATAATACAAATTAATATAAATACATAATGCATAATTAAGAGCACATTATACAAATGGTCTATGGATGCGCCTCAAAAATGTTAGGTTGGTGGGGTGGGGGGGGGGGGGGGGGGGGGAGGGAGGGTTGACCCCCTCTAAATATTTTGAGTTCCGGAAATTTAGTCAATAGGAGGGAGTATTTAGAAAAAAATATTTTGAAAAATATCCCCTTCTCCCCCCTAAAAATTTCGAATTTCGGAAATTTAGTCACATACATTTATAGTACGCAGTGAGGCGCATCCATAGACCCCATAAACGACGAAATCGTTCCACAAATGTAGAAGCCATAGCCATTTTAATTCCTCTGGTAGCCATTTTAATGTCACCTCGCCGCTATTTTGTAAAATGGCTGCCATGTCCCTCAGAGGCTAAATCTGTGGTGACCATATATCCAAATCGCTTCATAATATGTCGTTCTACAAGTGTGCCAAATTTGGTGCTTTTATCAAAAAAATGCACATTACGTTAGCTATGCTGCCCCACTACTACGTATTTTGATCGTAAAGGCCACGAGTAAACTGAACTACATTAAAAAGTTTTCACAATAACTCGACTATTTTTTTCTGTTTTCGTGTGCAGTTCATCCGAACTTCATAAGCAGAACGATTACTGGTAGCCACGTTGCGGCTTGACCGAAGAAGGATTCTGTAAACTACTCGACAAGTGTAAAGAAGGCGACAAAATTTGTTATACCCGGAGCTCATTTTCAGACGAAGCCCGAAAGAGACTGACAGCTAACGCCAAAATAGCTAAAGTTAACCTACAGTGGGGAACGGCGTCGTAAGATGCTCGTAGTCTTGCACCGCAGAGGAGGCAGTCTTGCACCGCAGAGGCAGTCTTGCACAGCAAAGGCAGTCTCGCACCGCAGAGGCTAAAACTAAACTATTTTGAAATAGGCGCGCGTGGTCAACCTAAAGTGTCGCAATATATTCAATACTTTTTCAAGCCTTTAAATATCGATTCTTCCATATTCTATTATCTGCTTCGTAAAATAAGTACGAGTTACGTGTTCCAGCCTTTTTGGTGATAAACGTTAGACTACAAGGTTATAATCTCTATACCTAGACGGTTATTAAATCAGTAACTTACTTCAGTTGCTTTTTTTTTCTCACGAAATCATTTTCATTAGAAAATTATTCAGTTCAATCAGACTGTGACACACCGTTGGCAAAATTCATTAAAAGTTGTCTATGAACATTTAAATTTTCAATTTCAAGGAAATGATTCCCTGTGCTGCACGGGTGGGGATGATTGTGTATTAAACTGGACTAGAGTACACTGGACTATGTTGAACTTTTTCACAATAAATTGACTACTTGTTTTTCTGTTTTCGTGTACAGTTCATCCGAACTAGAAAAGCAGAACGAATTATGGTTGCCCCGTTGCCGACTGAGCGAAGAAGCCTTCAGTAAACTCCTCAATGAGTATAACGTCTAACTATTTTTTGTGCCCCGAGATCATTTTCAGAGCCGACCTAAGAGAGACTAACAGCTTCTACCGGAATAACTAATGTTACCCTCAGGTGTGAAATGGCGTCGTAGACGAACGTCTCCGTAACAAATAACGCTAAGCCGCTCTTGTCATTGAAAATGCCGCTTTTATCATTGAAAACATAGCACTTGTTAATACCAGCCTACCTATGACCAAAAATCTACTTTTGTCATTGGAAAAAATGGTATAACTGATAATACAACACTTTGACTCTAGTTTTAAAGAAATTATTTGCTTGTCTGAGCTCCTTGCAAATTGTGAAATCGATCTGCAAATCAAAAAGTTATTTATATATAGCAGATGCTATCTCTGTTGAATGCGCTACGATTTTAGTGAACATTTGACTTCCTAGGAAATTTAGGGTCGATTTTCTTGCTCGAGTAAAAGAATGACTTCTGTTACGCGGTCAGAAACCCTTTTAGTTGCACCAAAAGGCAAATACTTTATAAGAATTCTGAAAGAGTTTTTAATGTACGAGAAAGAATGACGAACCTTTGGTACTTCTCTGTATCAGGTTGTTTGTGGACTACGGCTGTTTACGACCATCAAGTGATCATGTACTTAGATCAGTGCTAATTAAACGTTTTTAGGAAACAATTTTGGTATTCGAACTGCCTATCTTCTTGTGATGGGCGCGCGTTTTAATCACTTGACAACGGTTGTTAATTACACCGGGTGAGAGTGAAATTTAATTATGAACTCAAATTCACCCAGGCTTATATTCAACAATAAAATGAATTAAATGTATATTGTAAAGAATTTGTACGTTATTGAGAATATAATTAATGGAGTCGGGACCACATATGCGTATCATCGGAAAACATCTCAACTTTGTCTAGTGTCTAAAGCACTTCAACCGTATGATTCTATCTTAAGCACAGTAGCTTCCCAACGGAGCAAGCCGACAACAAACGATCCGCTTATGTATCCTACATTAAAAAAACAGTTTATGATCACATTTTGAAGTGTTTACAGCAGTTTGTTCAAAAAAATGAAAAAATAAAACCCTTACAGCAGTCCATACATGAATGCCTTAGTCTGACCATTATTTCAAGGAAAGAATTGAAAATTCAAACTAAGGGGAATGTGAACGATGAGAATTGGTTGTGTCTTTATACAATGTGCTGAATATTCATATGTATGATTCAGTATTTGCAAATACGAGAAAGCAACATTCTTCTTAGAAATAGAGTAATAAATAAAAATCCAGCATGAATGTTTCAGTGATGGCTTCCAGTAACAGTGCTTTCGAGTGTGAAATCTGAGATGAAGATGTGCACAAACCCCTTGTGTTGTCATGTGGTTATTCCTGTTGTCTCGCTTGCCTAATACAAATAACAAGTACGGACGACAGCAAATGCCCGAATTGTAGAATTCTGATTACGCAGACGTTGAATCAACTGGCCGTTAACTATGCCTTGATGACCTTCAAGGAGAAAGTTTCGTTGTCCTCACTCCCTTTTAAGTCTGCTGAGTTCAGCAGGAATCACGGGTGTCAGGCACTGTCAGCTCGAATATTTCTGCGTGGACTGCTTAGATTTCGGCTGCTGGAAATGCAGCAGAGACATTCATTTCAATCGTTGAGTCGAGTCTTTTGACGACATAATGAGTGCCGTTTCTGTGGCGTATGCTAATACCGAGTTATGCCAGAAAATTCGACGATAAACTGACGGATTCAAAGGAATTTCTTTGATCCGAACAAAGATGTTGGAGTTACATGAACACCTGAAGAAATATGAAATAGAATTTGAATTCTGGGATGGCTTCGACAAGTCTCAGAAACGTCTGCGGCGAAAGATCTAGTAGAAACATGGGATGTGCTGATATCGAACCCTGTAGAAAAGGACAAGAAAACATTGAAAGAAATAGTGCGTCTGTTGAATGAGAGGAAGATTTGTTGCACTTTGAAGAAAAACCGAGTTGAATAACATGACCACCGACCTTTAGTCTTGTTTGAGCGTGGGACGAGCGGCATAGTTTCAAATGATCGATGCTCTAACTTATTGTTATTGCTTAAAATGTCCATCATTATAATTTGTACTAATTATGTTCACGATATCGAACTAACATTCTTCAATGATATTTAGATGTGCAGTGTCACTGGGCTGACATCTTAGTGTAGTTAAACCTGATAAAATAATATGTGGTGAAATTTTTTTCTCTGAAATGGTTGAACGTTCTATTAAGGTTGCGGGGTTTGAAAAGTCGATATTTTATATTGTAATGTACGTGAGCCACATCACACTACAATTCAATTTCAATCTAATTTAAATCTTTTAAATGCCGGTACATGCGAGAAAACGATCCATTCGAATATGAAAGCTCAATCAGCGCAGAATCAAATAGTTGTAGTCGCGAGCAAGCATAGTAGTTGTTCCAAGGGGAAAAAGGCAGAAGCCCTCATCCTAGGGGTGTTTTTAGCGTCGAAAACATTGGCCAGCAACACTTATAAAAAGAAGTGTTTTCGGAACAGTTATCCAACCGAATATTGGTTAATTTTGGTTTACTGAATCAAAATTTGCCACTAAATTTCTATTTAGCTGATTATATTTGAAAATATTAGGTAATATAAATAAGCTCCTCAAGGAAAATTTAGCACCTTCTAATATGGGGAAAGAATTACATAAACATGAATGATAACGGCTATTCTGAGCGGCATTGAGTCTATTATTCTCCTAATGTACTTTTGATCGCTTTCAAACGATTTTTTCATTAACTGATCCGTTATGCAGCCACAGGAAGACGATGATTTTCACGACGTCTGATTCATCATTCTAGGCGGTCCCACAAATTTCATAATGCGTTCATCCATGGGGAGTTTGCTGGTAAACCTGAACGCCTGAGATGTCCCTAATGACTGCCCTGCATATTAATGATAGTTATAACCCAATGCACCCAAGGTTAACATCCTAAGCGATAGACATTGTAAATTTTGTTTAGCTTACAGCTCAACGTAACGATGCTGATTAACGAATACCTATACAAAACGACCTTTTTTTGTATATAATAGATAACACAGCCCAGAACATGACAAATTCTCCTCCTCGTTGTCTTGCCCAGTGCCTAAAGGCCCAACACGACGCCAGGCATCATTACTAAGGAGACATAATCATGATTCTTCAAACCACACGGCACTTCTTCACTCGTCTTCAGCTTTTAGCTCAGTTCAAACGAGTGGTTTCATGGCCGGCTTCAAAGCCGGTATGCAAAAAATTAATTCAGAACCAGCAGAAGAGGAGCTAGCTATGACGTTTTACAATAGTTTTATTCTTGATGCAAAACGATTACAGTTAACAATTCAAGACACGTGACAACTTGTGGCTTGAATAGTCGCATGAACCGGATTTCTTCCACGGTTGGTAGATCCTCATTGAAGTACGGTATGAAACGCCTGCAAATTTCGCTTTCTTCACTGGGTGTCCCTTAGCCCGACAAATACCCTCTTCTTGCTCTTCTAAGGCCTCTCGCTTTTGTCCCGTCACAGTAGTGTAACTAAGAAAGCGAACACAGCTTTATAAGCTAAAAAGATTGAAGTTCAGCATTTTGCATTATCTCAAAATGAAAAAGAAAGCATGGACAGTAACTCTAAAATTATCCACTATATTTTAATCAAACAAGAAGAGAGTTTACAATCCAATCGTTTCGACCTCTAAGGTCATCTTCTGCATCTGGAAAATTGTTGAGTAACATTAGTCCATTCGAATAACATCAGATATTTATAAAGCTTTTTGTATTGGATCGGAGGATTACGTGTCGTTTAATACTGGCTTGTCTCACACGATAAACATGCGATTCTACAATAGAGAGATCTATTCGACTAGATGCGGTAGCAAGAACCTTAAAATCGTCAAGCAAACAGGGAAGTCGCACCTTTCTGCGTGAGAGCGGAGAGCAGAGTGAGAAGCAGTCTTTAGATTAGAGGCATGTTCGTTCGATAGCTCCGTCCGGCATGCTCTGCTACACGAACGCGAAAGCATCTTGTAGATTGCCTGACGTATTCAGACGGACATTGTGCGCAACTGTACTTGTAAACAATGGAGGAAGCATAGCCTTGGGTAGCTTATCTTCAAAGTTTAAAATTGACAGTACCCTGTGAGATTGCTGTGATTCAGTAAGATTGCTCTGAAATCAATGTTTATAAAATGATTCGATAACCCTGAAATGACCTCTTTCTTCAACTTTTCCAATTGGTTGCCGAAAAAAGGTAAAACAAAATAAAATATCTTTTTAGGGGCAGTAATCAATGGAGTCCTGTTATAAAATTGACCATCGAGAAACCTTCTAGTTGAATGTTTTACACGCCTGGATGGGAAGCCGTTATTACAAAAATTTGTAGTCAAAAATTCGATTACAATCGAAAACTTCGAAAACTGAAGAAAATCATACCAAAGCCAGTAAATGTCTGCTTACGAAAGACATATGTTTGAAATTTTCCTTCCCTCCGCGTTATCTGAGTGTCCAAAAACGGGAGACAGTTATTAGTTTCAACCTCCATCGTAAATTTAATATTGGCATGCTTGGAATTCAGGTAATTTAAGAATAGGTTACAATGCGAACTACTGCGGAAAAGTAAAAAAGTGTCATTAATGTATCTCATGTAAAAAAAGGTCTAAAATTCTCAGGACAAGCCTCAATCCACTCTTGTTCGTAGTGACACATGAAAATATTTGCAAAAATTTGCCCCTGAGGTAGGCCCATACCAAGCCCATGTAGTTGTTCGTAAAACTCATCGAAAACAAAAAACGAATTTATAACAGAACATTGCAACAAAGTTTTGAATAATTCCCTGGTTAGGCCAAGAACTAGTTGGGACTTTGCGAACAGGTAGTTTAGACATATTTCTATAGTTTCGTGCAGCGGTATATTTGTAAATAAAGAGTCTGCATCAAGAAAAAATTATTATTATTGCAGGATGGTAAATCCACGGAATATACAATTATACGAAAAATTGCCCGTTCATTTTCGGAAGTAACGTCAGCGACATTGCTATGAAAAGCACAAAACGTTCAAGTTAAGGGCAACAAAATTAATAGCTCTTCAGAGCCGGACTTCTGGTAGATCGGCGGGCGTAAATTTTCAATTTCAACAGCAACAATAGCATCAGGTTTCACTATGTTTAGTTTCAATTTACGAACAAATTGGAGGACATTTTTGTATATCTTCACAAGCTTTGCTAACGAAGAAAATTTATTGAGTGGCACCAAGTGGGCATTAGGGTAATTTCGCTCTGTAGTGAAAAAATTCACTTTAGCTTTTATGGTCGACTTACACTGAGTACCTTCTTTCCAGGCGTGTGTGTCGTTTCCGGGGAAGACCTGAGCTTCCAACTCGTCAACAGATTTGCTGGCGACACGAGGCAGCACCAAGGAGAAGCCTGGGTCAGAGGAGGAAGCACTCTCATGGATGAAGGTAGGACCTAGGTAATATTTAGAATTGTTTAGTTGTTTAGCACTAGTAAATCGAGTAACATAACCTGCAAGGTTTTCTGTCTAGCGGTGAACCTCAAATTTGTAATTTTTTTATTACAGAGATTGTATCTTTTGCAGTTTGTTCAAGGTAAACACGTTTCTCTTCGACATTTTCTCAAAATCAATGTAGAAAGATTTGATCCAGTGCAGAGCCACCATGCTGTCTGTAAGAGAGACAATGACGTTATTTTCATAGGAGACATTGTTTTGCTGCCTATAAAGTTTTCAAACTCATCAAGCAATGCAGCCGTCCCCAGATGCACTGCTGCAAGTTCAAGGACAGGTAAAGTTCAATTGCTTATTATAATATATATATATATATTATTATATTATAATATATATTGTTATAATATTATTATAATGATATATTAAATATATATTATTATATATATATATATATATATTATATTATATTGACAATTTTAGACTAACTGAACTGGACTGTTGAGTAATTTTTCTTTCATTTTCTGCTTTGATGAATATGACATAGCTATACAAGCTAGTCGAGGCATATGTGAAATCAATAAGAGAAAATTTACTTGTACGCTAACCGAGAGATCTAGGAACTGGGGGACAGTTGGAGGAATTCACCTGCTTGGCGATAAGACTACACTACCCAAGTAGGTTCTCAGGTAATTTGGAGTCCCATTTCAATTTTTTGTCAGACTGTAGCTTGCGGAAGAAGACTCTGTCTCTGTTGAGAATTGGGTAATAAATGTTGAACACATAAATTTAACGAATGGTTCAAAGAATAATTATTTTCTTCTAGTTTCTGCCTTTAGGTCAAGTTTTAGCGCGAAAGGCCGTAGGGTGTCAGCTTCCCAGTCCCAGGTCATGCCCAGACGTTTGAGGTCCTAGGGAGTTACTGAGTCACTTTCCTCATCGATCTTTTGCTGCAAAAATTGAGAGGTTGTCGTGGATTTTTGCAAAGGAAACTGATACTCGCTGAACACCTTTGGCAACGAATCGTAGGAAAGGTTCAGTTTACTTTAAGTCATTAGTTGAATAACCACCGTAATCCATGTACACCATGCCGTACACACCTTTGCGCAGCTCTGACAAGAAAGGATCGTCATCTGGGTTGTCCAAGATAAATATTTTGTGGAGAGCCAACTTTAGTAAAGTGGGGCTCGGACTGAGATCAATAAGTCTGAGACCTTTGTAGGCAATGGGCGTCAAATCGTTCTTTAGTACATTCTTAAACCATTAGAAACAAAGCCTTAACTGCATGATCAGAAAAGCCTGTTGTATATCAAGCAGAAACGCCTGTTTATTTTTTCGATAGAGTTTTTATCAACAACTAGATGGGCTTGGGGTGGGCTTACCTCTGGGGCCAACTTTTGCAAATATTTATGCGTCACTACGAACAACAGTGGCTTGAGTCTTGTCCTGAGAATTTTAGACCTGTTTTTCACAAGCGATACATTGCTGACACTTTTTACTTTTCCGCAATAGTTTGCATTGTAACCTATTCATACATTACCTGAATTCTTAACATGACAATATTAAATTTAGGATGGAGGTTGAAACAAATGACTGTCTCCAATTTTTGGACACTCTGATGCCGCGCAGGGAGGGAAAATTTTAAACATCTGTCTCTCGTAAACAGACATTTACTGGCCTAGGTATGAGTTTTTTTCAGTTTTGATAGTTTCCATTTTAAACTTCATAGCATTAAGACTTATCTACGTAGAGCTTAAAGTGTGTGTTCAACTTTTGCTACCTTTCATAATGAAATCGAATTTTTGACGAAATATTTTTGTAAGAACAGCTTTCCATCCAGGCTTGTCGAACATTTATTTAGAAGGTTTCTCGATTGTCAATTTTATAACAGGACTTCATCGATTACTGCTCCCAAAATGCTATTATATTTAGTTTTGCCTCTTTTCGAAAACCAATCGAAAAAATTGAAGAAAGAGTTCATTTCAGTATTATCGAAACATTTTCTGAACATTGATTTCAGAGGAATCTTACTGAATAAATACAGGGTACAGTCAATTTTAAACTATAAAGATAAGCTCCCCAATGCTATGGTCTTTTCCATGGTTTACAAGTACAGTTGCGCACAATGTGCGTCTGAACACGTCGGGACGGTTGGGCAATCTACAAGATCCCTTCGCGTTCGTGTAGCAGAGCAAGCCGGATTGAGCTATCGAATGAACATGCCTCTAAAGACTCAGTGTCAGTGTCATAGTTGCCACTCTAGCTATAAAATAGCAAGATATAGATAGTTTTCGTTCAACCTAGATATCGAATTTGGTATTCATGCTAATTGCTATAACTCTAGATAGTTTTTAAAATATCCTAGATAGTTTCTAGCTAAAAGCATCAGTAATAAGTTGGAAGCTGAAATGCGTTACATATGACAACAGTTGAGACCGTATATTCCATGTTTGAAAGGCGTTCAAGAGTTGTTTGAGCGTCGTTACTCGTTTAGTCACGCGAGTCTGTACGAGAGATTCCGCGGGAAGTTAGTTGGACTTGGGATTAGTCGGCACTCGGGAACATCAGTGATAAATTTCTCAGTTGTTGTCAGCTTGTGTGGATACTTGTTTGTGATACTGTGACTCTCGTGTAAATACGTAATTTAGCCTGGCACAGTATTCAAGATATGGAAATAGGGTCAAACTATATAGGTTTTAGCTGTGAAAGTATAGAAATTTCATTAACTAAACATGCTACATAGCTTTCATTTACTGACCGTACGTAATTCATTGGGAATTCAAATTAGTAAATTCAGTTAACGGACCTGATTAAACGCTGTAATTCAACAGTTCGCTAACTAATTTACTAGGTATGAATAGGTTCTTTATTTGATTATATTTTTACTTTCATGATTTATGATCTTCATTTTCATGATAAAATACGTATTATTGGTAAGTATCGGTAAAGTATCGGCCGGATTTTGCCGATACCGATACCAGTAAAAATGACCGATACTGCCGATACCGATACATCGGTAAATGACTACACTCAAGGTCACATGAAAATGCATTGCACTAAGTGCTCGAATAATTTTCAGAATGTGCTCTGTCCTCATTATGGGAAAAAGCCAAATAACAAATTTAGTTGGTTATTGGACGAATCAAATGATTTTTCAGTTACAAAACTGTTCAGAGTTACAATTATATATTTCAGTAATGACCTAATAAAGTTGAATCGACCTACTTTGGACTGAAACAACTGGATTAATGTGATGCAGATAGTATTGTCACAGTACTTAATGAGAGTTATTCATTTTTGTGTTTAGCTATTTTTCTGGATTATGTTTTATTGAATCTAGCTATTTCTGGCTATATCTGAAAACGATTCTAGAGGCTTTAGCACAGACAAATGTGGCAATCCTGGTCAGTGTGTCACTCTGCTGTCCGCTCTCACGCAGAGAAGTGTGACCTCCCCGTTCGCTCAGACAGTTTGAAGGTTGTTGTTACCGCATCAAGTCAAATAGATCTCCGCATTCTAGAATCGCTTTTTATCATGAACGACAAGCCAGTTTTAAACGACACGCAATCTTCCTATTCATTACAAATTGCTTCCCAATTTTCAAATGTTTTAAAGTAGACTTATGTTAAGGGGAGAGTACCCCTTTAGGAAGAATATCTTTGATATTGAACCAAAAGCAATGAAATTTCGTATACTGATAGGAAATAGAATTTGGAATCATATATCATTAAAAAAATTCGATTTTCTTGCAAGAAAACGAGATATTCATGGAAACGAATTTTTGTGGGAGGGGTTCAGAATGCATTTTTTCTGACAGTTTTGAGTATTAGTGATGATTTTGGTGTCATTTGATGCGGAAATATTTGTAAATTCCAAAAACCAACATGTTTTTCTCAAAAATTTTAGCTTGGAATGAAAAAAAACACAAAAAATCCAAGGCTCTTAATCTTTCAAAAACATATGTAGTTCATGACGTCACAACTCTTAATCGAGAATGAATTTCGAATCGCCAGTTTGGTTTTTGAAATGTACACGTCTTTTTGCATTCAATGATACCAAAATCATCACTATAGCTCAAAAACTGTAGGAGGAGATGCATTTTGATACCCCACATTCCCATCCTCTAAAATAAGGCAAAGCCGGTAAAAAAGAAACAAAGAATCTCAATTTTTCATTATAATTAGCATTGGTTGGATCAGCCAGGACTCCTGAAATCATTATACGGTAATAAAGAGAAATAGAAGATGACATAGCAACGTCGCGCCGTAAAGAAATTGCCAAGGGGGAGGTGTAACATGATTTAATACCCCTTCCCCTCCTCCCCCCCAGTCTTCAAACCCCCGTGCCGCGCGAACGAGCGAACGTACGTACCTAATTTTTGTACAGGATGTACCTGACATCTTACCCTTCCTATAGCAGCAAAAATCAATATCTCAAGAAAATACACCATTCTGGGGGTATTCTCCTCTCAAAGAACAATTTTTCAGTTGCTGAAGATGACCTTAGACTAGAGGTCGAAACTTTCAATTTTTTAATTCTCATGTTTGATTAAAATATAATGGGTTATTTGAGAGTTACTGTCCTTGCTTTTTTATTTATTTTGAGCTGTCTAAACTAGCGTACAGCACGAACACACGCTCGACGCGCAGGCTCCCTATGACAGAGCTGTTATGGGTACTGAGAGCTTGACACAGAGTGGCAGAGTGCTGCAAGGCTGCATGGCCGCTGACAGCCTTGAGCTCTATTCGCTTGAGAGAAAGACTCCTGGAAAAAACTGACTGCAGCCTCCAAGCGCTGCCATGCAACGGCACTGCAACAGTTTATTGTTTGATGCTTGTTTAACTTCGTATTTGAAGGCGCTCGCCGCTGTAGATTCACTGTAAACGCCCGCTGCCGACGTTTTCGCTTGTGACGATTCTACGCGATTCCAAATCGCCTCTAGAGATGAAAAATCATACCGTAGACGGACACTGTTTTTCACACTGACACTCGGTAGGTGCTTCAGCGGTAGAATTTTATTATTATAACAATTTCTAGCTCTTTAGTGGCATCATATACAGCGACCTGCTTACTGAGAGAACTGCCCTCCAGTAAAGTTGGGTGAAACATAGTAGCATTGCTTCGAAGTTGTTCGTTGGAGACTCAGACGACGAAACTGAGGATGTTGTGTGGCTCTCCCTTAATTCTCTGCAGGTTTTTTTCTTCTTCTCTGCTATCATAATCTTCCGCTGAGACGTTACACTTCGTGTCTTCACTTGATGATATGCACAAAATCTTCATCACAATATCTTCTTACTTCTTGATTTTATCTTCTTATTTTCTTCTGTGCACTGCGGTAACCACGTCCTGGCCACCAGTATGGGCGGATGTATGTGCCACCGGTGTGTGGCGGCCGCGGATTGGGCTGATAGGGTTGATGCAAACGCTGGACCGACGAGACAGGCTTTATGTTGTTACGAGTTTTGCGGGCTGTGCTGGTGCGGTCTGAGGGAAGTCAGACGTTATAATACGCCTTCAAGAATGAGCCGTATGTACTTCTAGGCTCACAAAATGGGGTAAGTGGGTCAAACGCACACACGTGCTGCCCACTTCTAATGAGTAAAAAATGGATTTTTAATGATAAAAAATTGCTTTCCGAACTGCTGAAGATATTCTGAGAGCACAAATCACCAATTCCTTATTTCGTCCCAACGAACACTAAAACCTACGAAGAGTACCTCGTTTAAACGAATCCCTTACGCGTAATGAACGAGACGTTACGCGTAGTGTGGTTGTTTACGTATTTTTGTTGTTAACATGGCCATTTTTTATAGTATGATCAAGCTCTTAACCATGGATAAGTTTCTCAAGCGAAAAGCTGATTGCGACGAAAGTGATTCCCCAAAACTGAACATAAATGTACTTCTGAATCTATTGAATCAGCTCCAATTAAAAAGGTGAAAGTTAGCAGAATGTACAGTGATAATTATTTAAACTATGGATTTAGCTAGACAGGTAATGATGACATACCTACCCCACTGTGTTTTGTGCGCGGCCAGACTCAGTCCAATGAAGCAATGGTGCCAAGTAAATTAAAATGGCATTTCAGTGTAAAACCCCCGAGTCTTCAAAATGAAAATGTTAAGTATAAAACCCCTGAGTCTTCAAAATGAAAATGTTAAGTATTTTGAAAGGTTGTTGCAATCAAATGCAAATCAAAACAGACTGTTTCAGAAAAAAAAGGTTTGTCTTTAAGTCGCATGTCCTTGCCGAAACAGTAATCTTACCTGCGTGCAAAGGTTAAAACTATTGTTGGCGCCGTCCATGCTTCTTAAAAGCTAGTTAGAAGAATTAACCCAGCGCAGCAGAGCTAGGTCGATTATCTAGGCGGCAGAAGCGTGACAGTCGGCCAGCGAATAGTTCGCTACTCAATTGTCTTGTTTGTTTCTAGGTATATTTTGATCGATCATACTGAGACATATATTGATGTCATGTGCATATTCATTTATTTTGTGTATTACCGATTTACTTAGATTTATTCTTTATCCTTCCAGACACCTCGCAATTCCTCAATATTTTGAAACTTGCCATTGCTATTGTTTGTGCTACCACCAGTGCTATTGCTACCGTTAAAAGACTGTAATCATGTTTAGTTAATGTTCCCTGAAATAAATAAAGAAAGCGCACAACGGGCTAGTGTCAATTTGTTGAACCACATGGTAAAGGGAAGTCTATTCCTCAATAACTTAGTAGGCCAGAAAGAGAGCCTACAGCCATGCGTGGCGACAATGCTGAAAAGTAAATTAGTAAAATCCCTCTTCAAACAGCACAATTTACACAAGAATTCTCGACCTGTCAAATATCATCGAGGAAATCATAGCAGGTAAATTTAAAAACAGATTGTTTGCGTTACAAATCGTGAATCTACTGACATCAGTAATTATCTCCAGTTAATTGCATTCATACGTTTTATTGTTAATGATGTCATAATTAACCAATTTCTTTGCTGGAAAAATTAATCCACAACTGCTGAAGGCCAATATGTTTTTAATATATTTCGGCATACCTTGAAACGCATGGCTTATGATGGGACGCGTGTGTGGGTGGGTGTACTGATGTAGCACCCTCTATGGTGGGTTCAGTGAAAGGTGTCACCTCTTGAGTGGAGAAAGTTAATCCTGGCAACGCGCGAACTCATTGTTTTTTCAAAGAGATGTACTGTTTTCAAAAATAACTCAAAATGAACTGAAGAATGTATTAAATCAAGTCATTGAAATGGTAAATTACATTAAAACGTGGCCCGTGAAGACCAGAATATATAAGAAGTTATGCAAGGATATGGATTCTCAACACATTCGCCTGCGGTTACACACAGTAGTACGATGGCTGTCCAAAGGAAAAGTGCTTTCACGTATGAATATACTTTAGAAAGAAATTCTCTCCTTTTTTGAGAATGAAAAACATGATCGATTTTGCAAATACCTTACTGATGACTTGTGGATGTCCCAAGTTTAGTATTTAACAGAGAAATTTAGCCGCCTAAATTTTTTGAAACCGGAATGCAAGGTAAAAATGAGAACGTTTTAACTGCTACTAATAAATTGGTTGTTTGTAAGAAAAAATTGTGTGGAAGATCAGAATTAACTCAGGCAATTTGGACAGTTTACCGTTAATTCGGAAAACCTGCAATAAAGAGATGATTCCTATTATTAATGAACATCTTACATGCTTAGCAAAGAAAATTGATGAATACTTTCCCTCCATCAGCATTGATGAGTATGTTTGAATTCACAATCCCTGCGCAGATTTTGCTTTTCCCAATCCATATTATACGGTGGACAAAACTGTGAACTTCGGGTGCGAGAGATGCGCTCTCTTCTTCGAAGTCCTGGCGGCCGCCGTCACCAACACACTGCAAAGCTATTTAAGGGGCTTTCGCACGATCAGTTTTTCCGTCAGTCACACTCACACTCAAAGAGTGTGGTCAAAACACTCGCGTTCACACGTACGTTCCCGTGATTGAAGTGGCGCGTCACTGGCAAGCTTGGCAGTGCTTAAACTATGCGTTGTCGGGAGAGGTGCATTTTAGTCAAAGCAAGCATACTCATCGGCTTTGTAGTTATAAAGAAGAAACACCGCAAATAGATAGTGGGTAAAAGATTGGCTGGCTAAACATCCAGAAAATGGGAGTTATAACCGGATTTGCAGAGAGTAGGGTTAAATATCCAAATTTCGTTCACTAATCGCATTCCTCTTTCCTTTTTTCCGTTTTGAATAATTTAGTCACACCAAATCTAAAAAATACCACAACTACTGCGAACGTAATAATCTACTTTATAATAACTTCAAGTGCAGGTAATATTTTTTGCTATTTCTGTACAGTTTTGAATGTACCAGCACATAATAGTACAGCTCGTAAATTGATTTTTTTTATTGAAGAACTATATTCATTCATTTTCTGGCAACATAGTGAAAAGGGTATAGAAATAAAAATTGAAATCTTGCGCACTTTTTTTTAGAACTCTATGATAGAATGCACACGTAAATCTGGCATCCGCAAGCAAATATTATAAAATATAATGAACCTCTCAAAATACTGCGTGATAATATCTAATAATTCATGTGAATGTGACAGCGGTTCGGGTAAACTAATAAATGTTTAGATTTATTTCAGGAAACATTTCCATGCCGAAATTAAATGTTAAGGAGAATTCATGGAAAAGTTTTTTATTTTATTTGAAAATGCCGGACAAATTGTTGAAATCGCACTTCGGCTAAATATTTAATTTTTTCATTCTAATAAACGAAAATAGTATACATTTTCAGTATTTCCTAAGTGAATATTAAATAAGATTGGATATCCTTTGTAAATGGCGCTGACACTACAACAGGACGAATGCATTATGATATGTTTGTAAAAAATAAACTATTGTTCCCCGCACCTCTGAATCCAGGTGTTATCCTCTGCTAAAAAATAGATTTTTGGAAGCAAATGCTCTAAATTCTTTCCAAAACTATTTTTGAAGCGTATTAATTTTTTCCTTCAGCCCATTCTCATGTAAACTAATATTGTGTTGATTCATTGCTTCATTAACATATTTAAGCGACTTGCTTCTTATACCTCTGCTCTTGTATTCGCTGCTTTGTACTTTCCACAAAGCAGGCTGTTCACGAAAATAGCTAATTAATTATTTAGGCCAGGCTGAGACCATTTACCACGGGAGAGCGATTACAACCATCCTTACTAGACGCCGGGTGGGCGAATACTGACACGCAAATAGAAACAAACAGGGTTTCCACGCAAGGCGACTCTAATTACCCTAGCTGAAGGGTGTTGATTACCCCAGATTACCCTAAAACAGCTAATCCTGACCTATGATCTATTAATGAACTAAAAGGTAAATGGACTGGTTTCCGGAGCTCTGTCAGTATGAATAAGTCCTGTGTTACATCTGCATGAGCGTCAGGAGGGAAATCCATTCGAACGACGTTAGAATGCTGGTTTGATATCCGGACGATATCACGTACAAGATGTTTGCCAAAAACCTGTCGAATTAATTTTGATGCCCGCTGTTTTCCAAAGCGCCCTTTTTCCTGCGACTCCTGATCTGGGAACATTGTTTTCATCAAACTAAAAGAGGCTCCCACAATGAGATAGGTGGTGCTTAGCTAAAAATGCACAAACTTGCAGTTCCACTTTACGAGCACGATTTTCGAGAGGATCATTGGATAGCACGTGGCTGGCAATTGATGGTTTTTTGTCACCATGGATTGTTGTTTGTGTTGCTGAGAGCATGTGAGGCCAGATCTTCGATTTCCCACAAGTAATATAGGTTCGACAAACCTAACAATATTCCACATCCTTTTGCTCTGTTGATTTTGAGAACTTGGCTAACCATCCCTCAAACTCAGGTTCCGATGTCAACGAATCTTTAAATTTCTGCTGGTTGTTTCTAGCTTACAAGTGGAGCTTTCCTTTTTTCGAGGTGGTGTCGTTGGCTCTTCCTCACTCGGTGCGCGATCATCTGCTATGCTGCAAGAAATGCAATAAATATGTGTACCTATCCCTAGTCCTAGTACAAATATTTATTTTTTATTTAATTTTCAATCCATTCACGCACTTCAGCCATTCTTTCCACATGCTCAATCTAACCCAACACTTTGATCCACTCTCTGCGACGACTTTCTAGCTTCCCTCACACATGACCTTCGTCATATCTTTTCATAACGGATTTTATCCAATCTTGTTACAATCCATATGCTTCTCAGAGACTTCTTTGCAATCACATTCACTTATAAACTCATAAAGTTGATCGTAAAGTTATCAAATTTCTTCATTTCCTGAATGGCGGTTGAGGAAATTCAGAGGTTTTTGGAAAAAACTACCTTGCCTTTATTAATATGCATAAACTTTCCTCTACACTCAGTTGTAGAACCCTTAGTGCTTCAATTTTGGTTGACGGAATTCTGGGCATGATCGCAGCTATATCAAATTCTACGTTCGTGCTACTGCGCCTAAGAAAGACAGTGAGAATACAAACATATATTGCAAGTTTTAAGTCGATAACTGTACTCTTTTGTTTATCTGAACTTTTGTAACTAATTTTATAGCTTCTTCCTTTCGCTTTTAGCACCTTTTGTAACTCGAAGTGTCAAAGAACCCTGTCTAAATTTTTTTGTTTGCATCGCTACTATATATAACATGCTCTTTGGCGTGCAACATGGCTAAGAAATAGGACGCCTTCCATCTAATTAGCTGGCAAAATACCGGCTCTGTGAGGTAACTCTGCTGTTAATTCAATGTATATCACGAGAATGAATTTTTTAATTATTTCTACGATGAAATATATTAGCTGTGGAATTAGATTAGATTAGATTAGATTATACGTTAGTTTAAGTCTCCCTAACCGCTACAAAAAAAGAGCGTATCGATGAGAGGAAAGGAGGAAGGCACCATTTAGTATGGAGATAAGAGAATGATGAATCTATGCAGAAGGGGCATAGAAACAGTAAAGTTGAGAAAAAAGTTCATGAAATAAGATAAAAGTTGAAGAAGAAAGTCAGAGGTACTGAAAAACAGGACAGAAGTGAACCGAAAAAGGGGGTCCTTAACATAACAAAGAACATTTCATTTCAACAAAAAGAAGGCCTGCCTAACTTTCAGTTAGGGCCCTCACAATTTTCCCCTGGGAGCGCTAATTCCCATAGATACAATAGTTGTATCCCCCTGAGGGGAGCTGTGGAATTTAACAATACAACAAACATACCTGTCAATATTCTGTTGAAGCTTATAACCACTAGCGCAATCAGAATAGGACAGTGACTTTCGTCGACTGGCTGTTGCTGAGAGTGACGGTACCGATCGAGTTTTTATTAGCAAAATGCAACTCAGAATCATTTGCCAAAACGAAGTGGACAAGAGATATTATGGCTTCGTATCTTGACGCCGTCTTTCGTGAGCGATACCTGATGACATTCAAATATGTGACACTAACCACAGCAGCAATGCAGTTTTGTGAACACTAAATTCTGACCAGTTTCATTACATTTCGTTCAAGTGGTAACCAGTAGGGTGCTTGCATATTGGCTTTCAATTTTCTATTTTTCGTTGATTAGGCGGTCGCTTCCTTCACGGAGTTCTGATTACCCTAGATTTGCCCATATTTTTCATTACCCTAAACATTACCCTAGGGTACCCCTGATTACCCTAAACTGGGGTAATTACCCTGCTCGTGGAAACACTGGAAACAAAGCAGCAGTCAAACCCGACAGTGCCGAGTAGAGAGCAAAAGAGAGCACGCATGCCCAAATATGGTGTTGCGGAATCGTGAGTGTCAGTGTTGACTGACGAAAAAAACTGATCGTGGCCTTTTACACGATACTGTGTTGGCCAGTCACCGACACAGCGCTCAGTAGCGTACGAAAATCGGACGGGGTTGGTTACATGATAATGGTGCTCTCTAAGAATGCAAAGGACCTACCAAGCATACGAATAAAACTGCAAAAATTCGCATTTGTTTTCATTATTGTATTTACCAATATATGTCTTTCAAGTCATGTTGATTTTCTACATTTAATTCCCAGTTATTCAATATTAGAAAATGGTGAAATAAATGTATTGAAATTATTTTAGGGGTTCTGATACCAGCAAAATATATTTGTTATCTATAAAAAGAATGATGAAATTAATATGGCTTAATATCAACGTCAAGTATATTTGGTTAAAAACTGGTTTGGAATGGGTTGCGCCCGTGAATGCAACTACGCTTGATTTCAATTAAAGTTTTTTGGATGGTGGAATGCAGGTTCATTATCATAAATATGAAAAACCATCCAATGCTGGTAATACTGTGGCACTTGTACACATAATTGCAGCATGCGCGTTGGTACAAATAACTCTAATTTTAAGAGCAGGTACCATCATAAATAATATTTTATCATATCTTAAAATATCACTGATATTAGTGAGGAAATGTTTACGACGAGATTATTTTATGTTAGGTTCGATTATTTAATGCTTGGTTTAGTCATCAGGCTGACATACAAACTGTAACACTGTACTGATTGTATTTTTAACAACAATAAATATGAGTATTAAACAAATAAATTAATAATTTTTACACAGCGGAATAGTATAAATTTATACTTGAACGCTTACTCTCCTGAAAAGTATAAATAGCGTGAACCATGCTAATTTCCTTCATTTTTTACTTCTGCAACTCAGGGCATTGCAAATTATTGTAACTGAAATCGCTCTACTGTGATTTCGAACCTCCGAAAAAAATCATACTAGTAATTTTTATGCAGGAAACAAGAGAAGTAATAATTCATGTGGAAGAATTAATTTGTTACCTTCATCGGGCTGAGAATGAAGTATTTCATACAATGATGAAGAAGAGACGCAATGAATGTCACCTTCGCTTAAGAATGCGCTATTTTTCGTAGAGTTCTATCTCTATACTCATTACTTATCTTTCTCCATAAGCATGGGTGCGTTCTTAGAACGTCTATGAATAATGTGATCGACCGCCTGCATCAGACAGCAAGGCGGAGGTGAAGGGAAAGGACAACTAATTGCAGATATCCTTCATATACGAAGTCTCACGTACTACTGAGCACATGGAGCTAGGATCAGGGTTTCCACGCGAGGCGACTCTAATTACCCTAGCTGAAGGGTGTTGATTACCCCAGATTACCCTAAAATAGCTTATCCAGACCTATAATCGATAAATTAACTAAAAGGTAAATGGACTGGTTTCCAGAGCTCCGTCAGTATGAATAAGTCCTGTGTTACATACTGCATGAGCGTCAGGAGGGAAGGCCAGTTGAACGACGTTAGAATGCTGCTTTGATATTCCAGACGATATCACATACAAAATGTTTGCCAAATACCTGTCGAATTATGTTTGATGCCCGCTGTTTTCCAAGGTGCACCTATTTCAGCGACTGTTGATCTGGGAATTTTAATTTCATCAAATCTAAAAGAGGCTCACACAGTGAGATAGGTAGGTGGTGCTTAGCTAAAAATGCACAAACTTACAGTTCCACTTTACGAGCACGATTTTCGAGAAGATCTTTGGATATCACGTAGCTGGCAATTGATGTTTTCTTTTGCCATCATGGTTCGTTGTTTGTGTCTCTGAGGCATGTGACGCTTGATCTCCGATTTCTCACCAGTAATATCGGTTCGACAAACCTTACAATATGCCACATCCTTTTGCCCTGTTGATTTTGAAGACTTGGCTAACCATTCCTCAACTCAAGTTCCGATGTCCACGCATCTTTAAATTTCTGCAGGTAGTTTTTAGCTTTCACGTAGAGCTCTCCTTTTTTCGAGGTGGTGTCGTTGGCTCTTCCTCACCCGGTGCGCGATCATTTGCCATGCTGCAAGGTATGCAACAATAAATGTACCTATCCCCAGTATAATTATCAATTTTTCATTTAATCTTCCGCCCATTCACGCGCTTCAGCCATTCTTTCCGCATGCTCAATCTAACCTAACACTTTGATCCACTCTCTCTGATGACTTTCTGGCTTTCCTCACACATGACCTTCGTCATATCTTTTCATTACGGATTTCATCCAAGTGAAATCTTGTTACATCACATATGCTACTCAGAGACTTCGTTGTAATCACATTCACTCATCAATTCATGATGTTGATCGTAAAGTAATCAAACTTATTCTTTTCTCAAAGGGCCATTGAGGAAATTCAGAGGTTTTGAAAAAATTACTTTTTCTTTATTAACAAGTATAAAATTTCCTCAACACTCAGTTGTTAGAAGCCCTAGTGCTTCAATTTCGGTTGACGGAATTCTAGGCATGATCGCAGCTATATCCAATTCTATTCCCGTGTTACAGCGCCTAAGAAAGACAGTGAGAATACAAACATATATTGCAAGTTTTAAGTCAATAACTGTACTTTTTTGTTTGAATAAATTTTTGTAACTAATTTTATAGCTTCTTCCTTTCGCCTTTAGCACCTTTTGCAACTCGAAGTGTCAAAGAACCCTGTATGATTTTTTTTTTCATCGCTACAATAACATGCTTCGTTGGCGGGCAACATGGCTAAGAAATAGGACGCCTTTCGTCTAATTAGCTGGCAAAATACCGGCGCTGTGAGGTAACTCTGCTCTTAATTCAATGACTATCACAAGAATGAACCTATTAAATATTTATACGATGAAATATATTAGCTGTGGTATTTAAAAATACAACAAACATACCTATCAATATTCTGTTGAAGCATATAAGCACGTGCGCAATCAGAACAGGACAGTCACTTTCGTCGACTGGCTGTTGCTGACACCGATCGAGTTTTTTTATTAGCGAAATGCAACTCAGAATCATTTGTCATAACGAAGAGGACAAGAGATATTATGGCTTCGTATCTTGACGCCGTCTTTCGTGAGCGATACCTGATGACATTTAAATGAGCGACGTCAACCACAGCAGCGGTGCAGTTTTGTGAACGCTAAATTCTGATTCGTTTCATTGTATTTCGTTCAAGTTGTGACCAGCAGGGTGCTTGCATATTGGCTTTCAATTTTCAATTTTTCGTAGATTAGGCGGGCACTTCCTTCACGGAGCTCTGATTACCCTGTATTTGCCCAAATTTTTCATTACCCTAAACATTACCCTAAGGTACCCCTGATTACCCTAAACTGGGGTAATTACCCTGCTCGTGGAAACACTGGCTAGGATATATGGAGGGAGCATAGCCGTCTGTGAAGAGAACCAGTTTTTGAGATTTCTCCTCTGTCTGTGGTAACCAATAGCCGTCACAGTACAGAGAAGAGAAGTAGTTTCAAATAGCGGGGTTGGCACGACCGCTTTTGGCAGCGTGTGACGTCATGCTTTGGCTAAGCGTGACGTCACAATAGCCGGCCGCTGATTGGTCTATTTCGGGTACACTTTCTGCCAGACGTACAATACCTCGACTGCGTTGCTTCTGGCGTTCCCAGCTGTTCTTTGTTTGCTCATAACTTTTACCTAGTCAAATACGATTGGAATAGAAATGTAAGTAAAACTAAAACGCTGGGGCTGTATTATTTATTCAATGAATACTTCATCGTAATAAGTTAGTTTGCTCTGGATCATATTTTAACGAGCATTCAAAAAGACATTTTTACACCCGTACCTGCACAATTTACAAAAACTATCATTTACGTGTTGTTTGAGGGTATAGTATTTCAATGTTTTGATCCACAAATTCGTGAATTAATGTCCATGATTCCAAACCAACAATATTCGTCAACACGAGCTTTGGTGAATTAGAGACTGGTGAGTTAGGGTCATCGACATGACACATATTTCCGGTAACAAAATTCCGACGCAGATTAAATGAAATATTTGCATTTAGGATGGTAAAAGTGCACTCTATATTTTCTACTAATGGATGGCAGTAACGCTTTATCATGAAACTAAATACATGGACATAATTCAAGCTTAGTTTACTAATAAATACTATTCTTTCTCCAATAGCAGAACACCAGTTCAACTTAGTTGATTGCTCCTAAAAGAAAGTACTCATCAGTAAGTACTTATTATTTCCTATAACAAGCTACGTACCGCAACTCATCGAAAACAAATAGTAAAACTAGACAAAAGTAAACAAACATCTCCATGTAACATGTGTAGTCAACATAATTCTCACATAATACGCATCTTTGAAGAGTGCGTAATATATTACACCACGACGATTACATACTGAGTTAGTTTAAGCCTCTCACACCACGTGAAAGGTGGTCCCAAGAAAGGACAGCAGGAGAAGCCATTTAGTGTGCAATTAAGGGAATGGGGAATCAAAGGACGAGATACGTCCACACACATCACGCACAGACACGGCAAGATTGAAGAATGTTATTGAAATATGATAAAAGTGGACAAAGAAAGTAACAGATGCTGAAAAAAGACACGAGTGAACCGAAAAAAAGATGGTCCGTAACAAAATCAAACATATATTTACATCTATCCCTATGTCAGAGCTAATTCCCACAGATTCAATAGTTGGCTACTTACACCAGGAAATAAAGGCGTTAGTTATCGATGAGAGCTAACGGGGATTCTGTGACGAAAATTGACACCAGAAAATTTAATGAAACATTGTCCATAGCGAGAGAAAGTAAAATGAGGGCAGCCCATAATTAATTGACCTTTTAATTGGTTGATGAAAGTAGAGCTATGAACACTATGATGTTAATACTTATTTATTCGACTAAAAAATATGTTCATGCTTACATATAACGTGGCACTTAATTAACTCAGCAACTAAAAAGCTACTCTCGCTTTGCTTCGGTTTCAAACCCACAATTTATCATGATTCACTTGACCCCTCGTTCTCCAAATTTGTTCCCTAAGCGAGGTTTTCTTGTGGGACTCGTCACGAGTTATGTAACAAAATCAACAAATGTACAATAGCTAAATGAACTTTTCATGAAATATCTTAACTCTCGTGTAATGCGCGATGAAGCGTTATTGAAACGATAAAGAATAAAGCTCAAATTGTAAAAACGGCCATGGCTGTCACTTAAAGAGTCCTGTTTTCAAAACGTAGCTTTCATAAACCATATGTTGTTTATCCTTAGAAGAAAATTAGTTTCAAAATCCTAGCATTCATAGTATTTTTTTATCGGCAAATTAAAAGGATCGGTTACTTCTGGGGCAACATATACAACGATAATATATTCAGCAGATCGTAAATAATGAATCAAAAATATATATTATGATCACTAATATGAAATTACTATTTGTTCAAACACAGACATTGCACGAGAATTGTAATAAGTCAGCGAATAGATTGAGAATAAATGAACTGCCAATAATAGAAAGAACTAATAATAACACCAGCAATAATTTCAATGTTAACCTGCTTGTTTCTTTCTTAGTCAATCAGACTTCTACAATTATGAGAAATACCACAAGTGTGCGGTAAATTATTCCGTCCTTCCTCTAAGCAAATTTACATACTTGTATTTTTTTCTGATTGAGTTTCCTCCTTCCATCCATGCGTGACAATCTTATCATTGACACTATTCAGCATCATATGCAACAAATTGACAGGTTTTTACACGACCGCAGATACTTTGTAACATGAATATCGCTGCGCTCAATTCCATACAATACGGTGGAACGAAAGTAAAGCGAAAAGGAATTACGGAATTAGCTGACAAATTAAGAGAAATTTAATACACAATTCTTAAGAAAGAGCAATACGAACATGTATACAATCGTGCACCAATGCTGTTCATTACAAAGAAATAAATAACGAGCAACGAAAAGAAATGTAGCTATATTTTTCCAAAACCAAGTCTTATTGTAACATTTCATTGATGTGTAATTTTCTTTATTTTATCACTAGGATTACTGCTCTCTAAGGCTTTATTGATGTGCTTAATGGTTTGATAAGTCCTGCAAGTCACATAAAATTTGATGAAGAACTCCTTCACATCAGCAGCGCACAATACAGGCGGAGAGCACGCTTCATCAATGACCTTCTGAGCTAGTTCACAGAAACCTTGAACATGACTGAACTTATCAAAACAGAACAAAAATACTCTCTCGTAGGTCATGTTTGTTTCAATGAAAGATTTGCTGCAGTAATGGAGGCTTCGTTGCGGATCATTGTTTTGTACATAATCTTTGAATGAAACGAAGAGGTGCGTGTTTAGGTCTTCAGGCGCAAGAATTAACTAACACGCAGAACAGTCTTTTAACATTGAACCTTTCTTACTTCGGTGATATCTATCAACTTTCATAGCAACATACCCACTCAAGTAAGCTGCTGCATTGTTGACCTCGGCCGACTCAAACTGAGTTCCAACCGATTCGTTGCCATCGAAGTGCTTCGCGGTAGTCATGTCTTCGTCGTTGAGTACAACCGGGGGCGGAGACAAATCCTCATCTTCTGGTCGCTGAATCAGAGGAGGAAAACAGTTTAATATTTACACATGCCGACTTCCATATTTAAATAGTAAAAAGTGGTAGGAGCGGTGGTGGGAGTGGTGGTGGGAGTGGGAGTGGTGGCGGGAGTGGTGGTGGTGGTGGTGGGAGCTGCAGCAGTGGAATTCGACAACATCTGAGCTGCAAGTTTCACTTTCATTTTTGATGAAAACCTCAAACTGTGCACATGCTTATCAGACAGCTTTGGAACCATTTTCAAGCTGTGCATTTTCTCTTTTCAAACAGTGTGACGATGTGATCCCAGCTTGCAGCGTGCTTAAAGCCTGGCACAGGAACGTCACTTCTGAGCAAGAGATTTCTAGAGTTTTTCAGTAGATGGGGAGGGTCTTTGTAGACAAAGTAGGACTTCGTTCCTAGCTCAATAGTTGAGTTTGTATGTGAGCAACCCAGGGATTTGAAAGCCTTTTCAAAATTTGAACCTTGGTCAGAAGTTATTCCAAGCACTACAAAGCCTTCAGTTTCAAGGGATTTTATAACGGTCTGAAGAATTTCAATAAGACTGGTAGGTTGAACAGCACCCGATGTTAAATAATATCCAATTGGAAATTGCCAGTGTTTCTTCACCCCACACGCCATAACGCACAATGCTGATGACACCAAGTTCTTTTTTCTCTCAAAACCATCGTCTGCGTATCCAAATATTTTCTTCTTGTCGGGACTGTACAACAGGCCTCTTGTTAATGACATTTCATCCACAAGAATGAAAGTTAGCTTATCGTGTTCACTTTGGGGATTAACTTTGAGTCTTAACATTGATATGTTCTGCTCATTGCAACCGGGGTTCATTTTTTGGGCCTTCAGGACACGAAGAATTGTAGAAGGCGATGGTAGTGGTAGCATTCTCCTCAACAAGTTGTACCCGGGTATGCTGCAACTCACTGGCATGTTAACTGCCATCCACTCATGAAACGATGTGTAGCGTCGCTTTCCTTTCAGTTTAAATTTGACAAATTCCGTGATGTACGGACCAAATGATGGATGAAACTGTTGTACTATGTTCTGCAGGTTATACCGACGATTGATGATAGGTTCCCTAACTCTCTTTCTCATGAGAGAAGCCCCCTTGCTTTTGGGTTTTAAAAATGTAGACGAACGATTGGTCGTTACTAGTGCAGTAGGCTGATCAAACAATTTCTTCTTACAGAACAGAGTTGCTTCACCTTTCGTCATACAGGCCTTTTCCTGGAAGAAACGAACAAATAAACAAAAAGGCAATGGAGGGAAAATTCAGATGAAAAGAGGTTGAGCGCTAACAAAAATAAGTAACGAAGAATGTGATACGTTATTTGTACACGACAGGAAAGGAAAGTAGGGCTATAGGAATATGAAGGGAAGAAGAAATATTAGGGGCTTGATAATTTGAAAATACACAAATCAAATGGAGGTGGAGCGAGAGCATTTGGAGTTGACACATAAAAAAAAACAAAAAAAAGAGGCAAAAAACACGTAAAAAAACACTAAATAATTTTTTTTTTTAGCTTTTTTGGGTTTTATTAGTGATATTTAAATTTCACTTGTTTTCAAGCTTGTAGAATCAAAATGAGCGAAATATTTCTATTGTCAAAAATTTGTCCAAGGCATTTGCATGACCATGACAATAAATATTGAAAAACAAAAAACACCACTATAAAAATAAAATAAGAAAACCCGAATCACAGAACAAAACTCGAGGGACTAGTATACTTCCAAGAGTTCCATTTCCAAGGTAAAACACAAAAACTAAGAAACAAATACAGTTTGACTATTTGAGAGTATAGAAACTTCTGAATTCTTCCTGTCTTCTAGACTAGACTGCTACTACAGCACTACTGTGTTTCTCTTTCTACATCCACTGCCATTTCATCATAGTCATCCACCTCATGATCATTTGTGAGGTGGCGATATAATGAGACCAATTTCTGTGCACGTTCCAATCCTAATCTATTTATCAATTTATTCCACACAATTCCAAATGTTGAGAAAATTCTCTCAATGGATCCTGAACTTGCGGGGCAAGAATGAAGATTGCTCATAAATTTGCAGAAACTCTCTGTCAGTGTTTTTTCAGGAATCTGCACTTTCTGCTGTTTCATGTCTTGAATATCCCACCATCAACGAGGAGTCATTGTCTTAGTGATATTCTTGTTGAACAAGTGTTTTGGGAAGATGTTTGAGCCCTTCAATTTATACAAATAAAGCGCGCTGATGAACTCCGGATTGTATTCAGCCAACCACTCTTCAATATCTGTCTCCTGTGAGAGCTTTGCCTGAAATAAGTCTTAACAATTATAGTCAGATGGGGTAAGACACGACCGCAGCCATCATGGGGTAAGAAAGTAAAGAAACGACTGGCCTATCCCTATTGAAAATCGAGGGCGGTGCACCGGTGGAATATGAGTGGAAACATGGACGATTTGAGGTTGGTTTACCGTCTATTTGAGGGTCAAATGTCCAGTCTTCGCGACCATACCGCGCCCTCAATACGCCCATACTGCGACCAACTTTGGTCGGTGAACAGCTTCAAATCAACCTCAACCCAACTCTACATCCAATGAATCGCTCGCTTCGCAACCTTAATCAACTCCAAATCACGGGTGGCCACCTCTACGCAATCGCTTAAAAAACGCTCCCAGCTGCCAGTGTATGACGTCACGAGCATATATACATATGGTTGTGACGTCATACACTGGCAGCTGGGAGCGTTTCTTATCCATCGTACAGAGATCACCTGTGATTCTGATTTTGCTAGGGTGAAGAAGCAACAATATTAACATACCATGCTAACCGCACACCAATATTAAATATCATATACCCTTATTTTGGATATATGAATCTATTGCGCAACCTTATCCAATGGGTAGATATCTGAATGTCAGTCCCCCCCATTTGCAAGAATTTAATTTTTACATTGAAAAGTGCTGTAAAGAGCAATATGTTCATGCAAATATAATTCATTGAACGTAAGCAAATAAAGTTTTGTCACTTGCAAATGAGTATTACGGAAGGGTATCATGGGTGCCATGGCCCACTCATTGTGGCTGACTTCCTTAATGAATAACTTATGGTTCCAAATTTAATATGGTACCATACATGCCATTCACTAACAGGCACTGCTAGCTTGGATGTATATCTTTCCTTCACAATTCTGTGAAAGACATATTAATTATTTTTCATTTTTGTAGTATTTGCGCAGTATTTTAATGAATAAACCGTTAATCAGCTGTTCTGGACAATAAAAAAGAAAATAGAAGTACTGTTAAAAATATAGAGAATAATAGTTGAAAACATTAATATCACTTATCATCAACAATTAAGAATACATATGTATAATACATAAAGCTATTATATCAAAAAATTTGTAAGAATTGAAAAAACTTGTATCAATTAGCTAATGAAATAATAAAATTAAAGAAATAATATTGATGTTTTCTCAAAATAACGTAATAGTCAGAACTCACATATGTGCGCTGAGATCACACTGCATCACTCAAAAAGCTATCACTATTTCAGTTATTTACACACATTGTAAAATTGAAAACTTTCAATAAAATACACTTTAAATGAGAAGCCTTCCAAGCAAATACTACTTTTTTAGTCACCCTTGTAAAACTTTTGTCATGTTGAAAAAAAAATCGTTTCACAAATATTTTCCATGTCTTGCTGGATTAACGATATTTATTACTTCATTTACATCAATAATTGGAAAAAATAAATTCTTCAATGCTTCCCACACTTGCAATTGTACCAATCGTGTCAGGTTACCATTGTCATCAAAACGTTTAGAACAAGGTTTGTCACGTCTATTATTCATGCCCTTCACTGCTAAGTAACTCGAATATGACGAATGCTTAATATAGATTTCTATGGAACATTAATTCACGAACAACTGAATTACAATGAGTTTTACCCCAAATTATGACTACTCAGTGTGTTAGGAGTATGGAGGCTGTTTATCTACGCGTAGTTCGGTTAAATTTGAAACGCAGGGAACGTTTTCGTTTCAAAAATATAGTTGTTCAAAACCTAATGAAACAAAAAAATGGTAACACGTTTGCTTCAGTTACTTAAATGTATTCAAATTCACATTAACTACCCTCTTGCTGTTGATAGCTAAGCAATGAATGTCCTAAACATGAAGAGCACAGCAACTAATTCACTTCAGACAGTCACAAAATTCAAACTACCGCGATGCACGCCTGACTCATGCTGCACCGTGGCTGCGGCCGAGCTTAACGTATCGCACACAAGACGTCCGACTCAAGGGCTGCATCCTGCATCAGCAATAGATCGATTTGTCGTTAAAATTACCCCTCAAAAATAGTTTTATATGTGTTTTTGACAAATTAAATAGGTTTTTCACACAACTGAATTATTTTTACTGAATAAAACTATAATTTGTGATTTCTTTCAGTTGATTGATGTCAATACCGGATTGTGAAATCAGACTAAACAACCACATACGCTACGTTCATCTGAGCAGCAGATACTGTATATGCGTGCTTGAAAAATTGCTCAAAGAATGATGCATGCCAAATGGGTTATATGGTAGGAATAGGCCTACTCAATACCATCATTACGAAATTAAGTCATTTCTATCATCTATATAAATGACTTTATAAATAACTTTATATCTTTATATCTTCTTAATTCAATGTACATATAGACATTTATTGCTATAGTAACATATGACAAACGATGTTAGCATTTTTTTGTAAAAACTAGCCCTTCGAAACTCATTGAACGACTGAAAAAACTAGAACTGTGAACCTGCGAATACAGTAATTCTGAATATACATATTATTGTAACGTATTCATATTTCTTGATATCTGTCATATATATCTGCACTCATTAATGACTGAAATAACTATTCATTAACTTAATTGGTACATTTTATGCAAATTACTCCGTTTTCTTGGCGTACGATATCAACCCAATGTTTGGGCAATGATAATTTATATTTTTACAAATTTTATTAAATTACTATATTTTAATTCATATGAGATAGTTTCCACTTATGTGAATATCGTACATAGATACATACACTGTTAGTTCATTATTAGAAATAAAACTATTTACTACATTGTCCCAATTACAAGTTGATATAATAAATAAATATATCTTTTTTTGATATTGTCTTACTATTAGCCTATTATTGTAATCCAAGATTCCAATATCAGGCCAATAAATAATTATCAACCCAATATTGACCTAATAATTTCTTGCTACCTGGGTATGTTTATCATTTTAAAGGAAACGACAAACAGTTGAAGTGTTTAGAATTAATATTTCTCCATGTATTGTTGAACCCCATCATGTATAATCACAGCATGAAATACAGTATTCACCTCCGTTACATAAATAATAATTTTATGATATTGTTGAAATGTATTTGGCTACGCCTGTGCATTTATATCCCAACAAGTTAAATATAATTGAAACGTTCCACGATACACCTCGGCAATTTGATGCACTTTCACTCGACCATAGAGTTGATATATTTTAAAACGGGAAGTAAACTATTGGCATGAGTCATATTTACCGTATTTGGTTTGGGTGCACATTTAGAACCAGTTGCTGCAGCTACTGACGATCTGCGATAAGGATTAATTTATGCAATTGAGAATTAACCACAAATGCAGAGCAGTAATTATTGAATGGGAGAGGGCATGAGAAACAAGTGTCAGAAAAACACGGTATCAGCGATTCTGAGCCAGATGGCCGTCCTTGGCCAAGTCAACCTCGAATCGCTACTAGATGCCGCGAATTAAAGACGGTGTATGGACGGGAGGCCACGGATGGCAGTGCCAATCATAACATGCTCGTAAATTGGGCGGTGTACCGTTGTTTTATCGGTCGAATGGCCGAATGACCAATAAATCGCGGATAATAAGCCCTGTCAACCATATTCCACCGGTGCACCGTCCTCGATTTTCAATAGGGATGGTAAGCATTCAAGCTGCACTGGAGCAAACTTGACGATGGAATCTGTTAGAGCATTTATTTCTTATCATTTTAGGGTTTGTTGCTATCCTCAACTGCAAAAAGTGATTTTTTCGGGCAAAAATTTTTTGGCATGTCACTACATGTTGTAACATGTAACAGTGTGGTTGATTGACTTGGCTTGCGTTGCTAAGCACTCCAGCTCACACAACTCGTACACATGTTAAGTTGTTAACAGCATGCCTGTTAAGTGATGTGCAGCTGTCTTGCTTCAAGTTGCTTGTGGTGGTTACTTATGATCTGCATGGTGCTACCCTCTCACATGACTTGCGTCTGTCTGCTGCTAAAACAACTCACTATGAATTGACAAGCACAACAATTCTCTTTGCACATCTTATATCTTTACAGACTGCAGAGCTATGTCCCTATGCATATGGTAATTGGTAAATGGTAATTATGATGGACAAACTTATTTCATATATTGTTCATATATGTAATAATTCACATGATAATGTAATATAATGTTGGAAATAAAGTAATCAAATAACAATATTTACTCAAAAAGTGTATATATGTGTAAATATATATATATATATATATATATCTGGAAAAGAGGCAACTGGAGCTGTGTGAATAACTCTTTTAAACAAAAACAGGTATTAAAAAAAACAATAAAGCCCAAAAAAACAATAAAACCCCCCAAAAAATTTAACCCAAAAAATCCCATGTGGGTTGTTTAAAAAAAACATGGTTTTTTCCATCCCTGAGCGAGAGGAATGGGAAAGTGGAGGAGAATGGCAAGGTGAGTTAGGGACAAAAGAGAGGGAAAGAGAAGGAAGAGAGATAGGAGAATGAGGAAAGTTAATGTGTGATTTTAATGAATGTTCTATATGAATATAAAGAATTTAAATGGCAATGAAGACAGTATAAAACAAGCAACACTCACTGTCCAGTTGAAGGAATCTTTTTCAACTTTCTCAGTTGATCCCAAATTTGAAGGAGTAGCAATTTGTTGAGTCTGATACACAAGTTGGGTTAGGGACCTGAAATGAAACATACACACTCTATTAAACCACATGCACAGGAATAAATGTGTATTGCGAAATTCATTAGTTATGGAATCTACTTTGAAACGACATGAAATTAATAGAAAATCGAACAGATTCTTCATAGAATAATTTAATAATTAGAAACCAAGGGAGTAAAAAATCTATTTCTATAATTCAAAAATAACAATAACCAGCTGTCCTAGGTATTTCTTGAGTTTTATTAGACCTCTTTATTTCTTGAGCTGAGAATCAGCTAAATGACTGGTTATATGTAAGATCCTTCACACATAGATGTTTGGAACCTAAATTATAAGATAAAACCATGCTTTAAGGCATATATATACACAGAGCATAAATACTTCACGAACACTAAACACGCCAGTAGGACCCTGGTGCCTGCTGAGCTTAAGCGACAAAGAACTTTCTAAAACGTAATTCCCATGAAGAAGCTAACAGCGGTGTACTTTTATTTTAACAGGAACAAAATGTAATACAGAATATATAAGTAGAGCTGATAATTGGCATACCTCGTAAGTCTCATACGTTACACATTATGAGATCCAACAACCTTTTTTCCTCACATCTTCTGTGATTCAATTATATTGTCACCTCCAGAATGCTAGAACACATCAACAATCATGATCACACAAACCACACAACAGTTGTTGAAGGCTCACCACATGAAGAATAAATCATTATGAAAAACAAAGGTCCTGATTTTATGTTATGAACAAGTTTGAGCTACTATTAAGACAAGAAGCAATCCGAGCATAAAAAAACTTTTTAAATTTAACAAAATTGTTAGAATTGACCTTGGGCAGTCATTATTTGGACTACAATCTTTTGAAACTACATTGGAAACATATACACTGCTGATCAAAAGTTTAAGACCACTTTAAAAATTTAAATAATAAAACAATTCGGATACATAAATACATACTCCTTCACTAAAGGCTCACTTATTAGGCAAGGTTAATTACCACTCTTGACCCCAACAACCATCACTGGAGTGCTACTACTTACAGCATTGATGGAGGCCTTTGACAAAACTGTGGCAGGACTTGTGACTCTGGCTTTGACTTGGGTTGCCACAGAAGATCTGAGGGGGATTCTGATGGGAGTCCTCATGGGACTTCTAACTGAAATCTTTGTTGGGGTAATCACAGGCACTGCTCCTGAAGTGCTGGCTGGGAGTCTAGGGGTGCTGATTGGAAGCTGATTTGGGTTGTGGGGCAGGCTTCTGATAAGGTTCCTAACAGGCGTTCTTGTTCGGGCTCTGGGAGGTGTTCCGATTTTAGTCCTCATTTTTTTCAACGGAGACTCGTCGGAGGTTGATGGAGAAACTCTCTTTGCAGGGAACATGAGTTGAGCATTAGCTGTGAGGAAGAAAGAACCCATAGTTAGCTCTTTGCAGCAAAATCATTCCCCTTCTTTAAAACCTGAGAGGTTGTCACAGGGTTGGCTAAAATCTCTTTTGCCCTAATTGAATATTGTTTGGCCAAATTAAAACCTAAATACCCCATTGTTCAGAATTAAAAAAAGTATGAACAACGAGTATATTTAAAAAACAGTCAATGAGAAATAAATGATATACACAACTCTTTCAATCAGGTTGGCCAAAATTTATTTCTTTAAAATCCAATTTCATTTAGAGGTTATCATGTTTTTCCAGTAATATTTATTTCTTTGAGTGGTTTTTATTTCATTCCAGTATTTTATTCGTTGGGAATTATTCCCATTTTTTCTTCCAGGACTGACAATTAATATATAAATATTTGTAATTTTATCATTTAATAGGAGTTGTAAGGAATCAGGGTAACAAATTTGAGCCTGAATACTTCAAGAACAAAACACATCCATCACTGTTACACAGTGCCTTCTAAGCATAGCTAACATGAAAACCTTTCAAAACATTGTAACCAATATGACAGTTGTATAGATATACTGCTACTTTAATACAAACATATGAGTGCAGATAATAAAAACAGAGCTAGAATATTTTTAGCTTCTCATATCCCTTGCCTTTTATACTAAAAGAACCATTAGGTAATTAGTCATCCTCACATGTTGAGCAACTCAGTGATATTTTACAAAATATGGGAAAGTGATAAAAAATGAACTAATACAATAATGTAAGCTCATATTGCATATTTATTATACCTTTTGTTGTTCAAGAAATAACTGTTTTCAAAATTCATTTAGGGATATTATTCTTCATCTCATATATCACTGAACAAAATGCAAATTTGTGATTGAGTTGTAAATATTTGTCCACAGCATATTTGAAGCCACAATGGTGTGGATTTACATGGTTATATTACTTTATTGGTTGCAAAAGTATGAGTTCAGATCTAGGATAAAGTTCAAAGGGGTATTTTCATTTGTTAACTCTGTCATGTGAGTTTTTAATACTGACCTTGTCCTTGATAAAAGCTCAAAAAAGTTTGCAGTTTTTGGACTATATTTTTTTGGGCACAAGTGTGAGGTTAGGACAAAAACCCAAAGCTCTGACCAACTATAGCAACTGTGTGTTAGTTTATATATCTGACAAAGTCTCATCCTCCTTATTGAAAAATGAACTTTGTTTCTATGAAATTAAACATGAAATACAGCTAACAATGGGCTTACAATTCTTTATGTTATATTAGCACTTGTGATTTTTACTTCAATGACCCTTGATTTAAGAATCATAGCTAGGTATAGGTATTTCTGAGGTCAATATCTACAAAATTGGTAGTTGCACAGCAAATTAATAAATTCATGGCTGTTTTCAAATAATAGCAGGATATTCAAGAACATATATTATCAGAAAAAATGTTAAATCAAAGTATCAGCAAAATTTCAGGCAGAAGTACATTTATTATACAAATGTAAGTGCAAGGAAACAAAGGTTCACCAACAATGTTGGACTTTCTACACTAAAATTAAGAATCAAACTCAAGATCTTGAACTGTCCTTCTTCATTGATTAAGAAGTGTAATATTTGAGAACTGAAATTTCCAGAACTTATAATAGTAAAGTAGTGTACTCTTTCTAAATGGAATAAATTTTTATTTTCAATTGATAAGAACTGAAAACCAACTACTTAACACTTTCGTGGTGACCAATACATTAGCACATACATTAAAAACTTTGGAGAGTATCAAAGGAATGCAAACTATAAATAAAAGTGTTATAAAAGTGCAACTCATTGGGAAATAAGCATGAAACTGTACTATGAAGTGACTGATATGTTATGAAAGCCAACAAATAATCCACAAAAAAGAATAAGTAAATCCCACCAAAATGTAGACGAATTTCAAAGTACAATCAATTAAAAATGAGAAGATTTTAGTATGACCATAACGGTAACAAACTTTCTTAGGTCAGGCTAATGTACCCAAATAAACACTTACCTTCATCAAACTTAAGAATGTCACCAAATTTTTGTGGTATTGCACCCTCATTCAGCCAACTCTTAGCCTTTGAAGGTGATAATGTTCTTGCGAAATCAGACCGGTGGAAGTGCTTAGCACAAATGTATCACAAATGTAGCCATCACGATTATTGTTAAAAACTGTGGCGAAAGCCCTCACGATTCATACAGAAGGTCACGTCATTCACATCCGCGCTCTGAGTGGATGATTGTTGCTGTGACGTCACAATTGTTATGACGTCACAATAGCCGGTTTTGGATATGAAGTTACTTCTCTTCTCTGTACTGTGTAACCGTCTCGCAAGTGTGACGTCAGCACGGAAGCCAGTTATCTCCTGACCACGCTGGGATGCGCACACGCTCGCTGAATGCTCTTCCAGCTGTTGAGTTTTTCGTTAATCAATCATTTGGGATTCTAAGACTCCGAAAGATAATAAATTGTGTTTCCTCACTTGAGGACACTTAATAATATCAAAATTGCTAGCAAAGATACATTTAGAGTTGAAAACTATAAAGATTACAGGCCCTTGAATATAACAAATTAGAGAGCGACTTGCACGCGCACCTTATCCTTCGATTTGTGGAGCGGTACTAATCTTGCTTTGGAAAATGGGAGGGCGAATCGTAGAGGAGGCGAGGAGGAGCCAACTTCAGCCAAGCGTCTGTGGTTGGCTCACGTGTGGGGTCTTGCCAAGGTCCCAGTCTCCCAACTTTTGCAGCTAATTTGAACCCGACTGGAATCGGCTATGCTCCCTCCAGTATATCCTAGCTCCATGACTGAGCAGTACTGGCACAGCGTCTCCAATTCAGTGTTGCCAATTTAGCTCTTTCGGAGCCAGATCTGGCATCTTTTCTTTGTGTTTAGCTCCTAGTTTTCATCACCTGGCATCTGGCGCCAAATCTGGTTCCAAGTTTTTTCTTAATATAGAGTAATTTTATAATAGTAATATTAAGTACAAATTTACATGTTTGAATAACTTCATAAGGTTCCGCTGAATGTTCGTTTGAATACTTGTAGTGCCGGCCAGGTTTGAAAGAGTTGACATGCGTTACAACGGTGTTTGAACGGGTTTAAGTCGGTTTAACGAGGGTCTGTCGGTGTTCTGCGGTTTTACCGCCAGTGTCGTCCTGAAGAGTTTGTCGATGTTCGTTTGTGTTGCTGAGAAATCAGTTAGGCTGGTGTTGGGTGTATAATGTTAATTCAATTCTTCTTGAACTACTACAAATAAACCCTTCGCAATGAGTCAAATCGCGAAAAAAGTTATTCCCAAATGATTAGAAAAGAATGGTTGCAAATGAAACTATTTGACAAGTGGTAACGGGAGGTACCAGGAGATAGTACATACACTTACTTTTTATATTGTGGATGTGAAACAGTTGAAAAATAAAGTTTACTAACAAAACATGCTGAAACGGAACGTGTTACATTTGTGCCTTCTGGAAGTGACCACTTACTCAATTCATGGAACAAAAATCTAATGTTGTTGCAAATATTGAAGAAAAGCTTGCACGCTGTTCCTGTTGTCACGCGTCCATTAACACATGTGATTATTTTATAGATCTGTGCAAGCATATCGTGTAAGATTGCAAAGCCGTTTCAAGGGTAAGAATGCACGGAAGCAAATACAATGCTATGATAAAGAATGTTCTAGGCCATTGGTTCCCAACCTGGGGGTAATTTAGCAATATTTCGGGGGTAATGGAGGGGTGATAGAAAAATCTTAAGAATTCTGAAAATCAAGTAAGCATTGGTCCAACCATCTCACTGATGCTCTTGACATCTTTGGTAAGTCATTAGAGATGCAAAATGTACTAATACAATAAATAAAAGAAATTATCTCTAGTGTTTTAGTTTAGCCATATATACATTAATGTTGACAACATTTTGTGAAAGGGGTAACATGCTCAATGTGGCATGCTAAATTGGGTAACAAGCTGAAAATGGTTGGGAACCACTGTTCTAGGCGCACACCTTAAAGACAATTGGTTACTGACATCGGAGATGAAAAATTTAGTTTGCTGCTAGATGAGAAGAATAATATATCAATCCATGAAATGTAACGTATTATTATTATTTATTTTAGTAAAAGCTAAAAAGTAGTTTACACCTTCTTAGGTCTGGTTGCATTGTTTAGTGATGCAGATGGCATTGTTGAGGTATTGAAAAATGAGCTTACAAATTGAACATAGCCAACCTTATTAATTGCCATAGGTACTTACAATGTCAGTGTTATGGTAGGAGTGAACGACGGTGTGTTTAAGAAGTTGGAAAAAGAACTTCCATCATTGATCCTTGTGAGATGTGTCTGTCATTCACTGCAATTAGCAATATCTCACGTCTCACCTGAGGTTCTGCCTGGAAATTGGGAATTTCGAATTGCAGAAATATATAAATGGTTAGCCTACTTCTATACTAGACAGGCTGCTTAATGTCAGCTTTAAAAAGCTATGTGACAATCTAAACTCACTTTAAAGGATGAATTACTGTTATATATATTAATAAATATTCTTAGCTCCTTTTTTAGCACCAGCCAAAACATTTTTAGCTCTTTTTAGCACTTTTTTATGTGAAATCTGGTACTTTCTACCGAAAATATTTGGCAACACTGGTCTCCATGAACATGATCAAGTATCGCGCAGAGACCGATCAGAAAAGTTGACACTTTTGTGCGCTGCAACAATGCAAAGAGAGCAGAGTTGCGACAGAAAGAGAGGAAATGGGTGGAGCTAGCGATGCCCCGACCAAAAGTTCACAGTTATGTCCACTGTATAATATGGGCTTAATTTAGAGTTGAATGAAGAAGAAGAATTAGCAAGTCTTTCCAGCGATAGAGGACTGAATTTGAAATATGCTCGGTTACCGTTAGATTTCTTTTAGATTTCGGTTATGGAAAATACTCTTTCAGTTGCCAAAAGGGCTATCAAGATTTTGCTGCAGTTTTCGACTTCTTACCAATGTAAACTTGGGTTGTCTTATTTAAAAAACATCAAAACTAAGAAACGTGAAAGGCTCGAATGTGTCGAAGAAGACTTGTGCGTATGCCTCTCCCACATTCGACCGAATACAGGCAACTCTCGATTTGTCTCCTGGGTTGGGACTGAATAAAAAGAGAGGGTGGATAAATCGAGATACATATTTGGTTTAAAAAAAGTGAAACCTGTCCTTTTCGGGGGAACCTTTTACTGCATTCGAATAATGATCCTAACCCCCTACAGTGGAGGAGTAAATATAACGAAAATATTCATATGAATGAATTGTTTATTGCTTTTTTTCTGGTTTCTACTTTCATAGGTGCATCAACTTTTTTACTTGAACTCATTGGGGTTTCATATTGGACCACACATCGAACCAACACACATTGAACAGAGTAACAAATGAAAGGACAGCAATAGTTCACAAAAAGTATTATCTATTTTTTCTTACAAGAAATCTTGCAGCACACAAGACGAACGGAAAGGGTGGATAAATCGTGATGGCGCGGACTAACGGAGGCAATCAAAACTATGTAAATAGAGGGAGGGACTGATCGAGATGTAGATAAATCGAAAGGTTTTTGTACATATTAGAGATGTTGTGAAAAAGCCCCAGGCTCAAGTTTCACATTCAAATCTTTACTTCTTTCATGTGATTATCATATCTTATTTTTTTTCTTTGCATTCTACTTCAAATATTGTTTGACATTTGACTTTCTGTACTAGAAAAAAACAAATAAGAATGTGAAGTTAAAATTTATAATTTCTATATAGGCCTTTACATATTACCGATGTACGAAATAATAAAAATTTACTTGTATTTTGTTGTTCAAATAGGTTGTTCCTGTTTGGAAAATAGACGGAGTCTTAACTTTTGCGTGGTAAACAACAACACCGAAATACTTTTTAAGGTCAACGTTGAACGAATATTTCCTTCACATGGATTCGTTGTTGGAAGTAACATAAGCAATCTTTTGAAGAGGGGTTCCCAGTGGAGTGTGTATACCATCTTATCAGTCTTGATGAGCAAAGCAGCTTCTTGTTGTCGTCGTCGTCGTAAACTTGTTCTGTTTCTGGTCATTTTTTACTGCTCTCGGTTGATGTTCCTGTGGAATGCGTAATTTCCGTTTTTTCCTCGCGTGGAAAGCGAAGTTACCTACCTTGCTGTGTCACGAAACAATGCTGATCAAGCACGTAACGTAGGAGGGCTTGCAACCTCCGCAAAACAAATATAATGTACACCTTTGTGCTCGCCCGTCACCCACATAATTAGTCATGGAGAATAATGAGCATTAAAGATTAGCACCTTTATTTTTTTTAAACTGCACACATTGAGATGACACAGGGAAAAATGTATCGCCACCACAATTGCACACCCATGCCCTCAGGCACGATACGCAAGATCTGCGAAACAACACTTTATGAAAATCGAACACATGAATGAATCTTTAGTTAGCGCACACATAAAATGAATGATTACGTCAAACATAGATTGGAACCTACTTCACAAAAACGGGCACATGAAATGAATCCCCTGGTTTGTGCACACATAAATGAATGGTCACGTCAAACATAGATTAGAATCTACTTCGTAAATCGGACACATGAAATGAATCTTCTAGTAAGTGCTCACATAAATGAATGGTCACGTCAAACATAGATTGGAATCTCGGCCATCAAACATCACGTGCTGCCTAATTCATATCACACACTGCGCGCCAAATGGATTGCATTGTTCAACGTGCTTTTTATCGGTGCCTTCCCAATCACTGCTGCTAGCGCTTCCTAATTAATTCACTGACGGCGACCTGCGGTGGCACGAATCCTAGCATCCTTGTGAAATTTCTACTGCCAACACCGGGCTGGTGTGGAACTTGCTGTGAGATTGGGACCACCCGGCATCAGCTCCTGCACCACGGTTGTGTAGAGCAACCGCGGCCGCAGCTCCCGCGAGAGCCCACCCGCCTGTGAAAATTATTATCTTAAGTAACTAGTTCTATTTGAATTTTTATTCCCTGCAATACACCTACTTCACATGGCATTGATCGAATTACTTCTTTACTCCCCTTTAATTCTCAAACTCAATCATAATTTATTTCCCTCTGTAATCAATCCGGATGAGTATTTTGCCCCGCTTCACAAAACAAATCACAAAGCACTTTGTTATATAAAACATCAAGCCTGTACTTCAATAATAAAACACGAATATTTGATTTCCCAACGAGAAATAATCACACCCTCGAACTTCTACCCAAATCTCAAGTGAAACTCTGAACACTCCCTGTTTGAGAATATTTTAAAATGCAAGCCCTCTGATGAACACACGAACATTTTGATTCCCCATACTAAAAGCCCAATGTAAAACATCCTGTATAAGAGAATTAATGTAGTCAAAAATGAAAACATAACCAATTTAGCATCCTGAATTCACTGCGTTCACAAGTTAGACGTACTACGCTTCGATGACTCCACATGAATTATCAAGCTAAATCAACAAAGTTTCTCACCTCTCCTCTCTTCTTAAGCCTCCTACATCTTCTACAGCACCGGGCCAAATAGGCCGGCTACCCGCCTTGCTATCCTTAAATACCCCCGCCGCACAAAGGACGCTCACTGTAGATGGTGCGGGCTACCCGCTCAAATTGTTAGTGACGTGGCATCTCGCGATTGGTGCTTCTAACGCGTCACCTCTGACGTGTCCCCTTCGTCACAAACTTGATATTGCCACGCGCATCTCCCTCTAACATATTCTGCTCAGGTTCATATTTTCCACAGTTCCCTTTCTCGTTGGTAATTACTTTTAATGCGTTGTTTTTCTATGCTACACAATCAAGTTGCCCTTGTGTAATACTATGTGTAATTTTCCGAGCTAGCTTCTTACACAGCCGCTACCCCTTACGTACGCCTCCCTTCTCCTTCCAAGCTCCCTAAGCCCGCACAGCGTCCTTCCGATCGCCGGCTGCTGACTTTTGTTGTGTCGGTTTAGCTTATATATGCCTAATTTCAATTGTATCCTAACAGCTGTTTCTGAGAACACATGTGGGGGTATTTAGGTATGCGCTAATCGGGTTCTGAGTTCATGTGTGAAATACATAGATGAGGACCTTGGGTTGCGCTATATCGTTAAATAAAAAAATGTCGACGTCCATAGTGAATTTGGTGCCAGGTGGTACGCGGATGAGATTACCAAAACGAAGGCGAACTCGCCTCGGTATTTTGCACGAGTTAGCCCTAGGGGTACACTGTTGGATTACCTAAAGGCCTGTTGACACGGTCAGTGAGCGAGAGCTTTACCATGAGCTAAGTAAAGTACTTGGTGGAGTTAGTGTGTCCACACGGACCATGGCAGAGATGCAGCACTGCTCCAGGTAGAATCCCCAGTCTGCTCCTAGCAGCGGTAAAGAGAGAACGTACGAAGGTATCTCTGCGACAACCAAGGGCGCTTTCAATCTCTATCAGTTGTCGCGGCTATAAAGAAGAAACAAAAACGAATAAGGTAAATGTGGGCGAAGCGTTGGCCTAAAAATGTCCGTTTTTGGCAGCTGAACGCCACTTTTCCAAGAGAACGTGTTGGCAGGGAGCAGAGAGCATGTTCAGCATCTCAAATGGAACTGGCAAGCATTGGATAGCTCAACGAAGACCAAACCTAGACACACTGTTGTTTAGTGCTCCATTCAGTCTGAAACGAGAGAAAATAGGCGGGGTTTGAGCCTTTCTTCAGTGCTGAAGCTCTCGCCCACTGACCGTGTCAACAGGCCTTAAGCTATAGATGGGCCTTCGGGGTATTAGTCATTAACGTTCGCTTTAATTCCATCCAAATTTCTCTATTTGTTCGCTATATCTTTTATATCTTTTTTCCTTCGTCCTGTCTAACCTGCCGTTCTGAAGATTCCAGTTTTCTACAGTCCTCGCTAAATGACCTTTTTCTTTTGGCTCTTGTGAGTTCTCGTTTTCTTTGAGACAAAAGGGTCTCAAACCTATGTAACGATGGCGGTAAAAATGAAACTTGGCTTAGTCGAACTCTGGTAAATAGAGTGTGCTCCCGCAGAGAATCTGGTTAGAGGCACCACATGAATCACGGGTTTGCGTTGCTCAAGTTGATGAATTTCATTAATTTTTCCTCGATTGAAAACGTGTTGAAACAGCGTTAAAAGCAAATGACTAGCTCAGTAATTTTGCATAAAGAGAAGTTGCGTAATGTTAGTAAGTTTTTGGCCTAGATATTAGCGAAAGAGAGAGAGAGAAAGAGAGTCTCAAGAATTACAATCATACTCAAGAGGTTATCAATTGTTACCGATCAGCTGTCTGTGAAACACGCTTGTACAGTGTAGGAATTCTGTAAAAGTGATTTTCTTTCGTTTAAACTCCATGACTAACGATGAAAATCCGCAAATGAACTGCTATTTCTTGGAGCTTTAAGGACACCATCCAAGGCCCTTGCCAGATGCTGTCGATTCCATGGTCATTTTGCGTGTTTTTGTTGTAAAAGGACCCTTAGGTGGTAGACTATTCGTTCCTAAAATTTTATGGCGCTACGGAAAATAATTCCCCCCCCCCCCGGGGATGGGGGGGTAAGGCGACCAAACTTTTTCAATTTTTCCGATTTTGACCCCACATAAAAAGAGAACAAATAAGAAATGGAAAAAAAACTCAATGTGAGTTTGTTAGAAATGTTCCAAGGATTCTAAAACTGTCTTTGCTTTTGTTCTAGCATCAAAACTGAAGGAGGAGTTACATTTTGAAATATCAATATAAATGAAAAGCACCCAAAATTTTAAATTTTTTCCCGATTTTGACCCCATATAAAAAGAGAACAAATGGGAAATAGAAAAAAAGCTCAATGTGAATTTGTTAGAAATGTTCCAAGGATTCTAAAACTGTCTTTGCTTTTGTTTTAGCATCAAAACTGAAGGAAAAGTCCCATTTTGAAATATCAGTATTAGTGAAATATCAATAACTAAAAACCAATATGTCAAATTTTTGCAAAATCTAAGGCCTGAATCAAAAAAATGAATGGAATCAATTGTGTTTATTTTCAAAGGTTACATATCATAGTCAAATTTTATAAGAATCAGACTGAAAATAAAAAAAATCATTTTTTTGAAAAAAATGATAATTTTTTTTTTGTAATCACAATTCACACTTTGAATATGAAGTTATGTATGGAAATTATCAAAATAAAAATTAAAACTGCATTCAATTACATCAATTGTTCATTATATTACACTTCAACACAAAATTTTATTTTTTGCTTATACCCAACACTTTGAATTTTCAACATTCATCCTGGGACTAGTTCTCGAGTTTTGATGCTAGAACAAACCCAAAGACAGTTTTAGAATCCTTGAAGCATTTCTAACAAACGCTCCTTCGGTTTTTTCAAATTCGAATTCTTTGAAAAAATATATAGCTCTAAACCCAAAAAATTGTTGCTGATTTTTGAAATTTTAAAAATTTTTGAAAAAAAAATTATAATTTGAAAAAAACTGAACGAGCGTTTATTAGAAATGTTCCAAGGGTTCTAAAACTGTCTTTGTTTTTGTTCTAGCATCAAAACTGAAGGAGGAGTTACAATCTGAAATTTCAATGAAAATATACCAGAAACACATTTTTCGTCAAAAAAAAAGTAAGGCCTAAATCGAAAAAATGACGGGAGTAAAAAAGGTTTACTTTTACAAAATACATATACTGGCCAACTTTCAAACGAATCGGACTAAAAAAGTTGAAAAAGTGGGATGGTTTCCTTAAATGCAAATGCCTAGTGAAGTTCTTAACATTGGTTTTAGCGTAATAAAAAGCTCATTGATTTTTGGAGGACCTTGAATGTCTGTGAAGACTGATTTTGCATGTTTGCATCTCACTGGGCGAACGTCTACTTGAGTTGGTCCTTCCGATCCAGTGTGTGTGCAGTGTTCTGGAAGTGGGACAAGCACAGTGCTACTTGAACTATGACCATACTCCAAACGATCATTTCTATAGTACGTTGTCATTATCCTAGAGCTACGTCTCTATCCCTAAGCCACGATGACGAGTTCAGCGTGCAGTCCTGAGCGGGAAACTGCTCACGAGAGATTCTTCTCTCTGTGAGTCTGATGACCGTTCCTATTTCTTCACGTGAAGAGCTTGGAGGGACTGTACGCCGGCTGAGTGGTAAGGTAAAGTTTTTAAACGTCCCTCAATTGGGACTTCCTAAGCCGCCATTCCATCAAACCCTAGGTTATCGCCTGACTGATCTATTGGAAGTGCAGATGAACTGAAATTCATTTGCAACTCTGTTAGACTTATTCGTGTGTGCGACTGATTAAATCGCGCTCAGTTTTCACGTGCTGTGATATTATTAACCAGAAAAAAATAATTGCGTAATCACAGTCACCAGAATGATGTATTGCTAATGAGTTGGTGAGAGCTTGCTAGAATCGGTACTACCGACTCATTGTGCAGTGCAGGATAAAACACGAGTGGCTTGGGAAGTTTTACTGTCTAGGTGTTGGTTGAAGGCAGGTAATTGTATGAATGAGCACCTGGCCTCGACAAGGGCGGCCTTTTATAGGTGTCGTCCAGATACAGACAATGCTACTACAGATAGACATGTGCGGAGATGCCGCACATTGGTCCCCCTCCCGAATATTGAGAGAGAGTACCACACTCCAAAAAAAATATAATAAAAACGGTTAACTTAAACTTTAAACATCGGCAAAATTAATTTAACGCATAGTAACCACGCAATACCAGCGTGCTCAACCACAACAAAATGTTAAATAATGAAATGACAATTAATTAAACAATTAAATGACAGTCCAAATCAAGATAACGCTTCTGAAATTAATTCAACCATACAGATCTTAAACCGTTTTTAATATTAAATTACGTTAAATCTATCGCAAATCGAACTACCAAAATCAAAAAGAAACTGAACAAATTTTATTGTTACTTCAACCAAGCACTTTTATGCTTCAAGAAAAACAAGTAATCACGAGGGTATCTTTAGCGAACACATAATATGTACCCGTTCGTTTGAAAACAAAAAAAACCTATACCATGGTTAATAGCCTTAATTAAAAAAACGCACAGGAAAAACTGTTAAAGAAGAACCGTTACATCACTTTTATGATTAAAGGTTAACGCAAAGCAAATAGATTATAGGTAAAACGCATTTGAAAATAGAACGCAAGAAAAACATGTCAGAACTCCATAGAAAACATTCCCTATTAATACTCTACCCCTCGCCGTTAAAACAGCATGGTTATTATTATAGTTAAAGAAAAAAAATCAAACGCCAAAACAACAATACGGTTAAGTAAATTTTTAGAAATACAACAAAATAAAATTTACGCACCGGGAAAAAATCATTAACACAACCACAGCATTCGAAATAAATGTTTAAACCCTTTTTCCGTTAAAGTTCACATTTTCTGCAAACAACCACAACAGACGATCAAAAGTTAATTTTAATGCACTCTCAGAAAAAAAATTTTTTTTACCGCATAGGAGAATATTTAAAAAAACTTAATAATTAGAAAGCATAAAAGCAAAGCAAGGAAAACACGCAAAAAAGCAAAGCAACTGACTTACCGTGCTTAAAATAATTTCAGCACGTCGACAGCCATGTAGAACGATGTAAAGGAATCAAATATTGAAACGCCATTTCATATTGATAAAAATAATCCACCGAATATATAAAGAAATACCATTTGCACGATCACAAATACCTTAGTGCTTTCGCACCTATTAGAACAATTGAAACATTAAACAAAAATAAATCGCAATAACACCTTGTAAAAAAAAATTTTCGTAAGAAATCGGAAACACCACCAAAAAAATAATGCAACCCAAAATCAACATTATTAAATTAGAAATGTCAAACTCCTAAAGTCATAATTAATACGAAATTACTAATTAATTCTTGAGAATTAACGCGTCAATATTAAAAAACTTAAACTAAAAGCATGGATTAAATAGAACACTGCGCGCATTTCATCGCATATTTCTTGCGATTAGCATTTTTCTTTAGCAGCATTAGCATCGCACTTTAGCCCAACACTTTTTCCAAAATTTTCCGCCTATTTTCTAATTTCGTTTCAAAAGAATTTTCCATCCTACCAAATTTCAAACACTTTAGACGCGTCGCGCCCCTGCAGCGTTACAGGAACGGTTCTGTCTTCCTGCATCTCTGGGACGTCCAGCCCGCCCTACGTGAGGTAAATTAATAATCACTACATAGCGCGCAACATTTAGAACTACTGATCTTGATGGAGGATCCGTGGTGGCCTCCCCCTCGCCATGCTTCTTGAAAAATCCTCACGCTGCATCGTCGTGAGTACCTTTACTTCTTTTTTGACGTGGTACAGGACTGTCGCCATGCCCATCGTCACGACGATCAAGAACATAAGGACGACGTCGGTTACCTTATCGGGTAACAGCTCCATCGACGAATTTTCACTTATCCACTGCTCATTTATTGTAGTAGAGTGCGTCGAAAGTGCAGCGACGAGCGTGTCCACATCGATATTCGACTGGGCGTTGCCCATTGAGCTCTCGCTCCTGCAAGGAAAAGATACAGAAAAATTAGCATGGCCGTTATAAAATAAAAAAAAACATCTATAACAATAAATTTAGTATCAGATCTCGGTTGTCTGACAACTGTCATTAAATAACCACGATAGTCTCGCCTAAAAAAAATATAAACGCTGAACGTATCGAAAAATGTCAGGTGACAAGACACCTGTCTTATAAATTTAACTTAAATTCTTGCTGATCGTTGAACATTCTGGATCATCGACATTCTAGACCTAGACTCTAGATCAGCGACATTCCGGATCAGATAAAAATAGCTCAGCAAGATCGCAATAGCGCCTCTCGCAGCATGATTTACATGCTCAGCGAATTCAATTCACCGCCTGCTCAAACGTTCACGAATAAAAATGTCAATTTAGCAAAACGAATGTCTGAGTGAATTCGAGAAAAAATTTAATGAAACGTCTTAGCGACAGCAAAAAGCTAGACAACATAAATTCCTCTGGGAAAAATACCTAAGCATTACCTCAATTGACTTGAGAATAAAACAACAGTAAGAATAACATATAAAAATACAACGCATTGATTACTGAGATTAATATGAACGCAAGGCATATTGCACAGAGCAAAAAAAATAAACTCCTAAAATTATGATTATGACCCTTAACATTATTGATAAACCGTTAAAACAACGATAAAAGGTAAGTCGTTACTCGTCGATTGCTTAGAACGTCATACAGTCTAATGAACTCGTCTTTTTAACTCATAGTTTTACTCTTTTTCAGTGGTAACAAATGATTTAGATTACTCCTAATAATTTTTGATCCAATTTTAATATCAGCGTAATTACGTTTCACTTTCTGGACTACTCCTGGACCCACCCAGGTCAGCTGAAGCTTATGTTTCTTATCGTGATTTTTTAAAAGCACGCGATCGCCTACGTTTATGTCTTTGTTGCGCCGCTTGAGATTTCTGTAGAGATTTCTTTCTGTTGTATTATTTATGATTAAATTTCTAATATTTTCCACGGTTCGAACGACTTCTCTACCTCTAATATTCACTAAATCTAATTCTTCATCAAAACTGTAAATGACCGAATCAAAATTTTCTGACTGGTAGTAGGCACACGTATCGCGGTTGAAAACCACAGAACTTGGTGTTTCGCCTAAGGTAGAATTTAAAGAGTTATTCAAGGCATTCTCAACGACTTCTAATAACTGATCCCACTCAGCATTAGCGAGTGTATTTACATACAATTTTAAAAGGTTAGTAATTTTCTTATTGTTGCGCTCTACAATAGCATTAGAATGTGGACTGTACGCTAAAACCTCTCTCTTAGCAATGGCATGAATTTTCGCGTACTGTTTTACCGCCACGGATTTGAATTCTAGGGCGTTATCAGATATGAGTGTTTTGGGGTAACCTAAAAGCGAAAAGCAATTACTGAGACAAGCAATTATTGTTTCAGTACGACGACTGGAAATAGCATACAACCTGCAGAATCTGGAAAAAAGGTCGATTACTACTAGTATGTACTTATTCCCATTATCGGTAATTTTAAGCGGTCCTAGTAGGTCCATTGACACAACTTCAAATGGCTCTTTAGCAATCGGAGCTGTCAAAATTTTAATTGGCACAGATGATCTTGCTTTAATAATTTTGCAAACTTCACAATCTTTAACAAATTTTCGCACAATCGTTTTTTCAAAATTATTATAATATTTGAGCCCAAACTTAAACAAGGTGTGGATATCGTCAGTATGGTACATACTGTGTATTGCCAAAATAGCTCTACCCATCAAGGAATTGGGTACGACTGCTGTCAGAATTGTACTAGGTCTATTATCAATATCCCTACGTCGGTAAAGAATATCATTCAGAATTAAAAATTTTTGCAAGTCTGGGATAGTCGAAATACTGTCATGTAATAAAGCATTCTTAATTTCTATGCAGAAAGGGTCTTTGTTCTGCTCGTCTATAAATTCCTTAATAGTCCAAGAAACCTCTGTTTCTTTCGGTACATAGTCTAGAAGTGGTGGTCGCGCGTCTGGGTCTGCTGCACCGTCAGCATTGTCGCTATGCGGCGGGTCAACCACCTCGTCCCTTGTCACGTGCAGTCCCTTTTTTCGTGCTCGTGTCTCCACAATACAAACTTCCGATTCAATTGCGGATTCCAAATCATCACAACAATTTAGTTCTTTAAGATTTAATTTCTCGTTATTAACAGGTAATCTGCTTAGATAATCTGCTACAACATTTTCCTTACCGGGTAAATATTTAACCACGGGCTCAAATGAATGAACACTGATACACCATCTTGCCATATTGGTGTCGTCAGGAAGTTTTTTATTAAAAAGTGGCGCCAAAGGTTTATGATCTGCATAAACCCGGACAGGGTATCCAGTTATTAAAAATTTGAAGTATTTTAAGGCAGAAAAAATTGCAAAAAACTCTTTTTTTGTAGTAGAGTATCTTCGCTGGCTCGAATTAAGATTATTACTATAATAAGCTATAGGTCTTAGAATTTTGTCGCTTGAATCATCCGCCTGCATTAGCACAGCTCCAATGCCTGAATTTGAAGCGTCAGTAAAAACATGGAAGTCTTTAGTATAGTCAGGATGACTTAGAACTGTGTCAGAAGTTAACAACGACTTCATAAAATCAAAACTTTTTTGACACTGGTCTGTCCAAGTATAAACAACATTCTTTCTCAAAAGGTTGTACAAGGGGTAAGCTACTTCCGCAAAGTTGGGTAAAAAATTTCGAAAATAATTTGCTAACCCTAAAAACTGTTGTAGTTCCTTAACATTGGTCGGCGCTCGGCAGTCTTGTAATTTCTGTGAATATTTACACTTAATACCATCGGCGGCAATGATATGGCCTAAATATTCGATCTCTTTTTTAAAGAAATGGCATTTCTCAAGTTTTAATGATAAATTACCGGATCGCAGCATCTTAAGAACAATTTCTATATCAACCAAGTGCTGATCTTTATTTTTTGAAAACACCAATATATCGTCTAGGAAGACGAAAGCTAGTTTACCCAGAATGGGTGCAAGGGCAGAGGTCATTACTCTTTGGAATACTCCCGGAGAAGTTGAAAGACCGAGTGGTACACGGCAGAAATGAAATTTACGGTAATTTATACTAAATGCCGTGTACTTTCTACTCTCTTGTTCTAACTCAATTTGATGAAATGCCGAGCGAAGATCAAGGTTAGAAAACCACGCGTTACCGCCTAAAGTCGATAAAATATCATCAATGCGGGGAATGGGATAAGAGTGTTTAATCAAAACTTTATTCAAGGAACGAAAATCTATTACGGGACGAAGATCTCCCGATTTCTTTTTAACTACAATGACAGGGAAATTAAAATCAGAGTTTGACTCTTCTATTATTCCCTGATCGAGCATATCGTTAGTTATTCGCATTACCTCTTCTTGATATTTGTGAGGTATGCGATAGGAAGCTAAATTTAGTACCGGTGCTTCGGGTTTTAAATGAATTTCATGCTTCAAAATATTAGTAACGCCTATGGTTTCACCTTCGAGTGTTACTACATCACGATATTTATTTAACAAATTAACTAAAGGTAATTGAATGTCTACTTCATTGCATGAAATGTCCTTTTCCGACAAAACACGTCTTAAATCCTGCTTTCCACTTTCTGACACAATTACTTCTGCTTCTAAATCTGCATTTACTTCTGCATTAAATTCTGGCTCCTTGTTATCAACAAGAATTTCCCTTCCGCCACGAGTGTCAGCATTCAACTCAAGTTTTCTATTGACCATGGCATTCATTCCGCCACCTGCCGAGACAACTTTCATTTTATCTGACCCCGCGACCGAATTTACTTCAACATTATGAGCGTCTCTTAGTGCTGTTCCAACACTTGTTAAATATACTTCGCTCTCGATATCCTCTGCTTCTATTAATTCGACATTACACAGCATAGTATTCTCAGACAGATACACTGTCTCTTCACTTGAATTCAACACCATAATCGGCACCACGCCGTCACTGTCCACTTGAACAATTGAATCTGCTATCATAGCACCATTATCGAGACATCGTTTTGTAATTATATACTCTCCTGACGTTGGTTTCTTAAGGAAGCCATAAACAACATTGACTGAGTTACCAGGAACTTCAGTCTGATTGCAGTGCACAATTAACTGCTTCGGACTCTTCGACGTCTCAGCCACCGTTGGACTTTCTTTCTTTTTTCTGCAGTCATCATTTTTTACACGTCTATTACTTTTTCTCGCGACAGCATTCTCTGACACTAGACAGTCGCTATTCACTATTTTTCTTATGACTACTTCTCTGCTTAACAACGGCTCCATATTTAATTTACAAAATGGAATTGAACTGCCATTCCAAAGAAGTGCTTGATCTTTAAAATTAATGACCGCGTCCTTTAAAACGTCACGGCCCAAAATCAGGTCATAGTTGAAATTAGCTTCTTTTACAATAAGAGCATTTGTTTTAATCACTTTATTAGAACCTGGAATGGTAATATATAATTCAACTTCCCCTGTTACGTGACTCTTGCCGTTTATTCCTTTAACTGTGAGATTACTCGGCTTAACTTCATCACTCAAATTTTTAACTTGCCTGTAACTGATCAGACATTTCTCTGAACCACTATCCACTAAAGCATTTAAATACTGGTCATTATTTTTGATGATAATTGTCGGTTTATTACAGTCTTTGAACGCGACTAAACCAGCATTCTTATTAACATTATTTACAACGCTCACAGAGAAATAGGATTCGACAGACTTGCTTCGATCATTAGTATTTTCTAGCTCTTCGTCTTGCAATAAATTATATCTATTTTTACACTTAAATAAGGGATCAATAAACGATTCAGTTGTCTCGCAGGTATCTGGTATGTTTGCCACGGTCGCAAGATTAACGAGGTCGTCGCCGCTGATCACCTCGGGCTCTATCAATTTCAATTCCTCCTTACTACCTTCACCTAGCTTAAAAAATCACCTGACTCGGTTTCAGCCCAATTCACTTCATTTTTACAACGAGTTGTGCTACCTCTACTACGCAGATACGCCTTATAATTTCTGACTTCCGTACCTGTCGCTCGACAATTCTTTACTACGTGAGTTCCACCGCACGCAAAACATCCTCGCGGAAATTAACCTCTTTGAGATCTGTACTCAAAGTTTCCTCCTGAATTTCCATCTGTTTTCATCGTGTTACACTCTAAGGAACCATGCCCTCTATCTCCTACATAACTGTTAAACTCTCTACCTCTTGTGCGAGGATTTCGTGCGAGCCAGGGCCTAGGAACAATCCTACGTACGCCTGATCGAAAATTCCTACGGTAACTAGTTCCGTAGAACACCTCATTTTGCGGAAATTGATCTGGCTCATCAAAACTCTCCCTAATTTCACTGTTCACTTCTCCTACGTAAGCTTCACTCTCGTGACTGACTTGGTACTTACGAGCAAGTATCTGTTTACTTTCGGCCTGACTTCTTACTGCGGCAATTAACCTAGCTAGAAGCTCTTCAGCCGTACTGAACTGATCTTCGAAAATTTTCCTCGCGAAAGACTCATTGAGCAAGGGACCTAAAGTACCCAATGCCAAACTGTACGACATGCTGTCACCAACAAATTTTTTTAACTCTGCCTGGGTTGTGCAATTTTGGAAATACGTGTGTCTCTGCCACCCTAGTGAAGTTGAAGTTAAAATGCTTTCAGTAAGCTTTCTTATCTTTGAAAACGCCGTGACGAGCTGCGCGGCCAATGCGTCATTCTTCACTAATTGTAACTCATTAAAGTCACAGGCTAAGGCATGAATACTTTTCTCACCACGTGAAACGTAAATATCCTCAAGAATCTGAACTACTTGATCGAACGTGTAATTTAAATCAGCATTTACCAGTTTCGTGACAACCGTATTGAAGTCACCTATGTTTTTATTCGCAGATCTTATAAGAAATTCCTTGCGCCTCTGATCACTTTGGGCGTCTGGAAGTAGCGATAGATACGCTTTTAGATTCTGTATGTGTGTATGGAAAGATTTGTTTTCGAGGAACTCAGCATCGTGAGCCCTCCGTCTACCGCGGAAGATAGGAAGCTCCGCATTTGTCATAATGGTACCTACATTGGGAACATTTATGTTTGCAGCAATATCGCGTGCAAGTTGCGTCGGGTTTACATTACCACTACTAGTACTAGGTCCAGCGCTCGCTGTGGTCGGAGTTGTCATTTTGCTAACTACTGTCGCACTAGTCACTCTTGGGGTACTCACTCGTCCGTATCTAGTTACAGTAGGGTCTGTCCGTATCACCTCGTCGTCACTATCAAAGTAATCAGACATCAATCAATCCTATTTCCTCAATCAATTCAAAAATTTCCCTATTCTCAATAAAACGTCAAAATTCAATATCAATCAAAGATCAATCAAAAATTAATGCATCCCTTCGGAACAAAAATAAAATATTTCGCCTAACTTCAATCAATACACAGCAAAATTAATAATTCCACCTGAATTAATAATCACAAAATAGTAGCAAAGAAATAATAAAACACATCACCAATAATCTCAATGAAATTAACAACTAACGTCACTATTAATAGCGTCCGAAGAATTTAAATTTTTAAACACCACACCCAGCACTATTGTTGCTGTTCTATTGTTGCTGTTTTACCAACTGCTGTTCACGTGACACCGCCTCTCAGGCAAGAGCTCTGAGCTTCAAAAAAAATTTTACAGCCGCTGCGCAGCAAAAGAATTTCCTATCAAAATTACAGCTCCGAACAATCAAAATTAATGTTCTCAATGACTCCTACTAAACCTACTACTCAAAAACAATAAACTATCTGACTTACAATAGGTATTGAAGTTGAAATGGTGGCAAATCAGCTATATCCAGATACGTAGAGTGCAGCTGTGTCGTCTATCACTGTCACTATCACTATGCGACTGCCCGCTTGCTGGTAGCCTGCTACTGCAATGCGCTTCTCACACGAACACGGCAAAAAAATGATGCAGTAAATGCGCACAAAAAATATATAGCCTGCTTAGCGACAGCTCTCAGAGGCTCGGGTACACTCGTACCGAGATAGCAAAGAAATTGTCAACAAAACTTAACTGAAACAAAGATGATGGCTGCAGCTCACGTCGCTTGACGTTGAAGGAATGCAACCGCTGGTACTCGATGTTTGATATGACGTCGAGTCAGGCTATCACGTTGCTGAAGATACACGCCGGTACTAAGGTAACTTGGTACCACGTTGATGAACTGATACTTTATAATGGTAGCACGTGTCACTCAGCACTGGTACAGTTATTGGCACGGCTTATAACACCACAAGTTCGTAGTAAAGTATCTCAAAACCATTTAAAACCAGTTGTTGAACACTTAATTGTTTGTAGCACTTGTAGATTTTTAAAAAATTGTTCCTTCATTCAATATTTGCTGCTGGAAATGCGCAGATTTTCACCTCGAAGACTATTCTATCTCGTCTCCGGACTCGTACACAAGAATTCTTGTTCGCAACGGTGAATCAAGATTAAGAAAAATCGTAAATTGGCAGTATGCTTCTTGTAATAATTCTTTCGGGACTCCAATTCCAAATACGATAGTAGTTTCTTGCGGCTGCCAGAGTTGATTGTTGCCGCCGGTACACATCGGGATTTAATAGTGTTCAAAATTGTCAGTAATTGGACACTTGATATCCACTTAACACTTATGCACGATTATGCTAGTGTGAGTTCTGTTCACCACATACTTAGGCCACCACAATGTGCAGTGCAGGATAAAACACGAGTGGCTTGGGAAGTTTTACTGTCTAGGTGTTGGTTGAAGGCAGGTAATTGTATGAATGAGCACCTGGCCTCGACAAGGGCGGCCTTTTATAGGTGTCGTCCAGATACAGACAATGCTACTACAGATAGACATGTGCGGAGATGCCGCACATCATGTGTTGGTAATTTGAATAAGAGGGCTGTATAGTGCGTGGAATTAAAGCAGAATAAGTTGCCTGAGATGAAACGTACGGCGATGACAGACTTTCTCCGAATATCAATCGAAATTTCAAGGAATTAGATTTTGTGTTCTCAAATGTCGAGATGCTTTTTGAGGTCAATGATGGATGAACGAATATTTCCTTTTCATGGATTCGTTGGAAGAAACATAAGCAATCTTTTGGAGAGGTGTTCCCATTGGAGTGCCTTGATCAGTAGCTTATCAGTCTAGATAAGCGAAGATGCTTCTTGTTGTTGTCGTCGTCGCAAACATGTTCTGTTTCTGGTCATTTTTGAATGCTCTCGGTTGATATTCAGGTGGAATGCGTGATTTCCGTTTTTTCCTCGCGTGGAAAGCGAAGTTACCTACCTTGCTGTTTCTGAGAATACATGTGGGGGTGTTTAGGTATGTGCTAATCAGGTTCTGAGTTCATGTGTGGCATGCATAGATGAGGACCTTGGGTTGCGCTATATCATTAAATAAGAAAATGTTGACGTTGAATGATAGACTGAAGAGCGAATTTATATAAGTTTTATGAGTGATGAGGTTTTTCGTGGACCGACCCCGGAGGTAGTGTAATACCGGGCCGATCCGCGGCAAAGGTGGAGCAAGCTCCTAGCACTTCGCCATGATACAAAAATCAGTTTAATATCATTGACCCCACATGGGGGTCGTATCAGATATTAAGCTGATAAGAACAGATACTACACTTTGATCTTAGCACGAGGCCGAGAAGCGATACCGTGTCAATATTTCAATGTTGAAGGGCTTCTCTAGACTGGGAATTTGCTCTTCGTTTTCAATTCCGGAGGTAACACGTCTACTTGATAATAGGCTGAGAGTCAGGCTGCGAGTCTAGGGTGCTTCTTGTTTCGTTGTGTGAGCTTATTCTTCATTCGTTTGCCTTTTATGAAATTAGTGGAAAATTCCGTCTCCGTTTGATATTCATTAAGAACAAACAGTCCTGCGTCGCGTCCATAGGGAATTTGGTGCCAGGTGGTACGCGGATGGAATTACCAAACGAAGGCGAACTCGCCTCGATATTTTGCCTGAGTTAGCCATAAGGGTACACTGTTGGATTACCTAAGCTATAGATGGGCCTTCGGGAGATTAGTCATTAACGTTCGCTTTAATTCCATCCAAATTTCTCTATTTGTTCGCTATATCTTTTATATCATTTTTCCTTCGTCCTGTCTAACTTGCCGTTCTGAAGATTCCCGTTTTCTACAGTCCACGCTAAATGACTTTTTTTCTTTTGGCTCTTGTGAGTTCTCGTTTTCTTTGAGACAAAAGGGTCTCAAACCTATGTAACGATAGCGTTAAAAATGAAACTTGGCTTAGTCGAACTCTGGTAAATAGAGTGTGCTACCCGCAGAGAATCTTGTTAGAGGCACCACATGAATCATGGGTTTGCGTTGCTCAAGTTGATGAATTTCATTAATTTTTCCTCGATCGAAAACTTGTTGAAACAGCGTTAAAAGCGAATGATTAGCTCAGTAATTTTGCATGAAGAGAAGTTGCGTAATGTTAGTAAGTTTTTAGCCTAGATATTAGCGAAAGAGAGAAAGAGAGAAAGAGAGTGTCAAGTTTTGGGATCACTCTCAGGAGGTTATCATTTGTAACCGATCAGCTGTCTTTGAAACACGCTTGTACAGTGTAGGAATTCTGTAAAAGTGATTTTCTTTCGTTTAAACTCCATGACTAACGATGAAAATCCGCAAATGAACTGCTATTTCTTGGAGCTTTAAATGCGAATGCCTAGTGAAGTTCTTAACATTGGTTTTAGCGCAATAAAAAGCTCATTGATTTTTGGAGGACCTTGAATGTCTGTGAAGACTGATTTTGCATGTTAGCATCTCACTGAGCGAACGTCTACTTGAGTTGGTCCTTCCGATCTAGTGTGTGTGCAGTGTTCTGGAAGTGAGCCAAGCACAGTGCTACTTGAACTATGACCATACTCCAAAGGATCATTTCTATAGTATGTTGTCATTATCCTAGAGCTACGTCTCTATCCCTAAGCCACGATGACGAGTTCAGCGTGCAGTCCTGAGCGGGAAACTGCTCACGGGAGATTCTTCTCTCTGTGAGTCTGATAACCGTTCCTAGTTCTTCACTTGAAGAGCTTGGAGGGACTGTACGCCGGTTGAGTGGTAAGGTAAAGTTTTTAAACGTCCCTCAACTGGGACTTGCTAAGCCGCCATTCCATCAAACCCTAGGTTATCGCCTGACTGATCTATTGGAAGTGCAGATGAACTGAAATTCATTTGCAACTCTGTTAGACTTATTCGTGTGTGCGACTGATTAAATCGTGCTCAGTTTTCACGTGCTGTGATATTATTAATCAGAAAAAAATATTTGCGTATTCACAGTCACCAGAATGATGTATTGCTAATGAGTTGGTGAGAGCTTGCTAGAATCGGTACTACCGACTCACGTGTTGGTAATTTAAATAAGAGGGCTGTATCGTGCGTGGAATTAAAGCAGAATAAGTTGCCTGAGATGAAACTTACGGCGATGACACACTTTCTCCGAATATCAATCGAAATTTCAAGGAATTGGTTTATGTGCTCTCAAATGTCGAGATGCTTTTTGAGGTTAATGATGGATGAACGAACATTTCCTTTTCATGGATTCGTTGGAAGAAACATAAGCAATCTTTTGGAGAGGTGTTCCCATTGGAGTGCCTTGATCAGTAGCTTATCAGTCTAGATAAGCGAAGATGCTTCTTGTTGTTGTTGTCGTCGTCGCAAACATGTTCTGTTTCTGGTCATTTTTGAATGCTCTCGGTTGATATTCCGGTGGAATGCGTGATTTCCGTTTTTTCCTCGCGTGGAAAGCGAAGTTACCTACCTTGCTGTTTCTGAAAATACATGTGGGGGTGTTTAGGTATGTGCTAATCAGGTTCTGAGTTCATGTGTGGCATGTATAGATGAGGACCTTGGGTTGCGCTATATCATTAAATAGGAAAATGTTGACGTTGAATGATAGACTGAAGAGCGAATTTATATAAGTTTTATGAGTGATGAGGTTTTTCGTGGACCGATCCCGGAGGTAGTGTAATACCGGGCCGATCCGCGGCAAAGGTGGAGCAAGCTCCTAGCACTTCGCCATGATACAAAAATCAGTTTTATATCATTGACCCCACATGGGGGTCGTATCAGATATTAAGCTGATAAGAACAGATACTACACTTTTATCTTAGCACGAGGCCGAGAAGCGATACCGTGTCAATATTTCAATGTTGAAGGGCTTCTCTAGACTGAGAATTTGCTCTTCGTTTTCAATTCCGGAGGTAACACGTCTACTTGATAATAGGCTGAGAGTCAGGCTGGGAGTCTAGGGTGCGTCTTGTTTCGTTGTGTGAGCTTATTCTTCATTCGTTTGCTTTTTATGAAATTAGTGGAAAATTCCGTCTCCGTTTGATATTCATTAAGAACAAACAGTCCTGCGTCGCGTCCATAGTGAATTTGGTGCCAGGTGGTACGCGGATGGAATTACCAAACGAAGGCGAACTCGCCTCGATATTTTGCATGAGTTAGCCATAAGGGTACACTGTTGGATTACCTAAGCTATAAAGGGGCCTTCGGGAGATTAGTCATTAACGTTCGCTTTAATTCCATCCAAATTTCTCTATTTGTTCGCTATATCTTTTATATCATTTTTCCTTCGTCCTGTCTAACTTGCCGTTCTGAAGATTCCCGTTTTCTACAGTCCACGCTAAATGACGTTTTTTCTTTTGGCTCTTGTGAGTTCTCGTTTTCTTTGAGACAAAAGGGTCTCAAACCTATGTAACGATGGCGGTAAAAATGAAACTTGGCTTAGTCGAACTCTGGTAAATAGAGTGTGCTACCCGCATAGAATCTGGTTAGAGGCACCACATGAATCATGGGTTTGCGTTGCTCAAGTTGATGAATTTCATTGATTTTTCCTCGATCGAAAACTTGTTGAAACAGCGGTAAAAGCAAATGATTAGCTCAGTAATTTCGCATGAAGAGAAGTTGCGTAATGTTAGTAAGTTTTTAGCCTAGATATTAGCGAAAGAGAGAAAGAGAGTGTCAAGTTTTGGGATCACACTCAGGAGGTTATCATTTGTAACCGATCAGCTGTCTGTGAAACACGCTTGTACAGTGTAGGAATTCTGTAAAAGTGATTTTCTTTCGTTTAAACTCCATGACTAACGATGAAAATTCGCAAATGAACTGCTATTTCTTGAAGCTTTAAATGCGAATGCATAGTGAAGTTCTTAACATTGGTTTTAGCGCAATAAAAAGCTCATTGATTTTTGGAGGACCTTGAATGTCTGTGAAGACTGATTTTGCATGTTAGCATCTCACTGGGCGAACGTCTACTTGAGTTGGTCCTTCCGATCTAGTGTGTGTGCAGTGTTCTGGAAGTGGGCCAAGCACAGTGCTACTTGAACTATGACCATACTCCAAAGGATCATTTCTATAGTATGTTGTCATTATCCTAGAGCTACGTCTCTATCCCTAAGCCACGATGACGAGTTCAGCGTGCAGTTCTGAGCGGGAAACTGCTCACGGGAGATTCTTCTCTCTGTGAGTCTGATGACCGTTCCTAGTTCTTCACGTGAAGAGCTTGGAGGGACTGTACGCCGGCTGAGTGGTAAGGTGAAGTTTTTAAACGTCCCTCAATTGGGACTTGCTAAGCCGCCATTCAATCAAACCTTAGGTTATCGCCTGACTGATCTATTGGAAGTGCAGATGAACTGAAATTCATTTGCAACTCTGTTAGACTTATTCGTGTGTGCGACTGATTAAATCGCGCTCAGTTTTCACGTGCTGTGATATTATTAATCAGAAAAAAATATTTGCGTAATCACAGTCACCAGAATGATGTATTGCTAATGAGTTGGTGAGAGCTTGCTAGAATCGGTACTACCGACTCATGTGTAGATAATTTAAATAAGAGGGCTGTATCGTGCGTGGAATTAAAGCAGAATAAGTTGCCTGAGATGAAACGTACGGCGATGACACACTTTCTCCGCATATCAATCGAAATTTCAAGGAATTGGATTGTGTGCTCTCAAATGTCGAGATGCTTTTTGAGGTTAATGATGGATGAACGAACATTTCCTTTTCATGTATTCGTTGGAAGAATCATAAGCAATCTTTTGGAGAGGTGTTCCCATTGGAGTGCCTTGATCAGTAGCTTATCAGTCTAGATAAGCGAAGATGCTTCTTGTTGTTGTTGTCGTCGTCGCAAACATGTTCTGTTTCTGGTCATTTTTGAATGCTCTCGGTTGATATTCCGGTGGAATGCGTGATTTCCGTTTTTTCCTCGCGTGGAAAGCGAAGTTACCTACCTTGCTGTTTCTGAAAATACATGTGGGGGTGTTTAGGTATGTGCTAATCAGGTTCTGAGTTCATGTGTGGCATGCATAGATGAGGACCTTGGGTTGCGCTATATCATTAAATAAGAAAATGTTGACGTTGAATGATAGACTGAAGAGCGAATTTATATAAGTTTTATGAGTGATGAGGTTTTTCGTGGACCGATCCCGGAGGTAGTGTAATACCGGGCCGATCCGCGGCAAAGGTGGAGCAAGCTCCTAGCACTACGCCATGATACAAAAATCAGTTTAATATCATTGACCCCACATGGGGGTCGTATCAGATATTAAGCTGATAAGAACAGATACTACACTTTGATCTTAGCACGAGGCCGAGAAGCGATACCGTGTCAATATTTCAATGTTGAAGGGCTTCTCTAGACTGAGAATTTGCTCTTCGTTTTCAATTCCGGAGGTAACACGTCTACTTGGTAATAGGCTGAGAGTCAGGCTGGGAGTCTAGGGTGCGTCTTGTTTCGTTGTGTGAGCTTATTCTTCATTCGTTTGCTTTTTATGAAATTAGTGGAAAATTCCGTCTCCGTTTGATATTCATTAAGAACAAACAGTCCTGCGTCGCGTCCATAGTGAATTTGGTGCCAGGTGGTACGCGGATGGAATTACCAAACGAAGGCGAACTCGCCTCGATATTTTGCATGAGTTAGCCATAAGGGTACACTGTTGGATTACCTAAGCTATAAAGGGGCCTTCGGGAGATTAGTCATTAACGTTCGCTTTAATTCCATCCAAATTTCTCTATTTGTTCGCTATATCTTTTATATCATTTTTCCTTCGTCCTGTCTAACTTGCCGTTCTGAAGATTCCCGTTTTCTACAGTCCACGCTAAATGACGTTTTTTCTTTTGGCTCATGTGAGATCTCGTTTTCTTTGAGACAAAAGGGTCTCAAACCTATGTAACGATGGTGGTAAAAATGAAACTTGGCTTAGTCGAACTCTGGTAAATAGAGTGTGCTACCCACAGAGAACCTTGTTAGAGGCACCACATGAATCATGGGTTTGCGTTGCTCAAGTTGATGAATTTCATTAATTTTTCCTCGATCGAAAACTCGTTGAAACAGCGTTAAAAGCAAATGATTAGCTCAGTAATTTTGCATGAAGAGAAGCTGCGTAATGTTAGTAAGTTTTTAGCTTAGATATTAGCGAAAGAGAGAAAGAGAGTGTCAAGTTTTGGAATCACACTCAGGAGGTTATCATTTGTAACCGATCAGCTGTCTGTGAAACACGCTTGTACAGTGTAGGAATTCTGTAAAAGTGATTTTCTTTCGTTTAAGGAGAACATCCCAGGCCCTTGCCAGATGCTGTCGATTCCATGGTCATATTGCATGTTTTTGTTGTAAAAGGACCCTTAGGTGGTAGACTATTCGTTCCTAAAATTTTATGGCGCTACGGAAAATAATTTCTCCCCCCCCCGGGGGGGGTAAGGCGACCAAACTTTCTCAATTTTTCCGATTTTGACCCCACATAAAAAAAACAAATAGGAAATGGAAAAAAGCTTAATGTGAGTTTGTTAGAAATGTTCCAAGGATTCTAAAACTGTCTTTGCTTTTGTTCTAGCATCAAAACTGAAGGAGGAGTTACATTTTGAAATATCGATATAAATGAAAAGCACCCAAAATTTTAAATTTTTCCCGATTTTGACCCCAGATAAAAAGAGAACAAATAGGAAATGGAAAAAAAGCTCAATGTGAACTTGTTAGAAATGTTCCAAGGATTCTAAAACTGTCTTTGCTTTTGTTCTAGCATCAAAACTGAAGGAGAAGTCCCATTTTCAAATATCAATATTAGTGAAATATCAATACCTAAAAACCAATATGTCAAATTTTTGCAAAATCTAAGGCCTGAATCAAAAAAATGAATGGAATCAATTGTGTTTATTTTCAAAGGTTACATATCATAGTCAAATTTTATAAGAATCAGACTGAAAATAAAAATCATTTTGTTGAAAAAAAAATAATTTTTTTTTTTTAAATCACAATTCACACTTCGAATATGAAGTTATGTATGGAAATTATCAAAATAAAAATTAAAACTGCATTCAATTACATCAATTGTTCATTATATTACACTTCAACACAAAATTTTATTTATTGCTCATACCCAACACTTTGAATTTTCAACATTCATCCTGGGACTAGTTCTCGAGTTTTGATGCTAGAACAAATCCAAAGACAGTTTTAGAATCCTTGAAGCATTTCTAACAAACGTTCGTTCGTTTTTTTTCAAATTCGAATTCTTTGAAAAAATATATAGCTCTAAACCCAAAAAATTGTTGCTGATTTTTGAAATTTTAAAAATTTTTGAAAAAATAGAAAAAATTTGAATTGGAAAAAAACTGAACGAGCGTTTGTTAGAAATGTTCCAAGGGTTCTAAAACTGTCTTTGTTTTTGTTCTAGCATCAAAACTGAAGGAGGAGTTACAATCTGAAATTTCAATGAAAATATACCAAAAACACATTTTTTGTCAAAAAAAAAGTAAGGCCTAAATCGAAAAAATGACTTGAGTAAAAAAGGTTTACTTTTACAAAATACATATACTGGCCAACTTTCAAACGAATCGGACCAAAAAAGTTGAAAAAGTGGGATGGTTTCCTTAAACTCCATGACTAACGATGAAAATCCGCAAATGAACTGCTATTTCTTGGAGCTTTAAATGCGAATGCCTAGTGAAGTTCTTAACATTGGTTTTAGCGCAATAAAAAGCTCATTGATTTTTGGAGGACCTTGAATGTCTGTGAAGACTGATTTTGCATGTTAGCATCTCACTGGGCGAACGTCTACTTTAGTTGGTCCTTCCGATCTAGTGTGTGTGCAGTGTTCTGGAAGTGGGCCAAGCACAGTGCTACTTGAACTATGACCATACTCCAAAGGATCATTTCTATAGTATGTTGTCATTATCCTAGAGCTACGTCTCTATCCCTAAGCCACGATGACGAGTTCAGCGTGCAGTCCTGAGCGGGAAACTGCTCACGGGAGATTCTTCTCTCTGTGAGTCTGATGACCGTTCCTAGTTCTTCACGTGAAGAGCTTGGAGGGACTGTACGCCGGCTGAGTGGTAAGGTGAAGTTTTTAAACGTCCCTCAATTGGGACTTGCTAAGCCGCCATTCAATCAAACCCTAGGTTATCGCCTGACTGATCTATTGGAAGTGCAGATGAACTGAAATTCATTTGCAACTCTGTTAGACTTATTCGTGTGTGCGACTGATTAAATCGCGCTCAGTTTTCACGTGCTGTGATATTATTAACCAGAAAAAAATATTTGCGTAATCACAGTCACCAGAATGATGTATTGCTAATGAGTTGGTGAGAGCTTGCTAGAATCGGTACTACCGACTCATGTGTTGGTAATTTAAATAAGAGGGCTGTATCATGCGTGGAATTAAAGCAGAATAAGTTGCCTGATATGAAACGTACGGCGATGACACACTTTCTCCGAATATCAATCGAAATTTCAAGGAATTTGATTATGTGCTCTCAAATGTCGAAATGTTTTTTGAGGTTAATGATGGATGAACGAATATTTCCTTTTCATGGATTCGTTGGAAGAAACATTAGCAATCTTTTGGAGAGGTGTTCCCATTGGAGTGCCTTGATCAGTAGCGTATCAGTCTAGATAAGCGAAGATACTTCTTGTTGTTGTTGTCGTCGTCGCAAACATGTTCTGTTTCAGGTCATTTTTGAATGCTCTCGAGTGATATTCCGGTGGAAGGCGTGATTTCCGTTTTTTCCTCGCGTGGAAAGCGAAGTTACCTACCTTGCTGTTTCTGAGAATACATGTGGGGGTGTTTAGGTATGTGCTAATCAGGTTCTGAGTTCATGTGTGGCATGCATAGATGAAGACCTTGGGTTGCGCTATATCAATAAATAAGAAAATGTTGACGTTGAATGATAGACTGAAGAGCGAATTTATATAAGTTTTATGAGTGATGAGGTTTTTCGTGGACCGATCCCGGAGGTAGTGTAATACCGGGCCGATCCGCGGCAAAGGTGGAGCAAGCTCCTAGCACTTCGCTATGATACAAAAATCAGTTTAATATCATTGACCCCACATGGGGGTCGTATCAGATATTAAGCTGATAAGAACAGATACTACACTTTGATCTTAGCACGAGGCCGAGAAGCGATACCGTGTCAATATTTCAATGTTGAAGGGCTTCTCTAGACTGAGAATTTGCTCTTCGTTTTCAATTCCGGAGGTAACACGTCTACTTGATAATAGGCTGAGAGTCAGGCTGGGAGTCTAGGGTGCGTCTTGTTTCGTTGTGTGAGCTTATTCTTCATTCGTTTGCTTTTTATGAAATTAGTGGAAAATTCCGTCTCTGTTTGATATTCATTAAGAACAAACAGTCCTGCGTCGCGTCCATAGTGAATTTGGTGCCAGGTGGTACGCGGATGGAATTACCAAACGAAGGCGAACTCGCCTCGATATTTTGCATGAGTTAGCCATAAGGGTACACTGTTGGATTACCTAAGCTATAAAGGGGCTTTCGGGAGATTAGTCATTAACGTTCGCTTTAATTCCATCCAAATTTCTCTATTTGTTCGCTATACCTTTTATATCATTTTTCCTTCGTCCTGTCTAACTTGCCGTTCTGAAGATTCCCGTTTTTTACAGTCCACGCCAAATGACTTTTTTTTCTTTTGGCTCTTGTGAGTTCTCGTTTTCTTTGAAACAAAAGAGTCTCAAACCTATGTAACGATGGCGGTAAAAATGAAACTTGGCTTAGTCGAACTCTGGTAAATAGAGTGTGCTACCCGCATAGAATCTGGTTAGAGGCACCACATGAATCATGGGTTTGCGTTGCTCAAGTTGATGAATTTCATTAATTTTTCCTCGATCGAAAACTTGTTGAAACAGCGGTAAAAGCAAATGATTAGCTCAGTAATTTTGCATGAAGAGAAGTTGCGTAATGTTAGTAAGTTTTTAGCCTAGATATTAGCGAAAGAGAGAAAAAAAGTGACAAGTTTTGGGATCACACTCAGGAGGTTATCATTTGTAACCGATCAGCTGTCTGTGAAACACGCTTGTACAGTGTAGGAATTCTGTATAAGTGATTTTCTTTCGTTTAAACTCCATGACTAACGATGAAAATCCGCAAATGAACTGCTATTTCTTGGAGCTTTAAATGCGAATGCCTAGTGAAGTTCTTAACATTGGTTTTAGCGCAATAAAAAGCTCATTGATTTTTGGAGGACCTTGAATGTCTGTGAAGACTGATTTTGCATGTTAGCATCTCACTGGGCGAACGTCTACTTGAGTTGGTCCTTCCGATCTAGTGTGTGTGCAGTGTTCTGGAAGTGGGCCAAGCACAGTGCTACTTGAACTATGACCATACTCCAAAGGATCATTTCTATAGTATGTTGTCATTATCCTAGAGCTACGTCTCTATCCCTAAGCCACGATGACGAGTTCAGCGTGCAGTCCTGAGCGGGAAACTGCTCACGGGAGATTCTTCTCTCTGTGAGTCTGATGACCGTTCCTAGTTCTTCACTTGAAGAGCTTGGAGGGACTGTACGCCGGCTGAGTGGTAAGGTAAAGTTTTTAAACGTCCCTCAATTGGGACTTGCTAAGCCGCCATTCCATCAAACCCTAGGTTATCGCCTCACTGATCTATTGGAAGTGCAGATGAACTGAAATTCATTTGCAACTCTGTTAGACTTATTCGTGTGTGCGACTGATTAAATCGCGCTCAGTTTTCACGTGCTGTGATATTATTAATCAGAAAAAAATATTTGCGTAATCACAGTCACCAGAATGATGTATTGCTAATGAGTTGGTGAGAGCTTGCTAGAATCGGTACTACCGACTCATGTGTAGATAATTTAAATAAGAGGGCTGTATCGTACGTGGAATTAAAGCAGAATAAGTTGCCTGAGATGAAACGTACGGCGATGACACACTTTCTCCGAATATCAATCGAAATTTCAAGGAATTGGATTGTGTGCTCTCAAATGTCGAGATGCTTTTTGAGGTTAATGATGGATGAACGAACATTTCCTTTTCATGGATTCGTTGGAAGAAACATAAGCAATCTTTTGGAGAGGTGTTCCCATTGGAGTGCCTTGATCAGTAGCTTATCAGTCTAGATAAGCGAAGATGCTTCTTGTTGTTGTTGTCGTCGTCGCAAACATGTTCTGTTTCTGGTCATTTTTGAATGCTCTCGGTTGATATTCCGGTGGAATGCGTGATTTCCGTTTTTTCCTCGCGTGGAAAGCGAAGTTACCTACCTTGCTGTTTCTGAGAATACATGTGGGGGTGTTTAGGTATGTGCTAATCAGGTTCTGAGTTCATGTGTGGCATGCATAGATGAAGACCTTGGGTTGCGCTATATCAATAAATAAGAAAATGTTGACGTTGAATGATAGACTGAAGAGCGAATTTATATAAGTTTTATGAGTGATGAGGTTTTTCGTGGACCGATCCCGGAGGTAGTGTAATACCGGGCCGATCCGCGGCAAAGGTGGAGCAAGCTCCTAGCACTTCGCCATGATACAAAAATCAGTTTAATATCATTGACCCCACATGGGGGTCGTATCAGATATTAAGCTGATAAGAACAGATACTACACTTTGATCTTAGCACGAGGCCGAGAAGCGATACCGTGTCAATATTTCAATGTTGAAGGGCTTCTCTAGACTGAGAATTTGCTCTTCGTTTTCAATTCCGGAGGTAACACGTCTACTTGATAATAGGCTGAGAGTCAGGCTGGGAGTCTAGGGTGCGTCTTGTTTCGTTGTGTGAGCTTATTCTTCATTCGTTTGCTTTTTATGAAATTAGTGGAAAATTCCGTCTCTGTTTGATATTCATTAAGAACAAACAGTCCTGCGTCGCGTCCATAGTGAATTTGGTGCCAGGTGGTACGCGGATGGAATTACCAAACGAAGGCGAACTCGCCTCGATATTTTGCATGAGTTAGCCATAAGGGTACACTGTTGGATTACCTAAGCTATAAAGGGGCTTTCGGGAGATTAGTCATTAACGTTCGCTTTAATTCCATCCAAATTTCTCTATTTGTTCGCTATACCTTTTATATCATTTTTCCTTCGTCCTGTCTAACTTGCCGTTCTGAAGATTCCCGTTTTTTACAGTCCACGCTAAATGACTTTTTTTTCTTTTGGCTCTTGTGAGTTCTCGTTTTCTTTGAAACAAAAGAGTCTCAAACCTATGTAACGATGGCGGTAAAAATGAAACTTGGCTTAGTCGAACTCTGGTAAATAGAGTGTGCTACCCGCATAGAATCTGGTTAGAGGCACCACATGAATCATGGGTTTGCGTTGCTCAAGTTGATGAATTTCATTAATTTTTCCTCGATCGAAAACTTGTTGAAACAGCGGTAAAAGCAAATGATTAGCTCAGTAATTTTGCATGAAGAGAAGTTGCGTAATGTTAGTAAGTTTTTAGCCTAGATATTAGCGAAAGAGAGAAAAAAAGTGACAAGTTTTGGGATCACACTCAGGAGGTTATCATTTGTAACCGATCAGCTGTCTGTGAAACACGCTTGTACAGTGTAGGAATTCTGTATAAGTGATTTTCTTTCGTTTAAACTCCATGACTAACGATGAAAATCCGCAAATGAACTGCTATTTCTTGGAGCTTTAAATGCGAATGCCTAGTGAAGTTCTTAACATTGGTTTTAGCGCAATAAAAAGCTCATTGATTTTTGGAGGACCTTGAATGTCTGTGAAGACTGATTTTGCATGTTAGCATCTCACTGGGCGAACGTCTACTTGAGTTGGTCCTTCTGATCTAGTGTGTGTGCAGTGTTCTGGAAGTGGGCCAAGCACAGTGCTACTTGAACTATGACCATACTCCAAAGGATCATTTCTATAGTATGTTGTCATTATCCTAGAGCTACGTCTCTATCCCTAAGCCACGATGACGAGTTCAGCGTGCAGTCCTGAGCGGGAAACTGCTCACGGGAGATTCTTCTCTCTGTGAGTCTGATGACCGTTCCTAGTTCTTCACTTGAAGAGCTTGGAGGGACTGTACGCCGGCTGAGTGGTAAGGTAAAGTTTTTAAACGTCCCTCAATTGGGACTTGCTAAGCCGCCATTCCATCAAACCCTAGGTTATCGCCTCACTGATCTATTGGAAGTGCAGATGAACTGAAATTCATTTGCAACTCTGTTAGACTTATTCGTGTGTGCGACTGATTAAATCGCGCTCAGTTTTCACGTGCTGTGATATTATTAATCAGAAAAAAATATTTGCGTAATCACAGTCACCAGAATGATGTATTGCTAATGAGTTGGTGAGAGCTTGCTAGAATCGGTACTACCGACTCATGTGTAGATAATTTAAATAAGAGGGCTGTATCGTGCGTGGAATTAAAGCAGAATAAGTTGCCTGAGATGAAACGTACGGCGATGACACACTTTCTCCGAATATCAATCGAAATTTCAAGGAATTGGATTGTGTGCTCTCAAATGTCGAGATGCTTTTTGAGGTTAATGATGGATGAACGAACATTTCCTTTTCATGGATTCGTTGGAAGAAACATAAGCAATCTTTTGGAGAGGTGTTCCCATTGGAGTGCCTTGATCAGTAGCTTATCAGTCTAGATAAGCGAAGATGCTTCTTGTTGTTGTTGTCGTCGTCGCAAACATGTTCTGTTTCTGGTCATTTTTGAATGCTCTCGGTTGATATTCCGGTGGAATGCGTGATTTCCGTTTTTTCCTCGCGTGGAAAGCGAAGTTACCTACCTTGCTGTTTCTGAAAATACATGTGGGGGTGTTTAGGTATGTGCTAATCAGGTTCTGAGTTCATGTGTGGCATGCATAGATGAGGACCTTGGGTTGCGCTATATCATTAAATAAGAAAATGTTGACGTTGAATGATAGACTGAAGAGCGAATTTATATAAGTTTTATGAGTGATGAGGTTTTTCGTGGACCGATCCCGGAGGTAGTGTAATACCGGGCCGATCCGCGGCAAAGGTGGAGCAAGCTCCTAGCACTTCGCCATGATACAAAAATCAGTTTAATATCATTGACCCCACATGGGGGTCGTATCAGATATTAAGCTGATAAGAACAGATACTACACTTTAATCTTAGCACGAGGCCGAGAAGCGATACCGTGTCAATATTTCAATGTTGAAGGGCTTCTCTAGACTGAGAATTTGCTCTTCGTTTTCAATTCCGGAGGTAACACGTCTACTTGATAATAGGCTGAGAGTCAGGCTGGGAGTCTAGGGTGCGTCTTGTTTCGTTGTGTGAGCTTATTCTTCATTCGTTTGCTTTCTATGAAATTAGTGGAAAATTCCGTCTCCGTTTGATATTCATTAAGAACAAACAGTCCTGCGTCGCGTCCATAGTGAATTTGGTGCCAGGTGGTACGCGGATGGAATTACCAAACGAAGGCGAACTCGCCTCGATATTTTGCATGAGTTAGCCATAAGGGTACACTGTTGGATTACCTAAGCTATAAAGGGGCCTTCGGGAGATTAGTCATTAACGTTCGCTTTAATTCCATCCAAATTTCTCTATTTGTTCGCTATATCTTTTATATCATTTTTCCTTCGTCCTGTCTAACTTGCCGTTCTGAAGATTCCCGTTTTCTACAGTCCACGCTAAATGACGTTTTTTCTTTTGGCTCTTGTGAGTTCTCGTTTTCTTTGAGACAAAAGGGTCTCAAACCTATGTAACGATGGCGGTAAAAGTGAAACTTGGCTTAGTCGAACTCTGGTAAATAGAGTGTGCTACCCGCATAAAATCTGGTTAGAGGCACCACATGAATCATGGGTTTGCGTTGCTCAAGTTGATGAATTTCATTAATTTTTCCTCGATCGAAAACTTGTTGAAACAGCGGTAAAAGCAAATGATTAGCTCAGTAATTTTGCATGAAGAGAAGTTGCGTAATGTTAGTAAGTTTTTAGCCTAGATATTAGCGAAAGAGAGAAAGAGAGAAAGAGAGTGTCAAGTTTTGGGATCACACTCAGGAGGTTATCATTTGTAACCGATCAGCTGTCTGTGAAACACGCTTGTACAGTGTAGGAATTCTGTAAAAGTGATTTTCTTTCGTTTAAACTCCATGACTAACGATGAAAATCCGCAAATGAACTGCTATTTCTTGGAGCTTTAAATGCGAATGCCTAGTGAAGTTCTCAACATTGGTTTTAGCGCAATAAAAAGCTCATTGATTTTTGTAGGACCTTGAATGTCTGTGAAGACTGATTTTGCATGTTAGCATCTCACTGGGCGAACGTCTACTTGAGTTGGTCCTTCCGATCTAGTGTGTGTGCAGTGTTCTGGAAGTGGGCCAAGCACAGTGCTACTTGAACTATGACCATACTCCAAAGGATCATTTCTATAGTATGTTGTCATTATCCTAGAGCTACGTCTCTATCCCTAAGCCACGATGACGAGTTCAGCGTGCAGTCCTGAGCGGGAAACTGCTCACGGGAGATTCTTCTCTCTGTGAGTCTGATGACCGTTCCTAGTTCTTCACGTGAAGAGCTTGGAGGGACTGTACGCCGGCTGAGTGGTAAGGTGAAGTTTTTAAACGTCCCTCAATTGGGACTTGCTAAGCCGCCATTCAATCAAACCCTAGGTTATCGCCTGACTGATCTATTGGAAGTGCAGATGAACTGAAATTCATTTGCAACTCTGTTAGACTTATTCGTGTGTGCGACTGATTAAATCGCGCTCAGTTTTCACGTGCTGTGATATTATTAACCAGAGAAAAATATTTGCGTAATCACAGTCACCAGAATGATGTATTGCTAATGAGTTGGTGAGAGCTTGCTAGAATCGGTACTACCGACTCATGTGTTGGTAATTTAAATAAGAGGGCTGTATCATGCGTGGAATTAAAGCAGAATAAGTTGCCTGAGATGAAACGTACGGCGATGACAGACTTTCTCCGAATATCAATCGAAATTTCAAGGAATTGGGTTATGTGCTCTCAAATGTCGAGATGCTTTTTGAGGTCAATGATGGATGAACGAACATTTCCTTTTCATGGATTCGTTGGAAGAAACATAAGCAACCTTTTGGAGAGGTGTTCCCGTTGGAGTGCCTTGATCAGTAGCTCATCAGTCTAGATAAGCGAAGATGCTTCTTGTTGTTGTCGTCGTCGCAAACTTGTTCTGTATCTGGTCATTTTCAAATGCTCTCGGTTGATATTCCGGTGGAATGCGTGATTTGTTTTTTTCTCGCGTGGAACGCGAAGTTACCTACCTTGCTGTTTCTGAGAACACATGTGGGGGTGTTTAGGTATGCGCTAATCGGGTTCTGAGTTCATGTGTGGCATGCATAGATGAGGACCTTGGGTTGCGCTATATCGTTAAATAAGAAATTGTTGACGTTGAATGATTGACTGAAGAGCGAATTTATACAAGTTTTATGAGTGATGAGGTTTTTCGTGCACCGATACCGGAGGTAGTGTACTACCGGGCCGATCCGCGGGAAAGGTGGAGCAAGCTCCTAGCACTTCGCCATGATACAAAAATCAGTTTAATATCATTGACCCCACATGGGGGTCGTATCAGATATTAAGCTGATGAGAACAGATACTACACTTTGATCTTAGCACGAGGCCAAGAAGCGATACCGTGTCAATATTTCAATGTTGAAGGGCTTCTCTAGACTGAGAATTTGCTCTTCGTTTTCAATTCCGGAGATAACACGTCTACTTGATAATTGGCTGAGAGTCAGGCTGCGAGTATAGGGTGCTTCTTGTTTAGTTGTGTGAGCTTATTCTTCATTCGTTTGCCTATTATGAAATTAGTGGAAAATTCCATCTCTGTTTGATATTCATTAAGAACAAACCGTCCTGCGTCGCGTCCATAGTGAATTTGGTGCCAGGTGGTACGCGGATGGAATTACCAAAACGAAGGCGAACTCACCTCGATATTTTACACGAGTTAGCCCTAAGGGTACACTGTTGGCGTACCTAAGCGATAGATGGGCCTTCAGGGGATTAGTCGTTAACGTTCGGCTTTAATTCCATCAAAATTTCTCTATTTGTTCGCTATATCTTTTATATTTTTTTCCTTCGTCCTGTCTAACATGCCGTTCTAAAGATTCCAGTTTTCTAGAGTCCACGCTAAATGACCTTTTTTCTCTTAGCTCTTTTGAGTTCTCGTTTTCTTAGAGACAAAAGGGTCTCAAACCTATGTAACGGTAGCGGTAAAAATGAAACTTGGCTTAGTCGAACTCTGGTAAATAGTGTGCTACCCGCAGAGAATCTGGTTAGAGGCACCACATGAATCATGGGTTTGCGTTGCTCAAGTTGATGAATTTCATTAATTTTTCCTCGATCGAAAACTTGTTGAAACAGTGTTAAAAGCAAATGATTGGCTCAGTAATTTTGCATGAAGAGAAGTTGCGTAATGTTAGTAAGTTTTTGGCCTAGATATTAGCGAAAGAGAGAGAGAGAGAAAGAGAGTGTCAAGTTTTGGGATCAAACTCAGGAGGTTATCAATTGTTACCGATCAGCTGTCTGTGAAACACGCTTGTACAGTGTAAGAATTCTGTAGAAGTGATTTTCTTTCGTTTAAGCTCCATGACTAACGATGAAAATCCGCGAATGAACTGCTATTTCTTGGAGCTTTAATGCGAATGCCTAGTGAAGTTCTTAAAATTGGTTTTAGCGCAATAAAAAGCTCATTGATTTTTGGAGGACCTTGAATGTCTGTGAAGACTGATTTTGCATGTTAGCATCTCACTGGGAGAACGTCTACTTGAGTTGGTCCTTCCGATCTAGTGTTTGCAGTGTTCTTGAAGTGGGCCAAGCACAGAGACATGAACTATGAACATACTCCAAAAAGTCGTTTCTAAAGTATGTTGTCATTATCCTAGAGTTACGGCTCTATCTCAAAGCCACGACGACGAGTTCAGCGTGCAGTCCTGAGCGGGAAACTGCTCACGGGAGATTCTTCTCTCTGTGAGTCTGATGACCGTTCCTAGTTGTTCTCGTGAAGAGCTTGGAGGGACTGTACGCCGGCTGAGTGGTAAGGTATAGTTTTTAAACGTCCCTCAATTGGGACTTGCTAAGCCCCCCATTCCATCAAACCCTAGGTAATCGCCTGACTGATCTATTGGAAGTGCAGATGAACTGAAATTCATTTGCAACTCTCTTAGACTTATTCGTTTGTGCGACTGATTAAATCTCGCTCAGTTTTCACGTGCTGTGATATTATTACCCATGCCTTTTCTCTTAGCTCGTCCCATTCAAAAGTTCGCAGGAACCCAGAAAAAAGAATATCTGATTAATGACAGTCACCAGAGTGATGTATTCCTAATGAGTTGGTGTCACCTTGTTAGAATCGGTGCGGTTGGCTCAAGTGATGGTTGGGGTTGTGCTATGCGTGGAATTAAAGCACAATAAAATTCCCGAAATGAAGCTATTACATTTTTTTTAATGTTGTAGGTATTTGATTCAATACCATTTATAACGTTCATCACATTGTATAATGATAGCCTAAGTCCATAGCATGTGTAATTCATCGAATCCTAATTAAGAAAATTCATGTGAAATCCAGCTAATGTGACGTGTTTATAGACATTACCGCTTAGAAAAATACAATAGTATCCCTATGTAAAATTTCAACATCCTAAAATTTAAATCTATCGATTATCTCCCAAATTAATATTAATTTGTCATTCAAAAATAACATTTAATAGTAACTTCAATCAAAAATTGGAACTAGATGTACAATTTAGATACAAAAAATATTTAAACAATTCATTAAGCATGAGTAGTATATTTGAACTTTTCGAAATAAAACATGTTGTGATCATGGGGGAAGTGAATTCCAACGAAAAAAAACTACTTAACTTTCACTGTGTTTCACAAGGCATGCATAGCAGCAGTGATAAAACCTGTTTATTAAATTTCCTGCCGTTGAGGCTTTAGCGTGAGAACGTCTACTTCTCCCCCACCTCCCCCAACACTCACCTACAAAACACTCAGTAATATTTGGAGATATTCGAAATGTTATGAATAAATTTATAACGTTCAGTTTTAGTTATAGCTGGTGTATGCGACGAGACATGCTTTAGACAACCCACCTTACATGCAGGTGATGTGTCATGTGTGATGTGAACGGACAGAAAAAAATACATGTTTCCGTTCGAAAACAAAGATGTTACATTATTTAAGGTTAACGTTTGTTTCTCAAATTGATATATATTTACGTATAAAACTTGATTTTTTTGCTAATTTGTACAACATTCGAAATTTATATTGATTTACGAAAAATTATTGGTCGATTACGTAGTTTTTGAAATATCATCCGTTAAGTTGAGGCATGCTGAATTGAACATTGGTGTACAGGTCAATAATACCTGACAATGATTCTAACTTATTAACATTTTTAAAAGCCTTGAAAGGCTGCAATAAAGCAAAGTACCGAACGTACAACCTACGTGTAATTTAGAGAGCGTGTATTTGGTTTTATTGCAAGTTATCTGCCCTTGAGTTACCTTCGCAGGTGCCACAAGAGGCGGCAGTGTAACGAGGCACGTGCGCTCAGTTCTATAGAGCTTACCTTTAGGCAACCGTGTGGGGCGCTGGTGGCGACACTCGCCAGGTAACATCCGTAATATGAGATGTCGGCGGGTGTCTACACATCCACTTGTCATAAACATCCTATTCTCCGACCACACACACTCTACACAAAATTCAGAATCAATGTTTTCCTAATATTCATATTGCCTTTGAGATCACGTCTGCCCAGCTACTTCTCGTCGTAACTGCCTAAACTGCCCTCACTCATTCATTTTAAGTCAAAGGGCAAATACCAGCTCATTTGTGAAGCCTACCCATTTTGCATATTTCAAAGCAAACCTCGGTGATCAAGACAAGGCTTGGGCCCCTCACAAGGTGTGCAGGTTGTGTCAAGAGTTGACAGATGTGGACCAAAGGATCGCGTCACCAGTTGCAATTTGGTATACCCATGGTTTGGCAACATTAAACGCATCATTGCACACACACACTCTTACTTCTGTTCAGTGAAAACTTCTCGATCTAACGAGGCAAAACAAACAAATAGAGAATATCCTCATACGTAGATTCTTATGAAGAGTTAGGAAATCTCATTAGTTGCTAATTGAAAATTATGCTAATAGTATCCAGCTTACTCTTACTTCTGTTCCACACTCTTACTTCTGTTCAGTGAAAACTTCTCGATCTAACGAGGCAAAACAAACAAATAGAGAATATCCTCATACGTAGATTCTTATGAAGAGTTAGGAAATCTCATTAGTTGCTAATTGAAAATTATGCTAATAGTATCCAGCTTACTGCTGTTGTTGCCTATGACTAAATAAAGCAGTTTTGTTTTTGAAAGCATAAGTTGCGCAGCAAACTCATGGTGAGCCAGCAGGAACCGGCAGATTTTGATATCAGCATGTCTTTTGTAGTGCTCGCGTATGTAGTAGTGCTCGCGTATTTTGTAGTGCTCGCGATAGCCATGTGCTATAGGTTCCGCCGCCGTGCGGCCGGGACCCGGGTTCGAAACTCGGCGCTGGCAGTGGCGATTTTCTCTGTTGGGTATACGAGAAAAATTCCAAGCACAATACCCCACTCTACCCAGGTGTCTGAAATGGGTACCGGTCTCGACCGGGGGAAAGCGTCATGGCGTCCTGGCGTTAGTTATAAGGCATTTGAAAATCCAATGTACAAGGTGATATGTATCAGGCTTGATTGGAAATAAAGCATCCGTAGATGCCTTCATTATTATTGTAGTCTACACCAGCATGCGTACTGTAGTGTACACCAGTACCATAAACTACCCAACCCTCAGCTTGCTCAAACCCTTACCGCGTGTACTGTACAGTCAGAGAGATGCGCGCACGAGCAAATAAGCACGTTTGTTTCCTTCCTCGCATCAGGGATGCCACTCAAAATTTTATAATATCCATAGATTTTCCCAGAAATTCCCAAGAATCAACACTGAAATCCCAAGCAAAAAAGTATAATTGACAGAATATCAGTACAATTTTACACTCACCTTTAATCAGTCATGTTTCATCTCCTTCTTCACCCTTAGGTGAAGTGCAGCAATCAGTTTTGACAGAAGAGCTTCAATAAGCTAAAAAAATTATTATTCACATTTGATGCACACTTGAACATCAAATTTGAAAAAAACTTGAATAATTCAAAATGAATTTGAAGGAAAACGCGGCGGATCAACTATCAGGTTGGTGCAAAAGTTTTTGCCGAATGGATTGCTCAATTTTGAGAATGAAAAACTTGTTATTGTTGAATAATTTATTCATAACAAAAACATCCTTAGGCTTCTATGACCTGATTAGCGTTATAGTCTTTGTTAGTGAAGCGCTAGAAACCTGGTTTTACTACTACTATGACCTGATTCCATCCGCCCACTAGTTTATATATTGGCTTCGTCTGTAAAATTCTTTAGGTTTTGATGTGCTATATGAATCTAACTCATTTATAATTTCTTCCCGTGATGTCAACCTAAAGCTATTTAAATGGTTTTGTAATCCTCGAAATAAGTGATAGTCAGAAGAGGCGAGGTCGGGAAAATATGATAGGTGGGGAAAAACCTCCCATTCAAGTTCTTCTAGGAGAGCTTTGGTCTGTCGCGCTGTGTGAGGGGATGTCTGATATATTCTTCAGTTGGGTTGAACATAGGTTAAAATAGTAATGTACCGATACCATTTTTTTGGCCGATACCGCTACCGATGCGCATTTTTTGGTCGATACCGATACTCCGATACTTGGAAATACCGATACTTTGACTGACAACAACCGATACCGATACTTTTATGATTTTATTAAAATAAAACCATGACAAGCCCTACAAGGGTGCTTTAATAAAATTATTTACTAATATATCTAATAATATAACAATATTGACAATAAAGTTTTCGATTAGGAATAATAAAACTGCTCTTGCTATGTTAACTTTAATGTTGAAAAAATGAAATCCATTCGATAGATAAGAGTTTCTAATCGTATTTCAACGTAATGTAGACTAGCTATAATAGCAACTGGTTCTAAAAGTGGACCAAAACAACCTCTCAAATCAATTCAAAAACAACAATAGTTCCAAAATTGTCACTCGAAACAAAAATGGTTCCAAAATAAACTCTCAAAAATCTCTTTAAACAAATCAAAACAAAAAAGGTTCCAAAATATTCTCTCAGAACAAATACTTTGGCGAAAAAAAACATTAAACTTCGATAGGCCCCGAAACCGAAATGATCCGCAAACACGCTATCAATTATAAGATAAAATTGTTCGTGAATTTTTCAAACATCATAAAATAGAAGAAAAATGCAAGATTCGTAATGTACGGCAATTTAAATGCTAAATTAAAATAAAATAATAAGCTTCGTAATGTTTGACGCTTTACAAGCTAAATTAAAATAGAATTTTCAGTTACTTTTACAGTGCGACCCACGGTAATAGTCCAACAATTTTTTTATTGATATTTCGTTGAAAATCCTTGGCCTGGCGAGAATTATGTTTTAATATGGCAACAATGTGTGCTTAGTTTATTTTTCAATATTTGTTTATCTTCTGGAGAGGCTGGTTGCACAATTTTCCTTTATTTCGCTTGTTTTTTTGTAATATACGGTGAACCACACTATTATTCCATTTGTTTAAAATTCAAAATGGGACGTGCTAAGGACCTAACAGACGAAGAAAAGCAAACAATCATAAAGGAAACTGCCAAGAAGGCCTCTTGTGCCTCTATAGCTAGGATTTTAGGCCGCCATGTTAAAACAATTCAACGATTCTTGAGGGATCCTTCCACTCGAAAGGAACGGTCTGATAAAGGCGAATTAAAAGCTCTAAACACGCGAGATATCAGAAAAATCAAGCGTGAAGTTTTTAAGAAGCCAGGAAGCACCAGCAGAGCAATTTTTGAAAACTCTGGTCTGAATGAAGTCCCAAAAACTACCCACAACAGAATCTTGAGGACTATCGCAAAGGTGAAATCTCCAGAGAAAAAGCCTCCATTGACTCGAAGGCACATGCTCCTGAGAGTTGAGTAGGCTAGGGCGTATATGAAACAGGATATGAACTGAATTCTATTCACGGATGAAACCAGAGCGACCCTCGATGGCCCAGACGAATGGTCCAAAGGATGGGTTGGATTTGAGGGTAAGCTCCACCATCGTTTTCGCCGCCATCAAGGAGGTGGTGGTGTTATGTTGTGGGCTGGGATCGTGAATAATGAACTTTTAGGCCCAATAATGGTCCGTGAAGAAGTTAAAATTAATTCTGCAAATTATTGCGCCTTCCACGATGAATGTCTTGTTCCTTGGCTTCACGACCAGACTTTGGATCGTCGCAAATAGTTGGTTTTCATGCAAGACAATGCACCATCGCACTCAGCCAGATCTACGAAAGAATATCTTGCTTCTCTTGGATTCAAAAAACAGAATTTGATGGCGTGGCCACCCAATTCTCCAGATTTGAACCCAATTGAAAATCTTTGGTCTATCAACAAGCGCAAAGTTTATTCAGATGGCAAGCAGTTTTATTCCAAAACAGAATTGTGGGAGGCCATACAAGTCGCCGTAAGATCCATTGACGGTACTGCTATTGAAAATTTGACCAATTCGGTTAATGAACGCATTTTTGAGGTAATTAAATGTAATGGCCGTTACATTTAAAAATAAGCTAATTTTTCTTTTTTTTGCCTTGTTCACAGTTGCACTTCGTTAAAAGTACCTTTTGAAGCATTATTTACTAATTTTCACACTAATATTCAAGTAATTTTTTTCATCATATTAAACTAATTTTCATATCTCGGACTAATATTGTGGTTCAGAAAATAGAGCGTGGATTTGATAAAAGTGAGTATCTAATGGTAACAAGCAAACAATTTCTAAAAAAATAGGATTATGAACATTGTACTTGATGACTGTACGAAATATTATAAAAATATCAAGGTATATTAACAATACTAACAGGAAATGATAGTTTTGAAGAAAAATCAAATTGGACTAATACCGTGGGTCGCACTGTGTAATAAATTTACACAAACTTTCAAATGCACCTCCAACTTTATTTAACTGATTTGATTTTTGTTAGCCTGTCACATACTTAAAGAAATGAAAATTGAGTCAAACTATATAGGTTTTAATTGTAAAAGTAAAATAATTTTATCTCGCTACTGTTGTTACTAATTCATGCTACATAGCTTTCACTTACTTACTATACATGACTCATCGGCAATTCAAAGTAGTAAATTCAGTTAGCGGGCCTGGTTAAGCACTGTAATTCAACAGCTAACTAATTGACTAGGTATGAATATTCTCTTTATTTGATTATACTTTTACCGTCTTGATTTATGACCTTCACTTTTACGATAAAATACGTATTATTGGAAAGTATCGGCCAGATTTTGCCAATACCGATACCAGTAAAAATGACCGATACTGTCACTACCGATACCGATACATCGGTACATCACAAATCAAAATTTCCTTTCAAAATGTTCTTAAGGGTAAAAGATATTCCCAATGCATGCATCCATCCATCCATCATACAGTATTGGTCTTCTATTAGCATATTTGGGATACATAGTAGCAAAAAATTAGGACACAGACTCAATGGAACCACATGAACAAAGGTTAGAGTCAGCAAGATTAATTAAATCAAGTTAAGTGTTCATTCAGTCCCACATGACCAATTCTAAGCCTAGACACGATTAACTTCACAGTTGTGAACCTGTGGGAAAACCAAGGCCAGTAAGATAAAGTTCCTTTTTGGCTCCAGCAAACTATTCCCCTTAACTTATTTATTCCATTCGGCCACCCGTCCGGCCAGTACTCAACTTGCAGACTTGCCTACTAATTGTGTTTACCACATCTGTTCTAGCAATGTTCACAATATAGAGTCCACACATCTTTGTGAGCTGCCTTGGCTGCCAAATCAGCCAACTCATTGCCCTCCAGATCTTTACGACCTGCCTTGAACTACAAACACACACACTGGATATTTCTTTTACTTATGATTCGAAAATATTATATAAAGATGATGAATATATTTATGATTCGAAAATATTAGATATATATAAGTTTTGGACATTCTGTTCCTCAAAAGGGACCATGAAGACAAAGAACAAGTAAAGATAATTGCTCCAGTTAGGGATTCATAGTATGTGTAGAGATACTTCACTGATTCTTTAATGGCAGATAGTTCACAACCTAGAATATTTTTTGCTGGTAGTCTCCACTTATGGAACACAATGGTATAAGGGGATTTTGATTATCATGCTGCAGCTGAAATTTCATATATAAGATACTTTGAGCCATCAGTATATATTTGCAGGTACACCTCAAACTTGAACTCAAGAAAATATTTCAAGGTACAAAATGCTTCGTGTTAAAAATTGAAGCAAATGGAGCAGTTACAAAACTTGGAATAAAAATTTATTTATATCTATCCATGGTGGGATAAAGAATACATGAGGCACACAATTCTGAGGAAAACATCTCAACTTCAGAACATCAAAGGCCTGTTGGTCTCTCACAGCCAGTGCAGTGATTTTGGCAGCTCACTAATCCCATAATAATACCTTAAACAGCATCAACATTTTAAAAAACTTCCGTATTCAATAGCGGCAGTTTATGAACTTCAGCTGCCGAGGACAGGTTAAGTGACGTGCTCCTAGCACCAGTGGCAATTCTAAAACAGTATTTTGAATCAGTTCACTTTATCTAAATTAGAATCAGGAGCAGAATCATAAAAGACTGATATATAATCTATTTTGCTCGAAAAAAACTGACTTGTAAATCATAAGTGACGTTTCTTTATTGGCTCCCCAATGATGATTTGATTAAGCTTTGATTAAATTAAATTTTACACATTGCTATCTCTTAGCTGATGGATGTGGCTCTTCCATGTAAGACCAGGAGCATCAAAGGTAATGCCTAAGCACCTGTGAGTTGAGACAAATTCAACTTGAATTTTATTCAATGTAATAGACAAGGGTAATAAGCTTTTCCATGTGAATAACATTGCTTTGGGCTTTGAGAGTTAAAATGGAAACACCAGTCCTAGTCCACTCACAAAACCCAACAGCCTGCTCTTGCACAAGTCTAGCTAAATGGGGTAGATTCTTCCCTCAGCAGTAGAGGGTTACATTGTCTGTATACTCTGGTAGTGTGACACCTTCCTCTCTTGGGAAGTTTGACAATATTATGTTGAACAGCACTGGGGCCAGTATGGACCCTTGCGGAACTTCTTAAATGATTGATTTCTCTGATGAGTAACTTCTCTCATAGAACACCTTAAATTTCCAATCATTCAAAACTCTCTTATCCAGCATAGCATTTTTCCCTTGATCCCATGCTGACTGAGTTTATACAGAAGACCAGGATGCCAAACCCAAGCATATGCCCAGCTTAAATCAAAGAAGATGGAAATACGAATTTCCCACTTAACTATGGCCTGTCATATGTTCTTTAATTCTAACCTAGCAACTTGGTCTAGAGTGCTTAGCCTTCTTCTGAATCCTCCTTGGATAAGACTAAATGAGTCTGATGAGTCTCTAAGACGTGATTAGTCTGCCACATATCATTTTCATATCATTCCAGCACATGGCAGGAGAGAGAGACGGGCCTGTATGCATTTGTGTCTGCATGAAAATGGCATACCTAGTTAGGGAAATGGGAGAAAAATGCCTTCTCCATCAGGAAAGTTTTTATCATAGGAAGCAAGTGAGTCTGCAAAATTGCCTTGTATTACAGCCACAGGAAAAAAAATTGCACCCTCACTTGCTCCCTATGATGAGAAGGGACTTTCCTGATGGAGATGGCATTTTTCAGCAGGATCTCGCTCCATACCATACTGCACGTAAAATGCTCACATTCTTTGAAGAAAGTGAACTAACACTTTTAGACTGGCCTGGAAATTCTTCTGGCATATATCCCATAGAAAATCTATGGGCTGTAATCAAACGTAAGTTACAGAGAGAAAACTGTTCGACCATGTAAAAGCTGATTAATGGAGTTATTAGGGTCTGGTACCATGATGAAGAAATAGGAGAAATGTGTTCAACTTTGGTCAAATATATGTCAAATTAAGTGTAAATGCTTGTAAACGCAAGAGGAAGCCAAACCTCCTATTAAGTATTTCAACTCTCATACCATCGACATGTTTTGTAAAAATAAACGGCATTTGTTGCCACAGGACACTAATCGATTTTCCAATTTTTATTGCTTGTATAATGGTAATAAGATTGAAATAAACAACTTTTCTTCAATGCACTTTCCGTCATAAATAAGTACTTTACGAGTCATGGCAGTAGGTTTAATTACCTCAATTCTAGTTTTTCAGGCAGAAAAAATTCTTTGCGTTTTCTTTCATATAAAATTTTGAGGGGGAGACTCCGATAGAATCTGTTCCAACAGCTCTATTGCGCTCGAATGAATGTAAGGTTACGTTAGGTTACGTGTTATATTCCTATAATCTAACATCCTACATCATATTTAGCAAAAAATGTTACGAGGAAATGCTGAAATGCTGCGTCTGGCTAACGACCTTTCATCCCCTCAAAAAAAACTGTCAAATAAAAATATGTTCTTGTCAATAAACACAGCATTTTCATTTCATTTTCAGCACAGCATTTCATTTTTGGCACAGCTCAATGCCAGATACTTCCATCTCCCTTACGAATATATTTCATTGTTATCCTTATTACCTCAAACACCTAGGATCTTATTCATTCTATGTAGATCAATTATGAAATCTAATCTTATTTATTTATTTGAGAATACGAGCCTTCTTCCATTACTTGATAGACGTTTAAAGTTATCGTGCAAAACCTGTTCGTTCTTAGGTATAATGAACATCATTCGAGAGGATGGTCTCCAAGCCCGCTCCTACAGAGGGGCATGCCGGACATTATATACCCAGCAGTGACAAGAGAAGGTCGTGTAATTGCCTCGCCTGCCCTTGCAACAAGCGAGGATTTTATTGAGAAGTTTTATGACTGGGTACGTGTTAGTCAATCTGGAGTCCACGAGCAAGTATTATATTCATTAGATGTACATGTGTTCCATTATCATCATTCCCGCCAATTGATTCACGTATAGGTTAATTGACGTTCGCCTACAGCGTATGCATCATTGTCTTTATGCGTAGACTAACCATGTGACTGTTTAGATGCGTTAGATTCACTCTGTCCACGTTAAACGTTAAATTTTTATGTCTGTGTTAGCCTAGTTTCAATGTAACAAACGCCATCCTCATGCTGAAATATACAGGTAATTTTACAGGCACACAAATAAAAACGTAAATCTAAGCTACATCAGACGGAATAAAAATCCTGAAAATCCCAGTAGAAAATGATTAGAGAGACAAAATGTGCAGCACAAGAATAATAAATCACAACACTAGGCTACAACATTGCACAACGGCTACATGTTCATGGTAGCCTACAAGAGATAAGCATGAAATGACAGATCGAGTGGATATTTTAAACTTCTTAGCTGCAGTCCGGTTGAAAAATTTTAAAGCAAAAAATTCATACGACTTTTTTCTTGAGAGCAAGTTTAAGCTTACGCGTATGTTCTACTATGTAGTGCTTGTGGTTGCTAGTCATTAATAATTTCCCTAATACTCTGGTTGATAAAACAATTTGTGCCTTCTTGAGCACTAAAAATAATCCTGGGCTTAAAACTCGTTATATTGATATATATTTTTAAACAATTCATTTACTACAAGCAATTCATCAGTAGATTGTTTCTTTGAAAGCTATGTCAATAAACATATTTGAGTAAAGCTTCTCATAGGTCCGAATAAGTTCAACGCCTTCTAGGGCATCCTGTCATCAACGCTTTTTAAGGTGTACTGTTATATGTTTAACCCAATTCACTTAACTTAGTTGCACGCTAGACTCATCAATAAATTGGTTCTCTCAAGATTCGATAATAAGCTTATTTCATAACATAAGTTGATTTGGGCTAGATGAGAACAGTATATACTGGAATAGAATTACGAAAAAACTTTTGATTTATGTCATCAATCATTGTAAATTACCCTATCAAGGCGAATCACATAGCAGAAAGGATTTGACTTAATTAGCTTACGTGATTAATATTCCAATAGAAATCAGGATTCAATATTCGTTTTGAAAGTTTTGTAAGAACATCTTTTACGGATCTCAGCAGGGATCGAATTTTTAGCCTTATGTCCAATGAAGAAAATTCTGCAGAGAGTTCGAGCTTTTGAATCATAAGGAAGTATGAAGTTTTTTTATTTTGGGTTATATGATCATAATGGTTAATGTTTATTACATTCTATTACATGGGAGCTGATTAAGGTCCAAAGGCTCATATATTTTTAAACTTTTTAAGAATCATTCGTGTAAGCATTATATTCTAATTTTCTTACCTCTCTAATGTTTTTTGTTTGCAGCACGAAGAGCAAATGTGTTTATTTATTTTTTATCAGTTCTGTCATTCTTCTATTCCGTATTCAAAAAAGTTTTTTCACAGCTTCTTCATGTAATAAATTTTTGAAAATTCCCACAGATTTCGATAATTTAGTACTGATACGTGCAATATGCTATTTGAAGGGTAGATGTTTATCTATTATAATGCTTACGAACTCACAGGAATTTGGTTTCTTCAATTTTACAGTCATCATTAATGCGCGGAAAAGACGCATTCCTCTCGTGTGAGAATATCAAGTATTTTGTCTTATCGACATTGAAGCTTATTTTATTAAGTTTGATCCCCAATGAAACCTCTTGTAGCTTGTTATTTACAGTCGTGGCAATTAAAATTGGATTTTCATTGAGAACAGCTGTAGAAAGCGTGCTGTCGTCGGCGAAAAGTATAAATTTGACAAATAAAGTGTATATAACTATATCTTTTAAAGATTCAAAATTAAAAGGAGAGGCCCACGCAAAGATCTTTGCGGTATTCCATGGCTAATTGTCAGTAGTTCCGATTGTGCATCGTTAATAGTAACTTATTGCTTGCGATTTATAAGGTATTATCTGAACCAATCATGTGCAACTTCTCTAATACCATAACTGTGGTGTTTCGAGAGTAAGATGTTATTGTCTACGCTATCGATTGCTTTTCGAAAGTCAAGAAATACTGAGAAAACAAGTTTTTCATCATTTGTACTATAATAAAGGTATTGCAAATGATTTAATAAAGCCTACGTTGTTAATTTTATAGCCTTCAAATCTCACTTTGAGAAATCACGTCGACAGCATTGACGATAACGGAGCCAATGACTTTCATCTTTTATCTCAAAATTGTGGTTTTGTATCTACTAGCAACATGTTACTTCAAAATAATCATTTTGTTTTACAGTTATTGTCAAGCTCCTACGTCAATGTCAGAAAATAATTTAGATAAGAAAGTGAAATAACAAACTTCATTGGAAGACATTAAAACTTCCACCAGCGCAACCAATTTCTCAGTTTTAGACATTTTAGAAACTCACTCATCTTTCAAGTTTCTGTGCTTACAATCCCAGTTCCTCAAATACGCCAGCAATTATCGATTAACAAAGTCAAATGAAATCTTCATTTTACCGAAAAATATTTTTTACTCATTTTCACCATACAATTAGCGAGTATGGGATTGCAAAACAATACCGTTTTTGATAGTGAACAGCATTGCCTTTTCAAAAAGTAATAAAAAATTGAGAATGTGATCGTTCATCAGCGTCAATGTGTATTTCATGGCCACATGCGTGTTGTAAATTGTTTTTTTTAACCTCATTCAACAATCCTTTCTCATTTCTGGCTCTCAAGAATCGTTTATGCCAGTACTTTTTCGGTAGGAAATTTGTAAATTTATTTGTGGTAACGAAAGTTTCACAAAACTAGTTACTAGGTGCGTGTTGATATCCATGCACGATATGCTAGTAGCAAATTCACAAATTTCCCTGTGCAAAATAGCCTCATTCGAAAGAAGATACTCTAAGTAAAGAATTGGACGTGCGAGAGCTGTGTTCTGCCCTACAAACACTGAGCAATAGAGGCTAAGTATAGCTTTGCCCGAGCTGGAGGTGATTCCCTCATGTAAACACGTGGAAAATGTAAACACATTCCCAATGTAAACACAAACTTGAGATCTAGTAAACAATGCTGGGGAATCATGATCTACTCATACTCGTGCAGGATGTAGACGGATAATGTAGAAATAAGAAGTGGTGGGCATCGATCCTCAAAATATTAGTCCAATCTCGAACTTCCGATCCCGGTCAATGGCTAATTCCGAATACGACCTTCCGATCCCGCAGCTAAAAAATTAAAGCGATCCCAAACTTGCGATCTTCCGATCCTAAGATTTTAACAATAATCCACGGTTTTTAAAGCGTTTTTGAAGCAATTCAAATTCGATATGAGTATACGACGTCCCATATATACTATAATACTGAAATACAGTGGATCAGATGAATTTTAAATTCAATTTTTTGTTATTTATATTTCAAATACCATATAGCAACATGTCTATTCTACTGACTCTACTAAACTCTATTCAATTTAGTTACATTAGATGAAGCAAAGGCGACGCCATCTGTCCATTTGTTTGAATCGCCCAGTTCAGACCTCGTCTTGCTCGTTCACCTCTACCTCGTGGGTTTTCCTGAAGAAGGGAAGGTTGCCCTTCAAGAAAACGAGGGTCTCAAAGTTCTTCAAAGTTCTTCAGGGTCGCCCTCTTAGGCCGGAGGATGGCCGACACATAGCTGAACACGCGCTCGATTGAAGCGGAACTCAGGAGCGGAGTGTTATACGGTTTTTGAAGCTGCGTACATTAATAAACGACATCTCCGCGAAACAGATTGGTCGTCGTCGTTTTGTTTTCATTTTTTCCGTTACGGCCGGGATCGGGATTGGACTCACATTTTGCAAGAGCGATCCTCGCACTTCCGATCTTTCCCACCGGGAGGTTCCGATCTTCAAGTCCGGTCCAGATGTGGAAGTTCGATTGTGATAGGAAGATTGACTATGCACGTTCAACAATTCGGTTTTCATTAGGTTGAATAATTATTCTCCTAATCATTCTTTCTATTATGAAAATAGCGAAATACCGTAACAATGAATGTACTGTGGCGTATTGAAAGGTGTTGATGTTTTGATTCTCTTTCAGAAATTCTACTTTAAAGTTATCTTGACGTCATTCGCAGTCCCTTGTAGTTTCAATAGTTACAAGGGTTTTATTCGCCTCTAATAAAATTTGACTCGCTAAGTAAAATTTCCATTAAGGAATAAACATGTTTTACTGTAGTAGTTATTGCAGTGCACAGATATTAAATCCACTGAGCATATGTTTTATATTCCACTGAGCTAATGCCACTCACGTAGATCAGACATAACATTTTAGGCATGACGAGTATAAAGTCCCGTGGAGGTTCCAGCGAGCAGAGCCATGCAGCGTGTGCACTGAGAGCCTCTCACCTTGTGAACGTTGATTTTTCTTCTTTATCAGATTTTAGTGTGTGAGAAGTCATTACCTATGTCATGCTTCAACTGAAGGGTGATTTGAAAGAAAAAATGACGAGTTAAGTAATTTTGAGACATTGATCTTTCATGTTTTGCACGGGTGATTTGAAAGGGGAATCACGAACTGTGCTGTTTAGAGCCGCAGATCTTTCATGAGCCAGCACTGGGGATTTAAATTTTTTTAGTCGAAAGCCTTGGCTAAAGTTAAAGAATGCCTCGGATGTCTCGTTCATGTGTATGAATGAAAAATTACTCAAGGCTGTTAATTCTAAATGGAAGTTATACCTATGCCTCATGGTCATCGAAATATTGGAAAAATATGCTTGGGGTTTCAATAGCTGATAATCCGTCTTGTAGAAAATATTTGAACACTTTCCATAATGAAGCATTTGATACAGAAGCATTCATATTTCATTGCGTAGCTTTAATGTAAATTTTATTTTGGGTGTACAATGAATGATGATTTTTTTATATTTCTAATCATGTTTGCTCCCCTACTTCATATACGTTCATTAGGAGTGGTGAAAATATACGAGAATATGATCAAATTTCGTAATAGTTACTTACACTCGTTACCACCATTTTTTCTATTCAAAATCATTGTTTCAAATATCACATGATTCAGATACCTCGTGGTTCAATATGTTCTGAAATACGTGAGAATTATGGGGAGTTTGTTCAAAATAGGTGTAGACACAACGTCTACCAACAACTCGTACAAAATTTGGAATTAAACTTCTTCCCACTACTGCCGTAGATCTCTGCCTTAAATCTGCACATATTTCTGGTGAGCATTGGCAGTATCCCTAGTGAAAAATGAACAATTAGTTATTTAATTATAACTCAAGACCCGGCAAAAACCAAAGAGTGTAAGAATTTACTTACAGTGGTGTTGGAAAACCAGTAAAATCTCAGTAAAGATATCCAATTTTTATACACGTTTCCCTTTCAACTTGGCCTTATTAAATGTGGATCATGGGTTGATTTTGTACGCCATGGAGACCTGCGTTACTAGGTCCTACATTAGTTCTCTTGAGAATGAATTTTCTTGTCAACAAATCGATTGTTTTGTGTCTTTAGTAATTTACGTAAAATATCTAAGAGAGTTTATTTTCCCTTTCTTCATTCCCAATTATTTATTTAGTTCCTGACAAGGCAGTTGTTGATTTCTCATGTTTATTCAATAAATTTAGGACCTCTGTGAACATAATTATTATAAATTGAATTCGTATGCAAGCATTTTATGCATCAACATTTGTGTGAATAAATTTTTTCTTTCTTAGTGACTAAGTGTACTGACATATTTTCCCTACAACTATTTTTGTATTTCCAGAGCACGAGAAAGCACTTCGCTGAAATTTTGTTCCTCTGTTAATAACCTCGAATATTTTAAAGTGAGAAAAATTTGAAGAAAAAAGGCAAGACTCCAATGAAAGTAGCGTTAGAGGCTGTAGAGTGATATCCTTCTAATGACATATTGTATTTACAAAACTAACATCAGCTTCAATTTCAAATTTTGCTAAAGTTTTGTAGTTCGTGATATTTTGTTGAAAACTGCTTGTAAAATGCCAAGTTGTGGTCAACATGTTCATTACAAGCACTATTTTATCTTAATCATGAATTTTCTTTGAGTAACGCGATTTGCATTCTCATTTCACATTTGGTATCAAAATATGATAAACATCCTAAAGCGCACATTCGTGCATACTATTAATAACCTGAGCTACTTATGGATCTGCTAAAGTTTGCCATACATTTTCGCTGTCGATTGCCTTAGTAATAATGAATATCACTCTGTTTAGCAAAACAGTTTAACCTTCACAAGCTGTACTTTTTATAGCAGTTCAGGGCGTCAGTGTTCTTTTCATTTGAATCATATCATTTCTAGCTCGCAAACTCACGTCGTGTATAAGTCCGTTATCCACAAAAACTATCAAAAAAATACCGAACGTGAGTTGAAATTAAAATTGTCAGAAAAAAGGGGGTGTAGAGTAAAAATTTTAAGGACCATGTCGAATTATATGTTCTGAAGGCACCATGGTTTATCCGTTTGTTGTCATTCCTCTTCCGCACGTCACAAAGCCTCATCCGCTCGCTGTCAAGCCTCATCCACACGTCATGAAGCTTCATCAGCTTGTTTCCATGGCTCACTCGCTTGTTGCCATGTCACACTTGCTGGTTGCCATATCTCAATCGCTTGTTGACATGTTTCACTCGCTTGTTGCCATGTCTCATTCTCTGTTGCCATGTCTCACTCGCTTGTTGCCTTGTCTCACTCACTTGTTGCCATGACTCGCTCGTTTGTTGCCATGATTCACTAGCTTGCTATCATGTCTCATCTGAGTGACATCTTGCTTTATCCACAAAGCATGAACCCATTTTCATCCATCACTGTGCTTTGAAAAAGAAACAGTTGCGCATGATTGAGCTCCTACTCATGTTAGTTTAGGTATCTTAACATAGAAAATCATCATTCTAAGAAAGTATTTAATCTTCGGAGCAAGTGCCACGAGGAGTTGGGAGTGCCTTGTTTCGTCACATGTTTCCTGCGATGGGTTAAATTGAAGTTCAATATTCAGTTCAAACAATTATTGTAAGTCAATCGTAGAAAGCAATTGGCAATTGGTAAACTATAACTTGACCGTGTCTTCATTTAGCTTTCATTAAGTATTCAGAAAAATTGAGTTAGTGACTGCAGGTCGGTTAGCAGCATTATGAAAATCCTCTCAGTGACCACCGGTGGGTCCCTTCGCAGGAAACATTTAAATTTAGCAAATTTTTCACCCAATGCTTGCAGGGCTCACAAAATTCTTCGAACTCGTTGGGTTGTACGTACGGTGAATAAATTGATCAAACGTCATGTCATTTGTGCATAATAAAATGTTTGTTAGAGGCATTTTTTGAAGGAGATTTTGAATATATCTAATTTATGTGAGTTGAAGTTTTCCGTGCATCGCGAAAAGGTATTTTTCACATAGCTTCAACTCACTGCGCACTGTTGCATGCGAGAGTCGATATAGGGTACATAAGGACAATGCTCAAGGCTAAGCCCATATGACGCATACCAGTGTTTTTGTAGACGCCTCTCTACTCAAAGACTACCAGATGTCGGCGATAGCATTGCTGTCAAAAGTAGGTGCGTGCTGCATGGGACACGCTCCGCCGTACAGCTGTCGGCTGGGACACCGTAGAGGTGTCGCAAATGGCGCCATAGAGTACTCAAGCTTTCAAAGTAACTGCACTACGTAGCGTTCAAATTGAGGGTTCAGATTCAGTAGTGTCGTCGATACTTACAATCGCTGTAAAATGACTTGTTTTGTGCGCGAAGTGAACTGCATATTATTCGATTTGCATGTTGGCGACGAAAGATCGGAGGTGACTTTTAAAAGGCTAATGATACTCGAAGGACACCAACACTTTTTATAAGGTTTCTAACAGTAACGGACCAAAATGATTCACTCAGTCTCAAGGAAAAATCGTTAGGAACTTAAGTAAATTTCAATATGTCATTTGATGCTGGGTTCTGTTGATCATGAACATGTCACTAAATTTAGAAACGAGCGTATTCGCATCAAATTTGTCTTCAGAATTTCACCTCATCTGATAATTTGCCAGATACCCGTAATTTCTTTGGTCCAACATATTTATGTTTGTTGAATGTTAAATGTAAGGGTTAATTTTGCGTCAAGAGTCATGATTGCAGCAATGTGCATGCTTGTAGAAAATATAAATATCAAATCTTTCAAACACAAAATAAACTTGACTGATTTCTGTTGGATGAAAAACTGAAGCCCTGGATATATGTAAGTTTCAGGACAATACGGTAGTAAGCAAAATATTATCGACCTTTTATTCTCATATTATTTTCAGCACGCAAACTTGCCTCGTAAATGTATTCTTTAATCGGAAAAAGTAACCAAAATATAATGGACGTGCATTGAAATTGTGGCTCTTATACTTTGCCTCAGCACGAGGGTTCAAAAAGTTTTATTTCAAGGACCGTCTCAAATTGGAATTCCTGAAGGCATTAGGGCTTATCCGTTCGCTGTCATGTGATGATGGCACACTAATCTAAATATGTATATGCATCACATAAGGTGCGTAACGTATGTGAATTATACTTTTACTTGAGTTAAATTTCGTGCCACAAGTTTGCATGAATAATTCTACTCTATAATAGCTTATAATGTTACTTAATAATACTCTTGGTGTGTTAGTTTATTCGTACATTTGTTTGGTGTCCGCTTCATCCGTCAATTCACTACGATGGAGCTAGAGAGACCGGCGTAGGCAACAGATGCACATTTTACTCGAGAGTATATTACCTAGATCGCTTTGTTGTTCACTTTTCCAACATTCAAACCATTTATACATCCACAGCTTTGTACCTAAGAAAACGTGATGGATATTATCGAACTTTTCAAATAATACTCTCTCAGAGTGTGTTTTTTGTTGTTTTTTGATGAATATTTTGGCTAACACTGAAAAAATTTTCACATCCAGGGTAAAAATTTGTCATCCGACGAAGATGTTTTCTCAAATCTTCTCAAATCAGAACTTTGAAACATTCTTACTTGCTTCTATGGAACTCATCATGTTGAATCCAATGGTGTAATTCGCTTTTTTATTGGACTGAAACATTAGGAAGTACTTGTGTGTTATCCGTCACCACTTGTTTACGGGAAAAAGGGTTTTTAGGACAAAATTGAAAAATTTAATTGTTTTATGAATATTGAATTGATGGACAGTATGAATTGATGGACAGTATGAATTGATGGACAGTATGAATTAATGGACAGTATGAATTGATGGACAGTATGAATTGATGGACAGTATGAATTGATGGACAGTATGAATTAATGGACAGTATGAATTGATGGACAGTATGAATTGATGGACAGTATGAATTAATGGACAGTATGAATTGATGGACAGTATGAATTGATGGACAGTATGAATTGATGGACAGTATGAATTGATGGACAGTATGAATTGATGGACAGTATGAATTGATGGACAGTATGAATTAATGGACAGTATGAATTGATGGACAGTATGAATTGATGGACAGTATGAATTGATGGACAGTATGAATTAATGGACAGTATGAATTGATGGACAGTATGAATTGATGGACAGTATGAATTAATGGACAGTATGAATTGATGGACAGTATGAATTGATGGACAGTATGAATTAATGGACAGTATGAATTGATGGACAGTATGAATTGATGGACAGTATGAATTAATGGACAGTATGAATTGATGGACAGTATGAATTGATGGACAGTATGAATTAATGGACAGTATGAATTGATGGGCAGTATGATTTGATGGACAGTATGAATTGATGGACAGTATGAATTGATGGACAGTATGAATTGATGGACAGTATGAATTGATGGACAGTATGTATTGATGGACAGTATGAATTGATGGACAGTATGAATTGATGGACAGTATGAATTGATGGACAGTATGAATTAATGGACAGTATGAATTGATGGACAGTATGAATTGATGGACAGTATGAATTAATGGACAGTATGAATTGATGGACAGTATGAATTGATGGACAGTATGAATTAATGGACAGTATGAATTGATGGACAGTATGAATTGATGGACAGTATGAATTAATGGACAGTATGAATTGATGGACAGTATGAATTGATGGACAGTATGAATTAATGGACAGTATGAATTGATGGACAGTATGAATTGATGGACAGTATGAATTGATGGACAGTATGAATTGATGGACAGTATGTATTGATGGACAGTATGAATTAATGGACAGTATGAATTGATGGACAGTATGAATTGATGGACAGTATGAATTAATGGACAGTATAAATTGATGGACAGTATGAATTGATGGACAGTATGAATTGATGGACAGTATGAATTGATGGACAGTATGAATTGATGGACAGTATGAATTGATGGACAGTATGAATTGATGGACAGTATGAATTGATGGACTGTATGAATTGATGGACAGTATGAATTGATGGACAGTATGAATTGATGGACTGTATGAATTGATGGACAGTATGAATTGATGGACAGTATGAATTGAGTTTTCGGGTGAGAAGGTACCTCGTTGATTTATATTTATTGCTAATGCAATTCATCAACTTTCCATACAACTAGAATGAATTTTTGTGACCTTCCTCTTCAGTTATTGGAAGGTCTTAGAGATTCATTTTGGCCTGAAACAAAACCAAAATTAAACATAATAGAAATTAATAATTTTTTTACCTAACTTCAACATCATAAGGAAAGAATAAATAAAAACTGGTGATAGAGAACTATAAGTACCCATTAGGATGACCAGCAGTTTGAAATATCATGTTATTTTTCTGTTACTTACTGTTTTTTAATGACGTCAACGCAAAAATTGCCATTCGTAGAACCTTTCTCTATTTTCAAAGCTTAACAGTGCCAGATTTGAGACCCTGAACCATACTGTCAACCCCACAAAGTAAATTCGAATAAATGAAGGTAAATATTTGTATTGGCTACACATGAGGTTTGATGGTTGGTTGACGTATTTTTTCCAAGAACTGAGCAAAGTACCCAAAAATTAGGTGCTGCGGTACGGAGTCGGAATCAAAAACTATTAAAATATCGGTACAGTGGTCGGGTAAAGTCAATAACCCATTAGGAAAAAAAGGTAATTGGGATTGATGATCCCTTGGATGAGGAAATTACTCTAAATAGTTCAGTCTGTCTGTAAGCAAACAAATTCATGCCCTGTTTTGAAATTCTACGCATTTATAAACAGGATGCTAAATTTTCTGTTGCTTCTTCACACTTCTCAACCCCTTTCATTCGTTCCACTCTAAATTATGCGATTCAAGTACTTTTTCTATTGAAAATAAGTATACAGTTTAGTAGCATACTCAGGGTATTGGTTCCAAATGAAATGAAGTAGGACACTTGAATGTTTCTCTACGTCGACATTAAATACAACAAAGATTTCACTTCAAAGCTTGAGTCACGTTTGGCGCTTCAAAAAGGGTATGGTAGAACAGAAGTGCAGATGCTATGAGGAAAAGAAACATCGCAGGGCTTGCGTGAAATTTTAAGCATTTTGATTGCACCAATAAAGTTTAGTCGCGTCCTTTGTTGTTCGCCCAGTCAACAAAGGAAAAAAGTGCATCCGGGCCAAATGTGGTAATTAAGTATCATCGAATGTACTTCGGTTTAGCGACATGGGAGCATTTGGAATACCATAGCCACATCCGTACCTGCATACCACGGCTCATTCCCTTCTTACCGAGAATGTCCGAGCTTGTGGTAAATCAGTTGTTCAAGCTTAAATATTCAAAAATTATATTTTTCCAGTTTAAATCTTCCGCAAGAAAATCTGATAGTCCAATTTTTTTTTAATATTTCTAATCCAATCTTCTAACATAATGTTTCTAAATTTAAATTTTTCGCAAGAAAACTTATGCCTAAATTGAAACTTAAGTCATTCGGATCAAAGTATTTTGACTCAAATCTCCCAAAATTAAATTTTTCATAGATGAGTCCTTCAAAAAAGAAAATTTAATAAGCTTAAATTTTAAAAAAGTCGTTACATCAAAATATTTCAAATTAAATCTTTCAAACTATGGTTCTCATCTACAATCGTTACGCTTGCACATTGGTGTGAAATGTCTCTCCCGCTGACAAGATTCAGCGCACGGTTTAATTTCATCAGATTCACAATCTTTATGCCAGGCGTCGGGTTTTCAAAAAATTTATGTTGTCGCAACGATGCAGTTAACGGCGTAAGATCTTCAGAGCTTATTATAGTCTTACGCTGTGTGTTTTTCCTCACTAAAATCTTAAAAAAAAAATTTTACTTAATTGTTTCTTCTGAGTCCTAATGGAAACAAGTGACCTCGTTTTGAAGAATTCTGAATACCTAAAAATTATTTTGAAACGCTCAAATTTTATTCTCGACAAAAAAAGTGTTATATTTTTTCGAAAATTCCAGTGGCGTTTGCAGCAGGAGCAAATTTGAGATTTTTCTAATTCGTTTTCAACTATTGGTATCAGCTTTCTACAAAGGCCAAGTTTTTCTAACAGATAATAACTCATGAAATCCTAGTTCCGACATTTTCCCCATTTTTTCAAAATTAATAAACTCTAAGTCCAGAATGAACGTTTAGAACTTTAGAACTTCCCAGCCACGCCTTTACTTGTTATTGGAAGAAGTGACACTTTTCGGTATTATGGACTTTCGACGAGCACCCAAACAGCGTAAACAAACATATTTTTTTAACTTACCGAGGCACGAATGATGGAATACTGTTATGCACTCACCGTTATTTATTGAAAAGTGTAATTGAAAATAAATTTATATTCATAACTTCCGCTACCTCATTTCGTTTTTTCTTTTTGTCTGAAGTGTTTTCTGCCAGTCTAACTTTTTCGGCAGAATAACTTTGATTCCAGCCACTTCTACACTAGGCGTCCATAATTATAAATACTTCGGTTGAAAAGTTAGACTGGACTTAAAAAAAAAATTATTTCCAAAACCTGTTCGTTCCGAAAGAACCCGGAGGATTTTATCCCCGTATCCTTCTTGCTAAATTCTGGCCCATAATTTGTTAAAACCGGGGGCGCTGTTCGATTGAAAAAATTCCGGTCTCGTTCATGGGTGGACTCGAAAAAGAAAAGAATGCCTTTAGTTTTCCGATCTCATAAAACCTTCGAGGGTTCAAGTAATATCTTGCAAAACTAAAATTCGTTGCAATGTCTAAATTATGATCGATGTGAACTTTTCATCTCTAATCCTGTTGGTTTTAAAATATTGAGAACTTTTTCCCAATATTATGACAAATGTATCACTCAGCATAGAGTAGAGCAATGTTGTCCGCATATTGACGTATCAAAAGTGCACTTAATATTACTTAAATATAATGCTTACTTTGCGTGTATTTTCATTCAACTTTCAATATGTATTTGAGTAAAAAAATTTCGGTAAAACTTTGCGTAATTCCCAGCTGATCACTGGGAAATATTTTACCTGTTATTAAAAATGATGATATCGATCAATTGTTTTTCTTTTTAAGCCACAGCATCTCTTCCGAAAATTTCGTCTGATTTGACGACCTTTATAAACTTATGGCAAATTCACTAATAGAATGAAGGAATCATCTTTCACTGCAGCTGAAACAACTGTACAGAATCTGACAACCTTTATTTACCAACAAAATCAACTACAAGAATCAAAGAATCATTTTTCACCGTTGTTGAAAGAACTGAACCGAATCTGACGCCCTTTATTTAATAAGAACAAATTCACTCAATGATCGAAACCATGCAGCAGCTAAAACATCTCTACCCTATTGTACACTAAATCTGAGCCAAAAATTCCTTATTAAATATAGGCTTTTAATGAGGTAACCAGCTCTACAAACTACGAAGGCTACAATGGACCAACTGTAGATTTCACCTCTTTGTAAGGCTTTTGGAAAATTCATTGATAAACGAACGTCGAGTTTGAAGCAAAAGATATCTCTTTTCAAGTATAGCGTGCGCTCTATGACACATGGTAAATTTTTAAGTTCCGGGAAAAAACGATGATAACAGACATCATTTCAAGGGGAATTTCACGCTGTTTAACAAACGCATCGTAAAATTTAATTATTGCTAATATTTCACTGCTAGAATGATGCATTACTATATCATGCTACTCCAGTGGCCAGTTATCAGTGAATCATAATAAAAAATAATAATAATTTTCAACATTTTTCAACATCCGAGACTAAAATAAGGGCATTATTCTTATCTTAACCATGCCAAGTGAGGGCAGAAGTTTTGAATGTTAGTGGTTCTTGGCTCATGAAGAATTATCGTTGCTAAAAATGTAAACCCGATAAAAATGAAACACAGTTTGACGACAGTACTGGTATAAACTAGAAAAGTATTGTTCACTTGTGAAGCAGAATAGGTCATTTTCCTCCTAAAGAAAATTCCTTTTCCTAACATAGGGGAGAGAACAGGTAGGGGATTTTAGAGAAAGGTCTTCGCTCTGAAAATAACCAACCTAATTCTAGCTTGATTTGTGACTGTAACAGTTTCAGACAAGTTTAGCGTAAGGTTTTTATTTTATTGTAAGCTGCCTTTGAAATTCTGTGCGAGTTCTATATTTTCATCAGGATGAAGTAATTTCATCTCAGAGGAGATACCACGTTTTCTACTTTGAGAATGAGCATAAATGCTGTAGTTTTTATCAGTTCTAATTTCAAACAGGATTCCTTTTAAATCATTCGTTAAGTATTCGTTGTTTGGACGCGTCTAGACAGAAACTGATTATAAATTTCAAGTTTTTGATATAACGCTTAACTTTTCTTCATTTTTTGAAGGAATTTTGACTACCTTTCATTAATTTGAGTAGTGAGTATTTAAGACTCTATGTATCATAACACATCGTGACTGATGAATGAAATATCGCTTGTGAGTGGTAAATCATAAAATTTAAATCAACAAATTCAATGGTAGTTAAATGCATCAGGGCCAGATTCGCGTTTATTCTTCACCTTGAGTTGCCTGCTAAACTCAGGGGGTAAGAAGGAATACCAGGTAGAGAGATTGCTTACGTAGATGATGCCATGATAGGAAGCAGCTCTAATACCTTCCAAACTCAATTGTTTTGGATTTATACCAGTTAACATTTAAAAAATTATTGATATTTTTTATAATTTGCTGTTAAATAGAGTGTCGTAACACTGCGCGTTGACAAGTTACAACTTTTGACATTTTGTTGCCAGACTATTCGGTGCAGCATACTTACACGCTTTAGCTGACTTCAGGGCAGAAATGTTCGTTAAGTGTCGCATTGGTACTCCATAGAATTAAAGTAATCTATTGCTTCTACAACACGAGATGACGATAAAAAGTTCACTCGACACGACTTGTCATCTAAGATTCATTTGATGCGTTGGAAAGGTACCTTTAGAAAACGTTAATATTGCGACTCCCGTACAAAATTTTGTAATTCGTCTTTACCCATGGTGTGCAGTTTAGTTTTAGTATATTTTTTGTACATTTTTTGCTTGAATCTAGTGACCTTGTTTTAAGCGTCTTTGACACCAAATTTAGGTTTGTTTCACTTTGCGCAACGCTTTCCTTGTGATCGAAAGCAGGCTCCCCCATGTTAGTGTTGCCGCCCCCTGTTTACACTCTGCGGGCAAACACCGCACCTATAAAAGCCAACGCGCTACAACGCGCGCCAATGTTGACCTAAGCCTCGTGTGATGCGGACGTGCTGGATACAGTGGCTTCCGATGGGCGGACGAGCGCTACGTGAAAATTTGCTTTTGCCAAACATGAAGTCGGTTTATGAGGTTAGCAATGAAAAAAACATGGGTGACGGAGGAAGTGACGCGGAATAAATGAAAGCAAGAATTTGTAAGGAAAAATTTGAACGTGGGATATGGATCTCCTTAACGAGTTAAATATTTTAGCTTGGATGTATGAGTTGAAATGTCACAATTTTATACCATTCTACGACGTGTTCGAATTTAATGTAGAGTCTTAAAAAAGACTAATAGAGCTACGATGAAATTTTATCGATATTATATTTTAATTCCGAATAGTAATTTTGATTCATGATATCATCTCATTGAAATAATAAGAAATGAAGAGCACATGATTTTGAAACAATGATGGCTTCAAACTCGTTTTATTTCTGAAGTACGAATACCTCATTCGAAATATCCTCACATTCAACTATTTCTCGCTGAGCAGTAGCACAGAGAGCTTCATTACATACCTGTCCTCCAACATTATTTTAATTCCCCAGCTAGTGGACTCAGATTTTATTTTTTCTATGGGTAGTCTCGGATAAATCTAAACAAATCTTCAGGCGAAGAGCCTTACAACTGCCAGACTGTCCACTCGTACGTTCACGATGTCACGCACATTACTTTGCATCGATAAACTGCTCTACAACAGATCTCGCTTGCGCCTCTTTGATGTCAGCTGGTCCAATTAAAAGAGACCCTTACTCTGAAGTACAGGGAAATCTTGTAAAAAAGAGCCCTAAATTCTATTGCGTGACTCTACCGTACGCTGAGTGCGTCCTTGTTCTACCGATGTCTCTCTCAAGGTTTTGTGTGAGAAATGCTGATGATTTAGAAGGTATGCCGATGGGGGAAATGGCGCTGACTTTATGAAGGATATGATTAATTCGTTTGGAAGTGCTTCTTGAACGTGTCATCGCATCGGAAATTTATTGTCCGGTTGGAAGTGCTCCTTGAACTTTTTAACATGTCATCGAATCGGAAATTTATTGTCCGGTTGGAAGTGCTCCTTGAACTTTTTAACATGTCATCGAATCGGAAATTTATTGTCCGGTTGGAAGTGCTCCTTGAACTTTTTAACATGTCATCGAATCGGAAATTTATTGTCCGGTTGGAAGTGCTCCTTGAACTTTTTAACATGTCATCGAATCGGAAATTTATTGTCCGGTTGGAAGTGCTCCTTGAACTTTTTAACATGTCATCGAATCGGAAATTTATTGTCCGGTTGGAAGTGCTCCTTGAACTTTTTAACATGTCATCGAATCGGAAATTTATTGTCCGGTTGGAAGTGCTCCTTGAACTTTTTAACATGTCGTCGAATCGGAAATTTATTGTCCGGTTTGAAGTGCTCCTTGAACTTTTTAACGTGTCATCGAATCGGAAATTTATCGCTATTCTTCCTGATCACTTTTCTCCGACTTCGTTTCAAAGAAACAGGACCTAATCTAACAGGTCCCAACACTTCTTGCACGACTCAGTGCGATGATTTATGGGATGGGAGTGACGACTCTTACAAAGTGAAGCCAATGATGACTCATACGCGCAACCTTCTCGTGTTAATTTCGAAAATGCGAGCTCTAGCAATGGTTTAGAAAAGGATTTCGCGACACTATTTTGTATAATAAACAGAACAATGTTCTTTATTTCATCTAAAATACACGCAATGGAAATCTTAAACACTCACAGTCTACTTTGTAATTTGTGGCGTTCACAATGACGTAACAAAATTTTAGGCATTGCAGTCATGACCGCACGCAGGAGAAATTCAAAAGTCTTGGTAAATCTGAAGGAGATGACAGTTGTCGATTTTGCAAATTGTAATGGCTAAACATGGTTAATGACACCAAAAAAAAAAACAAGTTTTCTTCTATGCGCTTTTCGTCTCAAGTGAGTATTTTATTAGTTATAGCGGTAAATGACTTACCGCAACTCCAGTCTTTGAAGCGGAAAGAAATTCCTTGATCGAGTTGTATGGCAATACTGCAATGGCGTTTCGCTTCCAGCGCTCTGTCTTGAAAGACGAAACCAAACCTACCGCTATACCTCGTTAAATACTCATTTGACGAAAAAAGTGTATAGAAAAAAAGTTGTTTATTTCGATGTTATTACCATGTTTCAAGCAACAAAAATTCGAAAATCGATGAGTAGCTGTTTATTCCAGCGCATTCGTCATAAATGACGAAACTAAACTTACCGCTATAAATCGTAAAATACTCATTTGAGACGAAAAATGCATAGTAGAAAACTTGTTTATTTCGATTCAATTAATTAGGTTCAGGCACCAAAAAGTGGAAAATCGACAACTGTCATCTCCTTCAGATTTACCAAAGTCTTTTATAAGACATCAACATATCTGTGCTGAAAGTTTTTTACGTTCATGTCATGTAGTGACATAACACACAAAACGGGATGTCCTAAAATTTCCTTTCGCCTTCACTAAAAGAATTTTTACTAAATAATGTAATCACTTGGCACTTTTGCAAACCGTCAGAATGTTACTGGCAAAGTGGTAAGTTTGGGACGAAGTACAACTGGGGCTGAAATGTCATAAGTAGCACGCTATGGTCAAGGAATGATGTGCAACATGTAACGAGAAGGGAGCTTCAAATAACACATTGACCACGATGGGTTAAACTGAGGTTCAATATTAAATGCAAATTTAAATTCCACAGTGGTAAGCAACTTTGGAAATAGCAAACAATCACTGCAGGATCGCGCCTTCATTTAGCTTTCATTATATTTTTATAAAAATAGACTGACCGAGCAGCATTTTGAAGATTTCCTCAATGACCACTGCTGGGTCCCTTCGCGGGACACATGTTAACAATGTCCCGAAAATGGCATCGCAATAGGCACTGAAACCAAAAAATGCAAATGCTTGTAAATGAACACCAGTCAACGTCAGTATACGGAGAGAGGCTGTAATATTTGCCAAATGATTAAACTTCGCTTCAATGTTCACATTTGAGCAACTGAGAAAGCATGAACATGGATACAAAAATTCACCTACTGTACTACATATAGCCGGATGCTAGCCCTTCATTTCACTACATTTGCTTATATTGTGGTTGTGATTCAGGACCAGGTCGGCGCACTCATTTTTCTTTGTGTACCTAAGATTTGTTACGACAAATTTGCGAAACTTTACAAAATTGTCATAGTGTACGATTGAATAGGAGCAAATCGTCATATTGGATTTATCTTCATGAACTTGAAAATTATGTGATTTGTTGGTGATGTTATACCATTGTAGATTAAGGTTAGTACTCACCATGCAGATAAATTTAACAAATTAGTGTTTAATATTACTCTGTGATTGCTTACTTCTCTAACGTGAGATTGATGAAATAAATAGACGAAAGGAGTTTAAGTAGTCAATTTTTTGCTTGTTTACCCTGACGCAAAGCAGCATAACGAGGTGTTCGTGAATGCTTTGGTTTTGTGTTAGAGAAATTTTAATAGCAGCGTCCACGGATATTTTCGCATTCGCAATAAACTACGTAATCATTAGCAAATTCAAATATTTCAGTTAAAAAAATTAAAAAAATATTTACCACAAGTGATACAGCAATAGATTGTACCTTAAGTTTAGTTCGAATAAGTTCAGCGACTTCTAGGACATCCTATAAGCGATTTAAGGGATCCAAGTAAAATGTGTCTCCCAAATCTTTCCTTGTTTGACATACGATGAAACATTCGAATTTACAACTAAAATAGTCATTCCATCTGAATCTTTTGCTACAATGAAAAAGTAATTTTATTCTCTTGCAAATAAAAAGCCGCAGTCAAAAATAACAGTGTTTTTTTATGAAGAGATACAATATATATGCATGAACATTCCTCTAAATGCCACTTCAAATGCATCTCCTTCCTTATTTCGGTTCCTCTACGTTTATGTAAGGACAAAATTCGAATAAATTTGAAGCAACAAAAAGAAGTCGCTCTCCAAAAACAAAAATTTATAGTGGATATTTCGTGTTGGAGGCGCCAACTTCCTAAAGAGGGAATATAGGAGATAACAGCTAAACAACCAACTAAATTCAGAGGCAATAATAAAACTCATGAATTATTTTCTTCGTGGGTATGAGTAGAAACCAGGGGAAGCGGAAAACATCAAGGGAGCAACAAGAGAAACATACAACATTAAGGATGCTACAGGTATGCTCACATCGTCAAGGAAAGGGAACCACACCGAGAAAACAAGAGGGAAAGTGACTGACATAACTGAAATAAGAGGAAAAACGCGTGACTTCAAGGAAACAGCAGGAAAATTAACATAATAAAGGAAACCAAATGGAAGTGAATAACATCAATGAAACAACAGGAGAAACTTACGACATCGAGAATACAATAGGAAACTGACATTAAAAATAAAGTACAGTAAAAGCTAACGATATCACGGAACGCAATCGTTCAGATTACACAGAAGCTGCGCTCTTAATGCAAGTGTGTTATAGAAACCAAACTGATTTTGACATCGAGAATATTGATAGGTATGCAGTTACGTAATTCTGCTCGGTGCTGCATGAACTTGAGGAAAGTAGATTTTTAATTTGACGTTGGCTTTATTGGTTATTTTATAATTTTTCAGGCAGAGATCACTTAATATTCTTAATGTTATAAAGTGAAATCATTATTTAGGTGCATCACAATGCTGAAGAATGTGTTGCGCAGAGAACTTTAATTTTGTTATAGGAAATATAAGGAAGTAAGAATATCGTCGGTTCAATGAAAATTTAGTGGTATCGATATTTTGTTATATCTTACTAGATAAAGTCTTATATCACGCTGTAGTTTTCCTTGTGATTTTTTGCTTAGTGATCATTAAACGTTTTTCAAAATATTTAATGACTTGGATAAATTTAATACTTAGATAATTTATATTTTTATCAAAATATAAGTATAAGTTTCATTAAATATGGTTTTGCCCTATCGCCTCGTTTCGTTAGGTGCAACAGATCTTTGACTATTTAACACTTTTCTGTTAGGCGTAAAGGTTAACTTACGATTGTTTGCCTTACATGCTAGCAGCTGTTTTTTAACTTTTTGCTGTTTCACAACTGATTTAAACTCGATTATTTAAACAAAATGTAACATGAATGTAATGTATTGTTAAATCGTCAAAATGAATGATATGACCGAAGTTATCGTTAAGTGAGTTCATTAATATATATGAAATGATAAATCAAAACTCAAAAAAGGAAAGCGAGCATCAGTGTAATTAAGGACATCTGTGGGCATAATAGAAGAAACTACGCGGACACGAAAATACTAAAAACTCCTTCACTTCACTACTTTCAATTGCACTTCCCCGTGTGCAATTTCATTTATTGATCAAAATCTTCAAATAAAATAGCAACATCAGGTTATTGAACACCTGGCACAATTCTTCGTAGACTCTAGACACGAATTCAATTTTTTTCAGACCTAATGTTGTAATTTAACTTGCGCATGCAATGGAGGAAGATCGAGTGAACTATTTCGCTACTCACGCTCGCACAGCATAGCACAAGCTTACTTTCGTCTTTGATTCAGGTAATACTTGTAGAAATTTAAACACATACCAATTATTAATTATTTTAGTACAACTCGAGTTTCTTCTTTGTCGCTATCCCGGTCCTGTCAAGGTCAGGAATTTGTTGTAGAAAGAAATTAATTTTAAAAGTGAAAAGCTAAGTAAATTTAACGCTGCTTGACTTTCTGGAGGAAAAAAACCGCTGCCAATATTTTCGAAGATTTTTTAGAAGGACGTAGAATAAAATTTCCATTCCTTTTAGAGTTCATTCATTTGATAAATGGATATTTTGAAAATATTTGATATTACGATTGAAAGTCTACGGTAAACAATGCCAGTGTTTCAATATCTTATTGCGTGTGGACTCGCTTTTCCTTGATGATTGGTATCAATTAATGAAAGTAAAATAATGCATTACCACAATAATTGTTATGTGCAATTTTCGCACTCGAGCATTAATAATTAAAATATTTACGTTTAATTTCATTCCTTGGTTTCCTTTCACTTTCCCAAAAAATGTACAGGATGATATTTTCGCTCTAGGAAAAAAATGGGCATAGACAATGATATCCATCTGTTCAAGCCAGTGCCGAACAGATAATCTATAAAATATGACATCTCTGTAAATATAAAACATGTACCAAGTCAAACAAATACTCCGTCGAGCCCTGCTTCTCTGAATCAGGTTTAGCTAAAACAGAAAATTGCATCCATGAGTAGGACACAATTGATTACTGTACGCCAACACAACGAGTCAAGCGGCTCATTTTCTTTGTTGAGTCTCATGCTGTCAAACAACAATCACGCACACGTTCTACAGAATCACGGGCAACATTCATGAGTTTTCCCATAGAAGCGCCAGTGAACTCGTATCAATTAGCACATGTTCGTAAAATATAGCTTTAGCACAAAGTGTGGTTCAATTTTTTAACACTTTTCAGCATTGTTCAATGTACTAGAAAAGTGGCAAGATTACTTTTGCACACTTTTGCGGCAATTCTGTCATTCAAGTCCTCCGAGTCGCACTGTACTACACTGAACTGCTGGTAATTGCTATTTTTAAGTAACCGCACCCGATTGTTGTTCCTGTAGTATGATAACGTGGGTTTATAGCTTCAATGCACAGTTTGTTAGTGACCTTGATTGATTCACTGGACTGAAAACAGACGTATTTTTGGGGGTTTTCTCTTCCTGAATTCAACACTCTGTACTACACTGGACTCTGTCCTGAACTTAAGGTGTATACCACTCTTTTCGAAATGTAAACTCTATTGTCTTTCTATCTTTCTTCAAGCAAATTGTAATTCGAACGGCGGCTCCGAGGCCTTATTTCGATGTTCAAGCTGAAAAAAAGTCTACTTTGCTTTTCTTCCGCATTGGGATTTGATTTCCTGTTATGCTTCTACTTTACTTGATGTTCTTATCAGTTCCATATTAATCCTAACTTTTTCATTACTTTACAGGAGTATCAGTACATGGGTATTGCAGCAATGTCGGTGAAGAGTTCATCAGGGTTAAAAAATTCTCCTGTGTACTATACATGTGCCTGTAACATGCGATTTTCATGTACGGGCCAATTTGTAAACGTTCATTGACGCTCTTTTGATAATCTATAACAACAACAGCATTGGAAAATTTTCGACGTTTTGCGATCGAAAATGAGTAGTGCTAATCAGTTTAGTGCTGATTGAAAGTGTTGAATCAATCTACTAAGCGCTGTGTGCAAATGATAAGTGCCTTTTACCTTAATGTTGATTGCATGTGAGAAGTGCTAATCAGTTAGGTGTTGTTATCAGTTAAGTGTTGATTGAAAGCGATAAGTACCATCAGTTAGGTATATGGTAATCAGATGAGAGGACAATCTGGGTGATTAATAAGATCCGTCATTTTTTAGCGGATTTTTTTTCCGAAGTTTACGCCATGCGTGTGATATAGTGCAATGATCTTTTTCGAGCTTTTGTGTTTTCTAGCAATTTCATTAGAAAGTTGATTTCTTCGAATAAACAGAAAAAAATATATACTGGAAACTGCGTCTCTTCATTCATTTTAAAGATACTGAAACAGCAACTTGTCTGTTAGATATGATTATTATTTTTGTTAGGCTGTCCTGTTTGGCGTAAATTGTTAAATTTATTATTATTTTTGGTCCTTGTTCGGGCCCAAGATTCTAGATCTTTCGGATGCTGTTACTGGCTGACCTTGCTCACAGGTGCCGAAGTTTAGTTCGTAGAGGTTGTATCTCAGCGGATGTAGGGCTGCCGCTCATTGGGCGCCACTCATTTGAAAACTCTCTAGGAGTTAGGCCCTTTTTTTCTTTGTAGTCGGTATTCTTCTCGGGGAAGATAGCATTCGGTTAATTTCCAGATTTATTTGCAGGGAACAATGTTAACTGCTGAGCATTCAAGTAACGGATAATAAGGTTCCGAAATTCCAGAGAGCTGACCGTTTTCCTTTTCGTCGCTCTCCCGAATTTCGGACAAGCCGGATTCAAGGGGTTGTGGGGAGTATCTAGGTTACTCGAATTAAATTCCGGCGAACATTATTTACAACTATTTATTCAGCGTGATACTAGAATATCCATCTGGCCATACTGGCGCGGGGCCTTACATTGTCTTTTAGATAGCTAAATGTGTGATATAAAGAAACATTGTAGTGGAATTTCAATCAGTTGAATTTTGAATTTTTTTGTCCCCAAAATGCATTTATTTATATTTGACAAAATTTTTTATTTTTGAAACTACACTGTTTATAGAAACGCTCGTTCGTTAATTTTTTAATCCTTCTAAACCCTATCGATTGATATGTTTGCTATTTCTATACCTTTAAAACTGTGGGAGAAGTAACATTTCAAACGTCAACGAGTTCAAATTTTCAGGCGAGCCTGACAAACTCGTTACCTGGCCATGTAGTGACGTAACTGGCCTTTCACAAGCTGTAGCAGACAAACGAACACACTAAGCATTAAAGTATACATATGATGAAATTTTAAGAAAATTCTGTATTACATCTGCTAACAAAAACCAAATTGATCATTTATGAATTTTGGGGTGAACAACCCCCCTTTTCCCCCTAATTTGCTGGCTGACGAATGAACACACACACAGTGCAATGAAGCATATCGTTAGGTTCATAAGAAAATTCATTTTACCCTCAGCTAAAGAACAGAAAATCGATAATATTTCGGATTTTGACCCAGACTGTCCTCTCACCTCTTGATTGGTAGTCATAAGTGCTAATCAGTTAAGTGTTGGTTGAAAGTAACAAGTGTCAATCAGTGCAGTGTTTACAACAAATCAAAAGCGAGTGTTCAGCTGCAGAAATCCGTGAAACAGTGGTGTGTTGACTGCTTGCACGGAGCGTACTCCACTCGAGTGATACGAGGATTCAAGCCTCTCCAGCTGCGGGTGTCGCTGCTCCAAAAGGTAATGTTTGCTTTTGAAAAATTGCTTATCGGTAATCTTAACCCCGTGATTTTTAGTGTTTTCCAACTTGTGTGAAGAGGAGTTTTGTTTGAGATTTCAGCGGCAAAGCAACGAGGTTGCTGAAAGATTTTTGAAATGCGGTTGTAATGATCCATGAGCTTAGTTAAATTCCTTTATTGCTCTGAGCTTGTGGTTCATTACTTGAACAATTATAATGATGCAACTGATACGACAGAAATTAGTCAAATTATCAGGATTCATGGTATGATATGGGGTGAGGGTATTTAGTTCTAATTTTCACATAACTCTACATTTCTCAAGTGTGCTAATTGGAGAGTTTTTCTCCCACGAGAACGCATGAAAAAATACTTCCAATTGGCTTATTTTTTTAATCAGACTCTATTTTTACAGGAGTATTTAAACCGTGTATGATGAGCAGGGGAGGTTCACGGAGAAGGAATTACAGGAGTTTTTGCATCTGTTTTATTTCAGCAAGTACAACAAGTTTCCTCGACCAGAGAAACTCGTTTAATTTATTTCTTATCTCACTTAGGTAATTTCTGGCCAAAACATACAGGTCGCACTCGCATCATAAATGTAATATACAATTTTCTTAGCATCTGACTGCCCGAAATGTCAAGGTGCAGCGAATCTGACCTCAAACCACGGTAGAGGAAACAAGATAAGTTCAAACAAGTCTTTTTTTTGTTGACGGTGTAGTTTTGCTGACGTAACGGCAACGAACCAATAGCAGCGCTCATATTGCATCTAGTAGCACTGCTATCCCCAAATCTGGCTGCACTATTGGCATAACGACATTGCGGTTTGGTAACGTCATAAAGTTTGTTTGAAATAAAGCTTTTTTATTGGCTATCCGAACAAGAGGAAATGTATTTTCACCCACAGAAATGACCCTATATTGTTTCCTCTACCGTACCTCAAACTCAGCTTGTAGAAATTACGTGGTGTTTAAACTTACAATCCTATTTCGGAATGCCTATATAGAATACGAGTTGACAGTTGCGACGCTCTCTCCTCTTCCTCTTCATCTATCTCTACCTCTTTTTCACTCTCTCCATGGACTTTAACTTAACTTTAATCAATTAGAGTCTTCGTTTCCACGCCGCTGTCTCTCCCACATTTTGCCCTTGAAGCAAGTGTTTTAGGTTCATTAAATGAGTAACTTTGTGTTATCCCTTCTACCCTTCGAACTAAGAGTGGCATGGAGACACATAAAAACAAAAGCTCATTTTATTAAACTCACGTTATATTAGAAATCAAATTAATATCATTTTCCATTTTCTCACATTGAAGCACAATTCCATTAGTCTAGTATAGGTTCAAGCTTAGTGTTATAAATGAAACAAATATGTATTCGTAGAACGAAGCTTTAGAAGTAACTGAAATTATCGGCTCTCTAGTTTCATGGTCACACCCCAAGCTATGCATTGCAATAGTTCTATGTAATGCTTCTGCTGACATATTGCTTGCGGAATTACGTGGCTCAAATTGATTAAATCTACACACCTAAGGGTATTTACTGCCCATGTGGGGGTATTCACTGCACGCGTGAGGGTATTCACTGCACGCGTGAGGGTATTCACTGCACGCGTGAGGGTATTCACTGCACGCGTGAGGGTATTCACTGCACGCGTGAGGGTATTCACTGCACGCATGAGGGTATTCACTGCACGCGTGAGGGTATTCACTGCACGCGTGAGGGTATTCACTGCACGCATGAGGGTATTCACTGCACGCGTGAGGGTATTCACTGCACACGTGGGGGTATTCACTGCACGCGTGAGGGTATTCACCGCACGCGTGAGGGTATTCACTGCACGCGTGAGGGTATTCACTGCACGCGTGAGGGTATTCACTGCACGCGTGAGGGTATTCACTGCACGCGTGGGGGTATTCACTGCACACGTGGGAGTATTCACTGCACACGTGGGAGTATTCACTGCACACGTGGGGGTATTCACTGCACACGTGGTGGTATTCACTGCACACGTGGGAGTATTCACTGCACACGTGGGGGTATTCACTGCACACGTGGGAGTATTCACTGCACACGTGGGGGTATTCACTGCACACGTGGGGGTATTCACTGCACACGTGGGAGTATTCACTGCACACGTGGTGGTATTCACTGCACACGTGGGAGTATTCACTGCACACGTGGGGGTATTTACTGCACTCGTGAGGGTATTCACTGCACACGTGGGGGTATTCACTGCACACGTGGGAGTATTCACTGCACACGTGGTGGTATTCACTGCACACGTGGGGGTATTCACTGCACACGTGGGGGTATTCACTGCACACGTGGGGGTATTCACTGCACACGTGGGGGTATTCACTGCACAAGTGAGTGTATTCGCTGAACTCGTGAGGGTTCAATGTAGCAGGACGAAGGTCGATTTAATGATTATTTTTATTTTATCTTCTCCATTTTCTGTTTCCTATATTTCTGTTTCTAATTTTTTGGTAAAAAAACAAAACCTTTGAGTCATGACGATTGATGCTCTGAGCCCATGCAGTTAGCACTGAACCGTTCATCTGAAATAACTCGATATTTCAGTAAATAACTTTATTACACTTGCTGATTGTTTCAAAACGAGATTTATCGCTACCACAGTAAGCATCGCACGTTTCTGTATCCCAAAATGTAAATGGACAAATGGATTAAAAGCAATCTGACCATAGGGTTCGTTAACAAATTATCGCACTATCGGTAAGATGAACAAGCTCTGAATTCATTTTGTCAGTGTGTTCGTTTCCTCTTGCACGGGTGTGGAAAAGACCTAAGTATTAGAGTTTCAGCATAGAGAAAGGTCAAGCCGCATTTATGCCATTTTCACGCATAGTATGCAAAACAACGTATTTATTGCCATCATATTTTTTTGAGGGAAGGTTTCAAAACTCTACCAAGTTGAAAACAGTTTTAAGCAGTATCCAACTCACTGAGTTTTTCTTTGATCATAGGTTTTTGTCCTCAAATTTTATTTCTTAACCATGGTTTCTTCACTCACAAAACTGAAACAAAATAAAATTTGAAGCCAACTTTCTGTGTTCCTCTTCCATCACAGACTACTGTCGTTAAACTTTTTTTGTATGTGTATGTGATTTCTTAGCACCCCAAATCGAAACCAGTTTTTGAACACGCAACTCACAGTGTTTTTCTTCCACCACAGGTAAGGCTGCGCATCGCCGGTGCCGCAGACGCGTGAGTACGGTGGAGTGTTGCTTATTACTTTTGTTGAATGGAGACTGGACTACGCGAGACTGGACGCTTTTCCCCGGAATGCAGTGTGACTATTTGTCGAACACAAATGTAGCTATATCAAATCCAATCAAGTGTATCTAAATGTGTCAGTTGACACACCAAAATGTCCTCATGGGTGAACTAACACGCCCAAATGTGTCCACGTGTCAACTGACACACTCTAATGTGTCCTATGCTTGTCTGCGAGTGGCTTACTAGTTTTCCCCATGAACATGCTGATGTTCTTAAAATATTTCACCGAAGACGCGTTGATGTTCGAAAGAAGCCTCTACAATTTGCTTTAAAGATTCGTACCTGTACTAACACGAGTGAGTATAAGAAATTATGGGTGTGGTTTGACGTTCATATACTAATCATTTGAGAGTTGAATAAGCTATCTGCGTTTGATGCAGCATAATGGACTATTTTGTTTTGTTTCTAAATGATATCTGATTTTTCTAGGTTGAAATGGCGGAATGCGGTGCGTTTGTTTATTGTGTGCTTAGCAACATCGACCTCATGTTTCATTAGGACGTGTTTTTCAACATATATTCAAATATATTTTAGTATCGGTGATCAACTCTACGTTTTTTGGGGGATAAGGATTTTTTCTTTCTTTCTTGTCTAGATATGGAAAGCACTCGCCTTACATATGTAGCGTTGTTGGTTCGATACCCTACATGATGTTCCGTCACATAGGGACATAGACTTGTAATGAATTTTTCACTCTACTTGGTGTGAATTTTTTAAGGCAATTAAGAAAACGATGCACGAGATGATGCATTCAAATTTCACTGGAATGAAACATCCTTTAAATATAAAGAAACGGTTATATGAATCAATGAATAACTTATTAGGAAAAATAATTATGATACTTATAATTCCTATGAATGCTTTTAAAGCAAACCAGACGAGCTCAGTTCCCACGTCTGTTTATAATCATAAAAAACAACAACTGAAGGCTCAAACTCACTTTTGTAGACCGTAGAAATTCAAGGATCAGATTTAAGTGCCCTGGCAGAATTTCTTGAGTATCCAGTTTCGCATGTACTGCCATGAACAACGTCAAAGATTTTTGGCTTTGGTTCGATGATATTAATGTCCAAATCTATACTAAAATAGGAGTCACGTCTGTCCGTTCGTCAGTCCGTCACACCCACTAGCAAAAAGTGTGCCATGAGCGTATTTGTGATACAAGCATAAACTCCACAATTTTCTTGGGGGCATTAAAATCTATCAGATTCGGAGTTGAAATGAATATGAGGTGTATTGTATGGAAATAGGAACGTGTGTCATGTGATTTGTCGAACATTATTATACATTTTTGACGGGCGTGTGCACTCGGCCTCACAACTCTAGAGAAAATGATTTTTTTAATCTCTTACGGCCTTCATTTCATTTCGTTTTCATTTTCATTGAAGAAGGGAGTGAACTAGTATTGATATAAATTTAATGTGCATAAATATCGGTAAATCATTGCGTCTGCATATTGTGTTAGATTTTTTCTCAATTGTAGTGGAAAACAAAAAAAAAAACACCTTACGAAATTTAAACATCCCGCTAAACTGGAATTAGATAGCATATTAGAAATCATCTTCAAAACATTCATGCAGGAAATATTTCAAATGTCTATAAAGAGATGAATTACGACAAATATTCCTTCTTCAAATGTATCTGTTTATGTGTAAATCACGCTTGAATAACTTCTGTTGAAGATCCAAATCAAAATTTAAACAAAATAAACAGTTATTCCTCGAATACAATTCAGTATTGAAGAAAATTTGAAACTTTATGGGAGACTGTAATATTTTCAAAGTTATGAAAAATGTGCTTCACTCGCAAACGATTTACATTCGAATCTTTTCTGAGTATAAAAGCAACGGATAAAATTGATACTACTATTTTATAAGCATACTAATAATTTCGGTCAATGTGAAGTTTAATGCAATCACGGAAAATGAGAATTCCGATCTTAGGAATCACTAAAGGAACCCATTTAAGAACGTTTTACATGAATGACATTCTGCTCGCTGATGCGTTATTTTCGAATAATTGAACTTTAAAGTTGGCCTTGGCGCCAAAGGAAGCGAGCGCGTGAAACGGAATTTAATTAATAACGGAAGCTATTACGAACGTAAAGAGGTTGGGTCGTGAGGGGGAGGCACAGTTCTTCTAGTGAAAATTATAAATAAAGCTTCTAACCCACCCATTAGGGTGACGACCGCAATCTTGTTGACATCGGGTCCAAGATGGCGGCGCCCATGGTGGTCGCCATCTTAGACCCGATGTAAACAAGATTGCGGTCGTCACCCTAATGGGTGGGTTACAAGCTTTATTTATGATTTTCACTAGAAGAACTGTGCCTCCCCCTCACGACCCAACCTCTTTACGTTTGTAATAGGGGGTTAGCTTCCGTTTTTAATTAAATTACGCTCGTTGCCTTAAGCGCGCCAAGGCCAACTTCAAAGTTCAATAATTCGAAAATAAAGCATCAGCGAGCAGAATGTCGTTCATGTAAAACGTTCTTAAATGGGTTCCTTTAGTGATTCCTAAGATCGGAATTCTTATTTTCCGTGATTGCATTAAACTTCACATTGACCATAATTTCATATATAAGGAAATTCGAATAATAGATATCCGTTTTTTTCAGTTCAATGAAAATGAAGGGCTTCCCTTCGATCAATCCTTCCTTCAACCAATTAAGGTTTAAAGTCTTGCATCAATCAAAAAATACTTTCCTTAAATAATGAGCGTAAAGGGCTTTGCTTTTATCAATACTTCTTTTTACAAAGGGATCTTTCACACATCTTTCAATAAGAGAAAATACAAAAATTTACGTTGAAAATGCATTTGGGTCACTTCAGAAACTACACAATGAATTAAAAAATATCATACGCCCCCCTAAAAGCTTTGGAAAATAGGCATATATAAATGGAACTGAAAATTTCCTCATGTATTCAGAAGTAATGGACAACGTTTACTATGGAGGTTTACTAGTGAGGAATTTTGACGCTTTTACCGAGAAAGAGATGTGACGAAAAGTGTTCAATTCCGAACAAACCCCATTTATGGCTACGTGAATGTGTATATATCAATTTAAAATACATTTTTAAGCCGCATTATTCATAATTGAGAAGTGCCGTTTAGCTTAATGCGTGAAATGTTTCATAAAATTCTTAGTTCTTTTTTTCTACTGAGTTTGCATGTAAATAAAAATTTGCTCTATCAGTGTTAATCGTTGAGGAGAGCATCGTACCATATTTATTCCTATTTAATTTTAATTTCGTACTTAAATTACGTTAAAAATTTTGGTACTAACTTTCAATATCAACATAAATGTACAAAATAACGCTTTTGAAAAATTATTAATAACGAGCTAGCTCTTAAGCTATCGACAAGACACTGTAATAATAGACGGCGTTTTTTCCCTTGCGTGAACTTCATTTGAGCAATTTTAACCAATTTTAACCAATTTTAAACAATTTTAAACAATTTTAACCAATTTTAAACAATTTTGACCAATTTTAAACAATTTTGAACAATTTAAATAATTTAAACAATTTAAACATGAACAAATTATACAGAAACACCGTTAAAGATTCGATGCAGAAATAAATTAGACTGTTTTTATTCCTTTCTTCGAAATACGGAGCTTGTTGCTGGCTAGATCGCGTGATTTAGTGTTCCATGTCTGGAGAATAGGGGTGCCAAGTGAAAACTGAGCAGTGCAGGCACGATGGTGGGTATTTTGATCTCCCTAATATCAACATGCACATGGTATAGGGCATGCAACACTTACATATCATCATGCACATGGTATAGGGCATGCAACACTTACATATCATCATGCACATGGTATAGGGCATGCAACACTTACATATCATCATGCACATGGTATAGGGCATGCAACACTTACATATCATCATGCACATGGTATAGGGCATGCAACACTTACATTCGCAAACATTCATCATATAACACCATATGATGAGTGTAAATATCTACTATTCATAAAAATATTGGCTCCGTTTCTGAACATGAAACATCTATGCAGGGGGCAAAATTGCAGGAGAAGTGAAACAAGCACCATACTTCCTTCATTATTTCCATCATTGAAGTAATCAGAAAGTAGTTGGTGGTGCAATAAATTTACAAACGGAATTAAATGAATCATGCCTCGTAAAATAATATAAATCAAAGCAAATAATTCCTGGGCAGATATTTTCGGTGACACGTGATGAGTCCTAAATCATAACGTTTTGTTTTCTAGTCCTTAAGTCTTCAGGTGTCGAGTACTTTGCAATACTGAAGATTGGTACAAGCTCAGATACAAGCTCAGGCCAACATGTTACACTATAAGTAGGTTTTTTAAAATTATCCTTTGTTTTCTATTTTATTTCTGGCTTCATGGTGGAATATTAATGTGCACAGGCACGGCCGAGGTAATTGTCGCTGTGTCCCGGTATTAACAACAGGGCATTTGGGAAGCCAATTTTGACGCGAGTTAGGGTAAAACGATTTGATGAAGATTTCTTCACGTCGGAAGGAGAAAAAAAAACGTTGAAAAATTTTTGCAGTGAAATAATAACAATAATACGACTGATGGCATCTTGCTTAGTTGTTTTCTTACTAGCTCTTTTGGTAGCATGGCATGCAAAATAAAAACCTTAACGCAGAAAAAGGACTTGAAGTTTCTGCCTGTGGACTAGCTGTTTGCAGTTTATTCAAACTAGTCCACCCCCCTTTATTTGAAATAAAAAAGAGAGCGAAATGAGAGAAAGGCCGTAAGAAATATAAGAAATACAATCTCTCGAGAGTTGATGAGGCCGCGTGAACACGGCCCGTCAAAATATATAGGGCTGGAGCTTGTATCACAGATACGCTCATCACACACTGCAGGCTGGCTTCGGACAGACCGACCGACGGACGGACGGACGCGGCTCTTATTATAGTGTAGGTTGGCTAAAACTCGTTCGAAGGTTGTCCTAAAAAAGACTATGAGAGTCGAAATATCGAACCGATACGTATCTTAACTATTTATTTTTACATGATTGTTTTTTCACAATTTATTTTTAACCGTTTAGCTTAAAACTGTCTTTATAAAACAGTTTTAAAGGGTTTACTTTGAACAGTTGGCCTGACATTACGTAAAAACGAGTTTTTTATGTCAAGTATTATTTTATGTCATGGGATTTTCGAATTTGTATTTTGTCATGGGATTTTTAAAATTTTATTCTATGACGTGGGATTTTTGAAGTTACATTTAATGTCATGGGATTTAAAAAAAATGATTTCATCCCATGGGACTCGTGAAATTTCAGTTTGCCTGCTTTTGTCCACTGTCCTGCTACTGGCACCTTCAACTGCCACACATCATGTCTTATACCGGAAAGTCCTGTAGTAATAGAGCAGAGAAGCACGCAAAGTACCGACAAAAGTGGTGAGGCAAATATAATTTCTTACAACCTGTTGGTCAATTTTACGACCAATGGTCTTCCAAAACAACAAATTGAGGGGGAATAAAGTAGTTGTAGTATTTTTGCCTCTGCTGATGCTGCTGTCATTCATTATTTGTAGGCTACAATAATATAGGCATCGGCATCTGGCTGATACTACGACTGTCTTTTCGAGCTTTTAAATAAAACTTCATGCAGAGCAACCTTCCTGGCAAGCAAAGCCTTGTTTGCTAATCGGTTATCGATCTCTCGGCGCACCCTGAAAATATGGAAGTTCTCAATCTGTATTAATTCCTCAATCTTACAATAACCTATTGTTTTAAATTAAATTATTTTTAGCTGAAACTGGAGCGATGGAATGAACTGCAAGCTTACTGAGTCGGAGAGTTTTCCTTTAGCTTTCGTAACTTGTATTTTCTGCCTTTACTTCCCAGATGCCACTTGCATTAGCAAACGTAACGCGTATGTGCGACAACTCGTGCAGAATTTACGCTCTGTGTCTGCATGCCACAGAAGCTTTAAGTGCAGAAAAAATTGGAGGATGACTGGTGTTGTGTAATTGTTGTGTGCGAAATTTAATTCTATCAGTTCTGAAACATAAAGTCGACTGCTTTGTTTTTCATGAAGTTTTCATCTGCGCTTGAGGGTAGAGAGTGGCATTTAGGAATAAAAGACCCTGGTTCAAGACCTGTACCGCCACCACGGTTTTCACGGGAGCTACGCAGCTCCTATGGCTCACGTAGGAAACAGGAAACGACTATGCAGGACACCGATTAACCCATTTATATTGCATTTCACCTCATCCCTTTAGGCACAAAAGCTGATTTTTTTACATCTTGATTGTCATAACGATATGATCAATAAAAGTGTTTCATCCTGGTGAGACTTTGTTTAGACAGCAATTCATTCGAACACAGTAAAGCAACGTTTGTTTATATGTTAGCTTATTAACATGTCCACAGTATGCTAATGCTGGTAGTGGAATCGTAAACTTGAGTCAGCGGATGCAATGAGATACTTGTAATTCTTCCGCACTGCAGGTTATTCCTGCGACAAACCTGTTTTGCTGCGCCACATGGCTGCTCAGCTTGTCTGGAATCAGGCACCACGTCAATGCAGCCAGCTGGTTCGATGAGTTGCGTGCTCCAGGTTATTTCTTATGGAGCCCTGCTCTGCTCTTCACTTGTGACTGACGCCGTTCGTAGTAGTAATAAAGGTTGGGTGATTTATGGTAGTGTAGTGAAATAAGTTTTAGCTTATGATGAGATTGATTTACACGAGCAGCGTAATGCCACCCCTCCTGTATCCCTCCGCAATTTACGGCAAGCAAGACACGGCCGTCCGACGTCCGTCGTCAGCCAGATTCTCTCCAGTGCAGGGTTGCCAGATGCAGGGAAATTTCCCTGCTTTAGGGAAATAATGCGTCCCAAAGGGAAAAAGGGAAAAAACTTCGAAAAACGTAAGAAAACAGGGAAATTTTGCTATGCGGCTTCATTTTCATGTAAAATTATAAGTAAGTGATTAGCTACTTAGCATTTTGTGCTAAGCTACTTAGTATTTATAGTTTTTAACACTTGTCGGACATGTTCGAACTTTGATACACGTATTGTACGCGTACATACTGACTAGGAGCAATCAGAGGCGCCAATGCATCGCAATCGCGCAGCGCCAGTTCAACTTCACGCGGTTCACGCTTCACAGAGTCACAGATCCTAATCATCACTGTTGCATTAGTCATTGTAATGATTGTAGCGAGAGGAAATTGAAGAGACGCGCTTCAGCATTACTGAAATTTTTGAAGTGAATTAACATAATAAGTAAAGCAGTGGAATGAAACCCCACAATAAAAAGTAAGACGTTAACGTTTAATTCATACTCAACAGTACCTAGAGTTGTGGGTAACTGAAATGAAACTCAAAGGGTAGCTCAGTAGAAATTAAAAAGGAGCAGAATATTTTCAATGTAAATTTGGTGATGTAAATAGATGGAAAAGCTGGCAGATCAGAGATTGAAAACCATGCGGAAATAACAAATACAAAAAATGTAGAAATTAGAAAAAAACAACAAGAAGTTCTTTGGATACGTAGAACGGCAGTAAACGAAGAAAAAATACACAAGTAGAAGAAGGTGAAATTAGACTTGTTGCATTTTTACATGAGCATAATCTTTCGCATTCTATTGTTGAACATTTAGTCCCAGTTGTTAAAGCAGCTTGTCCTGATTCGGAGACTGCGAAAGGCTTCAAATGTGGTAGGACTAAGTGTATTGCAATTGTGAAGAATGTTTTAAGAGGGAAGTGAGTGATATTATTTATGAGCTCTTGAAGAATCATTATTTTTATCTGAGAACGGATTAATAAACATATAAAAGATGTACAAAGTATTTGGCATTGGTGGCAAGGGTTGTTAAAAAATATGTTGTTAAAGATCCATTTTCGACTATCATTCCACTCATTAGTGCTACAACATGTTTGCATGGAAAAATAAAAGAGCTATTCACTGAAATAGGTATACTCTATAAAAGGAATATGATTCTATGTATGTACGTGTGTATGTTTAAAGAATCTACAAAACAGGGAAATTTTTAGTCGAAAAAGGGAAATTTTGAGACTAAAACAGGGAAATTTAGGTTAGACCATCTGGCAACCAGGGTTGCCATATTGGCCTTTTTAAGGCCAAATATCACAAATCTGGCTTTTTTTGCAAGCGTTTGGCTTCGTGATTAGAAGGTTGGCCTTTTTCTAAAATTTGGCTTTTTTCTGGCTCTTATAGTCATTTTCCGGTTTTTGTGCCGTACAAGTCGTAAAACTGAAACGTGACAGTTGAACGCAGAGCAACAGGATCAGCTAGTCTCCAACAGGATCAGCTAGATCTTGCTGAATACTATAAAATCCTTTGCGAATATCAAATCAAGTAATCAAAGGAGAGTTGCAGATTTGCACAGGCTGTATTTAGCTCAGGATTGTATCAGTATTAGTGAGCCGCAGTACCGAAAAATTAGTATCATAGACAGGAAGCAGGAGGGCATTCTGACGGTGTTGAGATTCCTAAAGACACTATGCAGTTTTGGCTTGGTTAAAGAACTCTCAGGTTATGCGCTCATTGCCTGGTGACTCCCGCTAGCAATGATATTGTTGGAAGAATGTTTTCTATGATAGCAGTCAAAACAAAGCCCAACATTAGATTACGAACTTGAAAGCTAGATGAGAAAGTGCAAATCCGAGCACATCTCAACAATATTTCTTATGTTGTAAGGACTTCAAAGTGGCCTCAAGAATGCAAACTAATATAAAATCGAGCATCTTTTATCAAACGAAAATCAAGAAACTAGCTCTCTAGCTGCTTCTACCTCTCAAACTTCTGCTGAGGATGTAAAGTCAAAGTAATTTATGTTATTCCTTGAAGAATAGTGCTAGTTAGGTCTATTTTTTCTTTGTATTTAGATTTTTTAATGGCTAGTAGAATTATGATACTCTGAGGCACGGGTCTCCAAACTACGGCCCGCGGGCCAAATCCAGCCCGCCAGTGTGATCAATCCGGCCCGCAACACTTGAGCCGACCGCGTACTCGGCGAGTACTCTAGAAATTATAGATAATGGCAGGAAAATCAAAGCTTTTTTGGCCCTTGGAACTTACTGCAGCAATCAATATGGCCCTAAGTCTGTCAAGTTTGGAGACCCCTGCGCATATGGGCATCTACCTGCTATATTAGTTTACATATAAATAAATTTGGCCTTTTTTGGCCTTTTTCTTGGTAAAATTTGGCCTAAAATTCATGAAACCATCTGGCAACCCTGCTGGCAACCCTGCTCCAGTGTGACGCTAGACGTTTTCTCGAGAGGGTGTGCGTTCATTTCCGCAGCGCACGTCCATCCATTGCTCGCTGTGAAGCGTGTCAAAAGTTACATTGATATTGTTATTGACAAGTTATTGAGCCTAAGTTATTTCTTGACACGTGACCATTTGTGGTACAGCTTTTTCTCTACGTGCGCAACAAAAGTTATGGTCGTTAAAGAAGCAAAAGAATGTAATTTGTACCATTACCTTCTGTGGAAACTCTGTGTGAGACCCATGCCTTTTTCTGATCACCGTGAGGCGTGGCTGTGATTCAGCGAACGTAATTCAGTGTGCACATTTGTTTACGTATTCGTTAGTGCATTGCGAAGAATATGTTAGGGGTGTCTAAGCTATAGATTAATTCTTAGGCAGTTGAAAGCGCGCAGGTGTTGCGACGCACCTTCTCACTTGAATGTTGACGTAAGACAGAAATTCAGTCACGAAATTTAAAGGGCGTCAATGAACTCGTGTTAGAACGGTGCCTGTGGTCACGTGATGTCAGCTGCTTCTTTAAAAGGACGTGCGTGTTGAGTATCCAAGATACATAGGTTACTGAACCGAAAAACAAGCTCTAAATTTGCTTTATTAGGGCACATGAAGTGAAAAATAAGTTGATTTTCAAAGTGGTTTGGTATCTGTCAAGGTTTGTAATTGAATGTGGAAAATTGAACCGGAAAACAAGCTGTAAATTCGCTTAAATAGTGGACATGAAGTGTAAATTAAGTTGATTTTCGTTGAAAGTACAAAGAATATAATTGAACCATAATATGCTACGTTTTACTCTAAATTTTTCTTTCGGAAGCGGTAGCAAAATAATTTAAATGTTATTTGTATATTCCGGTACGTAAATGAACAATATACCCAGTGGTACACATATGTACCACTTCGGAGTCAAAGTGTCTGAAAATGTGACCGTGGCTTCAGAGTTAGGAAAATTCTTAGACACACGCATGTCGTGGATAAAAGAAGTTAGGCCTAGTCGAGGTATTAAAGTCCATCGAAGAGAATTAAAAAATTGCTACACAGTCGATGTAAACGGCCTGATATAACTTGAGAAAATGACGCTTTTTGTGATGAATATTTCGTTTGTTTTGTGGATCACTTTTTGGTGGAATTTTTTCAGTTCGTAAAATTTCTTGGTGGAAAGCCTATCATCGGAAGTTAATTTTCGTCTTTAGGACCGCAGTAAAAAACAACCAAACTTTGATCCAGGAATATCTTTAGTATATATCATGATTTTATTAGACATTTTTAGGCCTTATTAGATATTTCTTTTATCTCTTCCTTCCTAATCCTCTGTATCTGTGCGCGGTGTGTGTGTCCTGTAGTAACGTACCTTGTGCATAGATTCCACGTTTTTCATGGTCCATACTAAATGGTCTTTCTCTGTACATAAAACAAAACAAAATTCCAATTGAAATTATTGCCATACACACTAGTAAACTGTCAAATGCCCTACGGTGCGGCACACGCTATGATAAGATTTTTCGGATTACATTACGTTTCGGTCATGAAGTTGTCGGTTCATAGGAATATATAATGCATATGTTTAATAATAATACGCATGTGCATTTTTACATTTATAATAATTGTTTGGTGTCCACTTCTTCCGTCGCCGTCACGCTTATAAGGATGCTTAATGACCGTATCTGTGATACGAGTTTCACCAGTGCAAAAGTACTCGAATATTTTGATCGCAAGTACTATTAGGATGGATATATTTGTTTGTCAACCACAAATTTCTACAAGGAAAATATTGAATTGCATCATTTTTGACGGGCTGTGTACACTAGTACTCAACATTACACTATTAGCTGATAACCTCGTTCGTTGGTGTGTCCGCCTGTGAATGTTTATTATTTTCTATGTTCTTCACTTCAATTGACTTTAAATTTGAGTTGGATATTGAACTTCAGTTCATCCAATTGCTGTCAAAGTGTTGACACGTTGACAACAATTGTTCGGTTGCTACGGTCAGTTTGGTTAGGCTAGAAGAAATCGTTTTGAAAAACCGGCTTTTCTGCTCTAATACATTTTTAACTTTTTTAAAAAGTATAAAGAATACAATTGAACCACAATATGTTACCTTCAACTCTAAAATTTATTTCGGAAAAGGTTGAAAAATAGTTGAAATGTTATTTGTAATGTACCACTTCGGAGTCAAAGTGATAAAGACGCGCTTGTGGCAGAACACACCAATACCTGCTCCTACCTCTTATTCAGTTCATTGCCATTAATTCTTTCATTTGCTCGCTCACTTCAAGGCTGCGTATCTGAAGGTGCGTCAGTGGCTACAGTGGAACGCGTGAGGAATTTTAAATTTACACTAGTCAACCCCCTTTTATTTGTTTGAAATAAGAAAAAAGGCGAAATGAAAGAAAGGCCGTAAGAAATAAAAAATTCAATCTCTCGAGAGTTGATGAGGCCGTGCTCGTATCACAGATACGCTCATCAACAATTTTGGCTGGCTTCGGACAGACAGACGGACGGGGCTCTTATTATAGTCTAGACTAGTCCACCCCCCTTTATTTGAAATAATAAAAAAGAGGGCGAAATGAGAGAAAGGCCGTAAGAAATTAAAAAATACACTCTCACGAGAGTTGATGAGGCCGCGTGAACACGGCCCGTCAAAATATATAGGGCTGGAGCTTGTATCACAGATACGCTCATCACACACTGCAGGCTGGCTTCGGACAGACCGACCGACGGACGGACGCAGCCCTTATTATAGTGTAGATTTTGTTTACTCCTGGAATGTGGTATGGAACTGGCCAAAAATCAGAAGTTTAGTTTACGCTACAATGCTTTTAATATATCACAAGGTTGATGGATGGAATTCACTGGGCTAGTGTGAGGCTGTTAAACGGTTTGAATGCGCTAATATATTTCCTGCGAAGGGACCCACTGGTGGTCACTGTGGGGAATTTTTGTAATGCTACTGTCTGACCTGCAGTAACTAATTTTTATGACTACCTAATGAAGGCATGATCCAGTTAGTGTTTGTTATTTTCAAAATTGCGTTCTACAATTATTTCAAATTTTAATTGAATATTGAACTTCAGTTTAACCCGCTGCAGGAAACGTGTAAAAGCTTCATAAGAAGAATTCAATGTGCATAGTAGAGTGTGAGTACTCGATACAAACCGGAATTCTATAATCCGATGGCATAGTTTTAAACCTTCATCAACACAAATGCGTACACAAGTCATGTATGCATTAATGTTCAACGGTTGTATATTTGTCGGTTACTTCAATGTGGTCATTACGTTGAACATCTTAACTGAACTAGCAGCTTGAGGAGATAACTGGAATGCGCCGAGGATAGCTGATCAAACCTTCATGCTTCGTAAGGGCAACGGTATGTCGTATAATTAGCCCAGCGAACACGGTAGTGGCCAAGGATCCGCTGTTGCCTATAATGAGGTACTGTTATTGTATGGTACCAAATGCTGTGGTACTGTCGATCCCAAAATCGTTTTCTGATCAGTCTCTTGCTGTGTGCGTTTCTATACCCCCTTCTGCATAGATTCCCTATTCTCTTATCTCCATACTAAATGGTGCCTTCCTCCTTCCTCTCTTCGATAGGCTCTTTTTTGTAGCGGTTAAGAAGGGTTAAACTAACTAATAATCTAATCTCGTGCTGTGTGCTGCTGACGCACATTGATGTCATTAATTCTTTTGCATTCAATGACGTGTAATTTTTTTCTGAAAGTACGACCTATTAAACATTCGTTATCTTCATAATTGATCTCTAAAGTCAACTCTAATTTAAGTAGAATATTTTTCAACTTTAATTTAAGTTGGATATTTGTCAACTCTAATTTAAGTTGAATATTCGTCAATTCTAATTTAAATTGAATATTTTTCAACTCTAATTTAAGTTGAATATTTGTCAACTCCAATTCAAGTTGAATATTTGTCAACTCCAATTCAAGTTGAATATTTGTCAACTCCAATTCAAGTTGAATATTTGTCAACTCCAATTCAAGTTGAATATTTGTCAACTCCAATTCAAGTTGAATATTTGTCAACTCCAATTCAAGTTGAATATTTGTCAACTCCAATTCAAGTTGAATATTTGTCAACTCCAATTCAAGTTGAATATTTGTCAACCCCAATTCAAGTTGAATATTTGTCAACTCTAATTTGGGTTGATCTTCAATTTAACCCTCCGCGGTTAACGTGTTGTTCAGCACAAATTTTAATAAAAGTTGACTAATAAGGCTCTAGCACTAGAGTCGAGTCTCAGAAATTCATGCACCTCCCAAGGAAACAGGCTTCTTTTTGAAGAATTAATGATTTCTGAATATTTTGTTGAGAATTTTTGTGTTCAGTGCTCGAGGATAGGGTTCGTTACTGCGATTACAAAATGTAGTGTTCAAAAAATACTTTCATATTTTAATCTAAACATCGTTTTAACCTTTCATAGAGATTCCAATGAATGCTTGTGTGTTTGCTGGGCGTTCATGTTTCCATTGGATAGTTTAATCTCGATTGATCTACATCCTTTGTAAATATAGCCACAAAAAAATCGTATTCATTTCTTATAATTATCTTTTTTGTTCAATATTTGTAGAAGCATTTTTAGACAAAAATTTGGTTTTGTTTATAAACTTTGAATTATGCGTTATCAACTTGATAAAAATGTTGGAAAATTATTTTGACTTTAATTTTGCATTATCAACTTACGGGATAAATACATATAATTAGCAGTCTCCTAAGAAGCATTCGATATACATAATAGGTAGTTGGTTAAATAGAATATGTGGTTGGTTTTTAAGGATGGGGTTTTTCGTTTTACTGAAGTTATTTTAGCACGTACTACATTCTACTTAAACTCTTGTTCTAGCTTCTTTCCTAACTCCCTGTTCTTTGTGGAGAACCTTGTGTGGGAACACAACTCACGCATAGATTCCCCGTTCCCATAACACCATTCTAAGTAGTGCTCTTATCGTTCCTCGATTTAAAACACGTGTTGTAGTTGAGGTAGCTTCAAATTAATTTATAACATACTCTAGACAACTCATTCAATTACCTACGTCTACAGTAAATGTAGTCGTAATAAAGCCTAACTAAAACTGGATCCCGTATCACCTTTATGAAGATTAGGTCAATATTTATTTTAGGTGCGGCACGGAAATTAATAATTTCGTTGCTTAGAATCAATAAAAGAACACATTTTAAGACGTTTTACATGAATGACATTGTGCTCGCTGATGCGTTATTTTCGAATTATTGAACTTTGAAGTTGGCTGTCGCGCGCCACAGGAAGTGACCGCGCCAAGCGTAATTTAATTAATAACGGAAGCTAACCCCCTATTACAAACGTAAAGAGGTTGGGTCGTGAGGGTTAGCCACAGTTCTTTCAGTGAAAAGTATAAATAAAGCTTCTAACCCACCCGTTAGGGTGACGATCGCAATCTTGTTTACATCGGCACAAAGATGGCGGCGCCCATGGCGGCAGCCATCTTCCAGTCGATGTAAACAAACGTCACTAGAAACCTTTATTTTAAATTTTCACTAAAAGAACTGTGGCTAACCCTCACGACCCAACCTCTTTACGTTTGTAATAGGCGGGTTAACTACCCTTATTGGTCAATGTGAAGTTTAATGCAACCACGGAAAATAAGAATTCAATTCTTAGGAACCACTAAAGGAACCCATTTAAGAACGTTTTACAAGAATGACATTCTGCTCGCTGATGCGTTATTTTCGAATAATTGAACTTTGAAGTTCGCCTTTGCGCCAAAGGAAGCGAGCGCGTGAACCGGAATTTAATTAATAACGGAAGCTATTACAAACGTAAAGAGGTTGGGTCGTGAGGGGGAGGCACAGTTCTTCTAGTGAAAATTATAAATAAAGCTTCTAACCCACCCATTAGGGTGACGACCGCAATCTTGTTGACATCGGGTCCAAGATGGCGGCGCCCATGGTGGTCGCCAACTTCAAAGTTCAATAATTCGAAAATAAAGCATCAGCGAGCAGAATGTCATTCATGTAAAACGTTCTTAAATGGAACGGTTCCTTTAGTGATTGTTTGGAATATAGTTATTAATTTTCGTGGTTGCATTAAACTTCACATTGACCATTAACTAAATTACGGCGCCGGCGCGCGCGCGCTGGCGCCAACTTCAAAGTACAATTATTCAAAAATAACGCATCAGCGAGCACAATGTCATTCATGTAAAACGTCTTAAAATGTGTTCTTTTATTGATTATTTGCCCCAAAATTATTAATTTCCGTGCTGCACCTAAAATAAATATTGACCGAAGATTATTCTTCAAATACTAAAGATGCCTGAGTAACAGTAAACTTCAGCCTGCTTTCGGCCGAAGAGTGAAGCTGTCGCTAAATTTTGTCTGAAAATCAGCATGTCGCTTCCGTCTAGCATGACTTGAAATTCTTGCGTCAGAGCGTCCGGTAAATTTCCTCGTTTGTTCATTCGTTGTTTTTTCGAAAAAATTACAGCAAAAGCTCACTTTCCCATTCGCCATTTCAAAGTCCGGCGCATTTGCCATTTTGCTGTTGTTTTTCATAAATTTCGTGCTAAAGAAACGTGATGAAAACGATTGATGAGCTTCAATCTCTGAAATTAAATCTGCTGCAACTCACTTGTCCGTCAAGTCAGATTCTGTGATGTCTTCATAGCGTGGACAGACGTAAATCTTATGATTTAAGAATCTCATATTTCTCTTAATTTATGGTTTAATACCAAAAAGAAATCAGCGTAGCATGGATACCAAAGGATCCTCATCATTTGTAAATTCGTTTCAAGTAGCAATTGTCTTGAGTTCAGGAAGAAAAACCGTAGGTGTAAAATTATGTACATCTTTTCAGAACTTCTATGCGATTCTCCTTCTGAGTTCCGCGATTCAGATTATTCGTTGCCTGATTCCGCCTCTCAAATAACTGATAAAGTTGTCCAATTCACCCTCCAACAAAAACAGAAGAAGACAGAAGCAGCAGAAACTGACAGACATTTTTCGTTCTGAAAACCATTTTCAAAGTTTGCTTGCGTGTTTTTCAAATGTCAGTTGCGACAAGACTGCTTGTTGGATGTATCCTGCCTTTGAAAACGCCGTAATTTCGCGAGTTTTTCAGTGTTGTAAGAACAGGTTCCGTGGCTTGCCCAGCGGCATGCTGCATGGCCGAGCTCTGCTGCCAGTAAAATAAACACTTGTGTGCATCAAAATGCTCTTTTAAATTACGCATAGAATCGATAAATTCTGCGTAGAAACTACCTATACTTAGTTATCAATGTCGTTACATGCTCTGAGTTGTCAACTTGCATACTTATTTTCGAAAGTTGTAGTTTTTCTTGTCGTAAGTTTCTGTTTCATTATTTTTTATTTCAGTAGAAATAGTGCACTGATTTTGAAGAACGTATGCACGTAACTGCAAAGAGACAGGCAATAGCTACATGCTTGCAAGACACAACGAGTGCAGCAAAAATTACGGGACAGTAATAAGCGAGGAAGCAACTATGCAATAATTTAATTCTTTCATAGTTCATGATACGCCCAACGGCATGTATCTCGCGAAGGGAAGGATGACCACCCGCCATAGATGGCTCTATCGTGTGACGTGGTCACAGCTGGGTAAATTTTTAGGTGCTGCTATGGCGTGAGGTCTACCACACTTTAACTCGAGATCTACCTCTAGCTAGAACTTTTACGTGGGGTCTACCACACTATAGCTCTAGATCTACCTCTAGCTAGTACTACAGCGTGAGGTCTACCACACCATAGCACGAGATCTACCTCTCGCTGGTACATAGTGTAGCGCGAGGTGAAGTTATGTTACTAGTGGATAGTACTTATTTCCGTACATTTAATCAGCGATAAACACTTCATTTGTACGCCTCAAACTGCACCTGGGTAGGCAATATATGTCGGTAGACCTCACGGTATAAAGCACTTATTTCTTGGTTGTCATGTTCGATAAATACTAAAATTTCACGCTTACCGTAGTCCTGAGGTCAGCAAAATATCTGGATCGTAATTTGTCCAAAATTAGTTGTTTTTGTCAATTTTATTGAGCAAAATTGTGAATTCTTCAGTGTGAAGCTAATTAATTGGATTTCACGGCGGAATTGATTCTTCCAAGCCACAGTCGTCGTTCTCAATCGTGACGGCAGACCTCGTGCTTCCGACATGACTTCATCATAGAAGCTTTTGTTTCCATGAATATTTTTGCTCTACAGAGATTCGCTGAAAAGAACTGCGTCGTCTTGACTTCAAGGTATAATTCTTCTCAAATTTTCCAGATGTACTACCGTATTTCGGAACCTTTGAAATTTTCCTAAGAGAACAAAGGTTACTCAACGTCAGCACATTGGTTCGAACATGTATGTTAAATCTGTGTCTGACCAAATGTTGTTCGACTCATTCCTTTCAATGTTGAATAAGTGCTAACCTAGGGTTATGCTACAAGGTAGCCTGTGAAACTACAGATGCCTTCAACGCTTGATGCAATACTAAAAAAACTGTTCATATAAAGCGAACTCGTGAATTTCAAATATTAATCATGTTGACGCTCCTGATATACATTTTTTTACTATGTTGGGAATTCTAAGGCTAGGATTATGCAATGGGCACACTACGCCACGGAGAACAAGTAGCTTACAAGTTGTTGAAGAGCGAGCTAGGGGATGGTTTACGGAAGCCCAATGAAAAGCAGCCTAACGAACAGCGTCGCCTAGTAAAGTTTGTTGAAAAATCGTCTCCACTTTGTACCGATGTCACTTCTTGTTCGCCTATGGCTCATTTCACAGTGAGCCAGCAAAGCAGCATCTAGCAGGCTCGCATGAGTTATCTATCAGATGATCTGCGGGACTGGTAGGTAGAAATAGCACTCTTACGAGCCGTTGCTTTCACATCGAACTAGCATGTTTTATCCAGCATGCGAGGTGAAAATGCAATCCTACCTACCAGTCTCGCAGACTATCTGCTAGATAGCTCATGCGAGCTTGCTAGATGTGCCTTCTTCCTTCCTCTCTTTACATCTCATTGTTGAGGATAGGGAGGCTTAAACTAACTAATAAACTAAACTTGCTAGATGCTGCTTTGCTATAGCTCAGTGCGAAATGGGCCTTAGACTTACTGACAAGTGAATCTTCCTAACGTTACTCTTCAATAGTTTATTTCTATGAACGTATCCATTTTAATACCTTAATTGCGATGCGAACCGTCGGTGGTCACTGAAGGGATTTTCATAACGCTGCTGACCGACCTGTAGTTGCAAATTCAATTTTTATGAATTATTAGTGAAACTAAATGCAGGCACGATCAACTTAATGTTCGTTATTTTCAAAATTGACCTTTAAAATTCCGCTTAATTTAAGTTGAATATTGAACTTCAGAGTAACCCGTCGCAGTCAACGTGAAAGTAGAAGTGGGGAAGAATAAGGCCGCGGCCAGACAAACAGCAGTGAAGCAGGGCTGCGCAGAGCAGTTTTGGCTCGCTGGTAGCTGCTAGCTTATGCTCGTAAGTTAGGTGGCCAAACAAACAGCAGTGGCTGGTCGTGAGTCCGCAGCAATTGTAATCTTGGCGATACGATGGGCGGTGTTTTGTGACAGGCAACCTCAAATTTTGCTTAATAAATAGATGTAGAACAGGCAATACTTCATCGGATCAAGTTTATTTATATCTAGACATATTACCATGCTGTGCATTATCTTCTTAGCAATACAAGTGCATCCGTACACTGTCGTATAGTACTTTTCATTTCGCTAAAATATTTCTACCCACAATGTTTGAAATGGCTTTGATACTGTTTTTTAATTGTTCCAGGAAATTCGACAAAAAATTAATTGCATGGTCATATGCTAGTTATGGTTGATGATGGAATAATCATGCAAATAATTCACTGACGCATGACTTGAAACTCATAAATACTTGAATGTGGATTATTTTGCAGTACTGGACGTGTAGAGACATTACAGAACAAGGAACATATTCGTTCAGGCGTATGAATATAAACATCTATGGATATAACAACCCGAATTTGGAATTTTTAAACCAATAAACAATATCTAAGTATAAAAGGATCTTTTGTAGTTGACGTGCGGCACTAAGTTTCAGTTTAATGGCAATTTTCACGTAAAATTCGAACATCACTATCGTTTTTGGAGAAACTACAAGTTTTTTAGTAGCGTGCTTTCAAGGTTATTTTTACCGATGTAATGCTGATAAAACGCAAACTTAAAAAATTCTGTATCGGCTTTGCCCAGCACTTTGCGCTGGTACAGAAAAAGTAAAAGATCCATCCTCTCCACATTTGACTCACATTTAACAATTCTATTTGTGTGCGCACATATACGTGTTTTTATACATATATATATATACACGCACCTATGCATATATATGTTTCTATTCCTATTTTTTGAGTAAAAACAAAACCTCAAAACATATTACATTTTATCCAAAGCTCTGCGACCAGTTGACACTGAATCATATTTCAAAAATAGATATATTTATTGCAATTGCTTAATGATTCAAAAATAGATCTATCACTGCCCCAGAGGGCGTATCTGTGAATAAAAACAATGAAAAATATAAAAAAGACAAATGAAAAAAGTGCTCGTGAAAAATCATCATCTCTGTGCGTATGCTTATATCTATACAACAAATAATTCAGGAATTCCGAAGAATTCTCTAGTAGTATTTTGAATTATTTATAAGTTGTCAGCCATCTCTTGGGATATAAAATCTCCAAGAAATGATATTTTTGATTTAACTAGCCATTGACAGGGTTAATCTATTTGCACGCCACGTTTGGTTTGTCTACAAGTACGCGTCGTTTGGTTTATCTATTTGTACACCTCGGATAGTTTGTCTATTAGTACGCCTCGTATAATTTGTCTATTAGTAAACCTCGAATGGTTTTTCTATTAGTAGACCACGTATAGTTTGTCTATTAGTACTCCTCATACGGTACGTTTGTCTACGGACGTCTTATATTGAGAAATTTTTTAAAAGCCAAGATGTTGCCATGTATTTCATATGCCAACCTTTTGAAATAAACGGTTTTCTTTTTTTTCTTTCTCACAGGTGACCTAACCTGTGTTTCCTCAGTATTACTTAGGAGAAAAATGATTAATGTTTATAACTAAAAAAACTAATAGTTCATACGTAAAATATATATGTTTCAAGTCAAGATTAATGTCATGTGCCAAAAATAGACCAGATATGAAATATTAGGCATTGGTACGCTCTAAAGTTTAGGTATTGACAAAGAAAATGCTTGATATAGTATAGTTTTTCGATTTATGAGGTGTAAAATATCTAGATACGTATAAATAACTGAACAATCCCACCTACCACTAACTTCCATAGCGTCTGCTATAAATGACCATTGTTCATTAACATAGTTATGATCGAAATATTAAGAGATGCACCCCCGATCGCAGGAATAGCGTGTACCGAGGAGATCAGAAGTCGACATCCTCCGCGTACGAACTCTAGGGTGCAACTGACTGCTAGCTCCCGAGCAGTGTTTAACTGTGTTTTATCACCCGAGATAAAACGCCGCTACTGCTTGCTTCAGACAGCGCTGCCCTGCACTGCTCTATGCTACTTGTCTGGCCACCCTAATAGGAATACCACTAACATAAAACTCCGCGCGGTGTCTGCTCTGCTCTGCCCTGCTCCACTGCTGTTTGTCTGGCCGCGGCCTTAGCGATTGCGGCATCGAGCTCAGATGACTAAGTTGAGTTGAGTATTGGCAGAGAAGGGCCATGCAGGCGTGCAAGGCTGACTGCTCGTATTTGGACAATAGGTTTTGATAAAATATTCATTTTTGCGTTGAGAATAATTTAGAAGAGAATGGGGAAATATTCCCTCAGGGCTTCCAACCGAATTTACTCATGGTCGCAACAAAACATGGTTTGTATACTCGATATCTCTTGTAACTTCACACAAAGGTACTGTCTTCCGCTCATCCTGTGGGTTTGTGATACGAAGGGAAACATTCGTTGACGAGACGATTGATACTACTGCGTTAAAAACGAACTATAAACTACTGATAAGCACCTTCAACCAGACTATTGACGCATGTTGTAATCCCTCCATGGAACACAGGAGAGGTAATAGGTTCAGGATAATTAGGTTTGTCTATGCTAGGCTGACTGGCGTATACACTTCCATCTTCTGTGCCCACTTTGCTTCTGACTGTTTTCATGCACACATTCATTGTTTTTTCTTCCCCCTCCTTTTTCCTTCCTAACTTGCTGCTTCTGTGCGCAGTGTATTCTAAGTAAGAAACACCTCGGGTATAAAATTCCCCTTCCTCATGCCTTTGTAGGAGGTATCTAGCCGAGAGGAGTGCGAACTAGTATGTGTTAATGACGCGTTGCGACTAGAACAGGTTGACTACGTAGTGGTACATATGTGTACCACTAAGTGAATTGCGTATTTAAGTACCGGGATAAATGAAGAGCATTTCAGTTATTTCGCTATTTTTTTAATAACTTGCAGCGTACGAGGCCCTCTGGGGATACAACTATTGTATCCGAAGGAATTAGCGCTCCCATGGGGAAAATGCGAGGGCCCGACCTAAGCGTTAGGTTGGCCTTCTCTTTGTTGAAATAATGTTTTTTATGTTAAGGACCATCTTTTTTCGGTTTACTGATGTCCTGTTTCCAGCACCTACTACTTATTTCATTAACCTTTATCTTGTTTCAAGAACTTCTTTCTAAACTTGCTGTTTCTTTGTATCTTGTGCATGGACTCCGCGTTCCCTTATATTCAACCTGAATGATGCCTTCCTCCTTCTGTCCTTGGAATTCCTTTGTTGCGGTTAAGGAGACTAAAACTAATATCTAATCAAATCTACAGCATACGAGGTAAAAAGTTATCTTCATTTTACATTTTTCACCTTTTTAAAACAGAATAGTAATGTTCGACCTGAAGAGTCGAGTTTTTCAAGTCTGTTACTTGAATCCTTGATTAACAAACCGTATCCACCGCGTAAACGTAGTCAACGGGCTAAACCCGTTCAGGCACTAAGCATATCATAGAAAAATCGAACAATTGTACATTTCGATGCCCTGCTCCAGTAATACACGGTTTCATTTGTGTGCTTCAGCTTCACGAAGGTAATTAACCCTTTAACGCCCCAGAGGACATCAGTGTCCTCTTTCAAAAATACCCTCAATATATTGTATTTCTTGTTCAATTAGTTCCCTAACGTGCTCTTTGAAGTTCTCTGCCGGGTGGCAGTTCCTCTCCCATCCTGATATTGGTGACTGCCTGATGCCAGCGCCAGTTTAGTGACGGTGGTTGTGTTAACGGTAATATGAGTACAAAAATTCGGACGTTAAAGGGTTAAATAGATTTTGATTGCATGTGTTCGCACTAGGTTGTATTTTTTTGGGTTTAAATACACTTGACTAAAGAGTGGAATAAACGTGTTCAAAAACTAACATGGTTCAAGTACAGGCACTCGTTCCGGTTTCCCTGAGGTCTTCACTTTGTTGAATAAAGGTGCGCGAAGTATTAGAGTTGACAATTTTTTTAAGATGATACGAATAAATAAACTAACCGTTTCTTTAACGCCAGTCAGCGTCAGCTTTCATTGCAAATTAAACTATTATAACTTACTATCGTTGTGTATCAATTGAATTTCTAAGTGCCTCAAACAGGCAAACGTGGCACGGCTCAGCAAGCGTGCTTTTTTCCCTGCAAAGACAATTTCAGAGTAAGGCTGCATCAATGCATTGTTTGCATCCGACAGGTTGTATCTGCCGATTATGGCTTGTGCGTCACGTCGAGGGCTGCAGGTACTAAAAGTAGCCTACGTTCGGTATCTCTTCTATGATGCGCCTGTCAGATATCCACATTAGAGGCTAACTTTATGAGTTAGCCTGAAGATAAACGCATGATGCATCAAATTTTGAAAAACTGTTATTGCTCTTAGAAAATGACAAGAATCGCTCCGGTAAATCAGTCTTCATCTAAGACCACTCCCAGAAAAACCGTCAAGACACTGAGGAGTTTTATGTGAAAATACGACGTCTTCCAAGGCTTCTCCTAGAAAAACCGTCAGGGCACTGTGGAGTCCTATGTGAAAACACGTCGTCATCTAAGACTACTCTTAGAGAGAACGTCAAAAACCACTTCTAGAAAGATTGTCAAAGACGCTAGAGTCGCGCTTCAAAGTCCGTCGCGATCCAAGACACTCCTAATGTCGGCAAGACTACTCCTTGAGAGAACGTCAAAGACACCCTCTAAAAAGAATTTCAAAAACAATAGGGAGTCGCACTTGAAAATCCGTCGTCATCCAAGACTAATATCGCCATGAAAGATTGCTCTCAGAGAGAACGTCGAAGACACCAGTCAGTCAGTCATTCGTGGTTGTGACGTCATGTTCGGAGCATGCGGGTCTGCAACCGGTCTGAGTGGCCTCACAGCTGCGGTACAGGCGCTACGTTTCAGCATTTGAGGCCGCGTGATTGGCCTGCACAAAATAAACGTGCGACGACGTGCAAAGCTTAACTCGCACATAACCAGGCCCATTGCAGTGTACGAGCGTTATGTTTGTCCATATTAACTAAACCCTTTACCGTCAAAGTAAATTTAAAAATCCGTTTTCATAAACATCTCAAACATATTTTGTTCCATGTGAAATTTTTTCCTAAATGGGATCTTCGGATTTTATTGTCGAGTGGCAGTCACTTCCTTGTTTTGATGCCGGTGCCAGTGTAATAATGGTGCTTGTGATAACGGTGATATTGTCACGAGAAGGCTGTCTGCCTCGTCTCTCATTAATTTACACTAATGAGAAGACCGAATGCTCGCTTGAGGGGTTGGCATACCTCAATAAAATGCACAGGAAACACAAGGAAAATTTATGGGCAAGCCCAAAACAAATCAACACTACTACAAAATGTGTATACTAAAATTGGGCAGTACTCACCGATGTACGTTGAACTCGACTTACTCAATGCGCGTTTTTCAGAGCGCATCAGTTATGATGAGGGGCTGCTTGCTACTAAATTTGGGGGGACTTTATACACGTGAAAATTCACTTAATTTATAATTTACGGCAATACATCATACAGAACATCGATAAACGCACGCAATGTATGGCATTAGAACTGGTGTAAATTGAGTAATGGTATTCTAGAGATTTCATGTGTTAAACAGCTTACATAACAGAATGACAATAAATGCTACCGCTGGCCAGCATATCCCCGTACGTTAATCACACAGGTCCTGATACATGAGCCCTACAACATGTTCATATTCTAACAGTGCTGGAGGTGGTGTCACTTCAAACATACATTCATTAAACAACACAGCTTCAGTTCCAACTTTTGCCTTATGCACAGCTCAAAATGTCTATTGCTGATATCACACTGCTCGTCCCGCTTCGTTATCTTGACCCATGATCTCCCTTTCTTCCAAGCCGATGACAAAAACCTCCCCGCCTGCACGATGAAAATTAAATACTCATTACTTCTAGTCGTGCTAATGAAGTTCCCTTAAATATTCCAATCTTCACTTCAACAAAAGGCCACACACTTTTATCATATCTATTTCAAAATATTTTCTCCAGAGGTAATTACATCACTCTTACCCTCCCCACTTAATGTGGCATCTTCAGAATGATTTCCCCGCTTTAGCCAGGTCTGCAATTTACCCTCTGTGGAAAAACGGAGACTATTTTATTAAGCGAAATTTTTGATAAGTTTAACTCCCTGTGTTGATATCTATGTCACATATTTTCAGGGTAATTTTCAACACCTCCTATTTTTAACACGTACTATATCCGACGATCGCCGACGCAAGACTAAATTTTTCTCATCAGCTCTACCCACTTGTTCGCGAGAAAGCGGTGTTCTAGTTCACGCATGGCCAATCACACACTTAGAAGCTTCTACGTCATGTTCGAATGCCCTTCTTGTTTCGCAGCTAAAGCCTCATTCGTGTTCCTTAGCTTCAACTACTTTCCCACCATATTGATGTCGTGGTATTGGCCTAGAGCCTTCTGACGTAACTTAGCAGCCTCCTCCCTCTCGAGGGTTTGCAGGACCGCCGATCTCAACGTTAGCCCTCCGACTATTTCTGAGAGTTTCCTTTTCACGCTCAAGTGCTTGCCATAAATCTGTCGAGCACTGTGTATGGAGTTTGAGATTGTGCCATTAACCCACACAGCATGCGGTACCCGCCGAGGGCCAGCAGACTGCTTGTATAGCCAAAAATCTTGAGAACATAATATACACAGCTATCGCCTGGACCAAGGCGTCAGCACTTTCGAACGTCTTAGTGCTCAACCGTTGAGATTGTTATTTCTCCCCTCTCGATAGAGTTACACACTCCCTGCCTGAAACAACACACCCTTTCTGAAACAACACATCCTTTATGGGCTCACCACACACACCCGTCCAGACATTCTGGCTTGTAACACACACAAATGTTGAAGAGACTACACCTCCGCACCGCTGGAATTTTAATCAACAAAAATAAAATTTTATAACACATGATTATAATTTCCCTAAATTCTAAAAAACGCAGAATGAAATCATAATTACCATTTTCCTAAATTCTCATGTTTTAATTCGTTAAATCATTCGCTAAATTGATTATTCTCGACATGACCCCAAAACACAAGAGCACCAATCAGTTAGCACAATATTAGTTAAATTTCCAAAATTAAATCTTTCCCAACATCCCCGCTCCTTTACATAAAAAAAAATTGACTCGACAATTTTTTTTTTTTTTTTTGTATTAGCGTTATGTTATTCATTTGAACAATTTGAACTGAATTATTAGCCAATTTAAGACACAAATGGTACACATCTACTTAAGCCAATTATGTTCTAAATTAATTCCGCAGAAACATGGTACATTACATTTAACAATCTTATTTATTACAATACAATCAGCCACAGCGTAATATATTGTGTCATTTTCATCTAACCGATGCGTCTGGTTTTCCCGCCGAACTGAAGTGCGTACTAAATACTTGAGTACTAAATCCTAATAACATTCACAAAATTTAGTGTACACATTTCCTACATTCTCAAATATCCTCAAGTGTCGATGTTTTTGTCTTCCAGATCTCTCTAGCCGTTTGCATCTTTTGTTCTATCATTCCTTGACGCTGCTTTTGACGATTCGCTGTTCACTCCTTGGGTATCGTTGCCGGAGTTTGCTGTCCTTCCATTTTCACTTCTGGCATTCCAATGCCATCACACACGCGTTGAAGATAGGTACTCATTTTCAGAAGGAAGGATTATGATCCCAATATCCAGCCTCATATAAGATTTCTATACACCACATTACTTGCACGATTTCATTCGGTAACACGGATCATAATCACGATTCAAGTTACCACTAAATCATGTTAAGTACAATCTTTCACATACATTTTAGGACGTATATTCGAACTCAAATTTTAATCGTCAGACTACTCGTGAATGCCGCTTCGTTGATCAGACGAATTGGCGAATCAGGAACTTATGTTGGTCTGTCGAAGAATACGAGTTGAAGCGTCGATAACTTTTTTTTTTTTTTTTTATTCGATTAAGTCTCCCCTCGCGATGGGGTTCCAATCCCACGAAGTAATGCTGAAGTATTCCGAGGCATAATCCTGCGTAGTGCACACTGGTATCCTGTAGAATCCCCCTCAGTATCCCTTGACGTCACGTGGAATCTGGTAGACACTAGATGATGTTTTTATTTTATTCGAGTGAACACTCTTATTTATGCGAGAATTCCGTGGGTTAATATTCTCTGAAGACCGTCCGCTTCATTCAAAGGCTATCCAACGTAATCTCTTTTAATTTTTATTTCACGTATAAATAGAGATGCCTAAAATGCGGCTTCAATATTCCAATGTGATAATTTGCCTTGTCAAAATTCACAGGAACTTGCATTCGAATTTCAGGAATGCCTCACCAGGCATCAATGTCACGACGCAAATTCCGAAATACTTAAGTAAATATCAACACTCAAGCACATAAAAGCATTGTTATTGTTTCATTTGAGTGCCCACTGTATAAAAGCATTTTTAAACGCTAGTACATCTCGGCACCCAATAATATCTCATGCTTTAATTTCGTTTTTTCTTCCTTCCTCATCCTGGTACTGTGGCGCTCTGTGGTGCTTTCCATTTCGAAGTGTCGAGTGCTGCTAATTAACATAATTAGTCGAGAAGTCCTTCCTGGCTCGGCCGTTCACTAACGATGTCCTCCTTACAGCCTGACCACTGGCGAGTTAAGCTATTACTGATGTCCTCCGCATTCTTCGAACATGGTGCGCGACCTCTAGCTGTAGCTCCACCGCAAGCGGCTCTGAGCTAATTACTTGTGCCTTCGGCATTCTTCAGAACAGGGTGCAAAATTTCCAGCCGTACATACATCTTTCGTCGTTTCTCACTGCAACGCTTGAATTTGGGCAATCCTTTTAAACATCTCCAACGCAGGTGCAATGTGTCCCCCATGTCGTGTTGTTGTTCTATCTTCTTCGTTCTTGTAAATAATTACTTATATTCCACGTGATTCTTCCTGAATTTGCTGCTTGTACGAGACGCATTCGTGTTATGTAATTGTTCTGACCTGTTTTGGGCTGAAGTACATACTACGCTAATCTACCAAGAGATTAATTCCTTAAGTCTGAAAAGAAATGTACTACACTCTACAGAGTAAGATCAGAATAATTCCTTCCGGAATACCGTGTTTACGATATTCTTTCAGGGCAAGAGAAAGACACAAAGTCAGAAAATTCAACACTACAGCACGCAAGAATTCGCAAATTTTAATCCGACACTAAACATATTTTCCCCGTTATGAAATGAACGGTCTAACGGTATTGATAAAATTAGCAAGCCTGAGATAGCCTCAGCCTAAGAACTTCAGATTAAACTTAATTCATTCGCTAGAGCTACGTGCGCTTCACGAGAAGCTGGCGAAAAATATAAGCATCCTACAAATGAAACAAAGTACTCCTCTTGAGAAACACACGAAGTTAACCTAATGACTCTCAATTTCCCTTCACTTAGCAAGAAAGAACATGAGAATTAAGCATAGTGCAAACTAGATCACTCGAACAAGAGTCTTGTTATGCACGAGATTTCTTGTGAGCACAGAAAGTTGGAGTGATATAACCTGGAACACATTCTTACTGAACGAAGCATTTCACTCCAGTGAGTGCGACTAATTTTAATTCACAACTAGAATAGTACAATTCTACTAAAGAACACATTTAGATTAAAGCATACAGCGAAAAAACTCACTCCCACGTAAGAGCTCTGCTAAAATTGAACGCACAAGAACACATTTCACAAAGTTAAGGTGACGCATGATCTCAGTCCACTGCAGCTCGCTTCCAAGTGGCAATTCACCTACACCTTGAACGCAAATTGTAGCTTCGCCGCTCCTTGAACGCAGCTCTCGCGCTTACGTGGTTCTCTGTCCTCAGGTCTTCATCTTCTCTCTCCATAGTTTCATATCCGTTTCCATTCCCTGGTTCAGCTGCGACGTCCGACGTGCCGGGAAAAGCCTCGCCCCGTAGGAAAGCAACTTTCAATCTATCCAAATGAACCCTTTCTTGTCGGTTACTATATAGTGCTTTAATGGTCGCATTTGTGGCATTCCTTTCAAGGACACGATAGGGGCCTAACCAGTCGGTAGGCCACGCGTTTGCAGATTCAGCTTTTCCTGTAGGATTGTGTAATAAAACAATATCTCCGCTCTCCACCTGGTTGTTTTTCACACCTCTTTCCTTCATTTGCATCGACTTGTCGTGTGAAGCCTTGGACTTGGCTTTCACTACTTTGAACGCATTGTGAAGTCGGGCGCTCACCTCTGCACTGTAATTGTCCCCAAGAGAATAATCCATGCGAGGTTTTTTCAGCCAGTTAACAACAGGAATTTCAGCGTCCCTACCAAAAAATAAATAATACGGTATTTCTTCAATAACACTCTGAAAACTTGTGTTCAGTGCCAAGCAAGTCCACGGCAAAGCATCATGCCACGATGGTTGATCGCTGGCTGCGAGGTGAGACAGAACCGTTTTGATGTTCTTGTTCTGACGTTCCGTCATTCCGTTTGATTGGGGATGATATGCTGATGTGTTGTAGTATTTTATTTTTAATCTTTCGCACACGTTACGGAACAATGTTGATGTGAACTCTGTACCTCTGTCTGAGACGAGCGTTTTCGCAGGGCCATACGTGGTTACGAATTTAGTTAACGCTCGAGTCACTTCCTCAGTTGTCTTGCTTCTGAGTGGGAAAGCAGCGACATATCTACTGAAGTGATCAACCACGGTTAAGATGTATTTGTGGCCCTCATTCGAGACTGGCATTTCAATCAAATCAACACCTATTCTGTCCAGAGGCTTGTCAATTTCAGGGAATGAACCCATGCTAACACAAATGCGATTGTTGATCTTACGTTTCTGGCACTGCATGCACGAATCGATGTATTTGTTAACGTCGCGCGACATGTTAATCCAGTACCCAAATTCCATGAGCTTTTTCCACGTTTTAGCACGACCTTGATGAGCACCGATGGTACTATCATGCGCTAACGTTATTGCTGCTTCTCTCAGAGCGTCTGGCACAACGATTAAGTGCCTTGTTCTATTAGGCTTTCGTTGTGTCTTTCTGAAATACAATATGCCTTCATCGGTGAAGATTTCGGGTTTTAGAGCGAGGCTTGGAGCGTCCCCTGATTTGTTACCTTCAAGATACTTCAGAACTGGCCCCCAAACGGGATCTTTCAACTGTTCTGCTCTCACATTTTCTTTCTGCAAACTACTTTCCGCCTCTTGTACATTGGGCGCTTCATTTATCATCGTCGTGACGAACACTGTTTTAGGGGCTTCGTCGTCTCGATTTTCTTCTTCGTTATCGTTCGCAATATTTCTCGACAATGCGTCGGGCACCACGTTCTGAGTTCCTGGCCGATAAATCACCTCAAAATCATATTGAGAGAGTGTTAGGGCCCATCTCATAATTCTGTTGTTCTTGGTATTTTTACCTTTGAACAAATATTTGAGAGCCGTGTGATCAGTAATTACAACGAATTTATTACCGTACAGGTAAGGTGAAAAGTGATTTACAGCGGCGACCACTGCCAATCCTTCACGCTCCGTTATTGAATAACGTTTCTCAGCATCATTGAATCTTTTGCTGAAGTATCCAATCGGTTGTTCCTTACCATTACATTTTTGCGCAAGGACCGCGCCAGAGCCCTCATTTGAGGCATCACAGCTCAAGTAATACGTCTCATTAAGAGAAGGTTTCTTCAGAACTGGAGCTTCTATCATGAGCTGCTTAAGTTTACAGAAGGCTTGTTCGTGTTGTTCATTCCACTTGAATTTTTGGCCCTTCTTAGTCAGTGCATTAAGAGGTGCAGCGGTTGTGGCAAAGTGCGGGATGAACCGCCGATAGAAGTTGAGCGCTGCTACAAACGAGCGGACTTTGCGTGCGGTTGTGGGCCTAGGGTAATTTTGCATGGCCTCAACATTTTTGGGGTCTGGAACAAGTCCCTCACGACTGATGTAACATCCTAGGTACTTCACTTGTTTTTGCGCAAATTTGCACTTGTCCAAGCCTATTTTGACTCCGGCACATTGAAATTCGTGCAACACTTCCCTCAAATTTTCTAGGTGCTTCTCAAAAGTCATAGAGCTAACGCACACATCGTCCAAATAAATAGCGGCGAATTTTCCAAGCTGCCTTTTCAGAACATGACAAATTACTCTCTGGTACACTGATGTTGAGCACTTGAGTCCCATGGGCAGCCGAGCGTACTCGAAGTTGCCTTGTCGAGTCTGAAATGCCGTGTACTGCTTACTTTCTTCATCTAGCTCAATTTGATGGAAGGCTGATTTTGCATCGACAATGGAATAGTACTCTTTCCCAGCAACTTCTTCCAGGGTTCCTATGATGTTGGGAATCGGGTAATGTTCGTTCACCACTCGCATGTTCACAGCTCGCAGATCAAGGCAAATTCTGTGGCCTCCTCCAGGTTTCCTTACGAGTACGAGCGGATTTTTCCAAGCACTTGTGCTCTCTTGCACAACTCCACTTTCAATCATCTCCGAGACCTTCTTATCAATAATTTCTTGGCTGGTGTATGGAATACGCCATCCTTTCGTTTGAATTGGCCTGTAATCACTCAGCAAAATTTTGTATTTCACTCCCTTGACGTGGCCAATATCCATCTCGTCTGCACTAATTGTCTTGTGATATTCCTTCAGCAGGTTCCTAACTTGTTCTTGTTTTTCAGCATCCAAGTGACTGAGGTCAAGCTCATTAATTTGCTGAAAGCGCTTCTCTCTGCGGAGATTTTCTGCTTCACTGGTTTCATCTTTATTCTCTTCTGTAGTCGCACTTTCATTCGAGATTTCGTGGCATGTTGCAACTATTGCTCCTTCAGTTAGAGCAATTTCCTCGGCAAAAGGGTTAAGCACAGGCATCAAAACATACCCATTTTGTACCCTCGCAGCGGTGGCTCCGACGTACGGCGCCCACTTAATTCTAGGCTCTAAAATTACTTCCTTTCCATCAAACTTGCCATCTGCTCGACACTTTACCATGGTTTGTGCGCGAGGCTTCACTGTAATGTCCTCAGCGAGGGTTACAGATGTTTCTTCCCTCGTCACACACAGAATTTTCGGAGAAGCGTGTCCTGGTGCTGAAAACATGTTCACGTAAGTGCCAAAGAATGATGCCCTACATTTTCCGAAGTCTAGCTTTGCGTTGACTTTGTTCATTACTTCCACTCCTATTAGCAGGTCTCCTGGGAATGCATTTTCCCGCACAACAAAGCATCTCTGTACAATTTTCTGATCGTTAACTTTGATTGGCACATTAATCTTTCCCAGCACTGGTACGGGTTCCTCTCCAATTGTCTTTAATGCAGTGGATGTTCCTTTTACACTAGCATTTTTAATCCCCGCAACCACACGCTCTTTTACCAAGCATATATTTGCTCCGGTGTCAAGAAGTGCGGTAACAGGTGCACCATTCACTTGGAGTATAACGCTGGGATTTATTATCGGAGCTAACGGTCTCCTATCCCGTTTTTTGGCTGTCCTGCAAAATGTTGCACTCTGCAATCAGCTCTTAGGTGCCCAAATTTACCACAGTTGACGCACGGCGGTGGCACTGCTCTATACTGTGCTAAATCCACTGCAGGTGCAGGTGGTGCTTCCGGATGCGGCTGTGGCTTTCTTGCGTAGTATATTTGGTGCTGCTGACTCCTAAGTCTGCCCTTTTCGCTCCAGTGGGGTGCTTCATAATTTCCTCTTCGATGATAAGGAGAGTGGCGTGTCTGTCTGTTCCTTTCTCTCCAGGGTGGCACTTCCTGGCGGTACCCTCTAGGCCGTTGTGGTGAATGCCGCATCGTATGGCCGACACGTGCAGTCTCATGCTGTGGCCTCCTCTCGCTTCGCTGCGCTCTTTCTCTCTCCGGTTCCCTCTTCTCTGTCGTTTCCCTTGGCACTGGTACTATCCGTCGATTTTCCACCTCGATTGCCATGTCTCTCAGTTCTTGTACTGTCGTAGGTCGCGCATCACTTCGAAATGGTCTTGTGATGTTCTCCCTTAATCCGAGCCACATCAAATCTACAAGGATTCGTTCCGGATGTTCCAGATAATTCTCGTTGTACAGCCTTTCCAGGCGCGTCAGGTACTCTGACACTCCTTCCCGGCTTGTTTGCTTCTTGGTCACTATTTCAAACAGCGCTTGAGTTGGATGTTCGACCTGGTCGTCGTAAGAGCGCAACCAGTTTTCTGCATCTCGTAGGTTCGTTAGTGTATCAATTATTAGATTGCACTCCTTTGCCTCTTGTTGACCTAGGCATAGGAAGAAGGCTTTCACCTGCTCACTGTTATTCAGATTACCCGTCAAAAACTTCAATCTTGCCATATGTTCCCCCACATTGTCGCCTCTCCTAAACTTGGCCCCGATGGCACCCACGCAACTCGTTACCACAGGCATGTTAACGGCTTCCTCTTCGGGCTGTGGTGGCATTGCTGGCGCATTTCTGCGGTCGTTGTTTCTCCTCCCGCGCGCAGGCATAGTGTTGATCTTCTCCAATTCACCTTCTCCAAAACTCAAAAATTTGCGATCACTCAAATAATTTTAAACTTACTCACTGTGAAATCTCACTGACACTTTGAATTAATCGCGTAAACACACTAGAATTTTCTCACTGCATCTCATCACTTTTATAAACACTTTCACTTCTTTAGCTGTATGGTAGTGCGCTTGCTGGCTTCTCACCCCGGAATACAGAAAATTTTATACTACGAGTTATGTGCCTCTACTGAAATTTGTACGTTTTGCACATGAAAACAATCCAAACAAAAATACAATGCACTTATTATACTACACTCACAAATTCACAGAAATTACAAAGCGATCGCGTTGACCTTTGCCAAATTGCGTTGTCACGAGAAGGCTGTCTGCCTCGTCTCTCATTAATTTACACTAATGAGAAGACCGAATGCTCGCTTGAGGGGTTGGCATACCTCAATAAAATGCACAGGAAACACAAGGAAAATTTATGGGCAAGCCCAAAACAAATCAACACTACTACAAAATGTGTATACTAAAATTGGGCAGTACTCACCGATGTACGTTGAACTCGACTTACTCAATGCGCGTTTTTCAGAGCGCATCAGTTATGATGAGGGGCTGCTTGCTACTAAATTTGGGGGGACTTTATACACGTGAAAATTCACTTAATTTATAATTTACGGCAATACATCATACAGAACATCGATAAACGCACGCAATGTATGGCATTAGAACTGGTGTAAATTGAGTAATGGTATTCTAGAGATTTCATGTGTTAAACAGCTTACATAACAGAATGACAATAAATGCTACCGCTGGCCAGCATATCCCCGTACGTTAATCACACAGGTCCTGATACATGAGCCCTACAACATGTTCATATTCTAACAGTGCTGGAGGTGGTGTCACTTCAAACATACATTCATTAAACAACACAGCTTCAGTTCCAACTTTTGCCTTATGCACAGCTCAAAATGTCTATTGCTGATATCACACTGCTCGTCCCGCTTCGTTATCTTGACCCATGATCTCCCTTTCTTCCAAGCCGATGACAAAAACCTCCCCGCCTGCACGATGAAAATTAAATACTCATTACTTCTAGTCGTGCTAATGAAGTTCCCTTAAATATTCCAATCTTCACTTCAACAAAAGGCCACACACTTTTATCATATCTATTTCAAAATATTTTCTCCAGAGGTAATTACATCACTCTTACCCTCCCCACTTAATGTGGCATCTTCAGAATGATTTCCCCGCTTTAGCCAGGTCTGCAATTTACCCTCTGTGGAAAAACGGAGACTATTTTATTAAGCGAAATTTTTGATAAGTTTAACTCCCTGTGTTGATATCTATGTCACATATTTTCAGGGTAATTTTCAACACCTCCTATTTTTAACACGTACTATATCCGACGATCGCCGACGCAAGACTAAATTTTTCTCATCAGCTCTACCCACTTGTTCGCGAGAAAGCGGTGTTCTAGTTCACGCATGGCCAATCACACACTTAGAAGCTTCTACGTCATGTTCGAATGCCCTTCTTGTTTCGCAGCTAAAGCCTCATTCGTGTTCCTTAGCTTCAACTACTTTCCCACCATATTGATGTCGTGGTATTGGCCTAGAGCCTTCTGACGTAACTTAGCAGCCTCCTCCCTCTCGAGGGTTTGCAGGACCGCCGATCTCAACGTTAGCCCTCCGACTATTTCTGAGAGTTTCCTTTTCACGCTCAAGTGCTTGCCATAAATCTGTCGAGCACTGTGTATGGAGTTTGAGATTGTGCCATTAACCCACACAGCATGCGGTACCCGCCGAGGGCCAGCAGACTGCTTGTATAGCCAAAAATCTTGAGAACATAATATACACAGCTATCGCCTGGACCAAGGCGTCAGCACTTTCGAACGTCTTAGTGCTCAACCGTTGAGATTGTTATTTCTCCCCTCTCGATAGAGTTACACACTCCCTGCCTGAAACAACACACCCTTTCTGAAACAACACATCCTTTATGGGCTCACCACACACACCCGTCCAGACATTCTGGCTTGTAACACACACAAATGTTGAAGAGACTACACCTCCGCACCGCTGGAATTTTAATCAACAAAAATAAAATTTTATAACACATGATTATAATTTCCCTAAATTCTAAAAAACGCAGAATGAAATCATAATTACCATTTTCCTAAATTCTCATGTTTTAATTCGTTAAATCATTCGCTAAATTGATTATTCTCGACATGACCCCAAAACACAAGAGCACCAATCAGTTAGCACAATATTAGTTAAATTTCCAAAATTAAATCTTTCCCAACAATATGAGCACAAAATGCGGAGGTTAAAGGGTTAACGAAAATTCCTTTAATTTTTTATTCAACTATGGTTTTAGTGGTTGCTTCATTGCTTTCGCTTGAAAATGAGTGTAGGCGCTGCAGAAACCGAAACTTCTGTTCCGTTGGTAATACACAACAAACATGCGTTTCCTGAGTGCACAGTTTTGTGAATGATTGTAAGGTTCATAATACGATAAATTATTATTACAACATAATATGGGCTATTTTCTTTTTCGCTTGCATTTAAAACGAAAGTGTGAACTCAGTTCTTTGATTATGGAAGAAACCAGTGTAGATATGACGGCTTCTTGGATAGGAAGAACAATGATTTTCGATGTGATCCAGGACAAACGGGGCTTCCTTTCTGCAATATTGACGGCTTTGGAAACAAAAACTGGGTCAGTAGCAGCTGGAGGCCTCGATGTGGTGCGGCACAGACTGACCTCCAGTAGGCAGGGCAGTTCTGTACCAGCAGGCACCGACCCCAGCGTGAAACGCTGTTGAGTGAAACATGCATGTTTCACTCAACACGTTGACCGTGATGGGTTAAACTGGAGTTCTATATTCAACTGAAATGTATTGTCAATAATACGAAGCAATTTTGAAAATAGCAAGCATTAACTTGATCGTGCTTTCATTTTGTTTTGATTAAGTGTTAATAAAAAATAAGCTTGTTACTACACGTCGGTCAGCAGCATTACGGAAATTCCCTTCGTGTACACCTGCGGCTCGCATTGCCACTGTGTTAATTAAACCAAGTTGATGTATCTCACAATTGACTACGAATTTTCAAAAGCCGCATAATTAAAGCTAAGAAATAATGTCGGCTTCGTTTCGTCGAAGAGTTACCCATTTTGTACAGTAGGATCTTCGAGTGATAAATAGTAACTAAATTTTTTAAAGGGAATTCAAAGGAGATATAGTTACTGTAGGATCCCATCACGTGAAAGGGCTTAGTGCACACAGTATGTATACTTTTTCTTTGCGTACAAACTCTGTTCGTTTTTTTTGCTCCTGGAACAAATTGAAATCAATCGTGTTTTTGTTGCGTGTGTTTTGTGTATCCTGCGTATTCTTACTTGCATTTCTCTTGCACAGAATACATTAATTTTATGTTCTTACTGGGATAGCAAACCCGTACCTGGATTTCCTTTTTCTACGACAATCGGAAATAGAATATACTTCTCTTCACTTCTAGTCCTGCCAGTGTGATCCCTAAACTGTCTTACTATAAGGTACAACTAAATTCAATCAATTACGGATAACTTCACAGGGTTCAGAGTCGATGAGAGCGGATTTCGATTCTGCGTAAAGTTTGGAATAAATGATATTGAAATGTTTTATAACTTGCGGCAAAGAAATCCATTTAATCTTTTAAATGTACAAATTTTTACCTCACAGCTCGAAAAGCGTTGCCACAATTCAGTTTGGAATGGGACATGTATTGGGGTCCCGCTTCACGCCAGCGATATTCGAAGTCCATAGGCAATTAATGCGCTCATGTAGATCGGTTTCGTATTAACGTAATTATTTTTTCTCTAATACGCAGCGGAAAGTTTTAGATACGAAGATTTACTTGGGAATCCGTATCAACACTTTGACTGCGACGTAAGCCACTGGTGTACGCGGATGATATTTTCATGAAGCTGCTGAACGATTAGTCACAAACTCATTTTTCATGCATAACTAAAGGTAAATAAACTGACAGCTTAGTCAACATTTACTATTTTCATAACTGCTTGCCACAATTGACTTTAAATTTGAGTTGACTATTGGACTTCAGTTTAACTCATCTCAGTCAACGTGTTAAGTTCATTTCGATGTGCTTGCCATAGCGAGTTACTCTGTCGCTCACGTGTGAGCGACCGCAATGCTGCGTGCTTCACACCCAGTCGAGGGTGCTCAGGTGCTGGTGCGGGTTGAATGAACTCTCTACTGTAAGCGATCTTGCTGGACTGTTATCATAGGAATCGTTGTAGGAATCTCGCAACATTTTGTCGTTGTCATCCAGTGCATCATCAATACCGTTGTATTCCAGTGCATCATCAATACCGTTGTATTCCAGTGCATCATCAATACCGTTGTATTCCAGAGTATCATCCATACCGTTTCATTCCAGTGCATCATCAATACCATTGTATTCCAGTGCATCATCAGTACCGTTGTATTCCAGTGCATCATCAGTACCGTTGCATTCCTGTGCATCATCAGTACCGTTGTATTCCAGTGCATCATCAGTACCGTTGCATTCCTGTGCATCATCAGTACCGTTGTATTCCAGTGCATCATCAGTACCGTTGCATTCCAGTGCATCATCAGTACCGTTGCATTTTTTTGAACGCTGAGTATTTACTTGCACTACATTAAGGCTAAAAGTAGCTCAATTGCCTTGTTGCTGGCAACATCTCGATAGTGTCATTCAATATCGTGTTTTTTATTTGAACGACGTATTCATTGTTTTTATGCCCCTTCTGCATAGATTAATCATTCTCTTATCTCCATACTAAATGATGCCTTCCTCTTTCCTCTCTTCGATACGCTCTTTTTTGTAGCGGTTAGGTAGGCTCAAACTAACTTTTAATCTAACCTGAATGACGTATTCAAAAGATATTCGGATGGTACGATTCGAATGACCTTCATTCTTTCGGGTGCAGCATCAATAAGCCGACGTGGACGAAAGGTGTGCCCTGGATATTGACTTACAAGGATAAAAATAGGAAAAAGAAGGCGGGTTCAGAGAATATATTGGAGATGAAAATCCGGAAGGAATTTTTTCAGGGAAGGCACGCTGGGGAAAAACGTGAACAAAACGATGGCGTGTTCAGAGGAGTTGCATTGCGGATGAAAATAAGCGAAAGAGTTTCTTCATGGATTACAATGGAAATGATAATAAACAAATGAATTGTTTTCAAGGACGTTACACTGGGGATGAATATAAGCTAAACGTAAAGGTGTTCATGGATCACGTCACTCGTCGGGGGGGATACAACTATTGTATCTTTGGGAATTGGCGCTCCCAGGGGGAAAATGTGAGGGCCCGAACTGAGAGTTAGGTAGGCCTTGTTTTTGTTGAAATACAAATTGTTTTGCTATGTTAGAGACCACTGTTGTCCTGTTTTTCAGCACGTGCTACTTTCTTCTTCAAGTTTTACCGTGTTTCATGAACTTCTTTCTCAACTTCCTGTTTGTATGCCCCATCTGCATAGATTCCGCATTCCCTAATATCCGTACTAAATGGTGCCTTCCTCTCTTTGATACGCTCTTTTTTTGTAGAAGTTAGGGAGGCTTAAACTTATTTATAATCTAATAATCTAATCATGGATCACATTGGAGATGGAAATGAACGAAATAAATTTTTTCTAGGAAGGTCGCATTGCGGATGAATATACTTAAAAGAAAGTTTTTTCTAAGATGTCACTCTACAAAAAGAAATTATATACACAAAGACGTGTTCATGAAAGTTACCATGAAGGTGAAAGTAAATCCGAGGAGCGAAAAACGTGACCTTGCTAAGATCCGTGTTGACATTTACGGCGCCTTTCATAGTCGCGGTAGGAAGAATATTCCCATCACCTGCCCCTCAGGGGGATACAATTATTGTATCTATGGGAACTAGCGCTCCCAGGGGGACAATGTGAGGGCCTGAGCTGAGAGTTAGGTAGGCCTTCTTTTTGTTGAAATAAAATGTTTTTGTTATGTTAAGGACCACCTTTTTTCGGTTCACTGCTGTCCTGTTTTTCAGCACCTACTACTGTCTTCTTCAACTTTGGTCTTGTTTCATAATCTTCTTTCACAACTAACTGTTTCTATGCCTTTCTGCGTAGATTCCGCGTTTCCTTAACTAAATGGTGCCTTCCTCCTTCCTCTCTTTGGATCGCAATTGTTGCTGGGTAGGGAGGCTAAAACTAACGACTAATCTAATCTTCCCATCACCTGCTTTAGTTCGGACACTCGTGAGCTGAGGGAATTTACACCCTGCAAACATGATCCCTCGTTTTATAACCCACTAACGGCCAAATTGTTTTGCTTCAGAACGAAACATTAAAGCAATTTCCCTTAAATTACCATTCACGAAACCCTGTACGTTGTGAACTTCTTATCGAAACATTTAGAATATACGAACATTGTGAGTGAGTGATTTCTTAACGCTTTTACTGCGACTGCTAAATATTAAGTTCTACACCAAACGCAAATTTAAAGTCAATTGTAGTAAACTACTTTGAAAATACCAAACATGAACTGGATCGTGCCTTCATTTAGCTTTGATCAAATATTTATGAAAATTGAATTTGCGAATGCTGGTCGGTCAGCAGCATTATGAAAATTACACCCGTGTACCACCTGTGACGCATGTCGCAGTCAAATTCTTAATGTCCCTCAGTAAGGACGTTGGTTGAAAAAGGGGTAACGACATAGTTCGGTGCTTGCTTGGTGCGAACGCTGATACTCGCTCTCTGTAGACCTGAAGACCATACTTATTGTGAACACAAAGTTAATTTTTCCATTTAATTTATTCATCTTGACAAACATCGAATTGGAAGTTTTCCTAATCGATTAAAGGAAGGCTCGTATTCAAATAGTCGGTATAAAAACAATATTCACGACCAAATGATAGCTCCATCTTGAAAAGACAAGGTTTCGTTTTCGACGGCGAGGAAACGCTAGTTTCTATTAAATTGCATTGGGAAGATTTATATGAACATCTCCGCAACCATGAAAGAATTAGCGGAATGGGTAGTCTCGAGTGAAAGAAAATTTAATATTGTACGAAAGTGGACTGGCTTGAGGTAACGCAACGTTACTTACACGCGAAACTTTAAATTAATTCCGTGCTTGTCTCTGTTAAAGCAAAATGAATATTGCACGAAAGTGGACTGACTTGAAGCAAAGCTACGTTACTTACACTCGAAACTTTCTAATCAATTTCCTGCTTTTCGTTTGTATAAAGCAAAGCTAAACTCGAATAAATGTGTCGCGTCTAGCAAAGCTACATTATTTGGATGGTCAACTTCTTAATTAAATCCCTGCTTGTCTCGGTTAAAGCAGAGCTAAGCTCGAATAAACGTGCTGCGTCTGGCACGGTGTGCTTGCGGAGCTTCATAGGCTTTTTCATGACCAGCTCCATTGAGGTGTGGAGCTGCCTGGCTCTCTGCCAGCTGTGATGTGCCATCTGCCTCTGCAGCTGCTGGGACGGCGGTGTTGGTACTGTTTTGTGCAGCAGGTACTGTATATTACTGTATCCCCCAGCAGGGGGATACAAATATTGTTTCTATGGGAATTAGAACTCCCAGGGAGAAACTGTGTGAGGGCCTTAGCTGGAAGTTGAGTAGGCCTTCTTTTCATTGAATCATTTGTTTTTGTTATGTTACGGACCACCTTTTTCTGGGTCCACTGATGTCTTGTTTTTTCAGCACACCTACTACTTTCTCCTTCAACTTTTATCTTGCTTCATAAACTTCTTCCTCACCTTACTTTTTCTATGCCCCGTCTGCATAGATTCTGCGTTCCCTTATTCCATGCTAAATATTGCCTTCCTCCTTATTCTCTCCGTAACGCTTTTTTTAGCTGTTAGGGAGGCCTAAACAAACATTTAATTCTAATCTAGGCTGCTGAATGGAGCAGGTACTAACTCAATCGGTAGCGTAGCCCATTCCGCAAGTTTCGTACCCACGTTTTAGAAAAGGCTTTTTGCCTCGCTAAAATTTTTTTTTGTTATAAATTCCGCTTCCCTTAACTTCATACTAAACGGTGCCTTCATCCTCCCTCTCTTTGAACGTCTTTGTTGTGATTAGGGAGGCTGAAACTAACTTGTAATCTAATCTAATGTGTATTTTGACCATCACGAATTGCAAGCAAGCAAGGGTGCATCTTACTTGGGATAAAATTTGGCTGCTGCTTTAGCGTGAGGTCTAAATCTAGCCAGTACTATAGTGTGAGGTTAGGTTACAAGTGGTTATTACTTATTTCCATTTTTTTCATTCAATTTAGCGATAAACACTTGATTTATACATCTCGAACTGCACCTGGGTAGGCGATATATGACCGTAAACCTCATGCTATAGAAGCACCGAAATTTGCTCACTGGCCGGATGGTGTGGGTGAGATCAGCTTGTTTTGACACCCTGCCTAAGCAAGCAGTCATCTCTCGAGTTAATGCCAATCTCACGCACTTCATTACTTGGATGTAGGCAGCGGGGAAATAAGCTTCAGATTTAACATGGTGACTGCGATGCGACCCCCTGGAGGTCACTGAGGGGGATTTTCATTCTGCAGCTGACCGACCAGTGTTCACAAACTCAAATTTCATAGATACTTAATGAAAACTGAATGAAGGCATGATCTAATTAATGGTTGCTATTTTAAAACTTGCAAACAACGATTTACTTTAATTTGAGTTGAATATTTAACTTTAAGTTAACCCATCACGGTACGTATGTTTGTATATTCGCATTGCGCTGCACACATGACAGGGGCATTCGCCTAACCAGCTTTTCGATAATTTCCGAATCTACCGCTCTACCAAATATTTGATACTCCGCCTAGTACGTAAAAAGATGTCTCAAATTAAAAATAACGACCAATTGTGGTTGAACCTCATGGTTAGTCACTGCAAATATCTGGCTTCATTTGTCTGAGTTGATTTTGTGTGGTTTAGATTTCAACAGCTAGGTTCAGGGCCTCAGTTCAGGTATAGGGCTAACACGTTCACTGCCGATTTACCAGTAGGTAAATTGCTCATTTAAGTGTCTGTGTGAATGAACAGCATTTAAATTATTAAAAGAAATTAGGAGAGATTTAAGCATACGAGGTAGAATATCGTCATGCTGTTTCATTTTATTTTCAAACTACTTGGGAAATATATTTATTTTTTTCGAGCAGGAAAGTCGTTTTCTAAGCTCTGCTACTCTCAAGCTAACTTAACATGAGACCGCTGGACGCACATGTACGTCCAGCGGTAGCGGACATGTTAAGTGACCATGTTCACTTCAAGTGACACATCCTGAAGCTAGCGTGTAGTTTTGGTTTGCAATCCTTTGCCTCTCTGTTCTATTGTTTTGAGGAAACCTGTTCAACTGGTGAAATCAATTTAGTGGACAAGTAAATATAGAGTGCGGTCCCGCAAAAAAATGAACACATCTTTTGACTGGTGATTGCTTTTTGCAATTTGTTTGAGGCGCAACTGTTTTTTATGTGTCTAATTATATTAAGCTTAACGTCATTTTCCCTGATTCAACTCACCTGGCTTGTATGTATGTCAATAAACACCTATTCTGACTGCGCTCAGAGTGAGTTCATTAATGGCCGGACACCCTACATATTGTTCATATTCAAATAAGTAATTTATTTTTCATACGTATTGAATTTACTTACGAACATTAAATGCTGATGAAATGATCGAATATCGTAAGATATAATTTGATACCATCTCTCGAATTCCTCGGTTTTCTGGTTGGAATGTTCGAACCAAATTGTTTCATGGATATTAGCGGCATTTTCATTAGTTGGGACTAGAAACTACTCTATTCCCCTTGAAAAAATGACATCACTACTCTAGGTTCCTTCAGGAGAGTATGACTGTTAAATCAACGTCAAGTAGCGCTGTCAGGAAGTTGTGAAGTCTCAAGCTGAAGGTTAGGCAGGTCTTTCTTTCGACTAAATAAAATTTTTTTTTTTGGTTCATTACGGACCATTTTTTTAGATTTACCACTATCCTGTTTTTGAGATCTTGCTACTTTTTTCTGCAACTTTTATCGTGCTTCATGAACTTCTTTCAACTTCTCAGTTTCTATGAGCATGGTCTGGGACACACATTTTGTGAGTAGATTCACCGTTTCCTTCAGTTCAAGTTAAATAGCATTGCTCCTTCTTTCCTTTGGAAAGGCGTTGTCGTGGTTTAAGGAGGGTTAACATTTTGACCGCAATGGGTTAAACTGAAGTTCAATATTCAACTCAAACCTCAAGTCAGTTGTAGTAAGCAATTTTAAAAATAGCAAACATAAACTGAATCGTGCCTTCATTTTGCGTAGATAAAGAATTGTGAAAATTGAGTTTGTAACTATTTGTCAGTCAGTAGCATTATTAAAATCCCTTCCGTGGCCACCGGCAGCTCACGTTGCGGTCAAAGTGTCAAGTTGACCTAAAATCTATTCCATCAGCCACCCAAATACTGAAATATTCTATCTACGTGTTCTGCGTTGTGATACTCTACTAACCGCCCGTGATGGACAAGCCTACATCTTGATCTTGCGCCCTCCTTCTTCAACCAAGCGCATGAAGGGAAGATTGTTCAGGTCTTTCAGCCGTGCTCGTGTTCGATAGCTCGAACGTGCGTCTTGGTCTGCCTCAGTATTTCTGTAGGTGTGTTTGCTTTGACATTCGACGCTGATATTGATGTTTGAAACTAATGTGCGATTGATAGATGCAATTAACCTTCGATTGATCGCCCGCATATTGCAGTGGGCTTTGCATACGGACAACTGTTGCATTTGTTTGTTTTAATTCTGCGTTATTCTCAGTGGCTTATATTACTTATTTTTTCTTTGCTCGAGTCGTTTGTCAGCATTTATCTGCGTTTTCAATCATGCTTGCGATTCTACATTGGTTTTCGCATGTTCGTTCTGTCAGTGAGTAAACACGTGAATTGCGATGGGTCAATTTGAAGTTCAACATTCAATTCAATTTAAAAGTCAATTGTGGTAATCAACTTTGAAAATAGCAAACATCAACTGGATCGGGCGTTCATTTAGCTTTCATTAAGTATTAATAAAAAGAGAGTTAGTGACTGCTGGTCGGTCAGCAGCACTGTGAAAATCCCCTAAGTGACCACCGGTGGGTCCCTTCGCAGGAAATGTGTTGATGTGCGACACATGAGCTGCCAGCCATTGTCTGGTAATGTCGCCTGGGTTTGTTTATTTTTGATTCGTGAGTGTAAGACAAAGTATTTACTCGATGCACTTTTCCATCACTACTTTTAGCGTCAGGTTTTGCATTTTATTGATGTCGCACCTACACAAAGTTTTGTTTGCTAAAAATGCATGTTATTTATTCGTGGTATAGTCACTATTTCTATCCGTTTTTAGTCCTCAGAACTAAATAATTTTGAATTCCTTGAATAGTTCATGGCTGTCGCCATTTTTAATTTTGAGAACTGCAGGTAATCAAAACGGCGCGCTTGGATCTCACGGAATTAACCAACAATGCAACCATTCGGAACATTCATTCGATGATTTTATGATAACTTTTTGAATATAGAGGATGTATACTATGAAAAATTTTGTATCGTATATCTACTCAGGAAGGCATGTACGCCAATTATGGTCGCAGTTGTTGAATCAGCTCTACAAGAAATAAATATTATTTTTCATTCTTTCCTTTCGTTCGGGGCTCGTTTGTGAACCCGACTTCTTTCATCTGAGGTTACAGACTGCTTTTTGTTTCTATTTCGTTTTTTATTCCTATTTGCTGTGAAATGTTTTTATATTATGTATTCATTTTATAACATTTGTACAATAGTGTTCACGTTTTACTACCTCTAACAAAATGGTTGTGGTTTTCTGCAGAAGATGTTTGTTTTGAAGCAGGTTGGGTTGGATTTTTTATTTCTATCTTTTTTTCTATCTCAGTGGTGCTGTCCATGTTTGAAGAACTCCATTCTCATATTGCCGTCGTTTTTTCACTTTGTTCTACCGTTCCTGAACTGATGGTGTAAGCGAAGCTCATGCGCGTACGCGGTAGTGACATTTAGTCTGAGCTTTACCTTAGTCTAGGCACGTTAAAATCTGTGTGCGCTCGAGGCGTTTCACTTGCTGTCCCCTTCAGGGGGATACAACTATTGTATATATGGGAATTAGCGCTCCCAGGGGGACTATGTTTGGGCCCGAGCTAAAAGTAAGGTAGGCTTTCATTTTGTTAGAATATAATAGGTTTTAGTTTTGTTACGGACCATCTTTTTTCGGTTCACTGCTGTCCTGTTATTCAGCACATACTACTTTCTTCTTCAAATTTTTCTTGATTCATGATCTTCTTTCTTAGCTTTCTGTTTCTGTGCCCTTTCTGCATAGATTCCGCGTTTCATTAACTCCATACTAAATGGTGCCTTCTTCCTTCCTCTCTTTGGATAGCCTTTGTTGCGGATAGGGAGGCTTAAACCAATTAATAATCTAATCTAATCTTCACTTGTTGTCTATACACGGAAGAGTATGTGCGAAAGAGGCTAATAATTCGGTAAGGTTTTAATGTTTTCTATTATTCTGTCATAAGCTATTATATACCGTGCAATAATCCCTGAATAGATTTCGTGTGTTTGATAAATTTTAGCGTTTTCGTTTATTGTGTTTATTTCGTTGATTAAATGACACAATAGGTGAATGATGAAATTGAAGTGCAATCAGCTTTTTAGAGCTAGATTTGAAGTGTTTGTGTTATATTGTTATAGAAACCGTTTGGATAAGCCCGCGCGTTTTCTAATACCCTATACGCCCCCAAAAACCCACGAAGTTCTTTGCAGATCGCGTTTCAATTATAGGTCCTTCATTAAACATTACGCGAAATTCATCACTCAACATAATTTTTTATTATACACAAGGAAAATGAAGATTAGCTTACAAATCTTTCCGTTATGGGACCAACCAACAATTTTTCCCATTTTGGAACCAACTAACAAGTCTTTCCATTATGTGACCAACGATCGAATTTTACCATCCTGGGAGCAACTAGCGAATAATAACATCATGAGATTACCTAGCAAAACTTCACATTTTTCAGCACTTGTTTATTTCTTCGGCCGCACATTTGCCGTCAGTGGCAGGCGGTGCCGTCGCTATTTCGGGCAGGCTCATCATGGGCGTGGCCAGGCGCTCTCTAGCTGGTAGGGAGCCCGAGCAGCTCATACCCTCGATGCAATGGTGCTGCTATTGCGTGAGGTCTTCATCACAATAACATGAGATCTACCTCTAGCTGGTAACATAGCGTGAGGTTAGGTTACTAATGGATATTACTTATTTCCATGCATTTAATTTAGCGATAAACCCTTGAATTGTATGTCTCAAACTGCGCCTGGGTGGTGAAATCTGACAGTAAACTTCACGCTATGGTAGCATCGAAGCAAGTTTGTTATGATCATGTACGGCGGCAGCTGAGGCGTGGCGGCGGCGTGATGAAACCCAACGTGAAAAGAAAACTATGGTTCTTCAACGCGTTTTCATATTGGTCTTCGTTCTTTTTTTCACATTCTTCCTGCGATGGGTTAAATAATAAATTCAAATTTAAAGTAAATTGTAGTGAGCAATTTTGGAAAATAACAAACAATAACTGATCGTGCCTTCATTTAGTTTTCATTGAGTATTCATAAAAATTGAATTAATGACTGCAGGTCTGTCAGCAGCATTACGCAAATCCGCTTTGTGACCACCGGTGGGTTCCATTGCAGGAAACGGGTTGATTATACAACATTACCCCCCTCAGGGGGATACAACTATTGTATCTATGGGAATTAGCGCTCCCAGGGGAAAAATGCGAGGGCCCGAGCTGAGAGTTAGGTAGGCCTTCTTTTTGTTGAAATAAAATGTTTTTTGTTATGTTAAGGACCCCCTTTTTTCGGTTCACTACTGTCCTGTTTTTCAGCACCTCTGACTTTCTTCTTCAACTTTTATCTTATTTCATGAACTTCTTTCCCATCTTACTGTTTCTATGCCCTTTCTGCATAGATTCCTCATTTTCTCATCTCCACACTAAATGGTGCCTTCCTCCTTCCTCTCTTCGATACGCTCTATTTTTTCAGCGGTTAGGGAGGCTTAAACTAACTTATAATCTTAATCTTATACAACATTATCCCATGCAAGTCCCTACACTACGTGGACATCGCATCGTATCAGTCCCCTCAGGGGGATACAATTATTGTATCTATGGGAACTAGCGCTCCCAGGGGGACAATGTGAGGGCCCGAGCTAAAGGTTAGGTAGGCTTTCTTTTGTTAAAATAGAATAGGTTTTGTTGTGTTACGGACCATCTTTTTTTCGGTTCACTGCTGTCCTGTTTTTCACCGCCTACCACTTTCTTCTTCAACTTTTTCTTGTTTCATGAATTTCTTTCTCAGCTTTCTGTTTCTGTGCCCTTTCTGCATAGATTCCACGTTCCCTTAACTCCATACTAAATGGTGCCTTCTTCCTTCCTCTCTTTACATCTCATTGTTGAGGATAGGGAGGCTTAAACTAACTAATAAACTAAAACATCGTATCAGTTAAAACGAAAGACTGTTTATATGCACATTTGTGTAGGCGGACGATGTATTACTCAGGATCGAATGCATTTTACATTATGTTAATTTCATCCACGATTAGTTCTAATTCAAACACCACTTAAACGGTGCATTTTGAAATTTATAGTTGGGTTCTTTCAACACATTTCTTGTGAAGGAACCGGTCACGGAGGGGATTTTCATAATGCTGCTGACCAACGTGACCAGAAGTCACAAACTCAATTTTTATAATTCCTCATTGAAAGCTAAATGAAGGCACTGCGCTCTTCAGTTAATGTTTGCTATTTTCCAAATTGCTTACTACACTTCACTTCAAATTTGAATTGAATAGTGAATTTCAGTTTAACCCATCGTAGAGAACTTGTTAAAGATAGGTTTTGTTTGAAAAGAGGAACAAACACCAATATCTATAGCGAAGAATGTGGTTACTGGCATGAGAGAACTTTGTGGTGTTCTGGACATTTGTAGTGTTATGACCACAGTGTGTGTTGTGTGCACGGTGTGTGTTGTGTACACGGTGTGTGTTGTGTACACACGGTGTGTGTTGTGTACACACGGTGTGTGTTGTGTACACACGGTGTGCGTTGTGTACACACGGTGTGTGTTGTGTACACACGGTGTGTGTTGTGTAAACACGGTGTGTGTTGTGTAAACACGGTGTGTGTTGTGTACACGGTGTGTGTTGTGTACGCGGTGTGTGTTGTGTACACGGTGTGTGTTGTGTACACGGTGTGTGTTGTAAACACGGTGTGTGTTGTGTACACGGTGTGTGTTGTGTACACGGTGTGTGTTGTGTACACGGTGTGTGTTGTGTACACGGTGTGTGTTGTGTACACAGTGTGTGTTGTGTACACAGTGTGTGTTGTGTACACCGTGTGTGTTGTGTACACGGTGTGTGTTGTGTACACGGTGTGTGTTGTGTACACGGTGTGTGTTGTGTACACGGTGTGTGTTGTGTACACGGTGTGTGTTGTGTACACGGTGTGTGTTGTGTACACGGTGTGTGTTGTGTACACGGTGTGTGTTGTGTACACGGTGTGTGTTGTGTACACGGTGTGTGTTGTGTACACGGTGTGTGTTGTGTACACGGTGTGTGTTGTGTACACGGTGTGTGTTGTGTACACGGTGTGTGTTGTGTACACGGTGTGTGTTGTGTACACGGTGTGTGTTGTGTACACGGTGTGTGTTGTGTACACGGTGTGTGTTGTGTACACGGTGTGTGTTGTGTACACGGTGTGTGTTGTGTACACGGTGTGTGTTGTGTACACGGTGTGTGTTGTGTACACGGTGTGTGTTGTGTACACGGTGTGTGTTGTGTACACGGTGTGTGTTGTGTACACGGTGTGTGTTGTGTACACGGTGTGTGTTGTGTACACGGTGTGTGTTGTGTACACGGTGTGTGTTGTGTACACGGTGTGTGTTGTGTACACGGTGTGTGTTGTGTACACGGTGTGTGTTGTGTACACGGTGTGTGTTGTGTACACGGTGTGTGTTGTGTACACGGTGTGTGTTGTGTACACGGTGTGTGTTGTGTACACGGTGTGTGTTGTGTACACGGTGTGTGTTGTGTACACGGTGTGTGTTGTGTACACGGTGTGTGTTGTGTACACGGTGTGTGTTGTGTACACGGTGTGTGTTGTGTACACGGTGTGTGTTGTGTACACGGTGTGTGTTGTGTACACGGTGTGTGTTGTGTACACGGTGTGTGTTGTGTACACGGTGTGTGTTGTGTACACGGTGTGTGTTGTGTACACGGTGTGTGTTGTGTACACGGTGTGTGTTGTGTACACGGTGTGTGTTGTGTACACGGTGTGTGTTGTGTACACGGTGTGTGTTGTGTACACGGTGTGTGTTGTGTACACGGTGTGTGTTGTGTACACGGTGTGTGTTGTGTACACGGTGTGTGTTGTGTACACGGTGTGTGTTGTGTACACGGTGTGTGTTGTGTACACGGTGTGTGTTGTGTACACGGTGTGTGTTGTGTACACGGTGTGTGTTGTGTACACGGTGTGTGTTGTGTACACGGTGTGTGTTGTGTACACGGTGTGTGTTGTGAACACGGTGTGTGTTGTGAACACGGTGTGTGTTGTGAACACGGTGTGTGTTGTGTACACGGTGTGTGTTGTGTACACGGTGTGTGTTGTGTACACGGTGTGTGTTGTGTACACGGTGTGTGTTGTGTACACGGTGTGTGTTGTGTACACGGTGTGTGTTGTGTACACGGTGTGTGTTGTGTACACGGTGTGTGTTGTGTACACGGTGTGTGTTGTGTACACGGTGTGTGTTGTGAACGCACTGTTTGACACACATGCACGCTTTTTCCTCTTTCACCTGAAAGATTTACGGTAATCTGCTAGTCATTAATTTTTGAAGTAGAGAGGCCTAATTATTCATTTCCAATTTTTATATATGATGTGGCCGGTGTGTCATTCCGCAGGAATTTCAGCCAGAGAGCAGTTTATTTTTACCTACCAGAATTTTTTGTCATTGCGAGGCGATCGTGATCGAGAGGTCGAACGTACGCGCTGCTTTTGCATTGGGAACCAATCGGCCATTCAGTTGAATGGGAATGTTTTAAATGTCGACTGTCATCTTACCTTTTTCAATATGGCGGAAAAGACTCTCTCTGCTTTCCTAATTGTGAAATTTTTAGGGAAATTTAACCATACAGCTCCTTAAAACCTTGAACTGAAATTCATTTATGCGTTCTGGCCTCATACATTGAATAGAATTTTAATACAGTGTTATGAATTTTTTTTTCTGTTCTAGTGAATGACTTCTGCAATTCACGAAAGCAAAAATGTGTTCAAACTGAGTTATAGAAAATGTTGATCGTACTGCTTTTTATATGAATATAAATCGATACCTGTATAATATTTCTTGTAGCACTTCCTTGAGGCAATAAAAGTGCCTCAAAGAAACGTTTCCAAAAATGTTATAGCAGCATTTATTTTAGGCAGCGTTTCTTTGTATGATATTCCTTGTGATACCTGTATAATATCCCTCGTGATACCTCTATAATATTCCTTGTGATACCTGTATAATATTCCTTGTAATACCTGTATAATATTGCTTGCAGCATTCCTTGAGGCAATAACACTGCGAAAGAACAGGTGAACATTACAGGATGTTCAACTTCCTGAAGGACGTCGGCAAGGAGTTTCTGGATGATTCTCAGAATGACGGCAGGTCAGTGTCACTACTTTATAAAATTTCTCCATTTATTTGACGTGCTTGCTATCTCGGACGTGTAAATTTACACGTTCACTGCGATGGGTTAAGCTGAAGTTTATTGTTCAACTCCAATTTATAGTCAAAAGTGATTGCCAATTTTGTAATTACCAAACATTAACTTGGTTCATTACATACCATACATTTAAAATAAGATTGTTAGAATTTTTCAAACGACTCATCGATGGGTCGTTTCGCAGCAGGAAGAACCTAAGCACGAGTCATCGATGAGTCATATCACAAGCAACGTATTAAAAACAATGGATATTTGTTAAAGTGAGCCGCCTGTGTACACGGAGGCAATTTTCATATTGAAGCTGACCGATCAAAAGTCACCTACTCAGTTCTCATAAATAATCAAAGTTAAATGAAGGCACGATCCAGTTAATGTTTGTTATTTTTACAATTGCCTGGTACAACTGACTTGAAATTTGAGTTGAATATCGAACTTTAGTTTCAATCATCGCGGTCAACGTCTTACGGGTGTGTTTTTATTGGCTCACACTTTACGAGATTGTTGCATGTTTTTGAGAGTGTGTGCATTTTCTTGACTATTACTTCGTAAAGTTTGTGAATTTTGGAGAGTGTGTATCTGCTCAGGACTTTTCATTTATCAAGGTTTTTGCTTTTTCATGAGTTTTTTCTGGTTCTTAAATTGTTAATTTGCTTTGTAAATGACTTGAAGTGTACTTGGCAGGGTAAACTAAGCGGGATGAATTTGTCTTAAAATTTTATTAGGTTTGTGCTAGTGAATCAGAGTACTCCGCTTCTAAATGGTTTGACGGGCCCGAATGATGGTGTACTAGGACAATATTTCGGACAAGAATCCTAATTCTTGATTACTTTCAAGATTACATTGTCAATACTTTGTCATTGTCATTGTCAATACTCTATTTAGGAAAGACGAACAGCACGTATTTCCCAAAAGTTAATGTATGGGTAGAAGGCCCGAGCTAAAGGTTAGGTAGGCTTTCTTTTTGTTGAAATAGAATAAGTTTTTGTTTTGTTACGTACCATCTTTTTTCAGTTCACTCAGCACCTACTACTTTTTTCTTTAGATTTTTTTGATTCATGAACTTCTTTCTTGGCTTACTGTTTCTATGCACCTTATGCATAGATTCTGCGTTCCCTTAACTCCGTACTAAATGGTACCTTCATCCTTCCTCTCTTGGAACATCTTTGTCGTGGTAAAGGGAGGCTAAAACTTTATTTTATAATAATAATAATAATAATATATGGGGTAGAATGCAAGGACTAGAGCGACTCAAGTGGGTAAATATACATCTCACACTACAGAATTTTTGCTCTGAGATAGCGATGAAGTTTAGTTATACGCAGGCTAACGTAGGATTCTAACTTAGATCACAAACTACGTGACATTACCTCAAACACTGATCAAATGTCGCCTCCTTTTATGCAAAATGAAGAAGCTAGCTACGAAGCTGGCAGATCGAAACTAAACTACAATAACACTTCTTGGGTCTCATTTCTTCTGATGCAAAGGTATTAAAACAGTGACATTCAATACTGTACGGATGATACAATACTGCATGGGTGACTCAACACTGTACGAGGGTCTCAACACTGTACGAGGGACTCAACACTGTACGAGGGTCTCAACACTGTACGAGGGTCTCAACACTGTACGAGGGTCTCAACACTGTACGAGGGTCTCAACTCTGTACGAGGGTCTCAACTCTGTACGAGGGTCTCAACTCTGTACGAGGGTCTCAACTCTGTACGAGGGTCTCAACTCTGTACGAGGGTCTCAACTCTGTACGAGGGTCTCAACACTGTACGAGGGTCTCAACTCTGTACGAGGGTCTCAACTCTGTACGAGGGTCTCAACTCTGTACGAGGGTCTCAACTCTGTACGAGGGTCTCAACTCTGTACGAGGGTCTCAACTCTGTACGAGGGTCTCAACTCTGTACGAGGGTCTCAACTCTGTACGAGGGTCTCAACTCTGTACGAGGGTCTCAACTCTGTACGAGGGTCCCAACTCTGTACGAGGGTCTCAACAGGTACTGTACGAGGGTCTCAAACACTGTACGAGGGTCTCAACACTGTACGATGGTCTAAACACTGTACGAGGGTCACAACACTATAATATTTCCTAAAGACAGATAATCACGACTTCGGTTTATATTTAATTAGAATAGCGCTGATGATCTACCCGGCTCATGCTCTACATAGAGTTGCAGAAGCATTGGCGCACAAATAGAAAGCATCAAGCAGGGCCAATCAATGAAGCTCAAGCAGCAACATCTACACGGCCTGCAGTCTGAACTGAGCGTGTTCGGCTGTTGGCAAAGCCCGCGTTCTCGACATGATCTTGTTCGTTATGCATGTTATAAAATAATTCGTCTGTATGAAGTTCCCTTGCTGTTTTTTTTTTGATAGAGAAGCTTAATTCGAAATCGTGAGTAATAAAAAAGCTGGCGGTAACTTGGAGTTATAACTGAAGGAGTCATGGTTACCTGACAGGTTGTAACATAGGTCCATGGCATGTTCAGTTTTTTGTGTGACTTTGAATATTGGGCTACTACAGTAATAATAAGAGCACACTGCCAGTAACACCTTATTCGTATGACAGATACCTATTGTAGGAGAGAAAAACAAAGTCAAGATGTGCGCATTTTTTTTTTTTGAGTGTGCACCTTTTCTTTACTCGCATTCATAACTCTTATATGACTAGAATGGAAGTCGTGATAGCATGTTCAGTAAGGCTCAGGTAGTCAAGTAGTACTAAAAGAACATATCATAGCCTTTGGAACTCATTGACAGGAAAAGCCAATCTGCGAAGGTTGATCAAAGGGGCAGTGCACGCGAGTCGGAAATAAGTAGGAACATGAAAGTTTTTGTTATTTGCGAGAGTTCCAAGGTGAAGGCAATTAAACGTGCTCGGCCTGTGGCGATTCAAGAGTTCCTACCGAGTTATTCGAGCCTGAATGTCCACAATGACCTCTGAATAGAGGAACACTGCGAAGTATTAGCTGTTGAAGGGCGTGTTTTTTGAACATCTTTATCATTTATCAACAAAATAGAGCAAAAATCATGCTAATGTGGATGATCAAGTGATTATTTTAACCCGTTAGCATCAATATTTTTTTTATAATCAGCTTGACAACAACCACGGTCATTAGACTGACACTGGCATCAGGTTGTCAATGAGATCAGAATGAGGGAGAAACACCTACTCGGCCGTGAACTTCATTGAGGAACCAACTAAAAAATATATATTAAACCATTATTAGGCCTCGACGCACATGTGCGTCCAGCGGCGACTTTACTGCGTGAATTTTTTTTATTTTTCCCATAAGGTGTGAAAGTGTAATAACTTGATATTCTACACCATATGCTTAAATCTCTTATAAAAAAAATGTTGAAATAATTATAATGCTGTTCTTTCACACCAATACGTAAATTGAACGTGTTAAAAGCTTCCCATGGTAAGGTGTATACCAACTTCGTTCACAGCAGATCAAGGATAAATAAACACAAGCTCGAGTCTAAGTAGAAGCCAACGCAGACAAGTCGGGTCCTTTCTGCAAGAGCAGGAGCCGCGGTATCGACCAGACCGTGAAGGGCCTCCAGGAAGGTCAAACGGAACACTATCATCCCCCCCCCCTCCTCACCCTACAAAAAATATTCTTCTAGGCACAAGAAGTAAAAGGAAAAACGAGTCCTTTGTCATTTGGGTATGTTTGCATTCAACGAAAAAAATATTGTCATTGTGAACGAGTCTGTAAATTGAATATATTCTTGTGAATTTTCTTGATAATTATAATCGAGTTTAAGCCCTCCTAAACACAGTAAAGGTATTCCCGAGAGCGGAAAGAGGAAGGCACCATTCATTATGGTGTCAAGCGAACCGGGAATCTAAGGATGAGGTGTGTCCCCATACACTGCGCCTGTAAACAAGAAGATTGGAATAAGTTTATGAGGTTAAAGTTTAAAAATATAGTAATGGGTGCTGAAAAAACATGAATCGATAAAAGATGATCGGTCACAGAACAAAAATCCTGTTATATCAAAACAAAGGAAAGGCTTACCTAACCTTCAGCTCGGGCCCTCACTTCTTTCCTCAGGGTATGCTTATTCCCTAAGTGATACAATAGTTGCATCTCCATGACGGGTCTCATCAATTCAAGAGTTGGATCTCTCTCAGGGGTAAAGTGATAATGTTCAAAATCGCAGGTATGAGGTCTGAGTAGAGAGGAGAAATTACGTGTATGCGCGGTCCGTTGCCACATTGGAACTATACGGACTATTACCCTGCGTGAAGTGACAAGATTGTCGGTGAACAAGTTACCTGTAAATTTTATAAAATTGAAAAACTTAATTTACATCTAACACTCGAGGTTGACAAGCCTATTCAACAGTGAAAAATAATTTGAAATAGCTTACTTCTCCAGGCATTTTCACGTCACAATGCGTTTTTTTCCGTAAACGAGGATCAATTTAATTTACTCTTAGTCACCTGATTCCAAAATCAATTTTTTGCTTTCATTTAAATGGTCACTAATGGTTTGACTTGTTCCGCAAAGTAAACTCCTGATTATTCCTTAAATGTGCATTATTACATGGAACTGGAGGCTACACATGCGTTCTCTCCACAAAATAAGCATTATTTCATGAAACTCGCCGCGTCATCAACATTCTCTCCACAAAATACGCATTATTACATGGAACTGGACGCGACATCAACATTCTCTCCACAAAATATGTAAGTGTGCATTATTTCATGAAACTGGCTGCTACACATGCATTCTCTCCACAAAACACGTATTATTTCATGAGACTCGACGGTGCGCCTGCGTTTTCTCCACAAAATACGCATCATTTCCTGAAACTAGCCGCTACACCCCTGATGACATCATCATCGAGACGAGTTTTTAAAGCCACTTCATTACCTCCAGCATCACTACACACACGTGCTACTGCCACCTGGTTAAAGAATGTTGCCTCTGTTCACAGGCTTCCGCATGGAACTCTGAACAGTTAAATGTTTGTCATTTCTAATGTTGAATGCCACTATTAACTTTAACTTCAGTAGAATAATATCTATCAGTTTAACCCGCCACTTTCAAGGAGTTGAATACCGGGAGACGTGAGATTGACTAGATTCATTTCTCAGATTTTCTCAACACTTTGACCGGTTTCATTGTTCGGATCGGGACGACAGATTATTATCATATTTCTCCATGCTTGCCGAGCACTGTCTGTCTTGGATTAGGATGGCACATTATCGTTGTCTCTCTATGCTTGTCGAGCGCTGTCCATCTTTGATTAGGATGGCACATTATCATTGTCTCTCTATGCATGTCAAGCGCTGTCCATCTTTCATTAGGATGAAGCGCTGTCTATCGTTGGAAAGGATAGGCTGACAAATAATTATCGTAGTCTCTCCATGCGTGTCAACCTTGCGCACACAGCTTCTTGCTCCTTCTCCAGCCATGCGTGACGTGCTTCGCCAGTGTTGCTTGGTTGATTTTTTTTGTCATTTACTAAGTACACCTATTTCTTTTATTTAGATTGCTTGTATAAGTCATTTTGAATGAGCTTTGGTTTTTATTTTAGTGAGATTATCGCACAGTATCATCTACCTTTGGTTTGTATTTTTTCTCGTACGTTTTTACATTTATAATATTTTTCCCATTTCCCACACATTACATCTATAATTCTATGTTCATCAACGTATATTTGCAATTTCGTTCCCACTTTTTACCCTGTATCTTTTTTTTTCCGTAGCCCCTCACTATTAAGTATTTGATCATTTTTTCTTGGTTTTCACAATTCGTTGTTTTTATATTTGTCAGAACTTCGCATATGAGCAATTTTCTCCCTTTCTTGCAACCACAAAAAAAATGAATTTTGTACATTCGACGGCTTAAATGCTAAAGCATACTTTCCTTGTGATAGTATGTGTAAGATTCTAAGTAGCAATTACCTTCTGTCTCTCTAATTTTCTTCATTCCACTACTTCAATGCCAAAGTAAACTTCTCGGGTGGCGTTATGCATATGCTTTCGAGTTGCAATTTCCCTCTGTCTCTCTAATTTTGATGATTTTCTTCATTCCACTGCTTAAATGTCAATGTAAACTTTTCGTGTGGGGTTATGCTTTCGAGTTGCAATCTCTCTGTCTCTCCAATTCCTCCGACGCGCGACTGCCGAGATCGTCGCCGTCGTCAGTTTGGCACAAGGCCAGCGGCAGCCTGTGACCCTGCCTTGAGTTTCTCTTCTGTTGTCACGTGTTCGTTTCACTGGTCGTAGCCTCCTCGTGTAGTGCACTTCATCATCAAATTGTAGCTTAGTGATGTTTGTGCGTGACTTCTGCGATGTATGAATTCTTCGGAAAAATATGACGCATTAGTCAATTGTCAAGAATTCCTTGCGGGGTTTTGCGATGTTTATGTGTAGTTACGAAACTCGAAACCAAAACAAACAAACAAAAAAAATGAAATAGAATAAAATTACTATGGATCAAGGTGTCTGAAACGCGTAACTTTTGTCATTTGGTGGTGTTTATCAATTAAAACGCTTAGTTTTAATTTATTGGCTTGCAATTGAATTACTCATTGCATGGCTCCGAAGCATAACGTTTACGTTGATATTCTCGGTGCGTGAAATATACTTCTGCTGATTCATATACGAAAAAAAATTGATAAGAAACTTATACACTATATTCTACTGTATAATGAAAGCATAATTCATTTAACGATTGAAAATAATTCCGTTATCTGGATTCAAATAATCACAGAGTTCTTTAGATAGTTTTTCGCTTTCTGTAGTCAAAGACTTATCTAGAACGACTTAGTTATACACTTCATATTCTGAAGAGATTCTTTAACGCTGGCTTAAATTAAAGCCTTATGAATTAGATTCCATTGAATAATTTGTAAACTTCTTATGTAAAGAGATTCTTCAACGAGCACAAAATTATAGATAGTTTGTTCTAGGGATTCTATTGATCATTATACGCTTCATGATCGGGGAATTTAACTTTTTCACCAATTAAAACCATGAATGACTCGTCTGAGAAAGTTTACGATGTTAGATGTAATTAATCTAGACGCATTAATCTCCGATTTATTCAAACCTACTATTCTCGGACGAATTTGGACTAATTCTTTCTCATTAATATTGGACATATTTTGGGGATAGGACGATCGGATTGGTAACATCGGATCACATTCTCATCTATTCCTATTCTTTGTCATCCTAAATTGTCCTCGAGGCTCCAACTGAGGTAAAATTAAATGGAATTCGTTCTGTGACGAAAATTTTCCAAATCGAAAAAAAATTAATTGGAGAGTCGCAGAGTTTGGAGAATTCGTTTCAAATTATGAAATTTTCAGCGCATCTTCGAAATTTGGAAGAAGATTTTTGTGTAAAACTGCAACACATGAACAAATATTGAAACCTATAACTAATGGAAAAACACAGGGCGCCAATTAAATATGGAACACAAATATTTTTAAATGAATAACAATACATAAAACAATACAAACCAAATGCAAACGATACATAAACGCAAAAGACTTACAAATTTACAGACTGCGCATCAACATCCATAAACGACGTTCAGAAACGACTATATAGTATGCACTCATAGACTACTCAATTCCTCGAGGAGTTGGTGGGATCAACACTTCGACTGCAGCAGATAAAACTAGAGTAAAACCTTCAATTTCAATTCAGAGTCAGTTGAAGCAAGCAGTTTGAAAATACCAAACATTACCTGGATCGTGCTTTCATTTAGTTATGATAAGGCATTTTTAAAATTTGAGTTTGTGACTACTGGTTCCCCTCAGGGGGATACAACTATTGTATCTATTGGAGTTAGCATTCCCAGGGGGAAATGTGTGAGGGTCCGAGCTGAAAGTTAGGTAGGCTTTCTTTTTGTTGAAATGAAACGTTTTTGTTATGTTAAGGACCATCTTTTTTCGGTTCACTGCTGTCCTGTTTTTCAGCACCTACTATTTTCTTCTTCAACTTTTATCTTCATTCATGAACTTCTTTCTCAACTGACTGTTTCTATGACTCTTCTGCATAGATTCTGCATTCCCTTATCTCCGTACTAAATGGTGCCTCCCTCCTTCCTCTCTTCGATACGCTTTTTTTTAGCGGTTAGGGAGGCCTAAACTATCTTATAATCATCATAATCATGTGACTACTGGTTGTCAGCTGCATATTAGAAACTCCCTCAGTAACCTAGTATGACTCACGTCGCAGTCAAAGTATTAAGAAATCTCCACGTCAGTTCGGGAATGCTCGTATACCATGTGACCTCGGAAAGGCCAAACTACTTTCTATTGTTTTATGTGTGTTGTATGGCGGCACCAGCCAGTACTGGAATTAGTAATTGTAGACGTGCATTGTGTGTTGGTAGTGTTGTTGCTTTCGAACACGGGTAGAGCTCACTGAGTAAAGCACTTTAGGCCAATGATATAGTGACAGCATCGAGTTTAAATATGTCGATGTTGAGGTATGAAATGTACGGATTTTTTATAATCTATGTGATCCTTTTGTTAATTCACGTAATCTATGGGAATTTTGCATCGTTGTTCTGAATTTTGTTCATTTTTTTCAATGATGTGAAATTAAACAAAAATATTGTACATACATGGCTGATGGAGATAGATTCTATCATTTTTCAAAGTTTGTTCAAAATAATGAAAGTGAGAAATGTTGGTGATTGAATCAGCTCGTAGTTAAGCAAGTGTAACTGAGTGTTCTTCTCGTAAGGTGTTTGTTTTCAAATTATTAATGAAATTGATTTAAAATATCGAGTTTTATTTTCAAAATTATCTGTGTCATGGATCCAAGCGTATTTTTATTTTGGCGACAAACTGCACACAATATTTATCAGATTCATTCTGAGTTTGGTTAGGCTCATCCAGGTATCAAATGCTGAAAAATTTGTGAATTGTATTTTTTTCAATATAATAACTGCTGCATTTCTTTTTGACCAGGCAACGTCAGGGGCAGCAGCAATACGGAGGAGGGTAAGTGGCTTTCCTGTGAACTTTATAAGTTAAATTATAGTTATCCCACTTGTACAGGCCCATTTCCAGCTATAGAAGACTTGTAGACGTTGTAAAAAGGGCATCCCCACTCCTTCAAGAGAGTCTTAACGCGTTAATTGCGATACGACCCATCGGTGGCTTGTGCTTGAGTTTTTCCTGAGGCGAAATGACCCATCGAAGGTTGTTTTGAAAAAGTTTCAATAATCGTTTACAATTAATGGTATCTAGTGGACCCAGTTAATGTTTGGTATTATATAAAATTTCTAGCGACTGATGAATTTAAATTTGAGTTGAATACTGAACTTCAGTTTAACCCATCGCAGTCAACGTGTTAAGCCAGTTACAAAGTGGTGAAGGATATAAGAGCATAATGCTTTATTTCAGTATGAAGTGTAAGATTTTACTTACGTTGGTGTCATTTGTTTCAAAATTAGGTAGCGACAAGTTTCATGAAGTAAACTGTTTTTGCCTTACTTAAACTTTAAATTCTAGATAATTTAAAGGGGATTGAAATTCGACCAAAGAAAGTGTGAGAAGGAGTATTCTGTGCCTTCCAGTAAGTTATTAAAACTTTTAACATGTATTCCATTCTTAAACCGTCTAAATTACATTTTAGAGATCCCAGTTTGCTTATTCGCTGTAAATAAGCATTTCTGCAAGTTTTGAGCGAATTTTTTCCCCTTTTTGGTATCTGGACGACGTCAAACAAGCTAATGTCATAACACTGAGCATACTTACTTGTGACAATATTTGCCAGGACAATGTTCTGGTCGTTTTACCTAATAGCTATTCTCATTTTGAACAATGTTCTGGTCGTTTTACCTAGTAGATACTCTCATTTTGATTTTAATTTTATACTTGGATCAGGAAGGACTTTTGCAGTCTGCAAATTGGACCGGTCTATTCGTTATTCTGATGGAGGTGCACGATTGTATTTGAACTGAATTGTCCTTCTTTTCGGGGTCGTAATTTCATCGTAAATATTTATATTTGGATTAGGAAGGACTTCCACGGTGTGGCAATTGGACCGGAGAATTTTTTTTCAGATTTACTCGCTCGTATTAGAACCAGGGTTGCGGAGTCGGTGGAATAAATTTGCGACTCCGACTCCGACTCCGACTCCACCTTTCCAGAATTTGGCGACTCCGACTCCGACTCCACCTTTTCAGAATTTGGCGACTCCGACTCCGACTCCGACTCCACCTTTTCAGAATTTGGCGACTCCGACTCCGACTCCACCTTTTCAGTATTTGGCGACTCCGACTCCGACTCCATTTCTCCAGAATTTGGCGACTCCAACACCGACTCCGCCTATTCACAATTTTGTGACTCCAACTTCACTTGTTCATAATTTATAAGATGAATATTTTATTTCTTAACTAGTGTACTCAGACCGTAAAAAATAACAAGATTCAATACTTTTCTTCAACAAATTTTCGTTTGAGTGGAGTTTCCATGCTTTCAGCTTATTCCAAAGGTAACTTAATTTTCTTATAAGAGTAATAAACACTCAGAACACAGCATTTTTGAGCCGCAAGAGAAGTAGTTATAGCCATTCGTGTCGTATCCAAGATACAGAAATTCAGCATTACTGAAAGCAACTGCGAACTTGTGTATGTATATTGTAATATGCAATACAGTAAATTGCAATACAGGAAAATTGTAATATACAATACAGCATATTTCAATATGCAATACCCCGCCGAACTCGGTATTCACGATACAAACTTGAGTATATAAGGCTCTGGTTTGCTCTAATTGTGATGAAAGTGACTTATTACAGAGCTATTGCACAACGAAAATGAGTGTATTAATTGACCGTGAACTGGAACCAAGACCGCCAGTGCTAATTTTTTCCTATCAATTATTCTTAACAGCGTGACACAAAACGTATAAATAAACACACGACACTCATTCTTAGTAGTAAACGGTTGCAGGTGTTGAAACCTGTGCATATGTTCATTATATTCTTTATTAGCAAACGACTTTTAAATTGACTACAGATTGTTAATAATCAACATACTAGTGTACATGATTGGTCAAAAATGACGGGATCCAATGGTATCGTTTTAAAAAAATCTCAAGATAAAAATGGCAAACAAATATATCCATTGAAATAGTACCCGCGATTAAAATACAGTATTCTCGTACTTGTGCACTGGTAAAACTCGTATCACAGATACGGTCATTAAGCATCTTAAAAACGTCACAAACGCACACAACAACCAAGCAAATTGTATAACATAATACCTACCTGAATTGTAATTTAAATTATTGTTCGCAAGAGGTTTTTAAAAAATTTGCCATACATTTTAAGCATTTAAATGCCTTTGAAATTTAAATGCGATGAGTCGCATTTTCTTGACAGTTGAATCGAATTTCACGCAATGTTTTTTACTTATAAACATAAGTGAGCAGATGCCAGGTTTTTCATATTTCGATGGTATTTATGATACTGTCCAAGCAAGCAGATTCCCATTGTAATGAGATAGGGTAAATTACGCACGAGAACATATACTTATCATTGACGGACACCTGGCTTTTTATTATACCGGGTGTCCTATAAAAATGTCCCCGATTTTTAATTAATTATATCTCAGCTTCAAATTACCATATTTTAATCGCTTTTTTTCACAATGTATTAAATTTTATTTCCTTTTCGAATAATTTAAATTTTTGAAAATCGGTTGAATAACCACTGTACAATGTCCAATTTACTGAAACGAGCAGAAAAATTAATTGTTCATAGGAAAAGTTTTTAAAACAATATTGATATTCTTCCTTATTTTGTAGTTTCCATAAAACTGAACACACAAAAATTTTAAGGAGTAACAAATCATTACCTTATATAACGTTTAAATAAATGAGGTAATTTCAGTATCCAACGACATACCCTCCATTTCTCTCAAGGCAAGTATTACTTCTAGCCACCATTGAACGAAGAGTTTTAGCCATTATTCCACCGTTTTTTATCAGTCTTTGAAACACTACTATTGAGAACACTTGAAGCTTGAAACCTCTCAGAGGGTTTAAATACTTAGTTGTATGTACGATACATCGTTATGAAATTATTCTTAACAGTAGGTATTGAGGAATGAAGAAGAACACCAGTGTTGTTTTTAAAACTTTCCCTTTGAACAATTTTTCTACCCCTTTCAGTAAATCGATCATCTTAAAGTTTATTCAACTGATTTTCAAAAACTTAAATTATTTCGAAAGGAAACAAAATTGACTAAATTGTAAATAAAAGACAATTAAAATATGTTAATTTAAAGCAGAGATATTATCAATTAAAAAGTCCGGGACATTTTTGTGGGACACCCGGTATAGTATTGATTGTTCTTATACAATAAATGGTAAAGTGTCTCCTTTGAACAAATTAATAAATAGGTTTAGCTATTTCGTGAGCGTAATCTCTCCTATGTTAATACAATGGAGTTTTAGGATTTAAAACTTAAGAGCAACTGCTCGAACATTTATTTCAAATACAGAAGAACTTCAAGGGAACAACGGCAAGTCGTTTCCCTTTTCTCCTGCGCAAAAAGAGAAACCGTACCCAAGTTAGGCAGATCTTGAGGATTCCAACAGCACGCTCAGCAGCGTCCTCTGTAATATTTTTATTATTAAATTCCTATAAAATAGAGACCGAAGATCTTCTTTAACGTAAGGTTAGTTTTTAAAACGATACTCGCTAAAAATAGAAGACACCCAATGGACGCGGCCGGTCATCAGTACGGTACTCCGGTAGGAAGTTTTAGTGGCGTTCTGAGTAGATAGAAACAGAGTTTTAAGATGTCTGGTCGCCGACTAGCTGAATATCGTATCTTATTGTAAGATTGTATATAGCACTAAGATTTTAACAATTAATTGACAATTAATTACTTTGAATAGTAAGTGCCCATTCAAGACGCTGCAAAAGCCGGGTCGAGGAGTTCAAGTCGCAGAAAGAGACTACTTTTTACGCAAGAGAAATAAGTTAAAGGTACCAGACCCACTTTTATTAAAAGGACGACATGCTGCCCAAGCAGAGCAAGCTCAAAGATAATTTAATGAGTGAACGCCAAAGCGTAACAAGTAATTTTAATTAAAGCTATTTAAGGTTAATGCTGGTCTGCTAGAAGCGCAAACATGCTTAATTATAGAAAGTTAAATTTAAACACAAAAATCGAAAAGAAAAGATGCAGCTGCAAAACAAAAAAACAACGAACAAGAAGATCTCATTTCATCAGTTTCAAATTTTTGTCTGTGAACTAAGAGAGGCCAACCGAAGAAAACTTTTTCTTACACAAAGCCGCCATCAGAAATACGGAAAATATTCAACAGGAAATTTTATTGAACAAACAAAATTGGCTGTCCGTCTTTGTTGGTTGATCTGTCTCCCTTTCACGCTCTTAAAGTTACTTAACTACTGTACCTGTGTAGCGAGTTTCACCGGTGCACAAGTACTAGAATATTTTAATCGCAGGTGCTATTAGGATGGAAATATTTCTTTATGGTCCACATCTGAAAGATTTCTATACTGACAATATCAAATCCCGTCATTTGATGAGTCGTGTACACAATTATGTATACTGAGTGTTTCAGAACACGAGGTACAAAATTGCACATCAAGTAGAAAATGGCCAAATAAACACTTTTTGTCCTATGAAATTCTCCCCCAAAAAATCGGGGTTGGGAGGTATTGGGTATTTATTGTTTTTAAGGTTGAAATTTAATGGCGCAATTACTCGCGATATTGATTCTGAATTTACTTTACAAAATTGTTCAAAATGTGTTCCCCTACATCTATTCACTTTTCGAATGTTGGCCTTAACGGCTGCCGAATATTAGGAAACACGTCTGGCATTTAAGGTATCTCACCTGCAGCCACTGCAATTCTGGCCACAAGATCTTCCTCAGACTCAATGGGTGTAGCATAGACAAGGCTCTTCACGTGTCCCAAAAAATATAAATCGAGTGGAGTCATGTCAGGAGATCTAGGTCTTGCAACTAGCACATTTCGCCCGATCAACGTAAATTCAAAATAAATATTGCGAGTAGTTTATTCATTAAATTTCACCCTTTAAAACAATAAACTGCTAACTCAATGTCTCCTTCTTCGGAAAATTTTATAGAAGAAAAAGTTTTTATTTGGATATCTTCTAGTTGGTGTGCAATTTTTTGCCTCTTATTCTGAATCTGAAACACCCTGTATATTACTGACAAGTGTTTTCTGAGTAGTTAATGTAGGCATTGTCTACAGTGAGAAGCATAGATATGTATCAACAGTTTTTTATTACTAAGTATGCACTAATTCAGTGAAATTATAATAGTTAATTCAATGACTATGCTTCAAATCCCAAAATTATGTATACGTGTAGATAAGGTAGGCCAGATTTGCACACTGCCTTTTCTTCTCTGTACCTACACTATGCAGGGTAACAATGCAGAAAAGGTGTCATATTATTGCTCAACTCTATGTTACATTTCGGCTATATATAATAAGCAAAAGTTGTTCTGCTTTCATCGTAGGGTTCTGACGTTTTCGGAACGTTTTTTTACGAATAAAAGTCACTTCTAGCTTCTTTGCGTATAATATGATACTATCTCTTATTTTCGTCTAACTTTTTACTTTGTATTGGATACTTTGTAATTTTAATAAACGCCCTGGTTCTTTTCATTTCGTGTTTTTTGGAGCAATTTGAAACGTTTCCAGCAAGAGAATTTGTACTATCGCATAAATGCAAAAACCATTGCAGCTGAGATAGTGCATTGTTTTCAGTTACAATGTGTGTGTGTGTGACTGTAAGTGAAGTTTTTGCTGGTGTGTGTAATTATTTTCATTGCAGCTCGTTTACATTGTATTATAATTTTTTTCAAGTGTCTCAATGCCGATATCGATAACCTTACAACATTTCCAAATCTTCCTTAACAAGAAGTAATTAATTATATAATGCTACAAAACGAATACTATTTCAGTTTTTAAAAATGTATCAAGATAATTATAATATTCTCCATTTCAGCGTATGCTTGCTTAGAAACTGGGGAGTGATACGAAGATAAAAATTAAACATGATGATGATATAGTGAAATACAATATAACTCTGAAAGAACCAAATTACATTCAAGGAATAACTTGAGAAATGAGCATAAATTTTTATTATTAATACATGCTAACTTGACATAAAAACACGGAATCCATATCAATTTTGATAACATGACTTGAAAACTAGAAGTCTTTGTGCACTAGACCATAGCTTCAGGTTTCGGCAAAGACTACTCATTGGCAATGAATCATAACCTAAAGACTAGAAATGTTTATGATCATTATCAATCAATGCATCATTTTGAGCATACAGAGTTACCACTTTTTATGTGAGTACAATGTATTGCATCAGCTGAAATGTTCTACAAGTAACTTGCAACACATTTACTTCTATTTTCCAGTTCCTATGTATTAATTGAAGGAAAAATGAACAAAACAGAAATATACAGAATGAATATGCGATGCTTTCAATTGCTAATTCCTGCTTTTAACTACAAAATATACATCAATGCTGGGTACAAAAATTATATTTCGCACTCGTAGGTTTCTCATGTATATCTGTGCAAACCCTCAATGACTAGATAACATGACGGTATTAGGTGATAGGAATAAATACGCTGTTTCAAACTTAGAACAAAACAATCAACAAAAACATTGCGTATTTTTTAGATTTTTCAGCAAAGCATTCTAACTCTGTTTTGGTTTACTTTTAGTTTTAAAGAATTATAAATAATTTTTAGCAAAAATTAGAATCGAAGACACCAAAAAAAGAGCGACTCCAACCACGACTCTACCACATCCGAATGAACGACTCCGACTCCGACTCCGACTCCACCACATTCGGAAAAGCGACTCCGACTCCGACTCCACCACATTCGGAAAAGCGACTCCGACTCCGACTCCATCACACTTCAGAGTAGCGACTCCGACTCCGACTCCGACTCCACCACACTTCAGAGAAGCGACTCCGACTCCGACTCCGACTCCACCCTAAAACATCCGACTCCGGCGACTCCGACTCCCGACTCCGACTCCGCAACCCTGATTAGAACTGGATTGTCCTTCTCTTTGCGGTTGTCTTCCAAGGCAAATATGACGTCTACGAATTATTATTCTTATATTTGGTGGGCAAATATGCAGAGTGTCCTAACCCACAAATTGGAGGTCAAAACTGGCAAAGTGGATTAAGGGATAATTTCACCTCATAGCTGCGTAGATGTCATTCAAGCAGAGTGGCCTAGTTCCTAGTTCAGTTCCTAGTTAGTAAAAGTTCTTAGTTAGTAAAAGCCAGTTTGGCAACCCTGCGATGAACACCACGCCTCTAACTTGAGTGCCCTAAAATTCTGTATTTTGTGGGTTAGGGCACTCTTCATATTTGCCCTCTATTTAAGGTACAAATTTTAGTATTGAATTCTAAGTCTTGATGCCGAAAATTAGTGCGAATGCGTCAATAATCCTTACTGGTTGAATCACTTGCAGTCAACAGCCTGGTCAGTATGGTGGTTATGATCAGTACGGCGGCCAAGGACAAGGGCAATATGGCGGCCAAGGTCAATATGGAGGCCAAGGACAATATGGCGGTCAAGGTCAATATGGCGGTCAAGGTCAATATGGCGGTCAAGGTCAATATGGCGGCCAAGGCCAGTATGGCGGTCATGACCAAGGGCAATATGGCGGCCAAGGAGGAGGTGGTCAAGACATGCTCGGTTTCGCTTCCAACCTCATTGGTGGCATGATGGGCGGGTGAGGAAGAGGGCTAGTGAGGTAATGCCTAATTTGATACCGTCAAGCCTAACCTTAGCATGGAAAATACAGCCGGTCTTCGAGTTACACGGTATCATGATGCGCGAACCTCAATTTATACGGATGAAAATTGGTCCCATGTTATTCATACCTTGAATCTAGCATCGGTTTAGTAGCATTGTTGGGACCCTGATCCCATTTTGAAGCTGATAAGTTGAGGTTTGAATCGCATAAGATGGTGCCGCGCAACTCAAAAATCAACTGTGCATAGGGCAATATTTTGTTTTGTTAATGAAGCGTTTTAATTTTTGTGAAAGGCGGCTCTGAAGATTGAAAATGAGTATTTGAACGATGGAAATTCTTTTTCTATTACTCACAGCTCATTGCTTGAACATGACACTTTGACCGATGTGAGCTACCGGTGATTACGTAACAAATTTTCATAATGCCTCAGACCGACCTGGAGTCACAAACTCAATTTTCATTACTGCTTTATCTAAGTCGATCGAATGCACGATCAACTTAAGGTTTGCTATTTTCAAAATTTATTATAACAATTGTTGCTAAATTTTAGTCGAATATTTAACTTCAGTTTAACCCATCGCGATCAACGTGTTCTTTGTTGGCAAGGATAGCGTAAGTTTTGTGTAGAGGTGCACATAAACTCGTCTCAGGTACCGTTCAGGAGTAACAACTATTGAATCTATGGCGATCAGCACTCCTAGAGGAAAATGTGAGGTACCGAGCTGACCTCTGTTACGGTTAGAGGCTCTAACTAACATCGAATTTGTGTGAGTCTCGCAGTTTCAAATTTTTGTTTTTCGTGCAATAGACTCAGCTTGATGTACACATTTTCCGTGGAAAAAGCCTACGTGCAGGTATGTTTTTGTACTTTTTCTCTACCCTTGCACGTTTGATGTCTTGTTATCGAATTATCGTGTCGTCAACAGCTGTAACTTTACTTAGAAATGTTACCTGAAAAAAGTTGCAGTGAAAGCAGAGACCTGGGATGCTCAATATATTTAGCGCAGTTCATAAGACACCTAATTGTCAGTTAATTATTATAACCCTTTTTAAATCAACCTAACTTCGTGTAACTTTCAATTCTCCAGTTTTCTTATATTAGTTAGTCATTTAGACCTAAACTTCGTGATAAATTCCAGAATAAACAAAGACAGCTCTTGGTCAATGAACTGCGAGTTGTGGAGGTCATTATCCGACAAATTCGGGTTTCGGTACTACTATAGCGCGAGATCTACCGCAATATATCGCCCACCCAGGTGCTGTTTGAAATGCTCAAATTGTTTATCGGAAAATTAAGTGTATGGAAATATAAAATATCAATTAATAACCTAACCTCACCAAACCTCACACTATAGCAGTGCCGATATCTCTTGGTCACTGAACTCTAAGTTACGGAGGTTATTATCCGTAAAATTTGAAGTTTCGTAGGGATGAGTTTATTATTTTTTGACGAGCAGCGGCGGCCAGCAGCAGCCAGGACAGCACCAGCAGCAGGGCGGCAGCGATATGAGCGGCCTCATCTCTGGCTTCGGCAGCATGTTCGGGTAAAGCATGTTTGTGTAGCGTGGTATGTTAGGAGAGAGCAGCATGTTCGGGTAAAGCTTGTTTGTGTGGCGTGGTATGTTAGGAGAGTACAGGATGTTCGGGTAAAGCTTGTTTGTGTAGCGTGGTATGTTAGGAGAGAGCAGGATGTTCGGGTAAAGCATGTTTGTGTAGCGTGGTATGTTAGGAGAGAGCAGGATGTTCGGGTAAAGCATGTTTGTGTAGCGTGGTATGTTAGGAGAGAGCAGGATGTTTGGGCAAAGTATGTTCGGATAGGGCCGCATATGACGAAAGGGCAGTGGGTTCAGATAAGGCTGTGTATTACGAAAGTGCAGCGGGTTTGGATAGGGCTGCTTATTACGATAGGATAGCATGTTTGGACATGGCTGTGTGTTAGGAAGGAGCTCCGTATTCGGGTGGGAATAGAGATGTGACTCAAAAAAAACCATGCCGTTTTTTTTTAAAAAAACGCGTTTTTTTTACAAAAAAAACCGTGGCCAAAAAAAACGTGGATATTTTGGTTTTTTTAAATATTTTGTCTGAAAATAACTCAGCAAGAAAAAGAACCACATTACATTATTTGTTTTCATGTTAAATTACAAAATAAAACAGCATACTTCTTAATTGATGGTTTTCTATGGTTTTATGAACTTTTTCATTTTCTGCGGTTTCATGCTTTGATATTTCATTTATTTTACAATACATGTGAATGACCTTAAACTCCCAAAATGGTGTGTTATAACATATCTTTACTTATGGTCATTGATAGAGATGTGACTAAAAAACCATGCTGTTTTTTTAAAAAAAAAACATGTTATTTATACAAAAATTATGACTAAAAAACATGGAAATTAATATATTTGTGACCTCAAAAATCCAATGCTGTTTTTTTTAAAACATTGTTTTTTAACAGAAAAATCTTGACTAAAAAAACATGGCTATTATATTTCATTGGACCAAAAAAGTTATTTTTTATAAACATTAAAAAAAAATCATGACAAAAAAACACGGATGTGAATATCAGGAAAGTTAGTTTTCTTTAATCGAATTGTCTTTAGAAACTTATAAACAAAGAATGCTGTTAATATTGAAATCAACCGAAAAAAAGGTGGTCATTATCATCACAAAAACATTTCATTTCAACAAAAAGAAGGCCTACCTAACTCTCAGCTTGGGCCCTTACATTGTCCCCCTGGGAGCGCTAGTTCCCATAGATACAATAATTGTATCCCCCTGAGGGGTGTTTTTTTTACAAAGAATTCGTGACCAAAAAATGAATAATATTAACTTTTTAATAAAAAAACATGTTTAAAATCACAAGGATTTTTTGGTAACATAAAATATGTTAATATCCATGATTTTAAGACACGATTTTTTATGAAAAATACATAAAATAAAACAGCATGGTTTTTTTGGTCGCATAAAATATATTCATATCCAGGTTTTCGTATACATCATTGTTTGTAAAAAAACATTTTTTAAAAACAGCATGGGGTTTTTAGGTCTCATAAATATATTCATGTTTTTTTAGTCATGATTTTTTAGTACAAAAACATTTTTTTGGTCTCAAATATATTATTCATGTTTTTTCAGTCATGATTTTTTAGTAAAAAACATGTTTTTTTTAAAAAACTGCATGGGAATTTTTAGGTCACATAAAATATATTGTTTTTAGTCATGATTCTTTGTAAAAAAAAACAGCATGGTTATATTTGGTACCAGAGAATATATTAATATTCATTTTTATTAGTCAGAATTTGGTCAATGTGAAGTTTAATGCAATCATGGAAATTAATAATTATATTCCAAACAATCACTAAAGGAACCCATTTAAGAACATTTTACAAGAACGAAATTCTGCTCGCTGATGCTTTATTTTCGAATCATTGAACTTTGAAGGTGGACTTCCCGAGCCAAAGGAAGCGAGCGTAATTTAATTAAAAACGGAAGCTAACCCCCTGTTACAAACGTAAAGAGGTTGGGTCGTGAGGGGGGAGGCATAGTTCTTCTAGCGAAAATTATAAATAAAGCTTTTAACCCACCCATTAACGTGACGACCACAATCTTGTTTACATCGGCTCTAAGATGGCGACCACCATGGGCGCTGCCATCTTAGAGCCGATGTCAACAAGATTGCGGTCATCACCCAAATGGGTTGGTTAGAAACTTTATTTATAATTTTCATTAGAAGGACTGTGCCTCCCCCTCCTAACCCAACCTCTTTACGTTTGTAATAGCTTCCGTTATTAATTAAATTCCGTTTCACGCGCTCGCTTCCTTTGGCGCAAAGGCCAACTTCAAAGTTCAATTATTCTAAAATAACGCATCAGCGAGCAGAATGTCATTCGTGTAAAACGTTCTTAAATGGGTTCCTTTAGTGATTCCTGGGATCGCTAATTATTATTTTCTGATTGCATTAAACTTCACATTGACCCAGAATTTTTTGTAAAAAAAACATGTTTTTAAAAAAACAGCATATTTTTTTGGTCACCTTAAATATATTAATATCTATGGTTTTTAGTCATTGTTTTGTAATGAAAACATGAAAAAGAAACCATACAGTAAAAGTGGTGGCAGATAACCCACAATTACCTAGAGTCTAAGAGGTACAGGAGGAGCCACAGAACTTATATTGATGGAGTCAAAATTCAGAGCTTAATATGATAAATCTGAAGGATATGTCAGTTATCGATTTTCCACTTTTTGGTGCCTGAACCTAATTAATTGAATCAAAATGAACAAGTTTTCTTCTACGCACCTTCCGTCTAATGAGTATTTTACGATTTATCGCGATAAGTTTAGTTTCGTCTTTGATGACGAATGCGCTCGAATAAACAGCTACTCATCGATTTTCGAATTTTTGTTGCTTGAATCATGGTAATAACATCGAAATGAACAACTTTTCTTCTATACACTTTTCTCGTCAAAAGAGTTTTTAAGCGAGGTATAGCGGTAGGTTTGGTTTCGTCTTTGATGACGATTGCGCTGGAAGCGAGTGCGCATTGCAGTGTTGCTGTCCGACGTGCTCCTTGAATTACTTGCCGCTTCAAACACAGGAGTTGCGGTAAGTCATTTACCGTTATAACTAATAAAATACTCATTTGAGACGGAAAGTGCATAGAAGAAAACTTGTTTATTTCGATCTAATTAACTATGCTTAGGTTTGGCATCAAAATTTACAAAATCGATAACTGACATATCCTTCAGATTTACCCTTATTATCTCTGCAAAGTCTGATTTTTTGGTCACATAAAAATAAAATCAGGCATAGTAGAGATAGTAAGCTCTGAATTTTGACTCCATCAATATAAGTTCTGTGGCTCCTGCTGTTCCTCTTAGACGCCTCTAGGTAATTGTGGGTTATCTGCCACCACTTTCACTGTATGGTTTCTTTTTGATGTTTTTATAACAATGAAATTACTAAAAAACATGGATATTAATATATTTCAGGTGTCCAAACAAAAACCCAGACATATGCTTGAAAAAATTTAGGTGTGCAAAAAAAAAAAACAAAAAAAACAAAAAAAAACACGTAAAAAACACGTTTTTTTTGCAAAAAAAACCGCAATCAAATGAAACCGTTTTTTTTGCATCACTAGGTGGGACACAGGGCTAGGATAAAGAAGGATAAAGGATAAAGCAGGTTCGGATAAAGCAGGTTCGGAGGAGCAGTATGGTAGAAAGAACAAGCAGTGTTGTCGGATAGAGCAGTATGTTAGGAGAGTGCTGTGGGTTTTAGGAATGACCATTGTGTAGGAGAAGGCATTATGTTCGGATGGGGCAAAATGATAGCATAGAATCAGTTCACAAGTATTGATATGATACATCAACATGTCAAAGTGTCGGGAAATGAAGTCAGCGAACGCTAGCAAGCATGTTTTCAACTTCTTTATGGTGTTAATCGTTTAAAATTTTTAAGACCACTCTTGGTTGCTTTCTCGTAAAACTTAAATTTCAAATGTCATTTTCCAAATGAAATTTTCCACCGACTAATTAGCTTCTGTTTCCAGGCTTTTTCTCTTCAGACTTCAATTAATTATTTTTTTCAGGTATCTTTTCCTTAGAATTCATGGCTCTGATGTTTAAATAATTCTTGTGAATTTCTTTTCAGAAAATTCCTCAGCCGTTTTACGCTCATCAGTTGACAGGACTTGAATGTGTTGTTGCTATGGCTCTTACTTTATACAGTAGTTTACGGCTAAGTTCCTTTGACGCGAGCGTGCATGCGTTTTTTCCAGGTAAACGTTGCTAAGTAACGCCTCAGCTCTGAATAATTCTTATATTTTGCAATTATTTTCAGGAAAACCTTCAGCTGTGTTTGTATTTTTTAATCGAAACTACCCGATTTTTCAGAGACTGGAAACCGTTGGTAATGTGCATTTCATTGGGCCAAGTGATGATCCAACAGCATTCAAAAGTTTCACTTGAGTTTGGGAGTTCGGTTTTTAATTTATAGTTCAGGTGGGCATGCGGTTCTTCAGTAAATCTGTCCTGACCTCTGTATTCATTAACGTTTATACCTAACATTTTGCCTCATTTTCAGCCATTAATCGAGCTTATGTACAAATCATAGTTCGTTATTTCTTAAGGTTTGTTAATCGTATGACGTCCAGGAAGAACAACCCGAGGGTTATTGGAGATCTTTTGTAAATAAGAATAAAACTTCATAATTCGAAAAAATTATCTGTTTAAATAGAAAGTAAACTACCTATTTACTGGAAGTTTTTTCGTAAATAGGACCATAACTCCCTATTTTGAGGGAGTTTTCGTTTGTAAATAGTAATCTTCTTATCACGTAAATTCTTTTTGGCACGATAAATTCTCTTCAAACTGTACAAACTATCAGCTCTCTACATCGTGAGTACGACAGGATAAAATATCAGCCCACTGTATCGTAAATACCGTAAATTAGATCATGAACACCATGATTAAGAAAAGTAACTTCGAATGCCTTCGATCGGGCCCTGTATTCATAGATGCCTGCTCGATATCTTAAGCTAGTGAAGTATGGTGATTAAAATTGGTGGCGTAAATTTCATCGCACAATCTGTATTGAATCTCGATTATGTAGGCAATTTTTATAAAAAGTTAGCATGTAGGGATGTGACGATTTTGTGCGTTGAAAACGATTTTATTGAACTAAAATTGAACTATTTAAAATTCACACAATTAGTGATGATTTGAAAGTTGAGGCATTGGGAATACGCATCGTTAGGAAGCATAAGAAAAATGAAACGTTTGGAGTTCATGTGATAGGGAACTATTAAAAAACGTACGAAGAATTCACATTGCAAAGAAATGAAAGAAAATTGTAGAATTAAGAACTCCTGATCATAACGTGAAATGACCTAAATTTATCAATGTAGGTGGTGATAGATGATCGTGTGTCCTGCTACTTCGACTGGCGTTCTTTTTCTGAGGACATTTTTCAGCTGTGACATTACTTAAATTCCTATTATGTTATAATGCTACGTTAACTTTTTGTGTATTTACTTCTCACTATTTATTTCCAACACTGTTAAATCATTTGCAGATTTTTGTTAGGTTAAGTTAGTAATGAGCTGTGATTCGAAATATATCCGTAATTTTAATTTTAAGTATTTTCTTTGAATTTGTCGCTAGTTTGGTAATAATGACAAACATTTAGAAACGATGGCTTTAGGTTTAAGATAGTCATTTCTGTTGTAAGAAATATGTGGAAAAATAGTTTAAGAATAGTTTACACAATTATACACATATTCATTTTCGAAGTACGTGTGTTAGTTCCATCTATAATAATGTAAATATTTTATTTTATAAGAACTTTATGGAAATTTGAACTCCATGGAAACTTGTGTGCCAGAGTGAAGAGTACTTGCAATAATATGAGTAGTGTGCGAGAATACTGTTCTTTCTCACTAAATTATCCTCTGAGAGCTACATTTATCTAATTTTTGTGATTTCAACTACGCATTATGTGATATTACTCAGCTGTCTAAATTAACTATAAAATTTTTTTCATTGCAGTATCAAGTTCATTTTCATGGTTGTATGTTGATTTAGAAGCCATGGTCCTCGCTGTCTAGTGGTTAGGACCGCATAAGTAAATTTATGAGTTCGGTACTTGGCATTGTCAATTAGGCGTTTATCTCCGTTTAAAGAACTTAGCCTTAATCCCCGACTCCACCCACGTGTCGGAAAAGGTTCCTGCTTGACCGGGGGTAGCCGTTATTTCGTCAAGGTATCATTCTTGAGGGACTTGAAAACCTGATGTACAGGAGGATTTGTATTAAGCTTTGTTAAAGTGCAGCATCCATTCTCACCTATTTTTTTGCTGATTTTTAGAGAAACGAGATGGCGGGTACCGTATTGAATCGCAATTCCGTTCTGGTATCCAGGAGAGCGAAAGAACCCCTGTCTCTTGTATTCAGCATGGCTACCTTGTATTCATTATGAATATATTCAAATATTCGAATAAAACTGTATACTCAATTTTGAATTACCGCATCATTTGTCATCTATGGACCGTGTTTAATACGACCTATTGTATCACATGTTTTCGGAGTGATCGTCACCTGTGAGATTTGTTCACAAGTGCCGTGAACGATGCCGGCTTACAACATGGTGTGTGACGTGCAATAGCGTGATTTTTTTATAGCACTCGATGAATTACTCGTTTCATGCACCCCTGGATTTACGCAACACAAACAACAGTGGCGGACAGGGACAAGGGCAGGGCCAGAAGCAGTCTGACATGATCAGCCAGGCGGCGACGATGGTCATTGGAAGTCTGTTCAGGTGACTTGCCTGCGTTATGGTTGCACTAAACTGTCCACTAGCACGTCTCTTGCGATACTATCTCGCCCTACTTGTTCTTACGCACTGCAATGTGACCCACACATGCTGTAAGCATCAGTTGTTTTCTAAATCCATCGAAAGAGGGAAGATTTTAATTTAATTAATCGGATCATAGGTTTTCAAGAGTAGCAGTTCAAACTTTAGTACTCTTTGTTGATTTTCTTATGGCACTATGAAGTACATGTGGAATTTTAACTCATTTCGAAAGATGAAGTATTTTCCCTTCCTCATGATTACGAGGTAAGAAATGCTCGGAAAAAAGTGGCTGCATGAGGGGTATGCTACGTTGTCGAGAAGCTTGTTAAAACTGAGATGATATTAACCATCCCATGTTCTCAAAGGCCGGTAAAACAGGGAAGATTAAGCCCTGTAACGCTTCTTAATATCTAAAGTCTTTAAAATTGGAAATATGATAATGCGCTAAAGTCTTTCATGCTTTCGAAAGATATTTAAAACAATGATGATAATGTTTAAAGGAATGATGATTATTCGCTAAAGTATACAATGTATTTCAAACCCTCTACAGAAAAAAGATACTAATGTGCCTAATAGAGTCCCATAGTTTCCTGAGTTTCGGTGTGTTCTTTTGTAGCATAACGCGATCATTCCCCGCTTTGAACCTTGGTTTGTGTGTGTACTGTTTGGGGAACTGGACGACTGTTTAGAATAAATAATTGAGAGGAGCTGCAATATAAGTAGAGCGTAGTACTCGTGCCTTTTTTGACAGTTATGAGACACGTTAACAATCTACCCACCGTTCGCAGCGAATTATAACTGTGCAAGTTAGAAGTCTTCCATGCTTAGATGTCTTCCAGCGATGCACATGTTAGAAAGCTTTATGCTCATTTTTGTTTGTTTAATTATTTATTTCCCTCGTGTGATCATGTAACTTTTGTTAAGAAATTAATGTTATGTAATAGTATAGCCATTGTTCTCGTAGTAACGTGTCACCATGCCACGAATCATAGCGTTTGTTTAGATATGTGAAGTACGCCTGTACGTTTGTCATGGATCATGTCACTGTTTGCATTACTGAAATGAGTATTTGTAACTATCATTTATGAAAATTGTATTTAATTTTTCAATTATGAGGTTTGACCTGTTTACACTCCATATTTTGTTTCCTGCAACGTTTGTTTTTTATGTATGAAACTTTTAATTGATATTGCTACGATTGCATTCATGGCTGATGAATACTTTCTTCTAATTTTTGTACGCAAATTTTTTACGCCTAAAAAATGCATTCCTTTTCATTAGCATGCATATTTAAATTTTGCGTATACAGTTATGAAGTGAATTAAAATACTGCGTCATGCAAAACCAGTAGCACAGTTATATGTAAAGTCGTCAGTTGTGTTCAGTGTTGTTAAAATTATATAATTTTTAGCTTGCCTTTCAATCAACTATTCAGTAACTTTTTCATTTGAATTGGTCACATCTTAACGTATAAGGTTTGTCTGGTTTGGTGATGTGTCACTCGTGGTTTGTCTGGTTTGGTGCTGTGTCACTCGTGGTTTGTCTGGTTTGGTGCTGTGTTACTCGTGGTTTGTCTGGTTTGGTGATGTCACTCGTGGTTTGTCTGGTTTGGTGCTGTGTCACTCGTGGTTTGTCTGGTTTGGTGCTGTGTCACTCGTGGTTTGTCTGGTTTGGTGCTGTGTCACTCGTGGTTTGTCTGGTTTGGTGCTGTGTCACTCGTGGTTTGTCTGGTTTGGTGCTGTGTCACTCGTGGTTTGTCTGGTTTGGTGCTGTGTCACTCGTGGTTTGTCTGGTTTGGTGCTGTGTCACTCGTGGTTTGTCTGGTTTGGTGATGTGTCACTCGTGGTTTGTCTGGTTTGGTGATGTCACTCGTGGTTTGTCTGGTTTGGTGCTGTGTCACTCGTGGTTTGTCTGGTTTGGTGCTGTGTCACTCGTGGTTTGTCTGGTTTGGTGCTGTGTCACTCGTGGTTTGTCTGGTTTGGTGCTGTGTCACTCGTGGTTTGTCTGGTTTGGTGCTGTGTCACTCGTGGTTTGTCTGGTTTGGTGCTGTGTCACTCGTGGTTTGTCTGGTTTGGTGCTGTGTCACTCGTGGTTTGTCTGGTTTGGTGCTGTGTCACTCGTGGTTTGTCTGGTTTGGTGCTGTGTCACTCGTGGTTTGTCTGGTTTGGTGCTGTGTCACTCGTGGTTTGTCTGGTTTGGTGCTGTGTCACTCGTGGTTTGTCTGGTTTGGTGCTGTGTCACTCGTGGTTTATCTGGTTTGGTGATGTGTCACTCGTGGTTTGTCTGGTTTGGTGATGTGTCACTCGTGGTTTGTCTGGTTTGGTGATGTGTCACTCGTGGTTTGTCTGGTTTGGTGCTGTGTCACTCGTGGTTTGTCTGGTTTGGTGCTGTGTCACTCGTGGTTTGTCTGGTTTGGTGCTGTGTCACTCGTGGTTTGTCTGGTTTGGTGCTGTGTCACTCGTGGTTTATCTGGTTTGGTGATGTGTCACTCGTGGTTTGTCTGGTTTGGTGATGTGTCACTCGTGGTTTGTCTGGTTTGGTGATGTCACTCGTGGTTTGTCTGGTTTGGTGCTGTGTCACTCGTGGTTTGTCTGGTTTGGTGCTGTGTCACTCGTGGTTTATCTGGTTTGGTGCTGTGTCACTCGTGGTTTGTCTGGTTTGGTGCTGTGTCACTCGTGGTTTGTCTGGTTTGGTGATGTCACTCGTGGTTTGTCTGGTTTGGTGCTGTGTCACTCGTGGTTTGTCTGGTTTGGTGCTGTGTCACTCGTGGTTTGTCTGGTTTGGTGCTGTGTCACTCGTGGTTTATCTGGTTTGGTGCTGTGTCACTCGTGGTTTGTCTGGTTTGGTGCTGTGTCACTCGTGGTTTGTCTGGTTTGGTGATGTCACTCGTGGTTTGTCTGGTTTGGTGCTGTGTCACTCGTGGTTTGTCTGGTTTGGTGCTGTGTCACTCGTGGTTTGTCTGGTTTGGTGCTGTGTCACTCGTGGTTTGTCTGGTTTGGTGCTGTGTCACTCGTGGTTTATTTGGTTTGGTGATGTGTCACTCGTGGTTTGTCTGGTTTGGTAATGTGTCACTCGTGGTTTGTCTGGTTTGGTGATGTCACTCGTGGTTTGTCTGGTTTGGTGCTGTGTCACTCGTGGTTTGTCTGGTTTGGTGCTGTGTCACTCGTGGTTTATCTGGTTTGGTGCTGTGTCACTCGTGGTTTGTCTGGTTTGGTGCTGTGTCACTCGTGGTTTGTCTGGTTTGGTGCTGTGTCACTCGTGGTTTGTCTGGTTTGGTGATGTCACTCGTGGTTTGTCTGGTTTGGTGCTGTGTCACTCGTGGTTTGTCTGGTTTGGTGCTGTGTCACTCGTGGTTTGTCTGGTTTGGTGCTGTGTCACTCGTGGTTTGTCTGGTTTGGTGCTGTGTCACTCGTGGTTTGTCTGGTTAATTTGGTGCTGTGTCACTCGTGGTTTGTCTGGTTTGGTGCTGTGTCACTCGTGGTTTGTCTGGTTTGGTGCTGTGTCACTCGTGGTTTGTCTGGTTTGGTGATGTCACTCGTGGTTTGTCTGGTTTGGTGCTGTGTCACTCGTGGTTTGTCTGGTTTGGTGCTGTGTCACTCGTGGTTTATCTGGTTTGGTGCTGTGTCACTCGTGGTTTGTCTGGTTTGGTGCTGTGTCACTCGTGGTTTGTCTGGTTTGGTGATGTGTCACTCGTGGTTTATCTGGTTTGGTGCTGTGTCACTCGTGGTTTATCTGGTTTGATGCTGTGTCACTCGTGGTTTGTCTGGTTTGGTGCTGTGTCACTCGTGGTTTGTCTGGTTTGGTGCTGTGTCACTCGTGGTTTGTCTGGTTTGGTGCTGTGTCACTCGTGGTTTGTCTGGTTTGGTGCTGTGTCACTCGTGGTTTATCTGGTTTGGTGCTGTGTCACTCGTGGTTTGTCTGGTTTGGTGATGTGTCACTCGTGGTTTATCTGGTTTGGTGCTGTGTCACTCGTGGTTTGTCTGGTTTGGTGCTGTGTCACTCGTGGTTTGTCTGGTTTGGTGCTGTGTCACTCGTGGTTTGTCTGGTTTGGTGCTGTGTCACTCGTGGTTTATCTGGTTTGGTGCTGTGTCACTCGTGGTTTGTCTGGTTTGGTGATGTGTCACTCGTGGTTTATCTGGTTTGGTGCTGTGTCACTCGTGGTTTATCTGGTTTGATGCTGTGTCACTCGTGGTTTGTCTGGTTTGGTGCTGTGTCACTCGTGGTTTGTCTGGTTTGGTGATGTCACTCGTGGTTTGTCTGGTTTGGTGCTGTGTCACTCGTGGTTTGTCTGGTTTGGTGCTGTGTCACTCGTGGTTTGTCTGGTTTGGTGCTGTGTCACTCGTGGTTTGTCTGGTTTGGTGCTGTGTCACTCGTGGTTTGTCTGGTTTGGTGCTGTGTCACTCGTGGTTTGTCTGGTTTGGTGCTGTGTCACTCGTAGTTTGTCTGGTTTGGTGCTGTGTCACTCGTGGTTTGTCTGGTTTGGTGCTGTGTCACTCGTAGTTTGTCTGGTTTGGTGCTGTGTCACTCGTGGTTTGTCTGGTTTGGTGATGTCACTCGTGGTTTGTCTGGTTTGGTGCTGTGTCACTCGTGGTTTGTCTGGTTTGTTGCTGTGTCACTCGCGGTTTGTCTGGTTTGGTGATGTGTCACTCGTGGTTTGTCTGGTTTGGTGCTGTGTCACTCGTGGTTTGTCTGGTTTGGTGCTGTGTCACTCGTGGTTTGTCTGGTTTGGTGATGTCACTCGTGGTTTGTCTGCTTTGGTGCTGTGTCACTCGTGGTTTGTCTGGTTTGGTGATGTGTCACTCGTGGTTTGTCTGGTTTGGTGATGTGTCACTCGTAGTTTGTCTGGTTTGGTGCTGTGTCACTCGTGGTTTGTCTGGTTTGGTGATGTGTCACTCGTGGTTTGTCTGGTTTGGTGCTGTGTCACTCGTGGTTTGTCTGGTTTGGTGATGTGTCACTCGTGGTTTGTCTGGTTTGGTGATGTGTCACTCGTGGTTTGTCTGGTTTGGTGCTGTGTCACTCGTAGTTTGTCTGGTTTGGTGCTGTGTCACTCGTGGTTTGTCTGGTTTGGTGCTGTGTCACTCGTGGTTTGTCTGGTTTGGTGCTGTGTCACTCGTAGTTTGTCTGGTTTGGTGCTGTGTCACTCGTGGTTTGTCTGGTTTGGTGATGTCACTCGTGGTTTGTCTGGTTTGGTGCTGTGTCACTCGTGGTTTGTCTGGTTTGGTGCTGTGTCACTCGCGGTTTGTCTGGTTTGGTGATGTGTCACTCGTGGTTTGTCTGGTTTGGTGATGTCACTCGTGGTTTGTCTGGTTTGGTGCTGTGTCACTCGTGGTTTGTCTGGTTTGGTGATGTCACTCGTGGTTTGTCTGCTTTGGTGCTGTGTCACTCGTGGTTTGTCTGGTTTGGTGATGTGTCACTCGTGGTTTGTCTGGTTTGGTGATGTGTCACTCGTGGTTTGTCTGGTTTGGTGCTGTGTCACTCGTGGTTTGTCTGGTTTGGTGATGTCACTCGTGGTTTGTCTGGTTTGGTGCTGTGTCACTCGTGGTTTGTCTGGTTTGGTGAAGTGTCACTCGTGGTTTGTCTGGTTTGGTGCTGTGTCACTCGTGGTTTGTCTGGTTTGGTGATGTGTCACTCGTGGTTTGTCTGGTTTGGTGATGTGTCACTCGTGGTTTGTCTGGTTTGGTGATGTGTCACTCGTGGTTTGTCTGGTTTGGTGCTGTGTCACTCGTGGTTTGTCTGGTTTGGTGCTGTGTCACTCGTGGTTTATCTGGTTTGGTGATGTGTCCCTCGTGGTTTGTCTGGTTTGGTGCTGTGTCACTCGTGGTTTATCTGGTTTGGTGATGTGTCACTCGTGGTTTGTCTGGTTTGGTGCTGTGTCACTCGTGGTTTGTCTGGTTTGGTGCTGTGTCACTCGTGGTTTATCTGGTTTGGTGCTGTGTCACTCGTAGTTTGTCTGGTTTGGTGCTGTGTCACTCGTGGTTTGTCTGGTTTGGTGCTGTGTCACTCGTAGTTTGTCTGGTTTGGTGCTGTGTCACTCGTGGTTTGTCTGGTTTGGTGATGTGTCACTCGTGGTTTGTCTGGTTTGGTGCTGTGTCACTCGTGGTTTGTCTGGTTTGGTGCTGTGTCACTCGCGGTTTGTCTGGTTTGGTGATGTGTCACTCGTGGTTTGTCTGGTTTGGTGATGTCACTCGTGGTTTGTCTGGTTTGGTGCTGTGTCACTCGTGGTTTGTCTGGTTTGGTGATGTCACTCGTGGTTTGTCTGGTTTGGTGATGTCACTCGTGGTTTGTCTGCTTTGGTGCTGTGTCACTCGTGGTTTGTCTGGTTTGGTGATGTGTCACTCGTGGTTTGTCTGGTTTGGTGATGTGTCACTCGTGGTTTGTCTGGTTTGGTGCTGTGTCACTCGTGGTTTGTCTGGTTTGGTGATGTCACTCGTGGTTTGTCTGGTTTGGTGCTGTGTCACTCGTGGTTTGTCTGGTTTGGTGAAGTGTCACTCGTGGTTTGTCTGGTTTGGTGCTGTGTCACTCGTGGTTTGTCTGGTTTGGTGATGTGTCACTCGTGGTTTGTCTGGTTTGGTGATGTGTCACTCGTGGTTTGTCTGGTTTGGTGATGTGTCACTCGTGGTTTGTCTGGTTTGGTGCTGTGTCACTCGTGGTTTGTCTGGTTTGGTGCTGTGTCACTCGTGGTTTATCTGGTTTGGTGATGTGTCCCTCGTGGTTTGTCTGGTTTGGTGCTGTGTCACTCGTGGTTTATCTGGTTTGGTGATGTGTCACTCGTGGTTTGTCTGGTTTGGTGCTGTGTCACTCGTGGTTTGTCTGGTTTGGTGCTGTGTCACTCGTGGTTTGTCTGGTTTGGAATCATCGCACCCCGTGTGCAAATCTGCCACGGGATTGCTTGCCTCACTCCATATTTCTGTTCAAGTCACGCGCTGGTGGTCCACCATACGTTTTCATGCTGTGCTCATTTATTAATTTCGTGGAAATTACCTCCTAAAGCGAGTGTGAATCGAAATTTTTCGCCCGTAATTTTTTGATGCCACTTCTGGTTTCATGACGCACTATTTTTTCATTGGAAAAAATTTTGATGTCAAACCCCCGTCACACGTTTTGGTTAGTTTTTAATTGTAGACCCTGAGTTGTAACTTTAAAATGACTTGTTTTCTGAGTGCACTGATTCCATTTAACAACGATCATAAATTTTTTGGCTTTATAAAAGAATATTAAAACAACTTTACCATGGCGTTATAAATGCGTGATTGGTTTTGCATTAGCGTAGTTGTAATATTGTTTGTTAATGTCCGAAATATTTCAGTTGTAATTTTTCTGTTAATTAAATATTTAGGATGTAAATTAATGATACTATGTATTGTAGAATTTATCGTAGTTAAAAAAAATATTTGAAGAAGAAGCCTTATATTTGTAAATATTTCGGTTTTCTGGTCGAATTTTTGTGTTATTGATATCCACTAGGTTTTGGTGTTAATGGCAAAGCTGTGAGTTGAAATGCTGCTATTTTGAATCCTTAGAGTTGCAACAGAATTGACCTGGTTACAAAAGCATTTTGCTGAGATAATTTATTTTTAATATCTTTGCGATTGGAACAGGATTGACCTGGTCACAAAGGATTTTGTTGTGGCAACTTATTCTCAGTTCAAAGTTTTCTTGCTAGGGCAATTTCAAAACTTTTCTTTATTCAATCTGATGCAATTTAAAATGTTGGCGTAGCTCGGGTTCCCGAAGGTTTTAGTAGAACACAAAGTGCACAACATTTCTTGTCAGATGTGTTTCTTCCTGAATTCTGATCTTGCCGTCTTTAGCGCGGCATAGCTGTATAGTACGAGCGATCAGACAGAGAATTAAATGGAACCCACCGAGCATTTATCTGTATGTGTCATGCTTTTTACATCAAAAGTCCTTTTATTGAGAATTCAATTATTTTCTTTCTTGAGTAATGAATTTGAGCAATTATTCAAGCGGTATTTTGACGATTTAAGTTTTAGTCTGATATCCATTACTAGAATGGCTTGTTGAATTCACCTGGTTAGCCGGCGGTAACACTTCCAAATTTACTGAAAGTTCATGACTCAACGAAGAGACTACTCTCAACATTCCGGTCTGATAATGCAGTATTGATAAGAGTCGGAATTCATCCGTATGCCTATGAGAGTAAGCTTAAGATCTTGTAGATTGAGAGTACATTGAAAGGAGAGCTTATACGAGGAAGGACGTGGGCTGTAATCAACATATGCTTCTCAACTATTGTAAGACGTAGGTTTCTTAACTATCGTAAGACTTCTTATGTATCGTTATACTCGAGCGTTTTAACTAACCGTGTCGGCTGTGCTGCGTTATGCACCATCTTCAGCAACAACTCATCGAAGGAGACCGAGCAAGTGCAGCGGAAAACAGGACTCGACCAGAACCTCATTGGCGTCATCGTGGCACAAGTCGTCAAGAACATAAGGTGAGAACTGAACTCGTCGATTAAGACTTATTCGTATTAGTAGGTAAATTTCTCTGTTGTGTGCTTCATTAAGTGAAGCACATTTTTAGTTTAATGTTTCCTTGCTATGGGAATTCTAGAACCTAGTGTACTACTAGGTAAACTTCTCTGTTGTGTGCCGGTACAAATCAACTGTACCGGCAGTACTATCTATTTAACTATCTTTAACTATCTCATTGCCATTTTTTAGAAACAAGTCTAGCGTACGAGGTAAAATATCATCGTGCTTAGACATTTTTTACACTTCCTAGAAACAATAGAAATGTGTTCGAGCACTAAAGTTGTTTTTTCAATTCTAAACTGGTGTGTGATAGCGAGAAGTTTATCACCTGGCAAACCGATTTCGAATTCCCTCCATGCTGAATTTTGCAGTAACTCGGTTCTCCTGTCTTAGATTGTGAGCTGAAGTTTACCAATAATTTATTTATTTATAGTCGATTGGGAATATTCTATTCATCGTATACAAGGAAGCTTGAACTTTTTCATTTTGACTTGATAGTTTCATCCTTGCATTTTTTATATTTTACAGATATTGCATTGAAATTACCATTATCCGGCAAAGTTATGTACTTCATGTGTCTGTGTCTTTCTGAACACCTACAGTGCCGCTCAAATCAAAATTTATTCATAGCTATTTAACCCGTTGACTGCGACGTGAGCCACCGGTGGTCACACGTAGTTTTCATAATGCAGCTGCCCGACCGGTAGTCAGAAACTCTACTTCCATAAATACTTGATCAAAGCTAAATGAAGGCAAGGTACAGTTGATGCTATTGTCAACATTGCTTACTACATCTGGTTTGGGAACACACCTTGCGTATGAATTTAGCGTTCCCTAAATCCATACTAAATAATTCCTCCATCCTTACTCTCTTTGGAGCACCTTTGTTGTAGTCAGGAAGGCTGAAACTAACTTATACTACAATCCAGAAACCTTTTAACATGTTACTACAATCCAGAAATCTGTTAACGTGTTACTACAATCCAGAAATCTGTTGAAGTGTTACTACAAACCAGAAATCTTTTAACGTGTTACTACAATTCAGAAATCTGTTAACGTGTTACTACAATCCAGAAATCTTTTAACGTGTGCAGCGGGAAGCCTCAGGCAGAAGGAGGAGCAGTCAACAGTGACATGATCGCTGCCGTGACTTCGGCGGTGATCCGAGAGCTCGTCAGGTGAGCGTGCTGAGCTGGGTGTGAGGTAGTGATAGTTTCCTGTAAGAGGGGGTGATCTCATCGCGCTCTTGGCATGCCTTTATCACTTCCTGTTTCTTGAGGAGTCTTCTGTGCGTGAATAGTGTGGTGAAAATATACGGGCGTTGAAAAAATACGAGTGTTGATAAAATATGAGTGTTGATAAAATATGAGTGTTGATAAAATATGAGTGTTGGTAAAATATGTGTGTTGATAAAATATGTGTGTTGATAAAATATGTGTGTTGATAAAATATGAGTGTTGATAAAATATGAGTGTTGATAAAATATGAGTGTTGACAAAATATGAGTGTTGAGAAAATATGAGTGTTGAGAAAATATGAGTGTTGAGAAAATATGAGTGTTGAGAAAATATGAGTGTTGAGAAAATATGAGTGTTGAGAAAATATGAGTGTTGAGAAAATATGAGTGTTGAGAAAATATGAGTGTTGAGAAAATATGAGTGTTGAGAAAATATGAGTGTTGAGAAAATATGAGTGTTGCGAAAATATGAGTGTTGCGAAAATATGAGTGTTGCGAAAATATGAGTGTTGCGAAAATATGAGTGTTGCGAAAATACGAGTGTTTAGAAAATATGAGTGTTGAGAAAATATGAGTGTTGAGAAAATATGAGTGTTTAGAAAATATGAGTGTTTAGAAAATATGAGTGTTTAGAAAATATGAGTGTTGAGAAAATATGAGTGTTGCGAAAATATGAGTGTTGCGAAAATATGAGTGTTTAGAAAATATGAGTGTTGAGAAAATATGAGTGTTGAGAAAATATGAGTGTTGCGAAAATATGAGCGTTGCGAAAATATGAGTGTTGCGAAAATATGAGTGTTGCGAAAATATGAGTGTTGCGAAAATATGAGTGTTTAGAAAATATGAGTGTTGAGAAAATATGAGTGTTGAGAAAATATGAGTGTTTAGAAAATATGAGTGTTTAGAAAATATGAGTGTTTAGAAAATATGAGTGTTGAGAAAATATGAGTGTTGCGAAAATATGAGTGTTTAGAAAATATGAGTGTTGAGAAAATATGAGTGTTGAGAAAATATGAGTGTTGCGAAAATATGAGTGTTGCGAAAATATGAGTGTTGCGAAAATATGAGTGTTGCGAAAATATGAGTGTTGCGAAAATATAGGCGTCAAAAAATACGGGCGATGAGAAATTTTCGATCATGCATGCTTGTATTCGTGCTCGGCAGAAATAGGCTTGTTGTCACAGTCTACTGAAAGCTAACGTACATAAATAAGGGAACGTGGATGTTCGGTTGGAACCATCATACCAGAAATAACTTCTTGGATGAGAACGAAACATAAACTTTTTTTGTAGTGAATGTAGTGTCAAATTGGGGACTTTGTTTGTATACTGAGTCAGGGTAGTTTGGTGATATAATTTTACGTGGATGATATCAATTTTCTGTTGATTCTTTCGATATAATTAATGCAAATAATTCCTTTCTCAATATCATCTTTTAAAACAAACAAATTTTAATAAACCCTCCCTGAAAATTGACTCTCATGTTCAAAGTTGTCCGGATGGAAACTTGGTATCAATTTTTGTGACGCAGTTGTTTCACTTGTCTGTCAACTTATGGCTGCTCAACGCTTCAGTTAGCACGAATACTCATATAATGCGGTTAAAAACTCGTCTTGCTCTGTTGGGTTTTCCTCTTTTAGACTATGCCGAATATTTTGATGTTTATTTTTTACTGCCAGTGATTATCTTCTTATATTGTAGTTCCTGTACTAGGCAAAGGGAAGGGGGATTCCGAAGTATTTTCAATGGTAATAAGAACAATGCTACGAATGAAACATCTTTCTTCGTACAAGTATTTTCTTTCGCTGTTTTCTACTTCATTTTTAAGAAATGCACCCCTAAGGGGGATAAAATTATTGTTTCTTTGGGAATTAGCGCTCCCAGGGGGATAATGTAAGGGCCCGAGCTGAGAGTTAGGTAGGCCTTCTTTTTGTTGAAATAAAATAGTTTTTGCTATGTTAAGGGCCACCTTTTTCGATTCACTGCTGTCCTGTTTTTCAGCACCTACTACTTTCTTCTTCAACTTTTATCTTGTTTCATGAACTTCTTTCCCAACTTACTGTTTCTATGCCCCTTCTGCATAGATTCCGCACTCCCTAATATCCATATTAAATGGTGCCTTCCTCCTTTCTCTCTTCGATACGCTCTTTTTTGTAGCGTTTAGGGAGGCTTAAACTAACCTATAATCTTTAACCTATTTTAACACATGCACCAGGGATACTTTAAAGTAGTGGTTAGAGCTCTCGCCTTGAATACGGTGCAGGTCGTGAGGTCGAGTCCTAAGTAAGCCGGAGGATTTTCTCGCATGAATAAAGTGAGCCTCAATACCCCACTTGCGCTACAATACACATCTTGACACAGGTGTTTAAATGGGTTTTCGTTTTACAAGAAGTGATCGTTGTTGCTCACTGGTATACTTGCACGGTGTTTGAAAAATGGTATTCGAAACACAAGCAAGTGGCACTCGTAAAAGCATTCGAGATAATGAGATCTATCGAAATCTATCTAAAATATTAAAATAGTATCATGTGGTGCGAGGCTTTGTTGGTGTGGGCGCTCGGTACAACCGAAAAATTCTGATTTTCATGATAATATTTATGTAAGTGAATTCAAATCTACTTAATTATTCATTATTCCCTTAATCAACCTCAACTGATTAAATTTTTCTTAGCATGCAGAAATAATGAAATAAATCTGGCTGAAAGTCAGGGTAGTGCACTTCACATGAATTTTGACGTAGGATTTAACGTAGGATTCAGGTTCTGTGGCGTCTCTTTCCGCTGGTGGAAATCCTAAACCGAATATTTGACGTCGCGGATGTCCTAAACAAAAGATTTAGCCAATCCGAATACTACCAATCCTTGAGTTGAATATCATTATCAACATATACGGAGGATACTTAGTCCGTGATGGAACTAAAATCGTGCCAAGTGTTGGCTGAAAAACTGAAGTTTATTCACAAAAGTATGAATAGATTTTCTCATAAGATGGCATTGTGAAATTTGAGGGTCGACTGAGACGTTTTCCTATTTTTGCAGAAATTTCAACGCTAGCGTGATGTAAAAGCTAATCAAAACACGAATGATGGAATAACTGAAGCTTATATATAGTCATCTGTATTATTTGAGATTCTCATAAGATGCATGGCGTCGTAAAACTCAAAGACTGATTGTATTGTTTCCCTATGCAGAAATTCCTTTGGTTGCGCTATGTTAATGCTAATTTAAATTTAAACAGCGCATTACAGTATGTTATTTCGCTGAAAAGCAGGTTTATATTCGAAAGTAGATGCTCTCATATAATGACATGGTAAAACTTGAGATTCGGCTGTAGCGTCTCGCAATGCAGAAATTCCTTTGATAGTGCCGTGCAAATCCTAATCAAAATTTAAACCGTGGATTATACAATATTACCTGAAGCTTATAGTCATCGGTATAAGTTGAGATTAGATTCTCACATAATGACATCGTAAGACTGAAGAATCAGCTGAACTATTTCCCTATGCTGTAATTCCTTTGATAGCGCCGTGCCAATGCTAATCAAAACTACCTCTGCGTGTCACAGCCAGGACAACGGGACCATCATGCCAACAAACGATGGTCAACAGAACTCGGCCATCGTCAGCGGCATCGCGACACAAGTGGTCTCCAATATCATGAGGTCTGCCCTGCTGTTGTCACTAAGCGTCTTCACTTGGCGCTCGACGTTTGCTTTGAACGAGCGTTTGGTTGTTCGTGGAAAGCGTGAATAATCGATGAATTTTGTGGCTTTCCCGACTATGGATTTATTTTTTGTAGCGTACTAATTAAATTGTTGGCTGACGTCATTGAAAGCGTGATTTGTTGCCAGTTTTCGTGTTTTTCTCGACTGTGAGTTCATTTATTTAGGGTACGAATCTAATTGTTATTGACATTCCCAGAGGAAGCGGAAAGTGTTGGTAAGTTTTGTGACTTTCTCGACTGTGGATTTATTTCACAGCTCTACCATGCGCTCAACGTTTGCTTTGAAAGAGCGTTTGGTTGTTCATGAATAGCGTGATTTGTCTAGTTTTTATTTGTCACTGCAGTTTATGGAAATTTCTCTAGAGTTCATTGATATTTTGTGACTTTGCGACAATATATAATTTTATTGTTTAGTGGCGTTTTTTGATAATTACATGATTTTTTGAGGCTCTCGCGGTAGTTGGATATTTTATTTGTTGTGTAAGAAGCAGATCCCGAATTAAGCCTTCATGTGATTTGTATGTTTGTCAATTTAAAATAACAAATTAGATAAGAGAATCTTCTCAGTGTCTCTGAACTGAAAACCGTCTTAGTGTGCGTTTGATTTGTGTTATCCATTACCTTTTACTAGTTGCAGGTAAAGTTCACTTTATTTCAAATTGCTTTATTTAAACCCTATGATTCATTTCTTATGATTGTTTTGCTTAACTTTTATAACCGTGGAACGTTATTTCGCTTGTGTTGATACCTTGCACCACGCAATATTGTATTCAAATTAAAAAATCTGCGTCTCTATCATTTGTAACCTAAATTTCAAGTTTATCGTGTGTTTCATTCACTGTATGTTTATTATCTTTGTATGCTATATCAATGCTAATGCTTTATGCTATACCACGATTGCATATACCCCTAAGACTCGTAAAAGCTGAGCAAATTAGCGTGTCTCTGTAAGCACCCAATGACAATAACTCAACCGTTGTCAAGTATGTAATTCATTTCTGTGATCTTAGGAGCAGTTTTTATTATTTTCCTTTCATTGATAACTTTTCAATGCTACTACTTTTGTTTTTTGAACTTATATCGTCTTTTAGTTGCACGATTACCGTCCCGACCTATTTCTCTTTGAACTCATTTGCAACTCCGCGTTGATGTTACATTGATTCGAAAAACGTAATTTTTCTCTTTCGTATCTCTTAATATTCATTCCATAATAGAACGCATCTGTGAAGAGGGGATGTTCTAATACACCGCATCAATAAAGAGTGAATGTTTCAATAAAATGCATCAATAAAGAGTGAATGTGTCGATTCATCGCATCAATACAGAGTGAATGTGCCAATTCATCGCATCAATAAAGAAATGATGTTCAAATAGAGCGCAACAGTTGAGACTGAATGTGATAAAGGAACGCTTCAATAGAGAGAGAATAAACCAAAAAACATATCAACGAGTGAATGAGCCGAAAGAACGTAGCAATCAAGAGTGAAGGTATTAATAGTACGTAGTGCATCACTAAAGACAATTAGGGAAGTTTCACACAAGTGTAGCTGTTTGAGTAGGGTTGACGTCATGGGAGGGAGTGTGGCGTGGTGACGTCACCTCATGTCATGGTAGAGACGTCGTCAGTGGTGACGCTCTTTGGGATTTGATCTTATGACATCACTACGCTGGTGTGTGACATCACAATACCAGTTTCTGACGTCACTACGCTGGGCTTCAAGTTGTTTGAAATTCGTTAACCAATCTAAGTCCTTGTACTTAAACTAAGGGAAAATTTTGACCGATGTACTGTAGAGGATACGTAAAGCTTTGGTGTTATTATTGATGTTATATTGTTTTTAAAAACATGACGAAGTAATTGGGAAAGACATGTCTGTAATTAACGTCCTAACGCAAAGGTTTTGCATTGCTTCTTCATCCTTCTGCTTAGTGACCACCGCGTGCATGGGAATGTAAGATTAAATTATATCTGTTTGTATATCCAAAGTGTATACCGAGGATAGCGAAAACAATTGGTTGGATAGAGAAAAAACAGAGTGAAAAGCCTTCATTTCACTGGGGAAACGTCAACTTAAAACCTCAGGCACAGAAATACTTACCCTGTCGCTCTCGGGAGGGATATGTGACGTTTCTAGCTGGAGGTAAGGTAGGCCTTTCTTCTATCGAAATCCAATAGTTTTTGTTTTGTTACTGACCACATTTTTTTTCGTTTTACCGCTGTCCTTCTTTTATTTCGATTACTCTCTTGTTCAACTTCCATTTTTCTTCATAACGTTTTTTATCTAGTTTTTGTGGGTAGGGTGTGGGAGTCACCTCGTTGTTAGATAAGATAAAGGCACTATTTAGTATGAAATCAGGCGAACGGGGAGTTCGCCTGATTTCATACTAAATAGTGCCTTTATCTTTCTCTCTTTCGAACACATTTGTTATTATTAGGTTGGCTTTAACTAACATACCTAGTCTAATCTAATTTAATTCGATCTAATCCTTCTTATTGAATTAATTGAAATTTAAGCACAAACATACGGTATAAATTCACCACTTATATAACCGTGATGCTAATCGGCGATAATAAAATTAGAATGATATTGACGAACAGAGGACGCTGTGAAGGTTTTTAAACGCGCTACTGGAACGCCGTTGTTGTGTCTCCGGTAGCGTAACCTGTACTTGACAGTGATGATGTGTATCATAAATACCGCAGCTCTGACAGTGACGATCCTCAGCTGAAGGCAGTGCAGCACGGCGACGTCAGCTCACCCTTCGTGAATGATCTCATCAGCAACGTGGTTGGCGGCGTCGTCAGGTGAACCCACCGCCACTCACTCGTAGTCGTGAATTTCTGAGCGAAGATTTTTGAAACACGTCGCAATTTAGTTGGCGGTGTTAGGTGAACCAATCGTCACTCTCTCACGTAGTCGTGAATTTCTGAACGAAAACTTTTAGGTTTTTTGATGCCAATATGAGCAATTCAGTTGGCGCCGTCGTCAGGTGAACCCACTGTCAATTCGCTCAATCTCACGTAGTCATGAATTTCACGAACTAAGATTTTTTGATTTTTGTAGCCAGTAGCGATTTAGTTGGCGGCGTCGTCAGGTGAACCCACCGCCACCCTCTCGTAGTCGTGAATGTTTGACCGAGACTTGTTATACTTCCTTTTTGAAGCCTGTGTTTGGTACAACGGATTTGTTACTCCTCGGACTTGGCTTACTATGTCACGCGTTGTTTGGAGGAACGTTTCACATGGAGATGTGTAAACATTTCGGAGCCGATGCGAGAGATATTCGTACACGGAAATTGAATTCAAATGGTGAGGAGGAATACATTTGTGAAGATTAAAGTTATTGAGTCGGAAGCTTGTGCGTCCAGTGGAATTTTTTCATTGAAAAATGCTTTATTATCGCTACAAATGGATGGAATTCTCAATGATCTTCATTCCCTTGTTTTTTGTCGTTTTCTTTGTACATTGAACCACAGGAAGCCCGAATTAGTCATTAATCTTTAAGAAAATTTAAACCTTCAAAGATGAAGGAAACAGTCACTCTCATAAAGATTTATTTTATTTCAAAACGGTGGGCGCGAGTCACCGTTTGATTGTACTCTTTTAGATGGTTCATTAGAGTATCTGGTTAAATGTTACTGAAAGAATACACCGCTTACAAGATTTTGCGCATTCTCTGTCTTGTTTAATACGGTAGTGAGGAAACATGAAATCTCTAGTATCTGATCTAGATAAACTATTTATACTAAACTGGAGTTCATAGAGGACATTTGATCTAATTCTGAAATTTACAACACCTTGCATGAAACTGATATTTATAACATTTCGTATAATATTGAAATTCCTAACGTCTTGTATAAAACTGAAATTTATAATATCGCGCATAATATTGAATTCATGACACCTAACATATTACTGAAATAGGTAATTGAACATAAAACCATGAAGTTTTTTTCACACTAAAACTAACCTCGGCTTTTCTTTTTCACGCTGCAACCGGACTAACTCTGGGACACTGGTGATATTTTTATGTGTCATGATTCGTGCAATTTTCTTATTGTTTTAAAATCTTGCAATCAGCCTTTTTAAACCTTTCCAAATTCATTCTCTAATTCGTTGTGTTTTGTATTGGATGAATTTCTACTTCTTCTTTCCTGGATAAAATTACGTACATATTTGCAAGTATTTTTTTTTTTTTCGTGTTGGGCTTTCGAACTTTCTTGATTCTATTTTACTCCAGCAGGTGAGATGCTGCTGGTTTTAAGTCCTTATTTCAATGATGGCACAACCTACGGTGAGTATTTAGTCATTGGAAACTCAGATTTGAAGTTGGCAGTAGAGCACTGGAATGCATGACGACGATGAAACTCATTTTCTTTTTTTGGGAAAAGGTTTTTCCACGTGTCAGAGTTTGCTCTCTTACTCGTGTATTTTTAAATTACGATGAGGTATTCAACGTGTAATGATATAAAAAATGATAGACATTTTCAGTTTTGAAAAAATTATGTTCAGAAATATACAAGGTTTATCACCCTCAGGGGGATACAACTATTGTATCTTGGTGAATCAGCATTCTCAAGGGGATATGCTAGGTCCTGAGCTGAGAATTAGGCAGGCCTTCTTTTCGTAGAAACCCCTCAGGGGGATACAGATATTGTATCTATGGGAGTTAGCGCTAGCGCTCCCAGGGGAAAAATGTGAGGGCCCGAGCTGAGAGTTAGGTAGGCCTTCTTTTTGTTGAAATAAAATGTTTTTTGTTATGTTAAGGACCACCTTTTTTCGGTTCACTACTGTCCTGTTTTTCAGCACCTCTGACTTTCTTCTTCAAATTTTATCTTGTTTCGTGAACTTCTTTCTCAACTTTACTGCATAGATTCCTCATTTTCTTATCTCCATACTAAATGGTGCCTTCCTCCTTCCTTTCTTCGATACGCTCTTTTTTGTAGCGGTTAGGGAGGCTCAAACTAACTTATAATCTAATCTAATCTTTTCGTAGAAACAGAATAGGCTTTATATTTTGTTATGAACCATCTGTCCTGCTTTTCAGTACCTACTACTTTTTTCAGCTTCCATCTTGTTTCCTGAACTTCTTCCTCAATTTATTATTTCTATACACTTGGTGCAAAGATTTTGGGTTTTCTCAAGTCCGTACTAAATGGTGATTTTCTCTTTTTTCTGTTTGAAACACCTTTGTTGCGGTTGGTGAGTCTTAAACTAACTTTTAATTCAGTCTAATATTTATTTCTTTATCATAAATAGTCTCGTCTGAAACGAAACGATTTAAGCGTTACCTTTTAGGGAAAAGCTTGAAATGATGTCACTAGTCAGCCATGTTCCAATTCTTCTATAGAAGGTAAGGGTTCTACGTGCTTGCTTGGTCGTAGCGGTATGAAAGTCGAATGAAAGTGTGTTTGTTGTTAGGTTTCGTTGCATGCCTTTTCCCTAATTATTCAGTGTGCTCGATGCGTAGTTATTTAACACTTTGACTGCGACAACTAAATATTGAGTTCAACACCAAGCTCAAATTTTAAGTCTATTGTGGTACACTATTTTCAAAATGCCAAACATGAACTGGATCTTGTCTTCATTTAGCTTTGATTAAGTTTTTATGAAAATTGAGTTTGCGACTACTGGTCGGTCAGCAGCAATATGAAAATTACCTCCGTGTACCACCGGTGGCGCACGTCGCAGTCAAAGTGTTAAGTTTTGCCGTTTTTCAAGCACTGTCTAGTTCTTTCGCTGTAGTACAAAGTAACGATTTCATTTGCGCAAGAGCGTTGATGTGATAGAACTGATAATTAGATTGCACTAAAAGAAAACAAAGCTATGAACTCTTCATTGTTATCCCATCTTCGGTGATAGAATTTCCTTTATATAAAGTTGCGCTCGATATTAGTAGATTTTATATTGTAAATTAGTTCGTATGTCGCTGTCCTTTTTCTGTGACCACTTCTGCTGTTCAGGAACTCTGGACCCTGCTAGACCTGAAGCCCTGAACCTAACTGTTACACGTTAAACCACGCAAAATCAATTCAAACTTATGGTAGTAGATATTTGCAATGGCTAACCGTTAGGTTTAACCACGATTGATTGGTTGTTTTTAGTTTAACATGTTTCCTGCGATGGGTTAAACTGAAGTTTCATATTCAATTCAAATTCGCAGTCATGTGTAGTAAGCAACTTTGTAAATAGTGAACATTAGGTGGATTTTGTCTCCATTTAGCTCTCATTAAGTATTTATGAAAATTGAGTTTGGGACTGCACAGGTTAGTCAGCATCATTGTCAAAATTCCCTTAGTGACTACCGGTGCTTCCCTTCGCTGGAAATGAATTAAAGTTGTTTTTTTTCACGTACCAGGCAAAGTACCGAAAATTTGGTACAGGGGCAGATTCAGAAATTACTGAACAATCGATACGGCGGTAAAATTAAAAACTCGGCCACGTTTTTTTCTCCCTCTGTAGTGCACGCAGCGCTCCAGCTGCACCGTAGAATTTCCCTTTGAGCTTCTCCATAATATTTTTTTGGCTTGAAGTATTTTGCTGGACCCTCACTGAGGTTCGGGTGATTTATTTCCAAGTATAACAATGGATCCTGTGTGTTACTTATCTTCACATGCGTTTCTTTGAACTCACCGTCGACATTGTACGACGTTGCTGACTTTTTTGTGTTTTCTGATTTTTGCATACGTTTCTATGACTATGTCAAACATGATTTCAATCTTTTCAATGTTTTTCATTTTAAACAGATTCCGATGCTTTGATTTTTGTTATTTATTCCCTATCTTCTTTTTTTGCTTGAACACTGTTCTTTCTTTCAGAGCGGGGCTTTCCATATGAGTGCGAATATATTTATTAATGTTTAGCTTTTTTTTTAAATTTCATACACAATTGAATATTTTTTGTTTCAGTTTCGAAGTTCATTCCAAGGGCTGTACGTTATCATTGGTAATTATTTGTGTACTTTTTTGCGCACACAGGAGATGCAGCAGAGACCAGAAGTCACTCTGATTTTCTGTGTGTTGATTTCCGTATTTATGCTTGTTAAGCTGTTATGTATACATGTGCTATGTGTAAATTGATATTTCTTCTTTATATTGTATTCTTTTTATTCCCTGCAACGCTGAATAAGTGTTTTTGTTTGACCCTCAATTTAAATTCCAGCAGTTTTAGTTACTTTTTCTGTGTTCTTTCTCATTGTATTGCTCGCACGAACCTATGTCAGTTTATTTTTTCTTCCGAATCGCTCAACTTTTTCTCCTCTCCAGCATCATAATTTTGAAACATTTAGCACTGGGAAGCTTGTATTTAGCTTTTCGATGTCATATTCAAGAATTCACGCTTGTTGCTCTAGATGATTAACACTCTACAGGATAGTGTTCACATTGCTCCCTCCACAAATGCAAATGTTCGACCACAATATTTATTTCACTGTGGCTATATTTTTTTCACTAAGTGCAATATTTTCTGCATAATTGTAGTGAGCGAACGGTATCTGCTGCGTTATGACAGTGAGCGAACGATATCTACTGCATTATGACAGTGAGAGTACGATTCCTACTGCATTACGGCAGTGAGAGTGCAGTATCTATGATACCATGACCGACATTACGATACCAACGACACCAAGACATGAAGCGTACGATATCTACCACTGTTCCATACGGTATTTAGAGCTACACCTTAGTGAGTGTTAACACACCTACCGCGTTGATTCGGACAAGATGTGAACCACGCTGCCTATTTCTTTTCCTTCGTTATTTGTGCACTAGAGCGGTCGAAACCACACCATCATTGCATGTCGTAGTGCACGCTTCGTTGTTCCTTAGAGGGGGTCACGGCGGTGCTAGCGGCAGCGGCGGCAGCGGAGGTGGATTTCAGAACCAAATGATCGCCGGGATGGCGTCTCAGTACATCGGCCAGATGCTCAGGTATAGCAGCAAGGTGCTTCCAACGGTCAGTGAATCTAGCCGAACACCAGAAGATCAACTGGCATTTTGTAATCGACAAAATGGTAATGTTTTGAAGGATGCAGTGAATCAAGTCGAAAAGCAACTGGAATGCTGTAATCGAGGACACGGTAATGTTTTTTCTCAATTTCTGACATTCATTTAGAGAAGTAGAATCGCTTTTGTCGTTTCTATGGGTCAGTGAGGCCTTAATGAGTGGTAGATCGATATTACTGTTGCTTCAACAGTGAAGATATTTCCAGGCGAGCCTTGACATTTTGCTGGAGTTTAAAAAGCGGCTAATTAGCCGCGAGGAGAATGATCATGTCGAATAGAATAGAGTACCTTAACATTTACTAGCGTGGTCAACTCTCGGGTTTTTACCCAAGTATAGGACAACAATCCCCCGCAGTAAAGGAAAATGAGCTAGAGTCATCAATACACATGTAACCCCAAGAAAAGACTTTGTTAGGAACTCTTTGATAAACTTCTAACACTGTTGTCTGCGTAGAAGTAAGTCATTATGGATAATTTTTTCGAGAGAGCTGTGAAGTCGAGGTCTACTAATAGGGTCCAAGGGGCAATTACGTAGATATTTGTAAGTTTATAGTAATTTTTTCCATGTACCGCAGTTGGGGATCTACGAGCATTATGCTCTTAATGGCAGCTCTTTACTTCTTGCAACTGATAGCCTTACCGGAATAAATGTACAATTATTAGTTAAATTCCTAGCATTTAGTATTAACTAAGGTTCATAAACGCGTCTATAGCAAATATCCTGTTAGATACTTTCCTTGCAACCTAACTTTAAGAAAATTTAATATCTGGTGAGGTACTTAAATTTTATACGTCTTAATTTTATAATTTTAGTCGAATCAAGCATCTGGTTATATAGTTTTCGTCCATCCTACCTTCAATCGTATTAACTATTCTGTTAGATGCTTTCTTTACATCTTATCTTTAGTTGAATTGAATATCATGTTACCTTCTCTTTTCACTCTCAAACGTAGGTAAAACTAAACATCCTCTTAGATACCCTCTTTCCTCCTCAACTTGAGTAGAACTAGGCACCCTGTCAATTTTCTTTGAATCCTAGCTTTAGTCGAATTTAATATCCTGTTATATATTTTTCCTGCCAAACTTAAGTAAAACTAGGCATCCTCTTAGCTACTCTCATACCCCCCTAACTTGAGCCGAACTAGACACCCGGTTAGATACTGGTCTCCCTCTTGCCTGAGTATAACAGTGCCGGTAGGATGAGGCTGAGTGCTGATGGCTTTTGACTTTGCAGTGGAGGAGGACAGAGCGGCGGCGGCAGGCAGAGCGCGTCCGGAGGTCAGGATGTACTAGGTGGCATCGCCAGCAACCTCATCGGCAACCTGATGGGGTGGGTTGCCTCATTATAGAGGCTAAAAGGCTAAAGGGAGGGAGGCTAAAACTTTCTTATAATCAATCAAGCAATTGAGGAATAGGAGTTTGTATTTTGAGTAATGTTACACGTACTATCGTGGTTCACGGGCTTGAGTTGTGTATTTTTACATACGCTACTTTTCAAAACACTTCACTGGATCATTTCACTCACGTTGACGATGTCCCTATCGGTGGCTGCCCGCTATGTTTTTTTTCAGATAAATTGTCATTTAACGTTCGCCATGTTTAGCTCAAAGTAAAATTCGATTCATTGATCTCTTTCACAGTACTGAGCTTAAAAGATTTTCTTAAGCCTGAATGTTGATTGGCTTCAGAGTCGATACTTGAAAAATTTCCCACGATTTGATATTCTATAGAATTTTTATACTTTTTTAGTATTTCTTTTATAGTGTAAGGGTATAATGAACACACACATACTTCCTTCACGTTTAATTGGATGTTTTTGCTCGTCAAACTACCTAAATAACCATATACAAGTATTCTGTTAGCTCGCGGTATGCGTTCGGAGCTTTTATCTTCCGTGTCCACTTTCCATCTCTCAGTGCTCATACCCTCTTCGGTATCTCTTCTTTGACTTTCTTCGTCCCTCCTTATTTGCTGTTTTAATGTGCAGATCAGTTTGTGAGTGAACACACCATGTGCATTGATTCCTCGTTTTCTATAGTCCACAAGTATTGATCCTTCCTCTAACTCAGATAGGATTGCAATTTTTTCTGGCAACGGAGTTTTAAACTGAATAATAATAATAATAATAATATCTGTTTCATACAGCTATGTATCTTTTATATGTTAAAAAAAGCTGCTTCACATTTACTCCCCACAGTTAAATAGTATCAATAACTACTTTATATTTACTCCACAAAGCTAACTATCATTGAAACAACTACTTCATTTTCGCTCCACACACATAAATGATATTAATTTTACATTTGCTCCACACAGCTAACTAATGTTAACTTTACCTTCGCTCCACACAGCTAACTAATATAAAATAACTACTTTACATTCGCTCCACACGGCTAAATAATGTAAATAAATATTTACATTCGCTCCACACAGCTCACTAATATAAAATAACTACTTTACATTCGCTCCACACGGCTAAATAATATAAATAAATATTTACATTCGCTCCACACAGCTAAAAAGTATTAATAACTACTTCACATTCGCTCCCCACAGCGGAGGCGGAGGACCGCGCCAATCAGGCGGCGCCATCGCCAGCAACATCATCGGCGCCGTGACAAGGTGACGTAACTTTGTCCAATTCATTCTTTCTTTTTATAACTTTGCGACCGTTATTTCCGAAGTGCTGTCTTTCCTCGAGCCGTGCGGTGTTTTTTCAAGCAAACCTCGACTCAAGGAGATGAAATTAAGTCCTTGTTGTTAAGGTTAGTCACTGTTCTGTTTAGTTCCTTTTGTTCTGTTTAGTCTCTGTTGTTCAAGTTAGTCTCTGTTGTTCAAGTTAGTCTTTGTTGTTCAAGTTAGTCCCTGTTGTTCAAGTTAGTCACTGTTCGGGATTCAAATTATGAATAATTCAGGAATTTTTATCCTAGTCGAGGTTCACATGAGATGATGTCGTATAACTCGAAGAATCAGTAAATGTTATGCAAATTAAACCCAATAATATGTAACACGGCGTGAATACATCAGCGAAACTTCTTGAGCGCAATACAAACATTTGTTATTTCTATTCTCCTTTAACCTCTAAAGCATAACACAGACTTTTGGGGTTTCCATTGTCTTTCAGAAACTACAGGGCGTTGATAACACTGTGATTATACCAGCGAATGCTGCGATAACACCAGTGAATACTGCAATAATACCAGCGAATGCTGCTATAATAACAGCGAATGCTGCGATAATATCAACGAATACTGCAATAATACCAGCGAATGCTGCGATAATACCAGCGAATACTGCAATAATACCAGCGAATGCTGCGATAATACCAACGAATACTGGAGTAATACCAGTGAATGCTGCGATAATACCAATGAATACTGCAATAATACCAGCGAATGCTGCTATAATAACAGCGAATGCTGCGATAATATCAACGAATACTGCAATAATACCAGCGAATGCTGCGATAATACCAGCGAATACTGCAATAATACCAGCGAATGCTGCGATAATACCAACGAATACTGAAATAATACCAGCGAATGCTGCGATAATACCAACGAATACTGCAATAATACCAGCGAATGCTGCGATAATACCAGCGAATACTGCAATAATACCAGCGAATGCTGCGATAATACCAACGAATACTGGAGTAATACCAGTGAATGCTGCGATAATACCAATGAATACTGCAATAATACCAGCGAATGCTGCGATAATACCAGAGAATTCTGCAATAATACCAGTGAATTCTGCGCTAATACCAGTGAATTCTGCGCTAATACCAGCGAATACTGCAATAATACCAGCGAATACTGCAATAATACCAGCGAATACTGCAATAATACCAGTGAATGCTGCGATAATACCAGCGAATACTGCAATAATACCAGCGAATGCTGATATAATACCAACGAATACTGTAATAATACCAGCGAATGCTGCGATAATACCAGCGAATACTGCAATAATACCCGCGAATGCTGCGATAATACCAGTGAATGCTGCGATAATACCAGTGAATGCTGCGATAATACCAACGAATACTGCAATAATACCAGCAAATGCTGCGATAATACCAACGAATACTGCAATAATACCAGCGAATGCTGCGATAATACCAGTGAATGCTGCGATAATACCAACGAATACTGCAATAATACCAGCGAATGCTGCGATAATACCAGTGAATGCTGCGATAATACCAACGAATACTGCAATAATACCAGCGAATGCTGCGATAATACCAGCGAATGCTGCGATAATACCAACGAATACTGCAATAATACCAGCGAATGCTGCGATAATACCAGCGAATGCTGCGATAATACCAACGAATACTGCAATAATACCAGCGAATGCTGCAATAATACCAACGAATACTGCAATAATACCAGCGAATGCTGCGATAATACCAGCGAATGCAGCGATAGTACTAGTGAATGCTGAGATAGTACTAGTGAATGCTGAGGTAGTACTAGTGAACGCTGAGATAGTACTAGTGAATGCTGAGATAGTACTAGTGAATGCTGAGATAGTACTAGTGAATGCTGAGATAGTACTAGTGAATGCTGAGATAGTACTAGTGAACGCTGAGATAGTACTAGTGAACGCTGAGATAGTACTAGTGAATGCTGAGATAGTACTAGTGAACGCTGAGATAGTACTAGTGAATGCTGAGATAGTACTAGTGAATGCTGAGATAGTACTAGTGAACGCTGAGATAGTACTAGTGAACGCTGAGATAGTACTAGTGAACGCTGAGATATTACTAGTGAATGCTGAAATAGTACTAGTGAATGCTGAGATAGTACTAGTGAACGCTGAGATAGTACTAGTGAATGCTGAGATAGTACTAGTGAATGCTGAGATAGTACTAGTGAACGCTGAGATAGTACTAGTGAATGCTGAGATAGTACTAGTGAACGCTGAGATAGTACTAGTGAACGCTGAGAGTACTAGTGAATGCTGAGAAAGTACTAGTGAACGCTGAGATAGTACTAGTGAATGCTGAGATAGTACTAGTGAATGCTGAGATAGTACTACTGAATGCTGAGATAGTACTAGTGAACGCTGAGATAGTACTAGTGAACGCTGAGATAGTACTAGTGAATGCTGAGATAGTACTAGTGAACGCTGAGATAGTACTAGTGAATGCTGAGATAGTACTAGTGAACGCTGAGATAGTACTAGTGAACGCTGAGATAGTACTAGTGAACGCTGAGATAGTACTAGTGAACGCTGAGATAGTACTAGTGAACGCTGAGATAGTACTAGTGAATGCTGAGGTAGTACTAGTGAATGCTGAGGTAGTACTAGTGAACGCTGAGATAGTACTAGTGAATGCTGAGATAGTACTAGTGAACGCTGAGATAGTACTAGTGAACGCTGAGATAGTACTAGTGAATGCTGAGATAGTACTAGTGAATGCTGAGATAGTACTAGTGAACGCTGAGATAGTACTAGTGAATGCTGAGATAGTACTAGTGAACGCTGAGATAGTACTAGTGAACGCTGAGATAGTACTAGTGAACGCTGAGATAGTACTAGTGAATGCTGCGATGAGCTAGTGAATGCTTCGATGAGCTAGTGAATGCTGCGATGAGCTAGTGAATGCTGCGATGAGCTAGTGAATGCTGCGATGAGCTAGTGAATGCTGCGATGAGCTAGTGAATGCTGCGATGAGCTAGTGAATGCTGCGATAATACCAGTGAATGCTGCTATAATACGAGCGAATGCTGCGATAATACCAGTGAATGCTGCGATAATACCAACGAATACTGCGATAATACCAACGAATACTGCGATAATACCAACGAATACTGCGATAATACCAACGAATACTGCGATAATACCAACGAATACTGCGATAATACCAACGAATACTGCGATAATGTCAGCGAATGCTGCGATAAGCTAGTGAATGCTGCGGTAATACCAGCGAATGCTGCGAAAATACTAGTGAATGCTGCGATAACACTAGTGAATGCTGCGATAACACTAATGAGGGCGGCTGATTTCTCTTGCGGTAACCCGGCCGATCCGCAATTCCCGATGCATCATATGTTGGTCGAATGTAACGCCAGCTACAGGACGGTTTTGAATGAAAATCGCGTATTTCATTCGCTTTTCTTGCGGTGTAGTGAAACGATCGTTTTGTGTTTTCCTATCTTTTGTTTCGTCCTATGAAAGATTTCAATTAGTGGTATGACTAATAACTCAATTTGACGCCATATATTTTTTTACTCAAGTTTTTTCAAATTTTTTGTTTTTTTCTACGCGCGCTATTTGATGTTTTTTTCTTTTTTTTCTGTATCATTATATTCCTTTTTTCCTTTCTTAGGGTGGGCAGGATTTTGTAATGAGACAATCGAATAGATTTCAGCTGTAACGCGCGTGGGAATGTGATTATACGGGCTAATGGATCGCGATTGCGCTGACAAATTATCCAGCTCTGCATTTCTCAATTTCGGTAAAATTTACGAACTGTTGCTATAAGACTAGTCCCCTCAGGGGGATACAGGTATTGTATCTATGGGAATTAGCGCTCCCAGGGGGACTATGTGAGGGCCCGAGCTAAAGGTTAGGTAGGCTTCCTTTTTGTTGTAATAAAATCGGTTTTTGTTTTGTTACGGACCATCTTTTTTCGGTTCACTGCTGTCCTGTTTTTCAGCACCTACTACTTTCTTCAACTTTTTTCTTGTTTCATGAACTTCTTTCCTAGCTTACTGTTTCTGTGCACCTTGTGCATAGATTCCACGTTCCCTCAACTCCATACTTAATGGTGCCTTCCTTTTTCCTCTCTTGGAACATCTTTGTCGTGGTTAAGGTAGGCTAAAACTTTCTTATATAATATTAATAATGCTATAAGAATAGTGAGTATGGTTGCGATGTTGGAACAATATCAAAAAAATGTTACGAAAATACGAGTGAGTAAGGCGAAGTGCTGCGATGATACTAGTGAACAGGGTGGAATTATCACGATAATACTAGGAATTGTCACTCATGTTTCTTTTATTTTATTTGTATTGTGATTGAAAGATTTTACTGCTGTTGAGAATCTTGGTGAATTCTTGCAATCTCGGTAACTTGTCCTACAACGGCAACGTTCATTAAGAATACGAGTCTCACTGAAAAAGTTTCTGAAAACTCTCACTCAAATAAATCTCACAAAATGAATCAGTCTTGCATGCGTTAAATGAGCGTTTATCTTAAGCGAGCTGGTGTGCTAGTTGGTCTTAACCCTTCACTGCATAGTGAGTCGAATATGACACAAACTGAATTTTGCTGTGTGTAGGAACACATGATTAAAACAAGTGCATTTCTGCGGTTTGTACCGCTAATGAGACATACTCTACAAAAAATAAAAGCTAATGAAACATGTTCGACACACCCCTCCAGCGGCAGAGGTAGTTTGAACTCCATTACGGACGAGTGTTGACATTGCTATTTTTCTATTTCCGAAAATAATTCATGCAGTGAAAGGTTAAATGACTCAAGTTGCATTGAATGAGGAAGATTTTGGCTCATAGGAAAGATGGAGTGAGCACGATGTTTGCTGGTCTTTAGAGAAGAATTTAGAAAGAAGCTAGGCTATCGGCAATGTCGAAGCACGAGAAGTCGGTCTTATTTTTCTTGTCGTTCTTTATTTTTGTGCTGTTGAGGAGGTCGTGATCGGTTAACCAGTTCTGTTTTGCTGCTCGTAGTGGATTGAGAACAAGAAAAGAATGGACCGCTGCCATCAGCTCCAATGGGTTTGATTTTGGGCACTCCTCTGAGGAGGATAATATGTACCCAATATTATTTTCAAGTGAATCCAAACGTCAGAAATCACTTCATAAACCAATATGATATTATAGCAAAAATTATTGCATAATTTTTAAGATATTGTTATTATTCGTTCTTGCGAACGGTTTTGAATGCGCTGTTTAAGGCGTGTATTTCCTCTCCAGAAACCTGGATTCTTGTATGGATTACCATCTTATTAATTTTAATGATGATAAATCTGTTGCTTGTCACCTCAAAGTTTTTCAAATAGGTTATGTTTAGCGCGGTGGTATTATTTTCATATGGTTATGTAACGATCAATATGGAAACTTACGTGTCGGGATTGTTTGGGATTTTCTTGGTATCTGGGTGCAAATTTGTGCGGGAAATGTTTATGAGATCATTGAGTGTCATGGAACCATGTTGCTTTAATCAATAATGTTACTTCATCCGTTAATAGGCAGCTCCGTTGTAAACGACGAAATTATGTTCAAAATTGGGCTAAATTCTTTCATTGAGGCTGCTTTAAAATGAACTGTTACCATGCGAGCCTTTCCCTTCAATCTGTCATTCTTAAGTAAGGTTAACTTTAAAGCGTTTTTTACTGCGAGTGGATTGCACTTCAAAAACAGAAATATTCAGCTGCTGTGTTTTGGGATTCACGCTACAGAATGTGACAGGAAACAGAGAGGCTGAAAAAATATAAAATGTTCTCATTTACGTGTGTTACGGTAGAGTTTAACTTTAAACTATAGTTTGGCTCGTGAATTTGGTGAGAATGTGGTCTATTCCAATCAAGTCTGAGCGCTAATATTTTCTAAAGAGATGAAGAAGTGTGAACATGAAGAAAAAAAACTAGTGTTCCTTAGTCATGCAAGTGTTCCTTAATGAAGCTTCTTTCGATAAGTTAGAGATTTTATCTTAATGGGATCGGCAGTGAGAAGTACATTCATTCATATATACATATAGTAAAATTTTCCTCCTTACGGGAGGGTAGCTGACAGCAAACCACAATCATTTATCTTCAGTCACTAGAAGGCGAGAGAGACAGTACAGGCCGCGTAATAACTGCCCAGATCAATAGCAGCCCAGCGCAACTCTTTTCCACAGTCAGGCCCGACAACCATAACTGGTTTACCCCAACCGCTTCATTTGTGTGCAGCCTCCCCACGAACATAACAGGTCACACTATATACCCCATTACATGCGAGCAGGCTTCCAGTGACCGCGTCTAATAGTTACATCCTCATACACTGCTTCGCTTCTGTCCGCAGTCATCCCTCTCGCCACATCCACAGTCAAACCCCTCTCATACAATGCACGTTTCACCCCATCTATCCAACTCATCCGTGGCCTTCCTCGCGCTCTATTATCACTCACCTCCGACGTATAAATCTTTTTTACCAACTGCTCAACATTCATTCTTTCAATATGGCCAAACCATCCCAGCACTCTTTCATCCACCCTGTGAGAAGTATGATGATTTAGTGAAGACTGACTTTACAGTGTATTCTTTCAATATGGCCAAACCATCCCAGCACTCTTTCATCCACCTTGCGAGAAGTATGATGATTTAGTGAAGACTGACTTTGCAGTGTATTCTTTCAATATGGCCAAACCATCCCAGCACTCTTTCATCCCCCTTGCGAGAAGTATGATGATTTAGTGAAGACTGACTTTACAGTGTATTCTTTCAATATGGCCAAACCATCCCAGCACTCTTTCATCCACCCTGCGAGAAGTATGATGAATTAGTGAAGACTAACTTTACAGTGAATGTAATATCGCTCATGTATGGACATTGATTACTGTATTGGTTTTCGTGCGATATTTGGCCCTTATTTTTGCTGTTTTTTCACTGAGAATTTCAAATACTGGAGATTTGTTACGCGTCCCAGTGGCTGCTTGTTACCATTGGTATTGTTTCATTTCACGGGCTGAAACTCGCTTTTTCCATTGCGCGAGCTTGCTAGCATCATGGTTGCTACATCCCTGCTTTATATGTTCGAAGTTTTACTCATGGATAATTTTCCCCGGCTGGTTTCCGTGACGCGTTGTTTATTTTGACGTGACCGTGAAGATCAAGTCTCTAGGACATTCACATCATGTTTTTTTTAACTCGCTAACCGCGTTTTCCGGATAGTTCTGTGACGCGGGTTGAAGGCTCTAGGGCATTTACATGCATGAGGTTTTTTTAACTCGCTTACCGCATTTTCAGGTTGGTTCCGTGACGCGTTCCCCTCAGGGGGATACAACTATTGTATATATGGGAATTAGCGCTCCCAGGGGAACCATATGTGGGCCCGAGCTAAAGGATAGGTAGGCTTCCTTTTTGTTGTAATTAAATAGGTTTTTGTTTTGTTACGGACCATCTTTTTTCGGTTCACTGCTGTCCTGTTTTTCAGCACCTACTACTTTCTTCTTCAACTTTTTTCTTGTTTCATGAACTTCTTTCCTAGCTTACTGTTTCTGTGCACCTTGTGCATAGATTCCACGTTCCCTCAACTCCATACTAAATGGTGCCTTCCTTTTTCCTCTTTTGGAACATCTTTGTCGTGGTTAAGGGAGGCTGAAACTTTCTTATACAATAATAATAATAAAAATAATAATAAAAATAATAATAATAATAATAATAATAATAATAATAATAATATCTACGAGAGCATGTATGAGCACCTAGTGAGCCGCGACTACTTCCCTAACGAGCAGAAGGGATGTAGACGGGGAACGAGAGGGACGAAAGACCATCTTCTGCTCGATAAGCTGATCATGACCCACGCCAAATGGCCTATGCAAATAGGTTATCTGCGAATACTGAATAAGCAGACGCCGACCAAACTGTCCCCGCTGGCTGAGGGTAATCACTAACCGCATGGAAGCGCGCATAAAGAAACAACCCCCTAACGACGTGAACGGGACCCGACAGTCTCCAACTGCGGGTGCCGCGTCCGGCAGGGTAAGCTCCCCGGGAACTAGTAGTGAACCACACGCTACTAGTGGACCGGATGGTTCGGGCGAACCCGGTCGTCAACTCACTACGAACCCAACTGCAGTACAGGAGCAGGCTCCAGTTGCTTGTGAAGCCGTGCGGGACACGGCTCACTCGACGGCGACTACTCCAAGCAACCCAGGGAGAGCGGCAGACCGGTCACTGGAGACAGTGACCCCTCCTACCTCGCCGCCTCCCACTAACAGACGTCAACCCCGGAAAAAGTGGACGAAGGAAGCCTGAAAAACCCTTTGGATGTGCTACCTACGAAGCGACCCCCAAACCCGAGGCTTTCGCAAACGTATGAGGCAAATCTGGGTAGACCTAGGCCTTCCCAACCACTTCGAGCAAATGCTGGCGAGCCAAATAAGAGAGATCAACCTCAAAAACCTCCTTACCAACGAGGAAAAAGAGCTCATAGCCAGTGAACTAAACACGGAAGAAGGTGTTGACGAAACTAATCACCAGGCCGAAGCAAGAGCGCCTCCGATACCACCTGAAACTGAGACACCAATCGTGACCACCGGAAATGACACCGACCAAAGACCAGAAGACGACTCTTGCTCGAGCAATTACACCACCGACGATGAAGCAGAAACGTCGGGAGCTGGAGCTGAGGTACCAAACCAGCTGAGGTACCACCAGATCAGCGACTCAGAACCTGACGATGCTTCAGACGTCGATTTAATAGCAGCACCTCCGCAACAAGCTGAAGTGCCAAACCGGTACCACCAAGCCGGCGACACCGAACCGGAAACGGACGAGGCGGAACCCATCGTAGGGGAAGAACCTGTGGTGGACCGCCGAGACCTTCCGGGAGATGAAGAGACTCTGCTCAACGAGCTCCACAATACCTACTTAACGCTCCTTCACGAAACTCCAAAAGAACAACTACCGAACCTCAGACACGTCCCATCGGGGAAGATCCTAGCAGCTACTGCCAAGATTAATCTTCTCATCGGCAGAATAAAGACTAGGAACATCACAGAAACTAACACCCTAATTCTGGCCGGAGCGTTCCTTGTCTCCAAAGAGCTTGCTCCTCCGCCGGCAACCAACCGGCCGAGAGGAAAGAAAGACCCCCCGTGGAAACACCGAATCCAAAAAAGCATAGATGAGCTCCGGAAACATCTAAGCTGGATCTCGGAATGGAGACGTGGCAGACTGACCTGCAGAAACAAAATGGCGGAACTCGAGGGTATCTACCACTGCAGGGAGGCAGGACTACAACTGGTAGAAGAAACCCTCAAACAAAGACTATCGGCAAAACGAAGCAAAATCCTTAGATATGAGAACAGAATCGCTGGCTTTCAACAGAACAAAATGTTCGCGACCAACCAGTCACGATTCTACAAACAACTGCGCCACAGAAATGTCGAAATGGACGTTCCGGAAGCCGAAGGTACGCGGCGCTTCTGGAGCGGCATTTGGAGCCAAGAGGTCCAGCATAACGCCGAGGCTGAATGGCTCCAAGGCATCGCCAAAGACGTCAATCCGGACGAAGACCTCCGGATAACGGCGGCGCGATTACAAAAGCAAATAAGAAAAACGCAGAGCTGGAAGGCCCCCGGTCCAGACAAAGTCCAAGGCTACTGGATCAAGACCTTCACATCCCTCCATCCCAGGCTGGTAGAAAACCTGGACAGATGCTTAACATCAGGCACTGTGCCAGATTGGATGACAACTGGAAGGACGGTGCTGATACAGAAGGATAAGGAAAAAGGATCAGCGGTGAGCAATTACAGACCCATCACATGCCTCCCGGTCATGTGGAAGATCCTCACCGGCATGATCTACGAGAGCATGTATGAGCACCTAGTGAGCCGCGACTACTTCCCTAACGAGCAGAAGGGATGTAGACGGGGAACGAGAGGGACGAAAGACCATCTTCTGCTCGATAAGCTGATCATGACCCACGCCAAAGCTAAACACAAGAACCTTAGCATGGCGTGGATTGATTACAAAAAGGCCTTCGACATGGTCCCGCACTCATGGATCCTCGAATGTCTGGAGACATACGGAGTCGCAGGAAACGTCCGGCGGCTGATCGCAACTACCATGCCTAACTGGAAGGTCCAGCTCACGTGTGCAAACGCTGAGCTGGGAGAGGTGAACATCCGTCGAGGAATCTTTCAAGGCGACTCCCTATCTCCACTCTTGTTCGTACTGGCACTGGTCCCAATGACTCAGGTCCTCAACAACACGGGCCTGGGATTCAAGTACGACCGCAATAACAGCCTCAACCACCTACTCTACATGGACGATCTCAAGCTGTTCGCAAGATCCGCTAGTGAGATCGAAAGACTTGTGAAAGTTGTGCACGAATTCTCCCACGACATCGGAATGGAATTCGGAATAAGCAAGTGCGGCCTCATCAACATCGAGAAAGGCAAAGTCTCAGCAACTGAAGGTATCCATTTAGAGAACGAAACAATCGAACAGATCGAAGAAGAAGGGTACAAATACCTAGGAGTGCTTGAACACGACAACGTTCTGCACACCGAGATGAAGGAAAAGATCAGGAAAGAATACTTCAGCAGAGTAAGGTTAATTTTGAAATCTAATCTCAACGGCGGCAACATCATCAAAGCCATTAACACATGGGCCGTACCGGTCATCAGGTACACCGCCGGAATAGTTAAATGGACGAAGCTCGAACAAAAGCAGCTAGATACGAAGACCAGAAAGCTGATGACCATCTTCAGGGCACTCCACCCCCGATCATGCACTGACAGGCTATACATCAAGAGAAAGGAAGGAGGAAGAGGTCTGCTTGAAGTGGAAGAGTGCATCCAAAGTGAGATCAGAGCACTCGGCCAGTACACGAGAGAGCACCAGGATCCTTGGATGAAACTGATGTGGACATCGAAGACCCTGAAAGAGGAAGAGACCTCAGACAGTTTCAAGGAGAGGAGAAGGGGAGAGCGACTCCAAAAGTGGGAGGGAATGGCACTCGCCGGCCAATACCCCCGACAAACTCGAGAAGCAAAACCCGAACTCACTTGGAACTGGCTGAATCGAGGTGAACTCAAGAAAGAAACTGAGGGCATGATCCTTGCCGCGCAAGAACAAGCCCTCAACACCAAAAACAGAGCAGCTAGAATCACGCACACAAGCAACGACCCAAAATGCCGGATGTGCAAAACCAAAGACGAAACCGTCAACCACCTGATCAGCGAGTGCTCGGCGCTGGCGCAGAGGGAATACAAGAGGAGGCACGACAAGGTAGCAAAAACTCTACATTGGAACCTGTGCAAGACTCACAACTTCCCCTGCGCTGACCGCTGGTACCAGCACGAGCCCAAGACTGTGATGGAAAACGACGACATCAAACTTCTCTACGACGTCCTCCACCAAACTGACAGGGCCATCACAGCCAGACGACCGGACATCGTCGTCATTAACAAGACCCAGAAACAGATCAAGATCATCGACGTGGCAGTTCCGTACGACTCAAGAATCGTCGAAAAGGAGGCTGAAAAAATCCTCAAGTATCAAGACCTCCGGGTCGAGCTCGCCTCGACCCACGGTTGCCGCGCCGAGGTGGTTCCCATCGTGATTGGGACACTTGGGGCCTCAACCACCAATCTCGAAAGGTATCTGGGTAGCATCGGCTGTGATAAAATCCACCCCGGACTGCTGCAAAAGTCAGTTCTCCTGGGATCTGCCCACATTCTTCGCAAGGTGCTCGGATAAAGCCGGACACTGAGCTGAAGCTAAACCCACTGAGAAGAACTGAATTCGAATATGGAGAAGAGAAGAAGGCTGTGATCCTCAGGGTGCGGGACGCACCCCGGAACGCTACGCCTAGAGGGACCGAAGGCTGCGAAGGAAGGAAGGAAGAAGAGCGTAAAACACTCGATACACCACTTCCAACTGGGACATCCCGAGGACAACCCTCCACCAGCCTTAACCCGTCTCCACATGGTCGACCTACCAAGAGGTTTGGAGAAAATGGGTCAACTGTGCAACTTACTGTACATTCATTAATCATGTTAGAAGTTTCATTGGGGGTTCATTGTAAAGAGAGAGAGTTGCTTTTTCTGTCAGGGGGGAAAAAATACTGCTACCCCAATGAAAATCTACGAAATTCGAGTTTTTATTTCGGTAAAATACAAAAAACAGAAACCAGATAATCACTGGCCATTTTTTATTTATTGCACTTTTATGTTTTTTTATGATGCATTTTCATAGATTCTGAGTTGCTGAATCTTGTGGTATGTGAATTTTTTTTCAGGTCCAATAGTTCCGGAGTTATCTGCATAAACTGCAACACAGTTTATATTTTTTAGTTCATTTTGTGCATAGGCTGTTATCAAGCAGTTTCATTGTTTGTAAAGAGTTTGATATGCATAGAGCTTTTCCTCTCGAATACAATGATGGTATTATTTTTTGCGTAGGAGTAAATCTGTGGATTTGGACTCCCATTTTTGGAACAAAAAACATAAGAGAATAAAAATGATGGCGACCTTCTTAGAGGCAGAGTGTGTGCTGGTGTGCCTCAGCTACACTGCTGGCCTTCTAAGAGGTTGTGCAGCGCTGGTAGCTACACTCCAGATTGAGCAGAAGAATTCATTCAGATTTGAGCTTGTTACCTCTCCTTCCCTGTTCCTCCCACCTAATTTTACCTTACACCAATGAATAGCGCTCAACGAGACGCTTAAGACCATATATGGCAACCCTAGGTTTGCTGATGTGAAACATGTGCTAGCTTTGCCGACCTTCTAAGAGTCCAGGACGTGGCGACGGGTTAAGAACTCGGCTGTGGATCTGTTTCAATAATAATAATAATAATAATAATAATAATAATAATAATAATAATAATAATAATAATAATAATAATAATAATAATAATCCGTGACGCGTTGCTTATTTTGACATGACGCGGGTTGAAGGCTCTAGGGCATTTACATCATGCTTTTTTAGCTCGCCCCCCGCGTTTCCACGGTTGTTAACGGTTGGTTTGTTTTGGTTTTGTGTAGCAGAATTGGGAAATTGACTCTCGGCTCGGCTTTTGCCTCGGCTTCCTTGTTACTTTTTACCCAAACACCCAAGGTCTTTTGCAGGGCTTTCGCTCAGCCTCCCTCCTGGAGATAAAGCATCATTGTTATTTCCTTTGCCTTTGTGATTTATTCTCCTGCAAATCAATCCTGAAGGAGTGCACAAACGTTGATGCTTTTTACTGGTCTACGTGTTTGACTTGAACCAATTATAATTTTGATTTGCTGCAGAATTTACATTTTTTTATTCGTAATCCATGTTGGTCTCATTCTCACATTGATACCACTACGTGAGAAATAGAATTTAATTAACTGAAAGCCTGTACAAAGTCCCCAACTTTGAATTTATTAAAGATAGCGCCTTCAATCCTCACTGGTTTGTTACAATTAGAAACCCTCCCATTTAATGTACAAACTATTCTTTCTATACTAGTTACTCCCTAAATGAACTACTTTATAGTTTTAGCTAATTGCGTACCTCCCGTTCGACTTCGACCATTTCAGGTTTTATACATCATCGGTTGGCATAACGTGGGTATGCAACTCTGTCTGAGGCTTACTTGCGAAGAAGCCTTCCACTTAACACTTTGACTGCGTCGTGACCCACCTGTGGTGCACGGAAGAGGATTTTCATAATGCTGCTGACCGACCAGTCGTTGACTCAATTTTCATATATATTTAATCAAAGCAAAATATGACGGCATGATCCTATTATTGATTGCTATTTACAACATAGCTCACTACAATTGACTTTAAATTTGTATTGAATGGTAAATTTCAGTTTTACCTGCCGCGGTCTAAGTGTTAAAGAGCCTGGCTTCTCTGCTCCAGCGGTTCCTGCGCTCTGGTCGGCAACCCTCATGAGAACCTCAAAATTTCTTTCGCGTTAATATCTCGATTTTAGTGAATTATCACTTCCAGAGGGTAAATCTGAGGGCCCGAGCTGGGGGGTAGGTAGTAGGCGTTCTTTTTGTTGAAATAAAATGTTTTCATTAAGTTAAGTACCAGGACCATCTCTTTTTTTATTTCACTGCTGTCCTGTTTTTCAGCACCTACTACTTTCTTCTTCAACTTTTATCTTGTTTTCTTATATTCTTTCTCAAATTACTGTTTCTATGCTTTCTGCTTAGACTCCACGTTCCCTGAACTCCATATTTAATAGTGCCTTCCTTTTTCCTCTCTTTAGAGCGCCTTTATTACATATAGGGAGCCTTAAATCAATCCAATCTATGTAAATTTTATAAGCAAATTCATTACCCATATCTCATATTATTGTATGCCCTTCAATTTAGCATTGAATTTATACCACTCGTTTCTCGCAGTTCAATTGTATACCCTCAAAGTCTGTTGAAGGAAGCTTTCCCTCACTTCACTCTGAAAAGCACCCTTAACAATCAGGAAGTTTGCCACGTTTCATCGCCGAAACACCTCAACCTGTCTACCCCTTTCCTCTCCTCGTGAGGCGTAAGAATAACCTTACTTTCCGTAAGTAACATGATATTTTCGCGCTACGTTTCGTTACATCGGTTGAAATTAATGTATGTAATATCTTAACTGCTTTAAGGTCAATATCACGGCAATTTTTCAATGAGTAAAAAATTCAATTGGATCGGGACATGTCAAGTTAAAATTGCGAAATTACGCCGTAACACGTTGCCCCAACGTGAGCCGCTGGTGTACACGGAGGGGGTTTTCATAATGGTGCTGACTGACCAGTAGTCGCATACTCAATTATCATAAATACTTAACCCTTTAACGCCCACATTTTTATACTCGTATTACCGTTATCACAACCACTTTCACTAAACCGACACTGGCATTAGGTAGTCACTGATATCAAGATGTGGAAGGAACTGCCACTTGGCAGTGAAGTTCAAAGGACACATTAGTGAACAAATTGAATAAGAAATACAATATATTTTTATTATTTTTGAAGGAGGACCGTAGAGTCCACTTGGGCGTTAAAGGATTAATCAAAGCTTACTGAAGGTACGATCTAGTTAATGTTTACTATTTGCGAAATAGCTGGCTACAATTGACTTTAAATTTGACTTCAAAATTGAACTTAACCCACCACGGCCAGCGCGGTAATTGATTGACTGTGTGTGTGCGGTTGCAAGTTAGGTTGGGAGAAGTAACAGAATTAAAAGTACGACTTTTCTACACGAGTACATTTCTTCCCTTTGTGTTGAAATGTGTTGAAATGCAATTGCTCGGTTTTGTTTAACCTCGTACGTTGGTATATATTGGTAAAAAAGGTCGTGAAATAATTTAAATGCTGTTCATTTTTACCTGTACGAAAATGAGCAATTTACTTAGTGGTACACATATGTCCTGATATGTAGTCAATGCCTTATGCCTTCATACGAGGTCCAAATTAAGGGGGGCAACCCAGGCCCTTGTCAGTCCGGTGAGCTTTTTTGTTTTGTTGTTGGAAAAGAACCCTTAGGTGGTGGACTATTCGGTCCTAAAATTTTATGGCGCTACGGACACTAGATCCCTCCCCATGGGGGGCTAAGGGGACCAAAAATCCTGAATTTTCGACCCCATTTCGACCCCATATAAAAAGAAAAAAACGGGAAATGGAAAATTTAGAACTATAACTTTATTTAAAATGCTTCAAGGATTCTTAAACTGTCTTTGGTTTTGTTCTAGCATAAAGACTCAATGAGTTCTATTCATTTGAAATATTCATAAAATGTACCAAAAAACTAATTTTTCGTATTTTCAAAAAAATTAGGCCTAAATCGAAAAAGTTACTCGAGTAAAATATGTTTACTTTCAACAAATACATATACTGGCCAAATTTCAAACGAATCGGATAAAAAATTAATATCTTGGGTTGACGCCCTTAACATCAAGTACTGGTATGGGCTGGAGCTGTATTAGTAGTAATAACTGTGGCACTCAGTTATTGGTAGTATCGATGGTGCTCATTTATTAGCAGTTGGGATAGTTATATCTATGTCACTCACTTACTGGCCGTATTTATGACACTCAGTAATTGACAGTTGTGGTGGTTATACGGATGACAATCAGTTATTGAACTCTTGCACCAGGTCTCAGAATGACAAAACGACCCGAGCTACCGAGTCCATCTCGACTACAACTATCATGGTGCAAAAAATATACAGAGAGTAGCTTTACTCCCCTGTTTTTATCACTGCGAGCATTCCCGGGAACTTGAATTGCACTTTGTAATGCCCAAAAACCCAGACCTGAGATTTTCACTCAAATATTTGAGTTTGCGTTGGTGTCAATGATGCTGCTTAGTCGTCCATTGCCCTTCTGTTTCCCTCTTGATTGCGTATCTGGAACGTTTTTCCTCTCTTGTTGAAATTTATCTCGGTGTTTTAACAGGTGTTCCCTCTTGTAGAAATTCATTTTGATGTTTTTCTAGCTATTCCCTTCTGTAGAAATTCATCTTGGTGTTTTAATAGTTGTACCCTTTCATAGAAATTCCCCTTACCATTCCCGTTTGTATATAGAATTTGCTTCCTGTCCTGTAAATCTAATTACAATAATTTTCCCTGCATCTTCCTTTTTGTTTTACTTTATAGAGATGGAGCCCAGAACGCTCCGGACTCTCCCCAGGCTATAAAGAATTAAGATGAACTTCTTCACCAGACCTTCAAGGAGCCTTACTGTTACGCCACGCGAGTCTTAAGATTCTCCGAATGATTGTGACCCAGAACACAGTTTCTATCTGTGCAGTCCACGGCTTATTTGTAGATTAATGCTTACGCCGTCATTCTATTCCTGTAATGCTCAAAGCTGACCTTTTTGAGCGCTTCTCAACTTGAAGAGTTTCTAAGGGTTTGCATAATCTTGCTGATAAATTGGCTACTGATATTGAATGCGATTTTTAAGGAGTACCGAGTAGTTTGAACAAATGTGTTGGTATGTTGGCTACCAATATTGGAGATTTATGGCTGCGATAAAGGTCGAAGAGTGATCACAGAGTTGTCAGAGGTCCGTGTGAGGTTTCCATGTAGTCAGAGGTCCGTGCGAGGTTTCCATCACGGTAGAGGAAACAAGTGAGGTCATTTCCATGGTTAAAAATACACCTCTCGTTTGGCTGGCCAATAGAAAGGCTTCATTTCGAACTCAGTGGATGACATCACCACAACAACATGTCGTTCGGCCAACAGTGGAGCCTGATTTGGGGGTTGCAGTGCTACCAAATGCAACGTGAGCGCTGCTATTGGTTTGTTGCCATGACGTCAGCAAAACCACACCGTTAACGAAAAAAAGACTGGTTTGAACCTACCTTGTTTCCTCTACCGTAGTTTCCATGTAGTCTACGTTTTCATGAGCAGAGGTTATGAAGTAAAAGTTACTCGCAGCTTCAGGGAAGAAACTCGTGTGCTTCAAAATAGAAAAGCGAGATGCTTCTTATCTCGCTCAAAATTTTGCACTGTTTCTTACTTACATAAGACATAAGCTTTTGAGCGCTTCCGTAGAACTATACTTAGTATTATGCAAATGATGACTCCGTTAGTGGACGTAGCATCAACGAATGTATTCTGTAGATTTACTGAATTGATTCAGCTTGCATTCAGTTTAAACTTACTGAACACATTCAGCTAGCATAGGTATCGCTCATGAATTTTATGACGTTTGCATCATAGCTTTGCTGCATCTTGCTTAATTATCATTAATGCCAACGACCGCAATATTATCACGCGACCAACACAGTTCACCAGTTTGCACACTAATCGAAATTCGCGACTTGTATTCGTATTTTCGCAGTTCTGAGATTAATTCATTTCCATTATTGCTATAATTAAATTGTTCCTTTTAATATTTTACTTCACGTCAATATAAATGTATTGCTCGTAGCTTCCCAAAATAGTCAACTTTTCTGATCAAAATCTTGAAAACTAAATTTAGCATGCATCATTATTTTAGTGGAGTCGGTATTATTAGTACAGTGAATTTGGTGAGACAAGTTAGTATAGATGGAAGGATACCGACATCAGTAAACGTTTGGATCCGCTTCGCCACTCTCAGGTTATGTCATGGAGAAATGATTGTGCCTTGCTGCTTCCAGCTTAGTTTTAGTCTTTGCTGTTTCGCAATAATCCGAATGTTTTTCGAACAACTTAGCTTTCTGCTGTTCTTCCTTCTGGATTTTGGCTGGGGTTCTCACTGCGAAGTCACTGAGATAGACTTTCTCTGAGACTGCGAAAGAGTTGTAGTAGGAAGACATTGTCTTAGAAGTCATTGCTAGAGACATTCTCTGAGACTGTAACAGAGTTGTTGTGGGAGGATATAGTCTTGAAAGTCATCGCGAGAGACACTTTCTCCGAGACTGTGAAACAGTTGTAGGAGGAGGAAACTGTCTTGGAAGTCATGCTGTAACGGATTTTAGCGACGCATAAGCTTAGCGACTATTTTTAGAAAAGCAGATTTGTAGTGTTCCAATGAGATGTGGACTGACTGACCGACCATATTTAAGCCGCGTAACTTTTCTTGAGCCTAGAAATAATTTCAGGCCAATGGATTAGGTCGGTCAAATCAGGTCCCTACACGAGGACTCTGAGGATAAGTCATTTTGCCCATACCACACCATTAGGAATACGTCTAGTTCACCCAAATGGTGAGGGTTTGTTCTGTTCCACTCTTTGTAAGTTATTGTTCAACGAAACAAACAGTAAATGCTGCTTGAAGTAAACGGAAAAGTTAATAAGTAAAGAAAAGCTGACGCACAGAGGACACGAAAGCGTATCTGCTAAATTTTTTTCTGCTTTCATCAAATTAATTTCCTATCCACTATCTTAGTTCAATTGACAACTATCATAATTTCCGATATTGTGAAATGTCGAAAAAGTTTAATTTTCCATTTCATTTTATATGGTATTGTTGTATCACACATATGAGAGGGATCCCCTCAGGGGGATACAATTATAGAGTGAATACCCCTGAGGATCCCCTCAGGGGGATACAATTAGCGCTCCCAGAGGGACAATGTAAGGGCCCGAGCTGAGAGTTAGGTAGGCCTTCTTTTTGTTGAAATAAAATGTTTTTGTTATGTTAAGGACCACTTTTTTCGGTTCTCTGTCGTCCTGTTCTTCAGCTCCTACTACTTTCTTCTTCAATTTTGATCTTGTTTCATGATCTTCTTTCGCAACTTACGGTTTCTATGCCTTTTCTGCGTAGATTCCGCGTTTCCTTAACTCCATACTAAATTAATGGTGCCTTCCTCCTTCCTCTCTTTGGATCGCATTTGTTGCTGGGTAGGGAGGCTAAAACTAACGACTAATCTAATCTATGAGAGGGATTTCCAGTTCCAAATTAGAAACACTTTATTTAGAGGCTATGCAAGTTATCGGCCCATTACGAGTAGTTTTTTGCATTGATTAGACAGGCGTGCTACTGGAATCGAAAATGTAAACAAGAAATTTGCATTGCAATGTAGCCGAATTTGAAAAATTGCAAGGCCTGAACTGCTCTGAACAAATACGTTCGAATTTTCATCATTTATGATGAACATTAGCCTTAAATGAAAGAGATTATAAGGAATTATTTTCAAGTCAATATGGGGAGTTGTTTATGGGCTCATGTATGGTTTATTTGTTTTGTAAAACTTGAAAAGTTTCCTGCAGTGTCTTGTAGCCATGCAGAATAACGACTCGCACGAACCAACGTTGAGATTCTCTTGTGTCGCCATGAGGATCGAAATCGAGCTATGGATTATTTCTTGGCTTTGAAGGCGCATCGTCGTCTGCAGCAGTCACGTTTCGTCGATTGACGTGATAATTACGCTTTTGTAACTAAATTGACCGGTGCTTGTGGGTGCCACAATTTTATACTCGTGAAGCCAATATTGCTTCTCAATATGAGGGCCCGAGCTGAGAGTTAGGTAGGCCTTCTTTTTGTTGAAGTAAAATGTTTTTGTTATGTTAAGGACCACCTTTTTTCGGTTCACTGCTGTCCTGTTTTTCAGCACCTACTACTGTCTTCTTCAACTTTGGTCTTGTTTCATAATCTTCTTTCACAACTAACTGTTTCTATGCCTTTCTGCGTAGATTCCGCGTTTCCTTAACTCCATACTAAATGGTGCCTTCCTCCTTCCTCTCTTTGGATCGCAATTGTTGCTGGGTAGGGAGGCTAAAACTAACGACTAATCTAATCAATCTTGCTTCTCAATTATTGCTGTTATTACTGGATATCTGATCGAACAGGAACTAACATCGGGATTCTTCCTGGATTCTCGTCATGAAATCTGGCGGATTCCTCTTGAATTCGGAACTGAACTGTTCTTATGCTTTTCAAACAGATCTCTTCCTGTAATCTTAAATAATTATAGATCCTTATTCTGAAATTTGAGTGATATTTAGTAATATTGTACATTACAAAACAAGTTTATGTTCAATTTCAGTTCTAAAAGACATCATTACTTTTTTACGTGATGAAGCTGGTTTGGTGAATTTAGGTCAGAAATAATTTTTGTGAACGATGCTGGAGGGTTACGTTGTGTATTAGCACGGCAGTCCTGGTGTAATATTTCCGATCCGAATGGATCTATTTCTTGATTTTATCCATCGAAAATTCAGAGGGAAACGGCGTGATTCACTTCAATGTAGTGTTGCATGAATGGAAGGAGGGCGGGGGGGGGGGGGTATACAGTCGTTTGCTTGCTGTTCGCTTCGCACTTTTGTGAACGTGAGTTTTTCATTCTTGTGATTCTCATCATTTCTTTAGCTATCTAAAGTTTGAATATGTCCCGTCGATGCAAGGCCGCAATGCTTCCACCAGTAAAGTTATTTCATGCCTCATGGTATACATTTTCCTGTTTCTTATACACTGAAAGATTTTTCAATTTCTCTTCCCACATGGTATATGGTATTAAAGAATATTACTTTCCTGAGAGGGGGTAACGACTTTGGCCTAGAACAGGGATTCTCAATCTTTTTTCAACCAAGAACCACTTTTACTGCACAAAAATAAGCTGAGGATCCCCTCCCAAATAGTGTTCTCCCCAGGAATATATTTATATGTACATTGTACGCACTCTTTCATAATATCAACAGTCAGGGAAAGCTGTAAATAAGTACCTTAACTGCACCCACTGTTATTCTTTAAATTTTACGGACCCCACTTTGAGAGCCCCTGGCCTAGAAGAAAACAAATTTTTCCGAAAACATTTATGTCATGAAATGATGACATCAGTTGCCTTACTCTGCTCACCTCAGAAAAGGACAAAATTGAAAAAATAAACATCCGGGTATAAAAAATATGCACATCCTTTTTTTCTAATTGTTTAACCTTGAAGACAGTTCGGCATAATTAATAGCTCCCTATTGTTTTCAAAATTTAATTTTAACTTGATTTTAACCAGCAACTTGAAAGTGTATTCGTAGACATGGTGTTGTTACGGGATGACTTACTATTCCATAACAATACAATTTTAATCGAGATAATACTTTGGTTCTTTACGAGGGAAAATTCTTCACATTCGCACTACAGGTTCTTCTTCTCTACTTGACCATATGGTTGTTTCCTGGTGCCCGCATCCCGCCCAGTCTCAAGTTAATGCATCCCAATATTGATCCTCGACCTCGGGTTTCATTTATAGACCCATTTCACACTGAGCTAGCAAATCAGCATCTAGCAAACTCGCATGAGCTATCTAGCAGATGGTCTGCGAGACTGGTGGGTAGGAATAGCACTATTTCGAGCCGTTGCCTTCACACTGAACTTGCATGCTTTATCCAGCATCCAGCATGCGAGGTGAAAATGCTATTCCTACCTCCCAGTCTCGCAGACCATCTGCTAGACAGCTCACGTGAGCTTGCTAAACGTTGCTTTGCTAGGTAAGTGTGATACGGGCCTTAGAGCTTGAGCAAGTCACTAAATAATTGTTTCGAGTTCAGTAGTGCATTTCTGAGTGCGGTACCGTATTATTCAGAAAAATAATATGTCTGTTTATTAGAAATGAGCTATTTTCTTATGTTTTAATAGAAAATTCTTCTGGAACCTTTTTATTAAAGTAATGGTTATTGTTATTTAACTTCGATGCGATGACACTGAAAAAGAGTTCAATTCATGATTATGTTCACGTTGCTAGCTACTCCGTTTTTTAATTCCCCGTGTAAAAGAGAACTCCCTCATGGTCGAAAGATTACAAATGAACATCATTTCTTTTTTGAACCATTGCAAAGAACCAAAGAACGAAATCATGCGTTCCTAACCCTATAACTGCGAAAACTTTTGGGTCTTGAACGAAATATTACAGTAATTTCTTTTAAATCATCATGAAGGCAACTCAATAAATGTGAATTTTTCATTGATGTATTCAAAAAATAAGCGCGACGTGAGTGATCTCCTAATGTCCTTCAGAAAGGACGTTGGTCGAAATAGAGCTTACGACGAAATCTTGGGTACAGTGCTTCAATATTAGAGCTAAATCTACGCCAGATTAAAAAACCCATAAGTTACCTGTTGGATCAGATCGTAGTATATATATGGTTGTATCTCGCAACTGCGCAGCGTTACCAGTTGCTGAGCAGTCTTCATGGCCAATAGGAGCAGAGTGAACGTAACCAACCTCAAAAACAAGACAACCAATGAGAGTATCAAACTTTTATTAATGCGTATTTTGTGGATTGCAGATTGTGTCGCACGTCTTTGCGTTGTATTTCAGGAGGTTTGAAAGTGTCCGAGTGGTTGGACCATGAAAAGGTTTCACTTTCACTAGTCATGAGGATTATGTCGTAAAAGGAAAAACTAAAATTCGTAAGCACTCGCTTTTTATCAATATCTGTCATTCAAGAATGGATGCATAAGTTGAAGAAAGTGATGACTCATGGGTCATAATTATGTCACAATTTGATCATTATGGGAAAACCTGTCACAGAGAAAGAATTTGTACCAGGATTTGTGAATATGGTTTTTCTTATTCAAATAAGAAAAAATTAACACTCTAGTAGATCAGGGGTCTCAAAACTTACCAGCCTTAGGGCCGTACGGATTACTCCAGTGAGTTCCAAGGGCCAAAACCGTTTTAATTTTCCCGCAATTATCTTTGATTTCTACAGTAGTCGCCGAATACGCGGTCGGGTTAGTTGTCACGGGCGCCGGATTGACCACACAGGCGGGCCGGATTTAGCCTGCGAGCCCTAGTTTGGAGACCCCTGCTCTAGACTATGAATGGGTTTGCCTCAACCAGTATTCTATATTCATTCAAGTTTTTGTAGTTTTCTAGCTCAGGTTCCGTATAATCTAATCCCATCAAAGTTTGTAAACTATCAAATGGGATGGACATTAACAGTCGATACCTTTTATAGATTAGCTTGAAATTGTGCTAGAAAATGATTTGAACTGTGTTCTGCTGTTTGGATCGCTTGTCAGTAGCAACGGTGGTTAGGTTAAACAAATACATTAATAACATGTAGCTCAAGTGAACCCCAAGCTCCTCTGATGCGAAGGGATCACATTGAGATAACATCGAGCTGATGCTCTTTGCCTTTGGGAAAAGTTCGACGAATCGTGGGGACCAGCCAGGTTTGCGCGGAATTTTCCCGGAGAACGACGACGAGCGCTTCAATTTCCAACCAATAATTTGTGCGGCTGCTTGTGCCACCCAGTCTCGAACTGAGAGTTAGTTGAGCTTTCTTTTCGTTGGAATAAAATGCTAGTTTGTTGACCCCATCTTTTTTTTAGTTCACTGTTGTCCTGTTTTTCAGCTTCTTTCTTCTTCAACTTTTATCTTGTTTCCTAACCTTTCTTCTCAACTCACTGTTTTTATGCGCGCGGGATCCTGTGCAGGAACACATCTTGGGATTCTGCGTTCCATTAACTCCGTACTTAATGTTGCCTTCCCCCTTTCTCTCTTTGGATCTTCTTTGTTATGGTAAGGGAGACTGAAACTAGCCTATCAATCAATTGCGGCACTCAATACGTTGACTACTTTAGTGCGGTTGTTACAGTTCATTAGGTTAGGTTGTAAATTGCAGAATTAGAAAGCAGACTTCACTGCTCGAATACATTTCTATTCTTTCTAAAAAGTGAGAAGAATGTAATTGCAGCATACTATTTTACCTTGTACGCTAAAATCTATTTTGAAAAAGGTAGGCGAATAATTCAAATGCTCTGCATTTATGTTAGTACATATATGAGCAGCACGCCTAGTGGTATACTGATATTACACTACGTCGTCTATGTGATGAGGAGATGCTGAATGCAGATTGACTGAGTTAGGGATTATTGAGTTCAAATGGGATCATTACGCAGGCGATTTCGCCTGAGGGGTGAAAGTTGTTTCCTGCTGACGTTTTTCAATAGCGACATATCAGAATCTTAAAATAATGTTCTGTATGGAATGTTGTTGAGGCTGATATGTTTGCATAGATGTCTGTTTTAGTCCCATCAACAATGTGCGAGGGAAAGAATGGTGTTGGAATTAATACCACGATAGTTTCGCTTGATCCTTTCATCATGTATCAAACATTCGGTGTGTGAGCGGTGCCATTTTGTATGCATGCATGGGTTTTGTACGATCACAGTGGGATCGAATTATCTTTGAAATAATACTACATTTTAATGAATTAATTGATCCTAGAAGCTCAATTTCGAGTGAGCCTACTTGTGGTAACAGACTAAAACATTTGCATTGGTCTTGCTGCGTTGAGTTAGTCGATGTTTCCACAATATGATGTCATGCCAGCTTGTTAGGGAGGAAAACATTTGAATAGTAGCTCTACATATTCAGTTGAAATTCTACTGAATTCATTGGTTGGATGCAATAGACCCTCAGATCTTGAGAGCGGTGGCCGAGATTCTTTCAACCAGAATGGTTCTCAAGATGGACAACGAAACAATCCAAATCAGGTGCCCCTTTCGAGTCCTCATGGATACCAACCATATCCGCCCTATGTTCCCAGTGGTTACCGACCGAATCAACCCTATCCTCCAATCGGTTACCAACCAAACCAGCCGTATCCTCCTAGCGGTAACCAACCGAACCAGCCGTATCCTCCTGGCGGTTACCAGCCAAACCAACCGTATCCTCCTGGCGGTTACCAACCAAATCAGCCGTATCCTCCCAGTGGTTACCGACCGAATCAACCTTATCCTCCCAGCGGTTACCAACCAAATCAGCCGTATCTCCCTGGCGGTTACCAACCGAACCAGCCGTATCCTCCTGGCGGTTACCAACCGAACCAGCCGTATACTCCTGGCGGTTACCAGCCAAACCAACCGTATCTTCCTGGCGGTTACCGGCCAAACCAACCGTATCCTCCTGGTGGGCGTCACCCAGATATCCCCTGGGTATATCCAAGTGTACCTGGAGGACCTCCAAATCAACCAGGCGGTCTACCCAATCCACACCAACCAAGACCTGGAGATATCCTACCGAATTCCACCGACGATGCCCCTAACACTGAATTCTTAGGAGGTCTTATTGGAGGTGGTGGATTTTTTGGAGGTGGCGGTGGCAAAGGCTCCGGGTACCAACCACCAAGTTTCTTCAGCCGTAAGGTAGCTGCCGTCGCTATCAACACGTTCATTGGGTGAGCTGGCAAACTAGTCTCATGAAATTCGTAGTTCTTTTTCTCATGTTTGCTGTCTGTTGGAATGGTTACAATCTTCTTGTGAAGAGGTAGATCGGGTGTCAAAAGAGATGGGTCGAATGTCAAACGAGGTAGATCGGATGTCAACAGAGGTAATGCTGGAGTCGGCATCCGTACTGTGGTAGAGAGATAGCATGTCGAGACCCTGTGTTTGACTTCAGGAAACTCAGAATGCTTTCTTCGATTTCATGAATTAAAATGCTATCTTCGATTTCTTGAATTTTAACACTACGCACTATGAGAATTAGCATTCCTCAATGGTCTAAAAATTATTCGCGATGTATTTTTCGAATATCCTTTGTAGCATGTCTATCAAGAATATTATCTATCGATCAGATTAGTTGAATATTTTTTTTCCAGTATATGAAAACACGAACGCTGGTAGAATTTTCTTAGCTATTCATCGAAGAAAATAAAATGCTTTATTTTGCTTCCTTTATTTTCAAAAAGGGTCAAAATTGGAGCATTGAAGTTTATTGGATTCTAGTTTATATATGCAATTTCATAAAAAGCTTCAAGTACTCTTTGATTCCGATAGTGTCATTTCTGGTGCGCATTTTCGAATAATTTCTATTAAAAACTTCAAAAAAATGTTCTTTAATTCTGATATGGAACACATCGTTAAAGGTTTTTCTTATTTCTCAATTTTGACAAATTCTTTGAGCCGGGAAGTCACCTTGACTTCTCGGAATATTTCGATACGGCGCCTGAACATCGCTGTAAAGTATTGTTTTGCCAACATTTTTGTGGTCTTAGTTTGCACTGCGTTCAAAATTGTCAAAAAAAATTGCCTGTACATTTCAGTCTTGGGGATGAAGTGAGTTACGTCGAAACGTCGCTTTCTATAGCCTGACAGTGGAAAAGAATTGTAAAGATTGACGTTGCTTCAGTGAATATAAGCAATTTTCTTCATATTTTACGTGTGAAAAATTGAGACAATTAACAGAACAGTTAATGCCAAACTTCTGTTGACAAAATCTTACAGTATTTGTAGGGTGAGGGAAAATTCAATTCATGTTTGTAGTTTTTCTGCTAGTTCAATTTAAAAGCAACCAGAGTCTGAAATATCGTTTTAACTCTTAACTTATGACTGAGATGAAAATTTTTTTCTTTTACACAAGTTTTCATAGTACCTCAACTAGCTAATAATACTTCATAGTATACTCCTCCGATGCTGACAGGTGCATCAATAAGGAATAATTATGACTTTTTTAGTATCTGAAACGACAGATATTCATTTACAAAAAAAAACATTTGTTTACCTCCAGAGCGTGCATCGACCTCACGGCGATGCTTGGTAGTTCCTGTAAATTTAAAAAAAAACAACGATCGTGGTTCATTTTCGATACATTTTAAATTACTTTAACCCCTTCCCCGGCAGAAATGAGTATACTCGTTTTCACTAAATGTTCGTTTTTCAGTCATCGACGAGTATACTCGTCTGAAACTTTACCCTCAAAAACCAGCTACATACGTATATACTCGTCGATTTTAAGCCTTTGTAAGCTATTCTACGTGTGAAACAAGTATTCTCGTCAAATTGTACGTCTGGCAGAGGCGATAGGGTAGAGCTGTGGGATTTCAAGGACATTGTTACTAGACTTGCTCCGACAGATATTGACGTCGGATAGGTGTTGTTTGCATCCACATTTCTATTCATTTTTTTTGACCATTTTAAGTGTTATAACCCAAATGTCTAGTTCAACGGAATATGGTGAATATGAACCTTCCCTCAGAAACTTGAATACTTCTGATAACTCTGCAAGTTCATCAGACAATGACTATTTCTCGACATCAGACAATGACTATTTGACTCGTTTATGCCGACAAAATAATTTTCAAAATAAAAAGTTAACCACAAAAATGGGAAGAAAAAAGAATTACAAACTGTTTTCATTACCAGCATCAAAATTACTACATAGAACCAAAATGAAAAAATTGGTCTGAAAAAGAAACGTTTTTAAGAAAAAAAATTGTTGGGGAAGGGGGTTAAGGTCGATTCTTAAGGAATCTCACGCGTAAGATGCATAGGAAAACCAATGTTAAAATATACATTGTTTGTTACCTACTCTTCGGAATATCAAAATTCTATCTTCAGTGCTGAAACAGGGGAAAAGAAAAGTCAAACTTATAAACTTACGTTACTTGCGTCACACATTTCATCAAAGATCATACCCTGAAATGCTGACGGTCTTGGAAACAATTTAACTCTACCTGATTTGTTCAACTTGTCCTGCAATGAACGTTCGAGTTTCCGAAATACCTTGCATTGTTTTTCAATAACTTTTTTCTTAAATAATGCTTACTTATTTTGTGTGCACTCAAGTCGTTCAGTATGCTTTCAAAATTTATCTGAACTTGAATGTTAACTGCAGTCAAAATATGGGAATTGTCAATTGCATCATTTTCTTGTTTAATATTCCAATACTTCGTACGTATGGTCGTTTTTTTAAAAAGTAATTCCACTTTGCGTACGTGTTGCTTTGTAGAACAATAACCTTGTTCGTGCTGAGTAATGGTAAACTCAACTTATAACGCATTAACCGCCATGTGAGCCACCGGTGGCACACGGAGTCAATTTTCATAATGCTGCTCCAGCAATCACAAACTCTGTTTTCATAAATACCTAATCCGAGCTAAATGTAGGCACCATCCAGCTAATGTTTGCTATTTTTGTAAATGCTTACTAAAATTGATTTTAACACGTTTCCTGCGAAGGGACCCACCGGTGGTCACTTGGGTGATTTTCATAGTGCTGCCGTCCGACCTGCAGTCACTAACTCATTTTTTATTAATACTTAATGAAAGCTAAATAGACGCCCGATCCAGTTAATGTTTGCTGTTTTCGAAGTTGATTACCACAATTGACTGTAAATTTGAATTGAATATTGAACTTCAGTTTAACCCATCGCTGTTAATGTGTTAATTTGAGTTGAATATTGAACTTCAGTTTAACCCATCGCTGTTAATGTGTTAATTTGAATTGAATATTGAACTTCAGTTTAACCCATCGCTGTTAATGTGTTAATTTGAGTTGAATATTGAACTTCAGTTTAACCCATCGCTGTTAATGTGTTAATTTGAGTTGAATATTGAACTTCAGTTTAACTCATCGCTGTTAATGTGTTAATTTGAGTTGAATATTGAACTTCAGTTTAACCCATCGCTGTTAATGTGTTAATTTGAGTTGAATATTGAACTTCAGTTTAACTCATCGCTGTTAATGTGTTAATTTGAGTTGAATATTGAACTTCAGTTTAACCCATCGCTGTTAATGTGTTAATTTGAGTTGAATATTGAACTTCAGTTTAACTCATGGCGGTTAACGTGAAGCTAGAATAACATGTTTTTGTGAAGTTAGATTTCACGTTTCGCCTCTTTCCTATGACGCTTGCTTTAACCCTTTAACGCCCAAGTGGACTGTACGGTCCTCTTTCAAAAATAACAATAATATATTTTATTTCTTATTCAATTTGTTCACTAATGTGTCCTTTGAACTTCACTGTCGAGTGGCAGTTCCTTCCCCATCTTGACAATAGTGACTGCCTAATGCCAGCGTCAGTTTAGTGATAGTGGTTGTATTAACGGTAATATGAGTACAAAAATGTGGGCGTTAAAGGGTTAAATCATTTTCTAATAATTGTTTGACCAACCCACTTTCATGATTCGTATGTGCCAGTCAATTCTGTGAAGTATTAAGAATTTTTTCTATCCAATTGCCTTCGAAAAAGAATTGTAGAACGTAACTCCATTATCCATAGCTGTACCAGTCAATCCTGGCAAGTTTTGAGAATTTTTCAATCCATTTTTACCATATCATCAAAATTTGAACGAAAATAAATCCACTCTGCTTTGTGTTTTACTTGACGTTGTTCCCCCCTGTTTTCTTCTGATTCGCATTTCTCTACGTGTTTTTTCACCTATTCCATGACCTCATACCTCGTATCCGTCATAAAATTACTCTATTCTTCAACTAAGCTCAAAATGGTGCAACTATAGCGTGAGGTCTACGGCCATATATCGCCTACCCAGCTCCTGTTTGAGATGTACAAATTGTTTTTCGCTAAATTAAATGTATGGAAATAAGTAATATCCATTAGTAACCTAACCTCACGCCAGAGTACTATCTTGAGGTAGATCTCACGGTACAGTGTGGTAGATCTCAAACTACAGTGTGGTAGACCTCGCGCTATAGCAGCACCTTCAAAATTTGCCTGTGTTGTCAAGCCCGGCTAGTGGCATCTGATCGGCTTCTCTCTGGTGTCTCTCCCTCTGCTTGCCCCTCCACCCTCCAGCGACAAGCTGAGTAGTGGCGTTATAGGGGACGTTGTCCGTGCCACTGCCACCGACGTGTGTGCCGACTACCTTGACGGGTGGATGTGAGTAAGGAGTGCAAATTGGTTCTGTTTTACCTTAACTCGTTACCGCACAAAAGTACTTTAAGCCCTGGATTCTTCATTTTATTTGAATCTAACTCGGTGTCATTTGCTTATAATTGGCTTGCAATTTGGATTGTGCGACAACTGTGAGTCGAGCGATTTGGTTTTGTTTGTCCTAACTCGTGATTTTAGCCCTGGATTCTTCATTTTATTCGAATCTAACTCGGAGGTATGGTCGGTTTACTACCCTGTTCGAGTGGGGCAAGAATTATGAGTTTTGGGTTCATGGTTGTACTGGGTGGTTATGTCAAAGTGCTCGAGGCTATGTTTTCGGCTATTAAAGAGTGTTCAATGTATTTTTCGTTGGAGGAAAAAACAGGTTATGGATTATTTACCAACAACTGTTTCGAAGTGCCTGGAAAGATTGACTGTGCATACTAAGCCAATACGTGCACATCAAGGAACTAAGCAGGCAATAAAACTCTGAATTTCTTTAATTGATCCTGGTATTCATTCAAATTTATATTACTTGGAGGATATAAAGGAAAACAGCTTTCACCATCGTTGTTTGCTGCAGGCGAACTGAAAGTTTTCTGGACGACTGCAAGCGAAATGTAGCATCAATGTAACGCGTGACTTTTGCATTGTTTGAATGGATAACATATGAACTATCAAGTTTAGGTACAGGAGAGCTAAGTATGATACTCAAATGGCACAGAATAGCCCATTTTGGAGGTAAACTCCATAGTTTTCCTTATAACCTGGTGAAAAACGAAATGAATTACGAAAGTTGAACAAAATAGTGGAAAGCTCACCTTCAAGTTGTATCGTTTTCTTCAAAAAAAAAATAACAAAAAATGCATCGTGTACTAGCGTGTAGCTGTTATGAATTTTCAAAAGTACTTGCTGACCAGATGACCATAGCTATGCTGGGCTAGAACTACCTTTGCCCTAAGTAATGAGAATTCTACGCAAATAAAATGGGATTTTTACAAGATGTATGACTCATCACTCCGTTGCACATGGGAGTTCTAGTTCAGTAGATTCACGTTTGTTGCAGTTGAAGTTAGTGGTGTATCCAAAATACCTCAAATGTCATCAAAATAAAGTCAAATGCAACTCAGAATGTAAACTTAGCTTTGCAGATCCAACCTGCGAAACGATATCCGAAGACAGAGGCCTAAACCAAGCATCATTACCAGCTGAATGTCGACTCCTTAACTTTTTTTGGCATGTTTAACCTAGTAACAACTGAATTCCTTTGCGTTAGAACGAAGTTTCCCTTGATCAATTTCCTTTGAATAATCATCAGTCATGAAACACGGTACAGTGTGAACTTTTCATCGATGCATTTAGAATATAAGAACGATCAGAGTGATTTCTTGATGTCCTTCAGAAAGGACGTTGGTCGAGAGAGGACTAAATTTTGTCTGCTAGACTTGATAGCGCGGACTAGGCGATGATATATCAATGTCTAGACGTAAGAACAATTAGAACTGAGGTGTCCATAAGCCACGTTACCATTTCAAACATCAAGGTATGTTTGTATTAGAAGTACACGCAAAGTGTTTTCATGGCCAGTCTGTACGATAAATACATACAGAGTTTTATTATGCCCCGTCTGTTTCATAATATACAGACTGACCATAAAAATACTTTGTATTTGTGATACAGACTGACTTTCATTAAGCATTTAACTTATGATCCAATACACTGTCCATAATAAGATTTTGTTTTTATGATACAGACTGATCACAATAAGACTTTGTATGTATTTATGATATAGACAGAGCATAATGTTTAGAATGGTAAAATGACTTTTTGGCAATCCTGTAGACATAAGATGGTAACAAGTGCTTCGCTGTCACAGCTAAACATCCTATATCAGCTAGTGGACGTGAATACTTACAAATGAGTCCGTGTGTTTTTCTCGGTTGACAGTCGTTCAGGTTAGCGAAATGGTCAAGAGGTTGGGCAAAATATTTCTTTTTTTCGGGGGCTTGCGATCTCATCCTGCAACCCCTCAGGGGGATACAACTATTGTATCAATGGGAATTAGCGCTCCCAGGGGGAAGATGATTGGGCCCGAGCTGAGAGTTAGGTAGGCCTTCTCTTTGTTGAAATAAAATATTTTTTGCAACGTTAAAGACAACCTTTTTGGGTTCACTACTGTCCTGTTTTTCAGCACCTACTACTTTCTTCTTCAACTTTTATCTTGTTTCATTAACTTCTTTCACAACTTACTTTTTCTATGCCCCTTCTGCATAGATTCCGCATTCCTTGATATCCATACTAAATGATGCCTTCCTCCTTCCTCTCTTCGACACGCTCTTCATTTGTAGCGGTTATGGAGGCTTAAACTAACCTGTAATCTAATCTGATCTCATCCTGCATGCGTATTGATTGTGAAGTAATGAACATGTTTTGAGTTCTTTGCTGAACTTTTTGCAAAAAATGTGTGAGCAACTGAATATTTGAGTGCAGTTTGTTGCATGTAAGTTTCATGTTTTCCAAAAAATAGTTCCTACTTGTTTCTACATTACAGAATATAGTGGCTATACGTGGCTACACAGCCATGGAAACATGGCTACGCTACAGAATATTATGGTTATCCATGGCTGCACTTCAGTATATTATGGTTATCTATGGTTATTCTACAGAATATTATGGTTATCCATGGCTACATTAACAGAATATTATGGTTATCCATGGCTACATCAACAGAATATTATGGTTATCCATGGCTACATCAACAGAATATTATGGTTATCCATGGCTACATCAACAGAATATTATGGTTATCCATGGCTACATCAACAGAATATTATGGTTATCCATGGCTGCACTAACATTCTATCTATGGCTACACTCACAGAATGTGGTGGCTATCTATGGCTATACACCAACGAATACGGTGGCTAAATGTAAAAACGCTACAGAATATAGTGGCTACACAGTCCGTAAAATGTTAGTTAATAATGTTAGGAAATGGCTATGGGTGATATTTTATGCTCTATAGTAAGCGAAGGAATTATTTGTGCATCCGCTAGTGCTTGGTATCTCTACGCATTTTTATTATTCCGCTTCGTTCTTTGCGCTGCATGCATGCCGTTCATCAGTAGGAAATTCACATTCCTGACATCATGTCATCAATTTTGTGCATAGGTGTATCCTCATTAGATATAAGCCTGTGTGGATTTTAGTGCACGATTTACCCACTTGAAATACTGTACTCTTTGTTCTATTTTAGAGCATGTCACCGACCATTTTACCCTACCGTAATTCTAAGGAATTCTTGTAGCTAATGTATTATATGCCATTATTGAAAATAAATTCTATGCGAAATTATGTGTTTGATTAGTCCAGTAAAGTTTCTCGTTGTCGATTCGATTCTTTTAGTAGGACGACTGATGTAGATCATTCCAGCGAATAATTAGTTCATTGCTCCATTGTAACCCCTCAGGGGGATGCAACTATTGTATCTATGGGAATTAGCGCTCCCAGGGGGACAATGTGAGGGCCCGAGCTAAAGGTTAGGTAGGCTTTCTTTTTGTTGAAATAGAATAGGTTTTGTTTTGTTACGGACCATCTTTTTCGGTTCACTGCTGTCCTGTTTTTTCACCACCTACTACTTTCTTCTTCAACTTTAATCTTGTTTCATAATCTTCTTTCCCAACTTACTGTTTCTATGTCCTTTCTGCATAGATTCCCCATACTCTTGTCTCCATACTAAATGGTGCCTTCCTTCTTCCTCTCTTCGATACGCTCTTTTTTTGAAGCGGTTAGGGAGGCTGAAACTAACTTATAATCAAATATAATCAAATGCTCCATTGTAACACTCGAGTTAGCGCACGCTGTGAGTCGAGCAATGATGTTCATACTTATGCATCCTCCGTAGATTTGTAATTTCAGCATCGCTTCCGTATCGACGAAAATTGCATGTTTATGCACGTTCAAAAGATTTGTTGTTCTTATTCGAATCGGTAGAAGGAAGCAGTTTGAAAAGAGCTTTCTAATTTGTTTTTATATATCTTCGTGAAGTGAAGCACACCTTTACAATATATTTGTGATGCTTTTGCGTGCACACTAGCGTGGTGTTTGCCAAATTCCCGCGTCTGTTTTTATATGAGTTCGCAATTATTTACGACGAAAAAATGAAGTAAAACTAACGACCTTTTCCAGCTCTAAAATAGCTATTGATCCTCATTTTTCCTGCTGTTTGGTTTCCTATCTAGAGTTGTGGTATTTTTTAGTTTGTATTCATACGCTTCGAACTTGCACGCATATTCTCATGAAGCGGTTCCCATGACTTGACTGCAGTAGTATTTTCTGCAGGAAAATCGCATCACAGAACTGGGCTGCTTCATCGGGTTTCTAGGTAGATTTGTTGCAGCGCCTTCCAGCATTGCGTCTGTTGTACGCATTTATTTGCGACCAAACACGCAATGTCCCAGCCAAAGTTGCAAGCAAAAATTTACAACTGTTTTGTTTGAAAACGATTGCTAAAAATTTCTTTCGTTTCTCACCCACGACAGATATAAAAGTGATTAAAAACACATTTGAATTATTGTTATTTCGTAAGATTTAATGTTTTCGACGAGCCTGGGATGTTTCGCGGGTCAGACTTAAAATGCATTTTTGTGTGTTCGTCTTATTTTTCAATACAACATTATATTTTGTTTCGTTTCTGTTCGTGTCATGAGTGGGAGTGAATTTATTGCGGGAATATGATGCACTGCCACCACCAAAGTGCGGGAATATGATGCACTGCCACCACCAAAGTGCTGGAATATGATGCACTGCCACCACCAAAGTGCGGGAATATGATGCACTGCCACCACCAAAGTGCGGGAATATGATGCACTGCCACCACCAAAGTGCGGGAATATGATGCACTGCCACCACCAAAGTGCGGGAATATGATGCACTGCCACCACCAAAGTGCGGGAATATGATGCACTGCCACCACCAAAGTGCGGGAATATGATGCACTGCCACCACCAAAGTGCGGGAATATGATGCACTGCCACCACCAAAGTACGGGAATATGATGTACTGCCACCACCGAAGTGCTGGAATATGATGCACTGCCACCACCGAAGTGCGGGAATATGATGCACTGCCACCACCAAAGTGCGGGAATATGATGCACTGCCACCACCAAAGTGCGGGAATATGATGCACTGCCACCACCAAAGTGCGGGAATATGATGCACTGCCACCACCAAAGTGCGGGAATATGATGCACTGCCACCACCAAAGTGCGGAAATATGATGCACTGCCACCACACCAAAGTGCGGGAATATGATGCACTGCCACCACCAAAGTGCGGGAATATGATGCACTGCCACCACCAAAGTACGGGAATATGATGTACTGCCACCACCGAAGTGCGGGAATATGATGCACTGCCACCACCAAAGTGCGGGAATATGATGCACTGCCACCACCAAAGTGCGGGAATATGATGCACTGCCACCACCAAAGTACGGGAATATATGATGTACTGCCACCACCGAAGTGCTGGAATATGATGCACTGCCACCACCAAAGTGCGGGAATATGATGTACTGCCACCACCGAAGTGCGGGAATATGATGCACTGCCACCACCAAAGTGCGGGAATATGATGCACTGCCACCACCAAAGTGCGGGAATATGATGCCCTGCCACCACTAAAGTGCGGGAATATGATGTACTGCCACCACCAAAGTGCGGGAATATGATGCACTGCCACCACCAAAGTGCGGGAATATGATGCACTGCCACCACCAAAGTGCGGGAATATGATGTACTGCCACCACCAAATTGCGGGAATATGATGCACTGCCACCACCAAAGTGCGGGAATATGATGCACTGCCACCACCAACGTGCGGGAATATGATGCACTGCCACCACCAAAGTGCGGGAATATGATGCACTGCCACCACCAAAGTGCGGGAATATGATGCACTGCCACCACCAAAGTGCGGGAATATGATGCACTGCCACCACCAAAGTGCGGGAATATGATGCACTGCCACCACCAAAGTGCGGGAATATGATGCACTGCCACCACCAAAGTGCGGGAATATGATGCACTGCCCCCACCAAAGTGCGGGAATATGATGTACTGCCACCACCAAAGTGCGGGAATATGATGCACTGCCACCACCAAAGTGCGGGAATATGATGCACTGCCACCACCAAAGTGCGGGAATATGATGCACTGCCACCACCAAAGTGCGGGAATATGATGTACTGCCACCACCGAAGTGCGGGAATATGATGCACTGCCACCACCAAAGTGCGGGAATATGATGCACTGCCACCACCAAAGTGCGGGAATATGATGTACTGCCACCACCAAAGTGCGGGAATATGATGCACTGCCACCACTAAAGTGCGGGAATATGATGCACTGCCACCACCAAAGTGCGGGAATATGATGCACTGCCACCACCGAAGTGCGGGAATATGATGCACTGCCACCACCAAAGTGCGGGAATATGATGCACTGCCACCACCAAAGTGCGGGAATATGATGCACTGCCACCACCAAAGTGCGGGAATATGATCTACTGCCACCACCAAAGTGCGGGAATATGATCTACTGCCACCACCAAAGTGCGGGAATATGATGCACTGCCACCACCAAAGTGCTGGAATATGATGCACTGCCACCACCAAAGTGCGGGAATATGATGTACTGCCTCCACCAAAGTGCGGGAATATGATGTACTGCCACCACCAAAGTGCGGGAATATGATGTACTGCCACCACCAAAGTGCGGGAATATGATGCACTGCCACCACCAAAGTGCGGGAATATGATGTACTGCCACCACCAAAGTGCGGGAATATGATGTACTGCCACCACCAAAGTGCGAGAATATGATGCACTGCCACCACCAAAGTGCGGGAATATGATGCACTGCCACCACCAAAGTGCGGGAATATGATGCACTGCCACCACCAAAGTGCGGGAATATCATGTACTGCCACCACCAAAGTGCGGGAATATGATGTACTGCCACCACCAAAGTGCGGGAATATGATGTACTGCCACCACCAAAGTGCGGGAATATGATGCACTGCCACCACCAAAGTGCGGGAATATGATGCACTGCCACCACCAAAGTGCGGGAATATGATGCACTGCCACCACCAAAGTGCGGGAATATGCACTGCCACCACCGAAGTGCGGGAATATGATGCACTGCCACCACCAAAGTTCGGGAATATGATGCACTGCCACCACCAAAGTGCGGGAATATGATGCACTGCCACCACCAAAGTGCGGGAATATGATGCACTGCCACCACCAAAGTGCGGGAATATGATGCACTGCCACCACCAAAGTGCGGGAATATGATGCACTGCCACCACCAAAGTGTGGGCATATGATGCACTGCCACCACCAAAGTGCGGGAATATGATGCACTGCCACCACCAAAGTGCGGGAATATGATGCACTGCCACCACCAAAGTGCGGGAATATGATGCACTGCCACCACCAAAGTGCGGGAGTATGATGCACTGCCACCACCAAAGTGCGGGAATATGATGCCCTGCCACCACCAAAGTGCGGGAATATGATGCACTGCCACCACCAAAGTGCGGGAATATGATGCACTGCCACCACCAAAGTGTGGGAATATGATGTACTGCCACCACCAAAGTGCGGGAATATGATGCACTGCCACCACCAAAGTGCGGGAATATGATGCACTGCCACCACCAAAGTGCGGGAATATGATGCACTGCCACCACCAAAGTGCGGGAATATGATGCACTGCCACCACCAAAGTGTGGGCATATGATGCACTGCCACCACCAAAGTGCGGGAATATGATGCACTGCCACCACCAAAGTGCGGGAATATGATGCACTGCCACCACCAAAGTGCGGGAATATGATGCACTGCCACCACCAAAGTGCGGGAATATGATGTACTGCCACCACCAAAGTGCGGGAATATGATGCACTGCCACCACCAAAGTGCGGGAATATGATGCACTGCCACCACCAAAGTGCGGGAATATGATGTACTGCCACCACCAAAGTGCGGGAATATGATGCACTGCCACCACCAAAGTGCGGGAATATGATGCACTGCCACCACCAAAGTGCGGGAATATGATGCACTGCCACCACCAAAGTGCGGGAATATGATGCACTGCCACCACCAAAGTGTGGGCATATGATGCACTGCCACCACCAAAGTGCGGGAATATGATGCACTGCCACCACCAAAGTGCGGGAATAGGATGCACTGCCACCACCAAAGTGCGGGAATATGATGCACTGCCACCACCAAAGTGCGGGAATATGATGCACTGCCACCACCAAAGTGCGGGAATATGATGCACTGCCACCACCAAAGTGCGGGAATAGGATGCACTGCCACCACCAAAGTGCGGGAATAGGATGCACTGCCACCACCAAAGTGCGGGAATAGGATGCACTGCCACCACCAAAGTGCGGGAATATGATGCACTGCCACCACCAAAGTGCGGGAATATGATGCACTGCCACCACCAAAGTGCGGGAATATGATGCACTGCCACCACCAAAGTGCGGGAATAGGATGCACTGCCACCACCAAAGTGCGGGAATATGATGCACTGCCACCACCAAAGTGCGGGAATATGATGCACTGCCACCACCAAAGTGCGGGAATATGATGCACTGCCACCACCAAAGTGCGGGAATAGGATGCACTGCCACCACCAAAGTGCGGGAATATGATGCACTGCCACCACCAAAGTGCGGGAATATGATGCACTGCCACCACCAAAGTGCGGGAATATGATGCACTGCCACCACCAAAGTGCGGGAATATGATGCACTGCCACCACCAAAGTGCGGGAATAGGATGCACTGCCACCACCAAAGTGCGGGAATATGATCTACTGCCACCACCAAAGTGCGGGAATATGATGCACTGCCACCACCAAAGTGCGGGAATAGGATGCACTGCCACCACCAAAGTGCGGGAATATGATGCACTGCCACCACCAAAGTGTGGGAATATGATGGGATGCTATAACTCAAACCGGCTGAGTGCAATATAATAATTTTGACCGTAATTTTTTAACAATACTTGCGTACTGCAATTCTTACTTCTGTAGTAAACAGAACTTCTATGTATGTGAAATAGAAAACTGCATGATTCCCTCACACGGACAAAATTATTTTTCTGTGAGAATCAACACTCCCAGGGGAAAGAGTAAGGTCCCTGGCTTGGTTAGGTAGGCCTTCTTTTTGTTGAATTAGAATTTTTATTTATGTTGCGGATAATTTTTTCCGTTCTATTTCGTTTTTTTTTTGCAGTACAAAATCATACCGTAAAATGCAATGTCCCCATATCTCCTAACGATTTTAGAAGTTTAGGTTCTGCTCGACCCTCAATGTATGTATGAATGAATGCTTGTTTGTTTTAATGCATGTATGTGTGCCTATGAAAGAAAATGAACTCCAATACAAAATCAATCAACTTAAACGTTAGAGTTATTGCTTCTCTTACAATCGACTCGTATGGACAGTTTCGCTCAGACGACTTTGTTGTGGAATGTTTAACCACACTTTGTGTACTTCTGTTCCATGTGAGATATTGACGTTGTTTGATGTCTGACGTTGTTTTGAAGTCTCTTTTTTCGTGCTTTATTTATATATTTTTTAGTTACAATATCTGTTGATGACATTGTCATCAACATGATCACTGCAACCTTATGTTAAGCCTTTCATGTTTGAGGAACGTATTTGTTGACTTCAGTTCCAGGATTACTGCTGCATCCTAACTTTCAGGTTTAATAAAGGTAGTATGTGTGGTCCCAAACTGAAGGTTAGATAGGCCTTCTTTTTATGATAATTAAAGAAGAGATTTTTATTTTATTACGGACCGTCTTTCGCTGGTTCACTGCTGTTCTGTTTTTCAGCACCTACCACTTACTTCTTCAGCTTTTATCTTGTTTCATGACTTTCCTTCCCAACCTAATATTTATATGCGCTGGGGATCTTGTGTGGGAACACGTCTTTTGCATGTATCCCACGTTTCTAGGAGTCTATACTAAATGGTCCACCCTCTTCGCTCTCCTGAGAACACCATTGTTATGGACGGAGGACCTTTAAAATAGCGGTTGGCGTGTGGCTCTGCGCTCCCTTGAGATCACCTTTGTTGTGGCTAGGGAGCTTTAAAATAGCTAATTTAGTAACAACTAACCTGGAAATACCAGGTCGGGGTGTTGGTCCCTGTTCATTTTTCGTGCATCTGATCAGACGTTTTCTTTCTTCATCTCCCAGAGCGTTCGTTTGATTAATCTCTCATTGATATTCAGAAAGTGTCCACCATGTTTCATACAAAGAGGCGCCTAGAACATCACGTTCAACGTTTTGAATCTGCTGTAATATTTCATTTATAGTCAAGGCAGGGAAAGTATCATAAAGCTGGTGGTGGTATGGAGGCTTCACTTGCTTGAGGGACTTACTGGAGTGTGTAAGATCGCTCTTCCAAAAGCGCGCGGTTTCAATTTTGGTTTTGATAACAAGCAAAAAACTAACACAAAGTGCTCATCAATAACGGCACAAGTGATTCTGTTCGCGGAGAAATTCTTTGGTGTTGCTCAAAGTTAGACTCCAGTGAAAGTGGAAGCGTTTCAATCTTCTAACTTTAAGATAAGGCTGGATATCCGAAATAAAAGCGTTTAATTCCTCTAATTTTGGGATAATCGTTTTATGATAACTGTTTCGGAGAAGGTTGAACTTCATAAATCGAAGCGCTTCTGTTCTTTAATTCTGAAATAACCGGTTTTTGATAACGTTGAACTTCAGAAATCGAAATGAATCGTTCCTTTGATTTTTTGGATATCTGTTTCGCGCTGAGTGACATAGCTGAAAAATTTCGCCTGTTTTTGAACAAGTAACACTGAGACTTGCTCGGAGTGCCTTCGAACTGAAAGTTGTCCATTTGAAAGCAGTTAATATAAAGCTTTATATTTGAAAGCAGCAAATACTCGTCATTACAGCAGTTATACTCATCTTTCCGACGCTGAGAAAATGTGCGTAAGGGTTTGTTAAAAATTTGATGTACAGTATCCTTTGATGATAACTGTATAACTTTGCTTATAACTTGCCTAAGGTATTTGTGTAGTTGACAACTTTTTGCCAGGCAGTAATAAAACAACACGTTATATAGGTATGATTACTCTACACTGAATTTGACGCTGTGCATTTCTTGAATCTAAACACTCAAAATCCTGATGCTAACGAATAAAGTCCCTGCCTTCTGTGGAATTGTTTAATTTTCGATGCTCATTTACAGAGCAGCGAAATTTTGGTGTGCCCCACAACGCCGTTCAACGCGCGTTAGTGAACACTGTCTTCACAAATTATTGTATTCAAAAAGTAGAAAAACTTGGCAAAAATATAATTGAGAGAGAAGGCATGAAAATATAACTAAGACAGTAGCTAAAAAATCAGGCAGGAATTGCAAAAGGAAGTGTAGCAGTTCCGTTGGAGGTTAAAAAAAATGCTCGTGCATATATTTCTCGTTTTCTCAAGTCCTAATCTAACGGTGCTTTCTTCTCTTTGGAACACTTTAGTTGCGGATGTGAAGGCTCGTAATCTAATCTAATCCAACACGTCATCCGCGTCCGTGTTGCAACTGACGATCAAATTTACTATCTTGCTCAAATTTACGCAAACAAGGACTATTTGACTATTTGAAATATAAAAATCACGACTTCCTCTTTCTGGGATGCGTTCTTCACGTGGTCGTTGTCTGAGACACTTTGTGATCACAAGCGACGCATTACTAAATATTCGGAATTGTGGAAGCCTTGGACATGCACCAGTTTTTTTTGGCGCTGTGATGGTGTCGCATTCACATTTCGTGTTGAGTGATAGTTTGTTTGTCTTTGCTGTAGGGAAAAAGTGGGTAGTTGTCTTCGTCTTGTGAGCACGTCTGGTGCACCCAGGTAGTTCTAGATGTACCTTTTTTCGCGAAGATATTTTCCTACAACAATGGCTGCGATTCGTAGAGATGATGTATCCTTTAAAAAAAAGCTTCCAACGAAGAATCCTACGATCAGGAGAAATGATTGACCCCGTTTTAAAAAATGCTCCCCACAACAAACGCGGCGATTAGTAGAGACGATTTACCCCGTTTTAAAAGATATATCCATCAAGAAACGCATGACATAAATTGTGACAGTGTTGTCCATACGCAGGAGCCAGGCCCACACGACCCGCGACGACGGCACCGTGGACGAACATCTCTCCAAGATGGCCGTCGACCCCAGCAGGAGGCGCATCCTGCCTGGCGCTGGTGGGTTGCTGTACTGCATGGCTCTTAAATTGTATTTTTTTCTGGGAATAGCCATAAATATTGAATGGAGGCACGATCCAGTTCATGTTTACTATTTTCAAAATTGCTAGCTACTATTGACTTTAAATTTGACTTGAATGTTAAACTTCACTTTAACCAATTGCTGTCAAAGTGTTAAATAACGACGAGATTTTGCAGTGTCTGGCCGGTAATTCTGAAGTTCGTCCATTTTGTGTCTAGAACTTCAAAATTTGTTGTTCATTCAAGCAAAACTTTTTGAATTGGGCTCTGTTACACGTGAATTTAGTGTAAACTACTCAGTATAATATACGCTTCCATTGTTGCTACACGCTGGGTATTTTTAAAGCAAAATTTTTAAGGAAAATCTTACATATGAGATGAAAAAATGGAGGATAGCACAACCTTTGGATAGACATTGGAACCAAACTCATTCTGAGCGAATTTCATGACTAAATTTTAAAGGAAAAAGGTTATACTTTGTCTATTTGACGTCGGAAAAAAATCTGTTCTGTTTTTCAAGCTAGGGTTGTAAGTGGTGCATGCTTTGCATGGATAATGCGGTTCTTCTTGTGCTGGTGCTTGTCTTCGTGTCAAGTTTTAGTATTATTATTATATTATATTTTTCTATGTAGTATTATTAATATTAATATAAATTGTCTCTGCTTTGTAACGTCTTCTAAAGGAGAATTTTATTGTGATTTTTAAGTTCAGAGTTGGACGTATGTGTTTCATAGTTCCACGCTTATGTATTAAAATTACAGTTGCGTATCTTAGCTTCAGTTATGCCCTTGTTACACGGCTGTGTATCATTGTTACACGGCTGTGTATCATTGTTACACGGCTGTGTATCATTGTTACACGGCTGTGTATCATTGTTACAGGGCTGTATCATTGTTACACGGCTTTGTATCACTGTTACATGGCTGTATCATTGTTACACGGCTGTATCATTGTTACACGGCTGTGTATCATTGTTACACGGCTGTGTTTCATTGTTACATGGCTGTATTACACGGCTGTGTATCATTGTTACACGGCTGTGTATCATTGTTACACGGCTGTGTATCATTGTTACACGGCTGTGTATCATTTTTACACGGCTGTGTATCACTGTCACACGGCTGTATCATTGTTACATGGCTGTATCATTGTTACACGGCTGTATCCTTGTTACATGGCTGTATATTAATATTACATGGCTGTATAATTGTTACATGGCTGTGTATTATTGTTACACGGTTGTGTATCATTGTTACACGGCGGTGTATCATTGTTACACGGCTCTGTATCATTGTTACACGGCTCTGTATCATTGTTACACGGCTGTGTATCATTGTTAAACGGCTGTGTATCATTGTTAAACGGCTGTGTATCATTGTTACATGGCTGTGTATCATTGTTACAAGGCTGTGTATCATTGTTACAAAGCTGTGTATCATTGTTAAATGGCTGTATATCATTGTTACACGGCTGTGTATTATTGTTACACGGCTGTATCATTGTTACACGGCTGTATCATTGTTACACGGCTGTATCATTGTTATACGGCTGTATCATTGTTACACGGCTGTATCATTGTTACACGGCTGTATCAGTGTTACACGGCGGTGTAACACAGTGACACGGCTGTATGACACAGTGACACGGCTATATAACACAGTGACACGGCTGTATAACACAGTGAAACGGCTGTATAACACAGTGAAACGGCTGTATAACACAGTGACACGGCTGTGAGACAAAGTTTTAGCCTGCCTTTAGTGTAACAGTTTTGTGCTCGCATGACTGCCATCGTGTTAGACTGGCTCTGGTTTCAGATCGTCCCCGATGTCAGAACGAGAAGTGAATTGTTTTCCACTCACTTCATGTCATGTCGCCGAGTGTTTGGAGTACACGTATACGTGTGCAATTGAGTATTTTGTCAAACGTGCTTTCACATCATTATTCTAGTATCTTTGCCTTGACGTGGGTGACTGTATTTTGTCGCATGCGTCCGAATTAGTTACGTCAACCATTGGAGATGGCAACGTCACGTGAATGATATGGCTGTTTTATACTTGGTTTTATTGTGTTATGTGTGAACTTGACGTGCTTGAGATGATAGTCATCATATACTTGGTTTTATTGTGTTTGATATCAGACATGGTTGTTTTGTACTTGCTTTTATTGTGGGAAATATCAACGTCACGCGTATGGTATAGCCATAACTTTTTTTATTGTGGTAGATATCAACGTCACGAATGTTACGTAGCTCTTAATATTATGAACGGCATTATTTGAGTGGATACACACTTCACGTGCACGATGTGTCTCTAGAGTTTCGCTTCATTAACATAATACTGCTTACCTGACTATACTTTAACTTCCGTGTGTTGTGTGTGTGCCCACATTGTCTTGATCCTCCGCACGATTTTCTGAAATCTTTAATATTTTTAAACGGTCCATTGTTAGTTCTTATATTGCATTTCCCGTATTTTTTCCTTTTGAGTATTCCCGAAACAACGACAATTACCAACAGAATAGGTGAACCTTCTCATCCTGACTACCAGAATAAATATACGATTGTGAGGACTTCAAACGAAGATTTGTCAGCCATTGATGGAGACATGAAAGGCATCAACCACATGAGGTTAACGGAAGAAATTCGGCTTAGCTGCACTGCGGTGTCTGTCTCACAGCCTGGAAATGGTGACCAGCAATAGATTTCTATTGGAAATGTTAGGATAAAAACCTGTCTTTGCGCTTACAGTTATATGATTCGAAATTATAATTTTGTGACGATTGCTGCTTGCTAAATGAATGCGGTGTGTAGGAATAACGTTTCTCTTTGGTGAGCAAAATATGAAAAAATGACTCTCGACCGTGAGACAATGTTTGGCTCGACAATACAAAAAAATTCCTGCAAAAATTTAACTTTAATTTTAAAATATTGGAGCTACACTTGAGCGGCTAAAATCATAGAAGCCCAGGCGGAAAAGTTATACGTGGAGTTTTTACCACACTAATTCTACAGGACTAAGGCTGTTTCAAAAAGGATGAATTTGAAAGAAGCAGATTTTTTTTTTCAAGTAAAATCTAAGGAATTTTTCGGCAAAGTATCTAAAAGATCATGAGAACATTGGAAATTTTACGGAAAACTGTCCCTTTCTTGATGGTTAAATGAACTGATTTCTTGACTGAATGTTTGCTAATAACAATGAGGAAACAAAAATAATTTTATTTTTAACGCACAGTTTCTTGGTAAAAATTGGTAAAACAAAATAAACCCATATTTTTGACTGAAGGCTTGTTGGTAACAATTTGGGAACGAAGCTGAGTTTTGCTATAAATTCGAAGATATTTCTCAGTGCATTGGTTTTTGTATGACGAGTGGCCACCCGAATTTTAATATTGCTTCGCGACACCCATGATTTAACTGATGGTGGTTTTCTTTTGAATTTTTCTTAAGACCCGAAGTTTCTTAATTGGAGGTAATATTCTTAAGAAAATTTCTTTTGAATCTTTCTTAAGACCTGACGTTTCTTGGAGATAATATTCTTAAGAAAACTTCTTTTGAATTTTTCTTAAGACCTGACGTTTCGTGAAGATAATATTCTTAAGAAAACTTCTTTTGAATTTTTCTTAAGACCTGACGTTTCTTGGAGGTAATATTCTCGAGAAAATTTCTTCTGAATTTTTCTTAAGACATGACGTTTCTTGGAGGTAATATTCTCTAGAAAATTTCTTCTGAATTTTTCTTAAGACCTGACGTTTCTTGGAGGTAATATTCTCTAGAAAATTTATTCACTTTTTTCACCCCTGCCTTACACTTTCATGCAGAACGGGCTTGCTTACTAGGCCATGTAATTTTTTATCGAAACTTAACATAAAACGCAATATAACGTTCAAATACATTGATATCGTAACATGGAATCAATAAGAAAAAAACACGTATCAACTCATATTTCTTGACAATATAAACATCCAAATTTACTCCCCTCGTGTTTCCAAACTACTCGAGTGGTAAAATAAATGAATGTTACGTAAATATTCACACCCATATGTGCGTTTCCATAGAGGACACTTGCATATCGGTCAGACCTCATGCTTGGAGGTGGCTGGAATTAAAATAAAGCTAACGGCCTCCCTAGCATCCAAATTTTCATCTTTTGATGATCTCAGTAAGTAAAGTGTCTTTCTGGACGTCGAAGCACCCTAGTTTTTAATTAAATGACATGAAGGAAAAATTATCAACAAATTACCCTGCAGGTGTGACAAAACAGGAATTTTTCGCCCATCTCATACAATAGCCGTTTTCAATTTTTTATTTTGGACGATCTATGGCTTTAACCGCTCAGTGTTTAGGTACTTAGGCGTTAAATTTTGCGGCAAAAAATTGAATGGGTAAGGGAACAAATAATTGACCGCATTTGTCGCAAAGATCCGATGAGAAAGTTAGAAAGGGTAGCGGAACAAGTAAGCAATTGGATTTACGGTTTGGAGATTCGTTGAAAATGTTCGATAACATATCGTGAAAAATAACACTGAATTCATGCCTTGCAGATCCGGAGGAAAAATTGAACTGGACAGCGCAAAAAATTAATGACTGAATTCTCGTCTAGAAGATCCGATGAGAAACGTAGACTGAGTATTATAACAAATTATTGACTGAATTCCAGGTTCGGAGATCCGATTAGAGACTTACTTTGGGTAGAGGAACAAATTAATGACTGAATCAGTGTCTCGCAGGTACGATGAGAACGTTAGACTAGGTAGAGGAACAAATTAGCGTCTGAATCAACGTCTCGAAGATACAAAGTTTCCCGTTTCCCACCGTGCAGGTTCTCTGATTTCCTCCCTGCTGAACCGCGGCGCGTACCACCTGCGCAACCGCATCATGAAGGGCGGCCGCAGCGGCACTGGTGACGTCATCAACCCCGCCAAGGCAGTCTGGAACGTGAGTAACTTCCCAGGTTATCATTTTGACTGCAGCGTGCACCACCGGTGGTCACGGACCGGATTTCCATGATGCTACTGACTGACCAGTTGTCACAAACTCGATGTTCATAAATACTTAATTAATACCAAGTAAAAGCGCGTAAAATACTTAATACTAAGTAAAATTGTGATCCAGTGAATGTTTGCTATTTTCAAAATTGCTCTCTAAAATTGATGTTAAATTTGAGTTGAATATTGAACTTCAGTTTAACCAGTTGCAGTCTAAGTGTTAACTTTTTCGTCAATGCATCGATGATTTTAGCCGCCCATTGCAGACGCTATACATACTTGAGCGGCTACCAACCATCACAGATCCTCCGGCCTTAAAGATAGACTGGGTGGGCCAATTTTTGCCTAATTTTTTTTAATCTAACAACCATGACGGACTTTACATTTTTAACCTGTATATTTGGTTCAAACGTCTTTCACGTTAACTATTTTTTGTGATTTTTTCAATACAAAGGTATCTCTCAATTTTAATCATGCCTAAGTAAAATAATTTAGTACTCAGTTAAAATGGTTACTTCTGTAGAACACAAGATGTCTCGTGGCAAGTCTTGAATTTTCACGAGATCTATCCAGAAAATCTCTTGTAAGTCCGTTAAGGTGTTCCCTCTTCACTGTCTCTTTATGATCGTATTGTCGTAATTACAACTGTAGTTATTATACTGGCACTGGCATCAGGTTGTCATCGACCTCAGAACGAGGAAGTAGCCTTCAGCAGTGAACTTCAAAGTAAGCGTCGTTTGAGATCCACCAAGTCAGTAATGGTACCAGTTTTTCTTGTGTTAAAAGAGAAAGGAAATCACTCAACATTTTCCACACTTAAGACAGTAATGATTAAGATGTGTTTGACTTTCCGCCTCTACCACCGAACTTTTAACACGCTTTCAAAAAAAAGAACGCGGACGAACTTTACCTATCTTTCTAAAAAGATGTACATGTCAGACTGAACATGCATGGAGAGTTTCAGCCTTGTTCATATGTCAGATCTCGAGCATTCATTTGCAAACTACTGGAGACTCCAACGGTAAGATATTCTTAAACTCATAAATACTTCAACCTGAACTCATTCGTTATTATATCAAGAAAGTTAACCCTATCTCTTTATGGAATCAATCTGTGTTGTATGTATCCATGGCCTGAATGCTTATTGTGATGCGTTATTGTTATAGAAATTTGGGCATTCCAATTTTGAGTATATGGACTTCATTGTTCCGGTATTATCGTCCTGGTCAACTAACAGCGTGCGAACTTCATTGTTTTATTATCATCATCGTGCTTGTCAACTCAGACCGTCTGGACTACATTGTTATATTATCGTGCTGGTCAACTCAGACCGTCTGGACTACATTGTTATATTATCGTGCTGGTCAACTCAGACCGTCTGGACTACATTGTTATATTATCGTGCTGGTCAACTCAGACCGTCTGGACTACATTGTTATATTATCGTGCTGGTCAACTCAGACCGTCTGGACTACATTGTTATATTATCGTGCTGGTCAACTCAGACCGTCTGGACTACATTGTTATATTATCGTGCTGGTCAACTCAGACCGTCTGGACTACATTGTTATATTATCGTGCTGGTCAACTCAGACCGTCTGGACTACATTGTTATATTATCGTGCTGGTCAACTCAGAGCGTCTAGACTACATTGTTCCAGTATTATCGTGCTGGTCAATTCAGAGCGTCTAGACTACATTGTTCCAGTATTATCGTGCTGGTCAACTCAGACCGTCTGGACTACATTGTTATATTATCGTGCTGGTCAACTCAGAGCGTCTAGACTACATTGTTCCAGTATTATCGTGCTGGTCAACTCAGAGCGTCTAGACTACATTGTTCCAGTATTATCGTGCTTGTCAACTCAGAGCGTCTAGACTACATTGTTCCAGTATTATCGTGCTGGTCAACTCAGAGCGTCTAGACTACATTGTTCCAGTATTATCGTGCTGGTCAACTCAGAGCGTCTAGACTACATTGTTCCAGTATTATCGTGCTGGTCAACTCAGACCGTCTGGACTACATTGTTATATTATCGTGCTGGTCAACTCAGAGCGTCTAGACTACATTGTTCCAGTATTATCGTGCTGGTCAACTCAGAGCGTCTAGACTACATTGTTCCAGTATTATCGTGCTGGTCAACTCAGAGCGTCTAGACTACATTGTTCCAGTATTATCGAGCTGGTAAACTCAGAGCGTGTAGACTACATTGTTCCAGTATTATCGTGCTGGTCAACTCAGAGCGTCTAGACTACATTGTTCCAGTATTATCGTGCTGGTCAACTCAGAGCGTCTAGACTACATTTTTCCAGTATTATCGTGCTGGTCAACTCAGAGCGTCTAGACTACATTGTTCCAGTATTATCGTGCTGGTCAACTCAGAGCGTCTAGACTACATTGTTCCAGTATTATCGTGCTGGTCAACTCAGAGCGTCTAGACTACATTGTTCCAGTATTATCGTGCTGGTCAACTCAGAGCGTCTAGACTACATTGTTCCAGTATTATCGTGCTGGTCAACTCAGAGCGTCTAGACTACATTTTTCCAGTATTATCGTGCTGGTCAACTCAGAGCGTCTAGACTACATTGTTCCAGTATTATCGTGCTTGTCAACTCAGAGCGTCTAGACTACATTGTTCCAGTATTATCGTGCTTGTCAACTCAGAGCGTCTAGACTATATTGTTCCAGTATTATCGTGCTGGTCAACTCAGAGCGTGTAGACTACATTGTTCCAGTATTATCGTGCTGGTCAACTCAGAGCGTCTAGACTACATTGTTCCAGTATTATCGTGCTGGTCAACTCAGAGCGTCTAGACTACATTGTTCCAGTATTATCGTGCTGGTAAACTCAGAGCGTATAGACTACATTGTTCCAGTATTATCGTGCTGGTCAACTCAGAGCGTGTAGACTACATTGTTCTAGTATTATCGTGCTGGTCAACTCAGAGCGTCTAGACTACATTTTTCCAGTATTATCGTGCTGGTCAACTCAGAGCGTCTAGACTACATTGTTCCAGTATTATCGTGCTTGTCAACTCAGAGCGTCTAGACTACATTGTTCCAGTATTATCGTGCTGGTCAACTCAGAGCGTGTAGACTACATTGTTCCAGTATTATCGTGCTGGTCAACTCAGAGCGTCTAGACTACATTGTTCCAGTATTATCGTGCTTGTCAACTCAGAGCGTCTAGACTACATTGTTCCAGTATTATCGTGCTGGTAAACTCAGAGCGTCTTGACTACATTGTTCCAGTATTATCGTGCTGGTCAACTCAGAGCGCCTAGACTACATTGTTCCAGTATTATCGTGCTGGTCAACTCAGAGCGTCTAGACTACATTGTTCCAGTATTATCGTGCTGGTCAACTCAGAGCGTCTAGACTACATTGTTCCAGTATTATCGTGCTGGTCAACTCAGAGCGTCTAGACTACATTGTTCCAGTATTATCGTGCTGGTCAACTCAGAGCGTGTAGACTACATTGTTCCAGTATTATCGTGCTGGTCAACTCAGAGCGTCTAGACTACATTGTTCCAGTATTATCGTGCTTGTCAACTCAGAGCGTCTAGACTACATTGTTCCAGTATTATCGTGCTGGTAAACTCAGAGCGTCTTGACTACATTGTTCCAGTATTATCGTGTTGGTCAACTCAGAGCGTCTAGACTACATTGTTCCAGTATTATCGTGCTGGTCAACTCAGAGCGTGTAGACTACATTGTTCCAGTATTATCGTGCTGGTCAACTCAGAGCGTGTAGACTACATTGTTCCAGTATTATCGTGCTGGTCAACTCAGAGCGTCTAGACTACATTGTTCCAGTATTATCGTGCTTGTCAACTCAGAGCGTCTAGACTACATTGTTCCAGTATTATCGTGCTGGTAAACTCAGAGCGTCTTGACTACATTGTTCCAGTATTATCGTGCTGGTCAACTCAGAGCGTCTAGACTACATTGTTCCAGTATTATCGTGCTTGTCAACTCAGAGCGTCTAGACTACATTGTTCCAGTATTATCGTGCTGGTCAACTCAGAGCGTCTAGACTACATTGTTCCAGTATTATCGTGCTGGTCAACTCAGAGCGTCTAGACTACATTGTTCCAGTATTATCGTGCTGGTCAACTCAGAGCGTCTAGACTACATTGTTCCAGTATTATCGTGCTGGTCAACTCAGAGCGTCTAGACTACATTGTTCCAGTATTATCGTGCTGGTCATCTCAGAGCGTCTAGACTACATTGTTCCAGTATTATCGTGCTTGTCAACTCAGAGCGTCTAGACTACATTGTTCCAGTATTATCGTGCTGGTCATCTCAGAGCGTCTAGACTACATTGTTCCAGTATTATCGTGCTGGTCAACTCAGAGCGTCTAGACTACATTGTTCCAGTATTATCGTGCTGGTTAACTCAGTTCGTCTAGACTACATTGTTCCAGTATTATCGTGCTGGTCAACTCAGAGCGTCTAGACTACATTGTTCCAGTATTATCGTGCTAGTCATCTCAGAGCGTCTAGACTACATTGTTCCAGTATTATCGTGCTGGTCAACTCAAAGCGTCTAGGCTACATTGTTCCAGTATTATCGTACTGGTCAACTCAGAGCGTCTAGACTACATTGTTCCAGTATTATCGTGCTGGTCAACTCAGAGCGTCTAGACTACATTGTTCCAGTATTATCGTGCTGGTCAACTCAGACCGTCCAGGCTACATTGTTCCAGTATTATCGTGCTGGTCAACTCAGACCGTCTAGTATTATCGTTCTCGTCAACTAAGACCGTCTGCACTCTATTTTGCATGTTTTACTGTATTCCATTCACCATTCAGGTGAGCTGGAATTCGTTTTGATTTAGATTGCCAAAGATGCACTCATCTTTATCTGTAGGCCTACGTTTGTGGTTAGTGTCAACGTCGGTGCATATTTGTGTTCGATGTTGTCTTTATTACTGAAATTAACTGATACACATCCGTCTGCAAGTGTGTCTAAAATTTAAATGAGTATATTTGATAGTAATAGAACTGAAGGGGCGATTTTTTGAAATTTAATACGTAAAATGAAAATAAGAACCAATATAAAAGAGAACATTCTTTTAATAGCAAACGTTTCGGAATCTCTGATTCCATTATCAGTGCTTTATTATTCTTTGTTTTATAGCTCTGATGATGGAATCAGAGATTCCGAAACGTTTGCTATTAAAAGAATGTTCCCTTTTATTTTGGTTCTTCTTTTCATTTTTTGAGCATATTTGCGAAGTTGTTTTTGATTTTTTAACTGAGTTGATCATCTGTAAACTTTTTTGTATTTATGAGTACAACGTCGAAGGAACTCGTCATATGCTCGAGTATTGCAAGAAGAAGGACTGTTTATTTAATTTTCAGAAAAGCCGTTATAAACATACTTTTGAAAGCCATTCCAATTTTATACCACCCTTTACCGGAACGTCAAAATATCAAATGTAGTGTTTACAGTTACGTTTTATCTTTGTGTCTCGTCTTCATATTTGAGTGCTTTTAAAGATGAAATTATTACGCAGAATATTGTTGAGCATTGAGGTGGAGTCAAACTAGAACTTATGCTCGTTTTAATTTACATTATTTCTACAGTCAACGCGTGCACATAGGTGTTCATTTTAGGAAAGTGCCCTGCATCCATGATTGCAGCTAATAGGAGCCCTCAGCTGTAGATGTAGCGCTTTGAATCTTTCGTGCCCACTTTACTTCTTTACAGTTTTCAAGCCTTCTTCGTTATGTCTTCTTTGTTCTTCCATCTTCTTCCCTCCTACCTTGCTAGTTCTAAATTCAGAGTATCTATCCTGTGCGGGAACACAATTTGGACATAGATTCCCAATTTTTACAGTGCATAATAAACGGCCCCTTCTTTTCGCTGTTTTGGGATCGCATTTGTTGCGTACAGGGAATTTAAAATAATCGTTAAATAATAGTAGTCTTAACTAGAAAAGCACAGTCTTTTCCATGATAAAAACAAGAATATGTTTCACCTATAAACGGATACAAAGTGACGTTTCCAAATCGTATTTTGATTCAAATTTACCGTAATTAATTGAATGAACTATGTGAATAAGCTACGTAAATTCTTTGCGCTGCGCTGGAATGTGACATCATGTGAGTGCAAAATATAAATACATCGTTTTGATGCCAACAAATTACGTGCAGAGGGTTTCCCACGCGGCTACTTCGTCGACCAATTTTTTGTCTAACATGTTTCTCCTCGTCGCGGTTTTTTCGGTTTATTCATTTCTGACTATGCGAGCATTTTTTAATTATTAGCTGTTTTATGACCATTTGAAAATTGATTTTTTTATTATTCCGCGATTCTTGCTCTTTTTCGTGTCTTCCCGGTTCGTGTATTTTTTGTAATGCGAACATTTTCGGCTTATTAGCTGTTTTATTACGGTTTAAATATCGAATCCTTTTTTGATTCTGCGATTTGTATCTGTCTTTCGCTTTCACGTACCTTTCCGGCTAGTTCACCATTACCATTTTAACAATAAATGTACAACACTTTGGAATCAGTAGGCATGTTACAACCGTGTAAATGTTGAATCCTTTGTTTGACTCGACGATTCATATTTGTCAGTCGCCTGACACGCGAATACCAGTTCCATTCACACGGTTCCTGTGAAAGGACCCACCGGTGGTCACTGAAGGGATTTTCGTAATGCTACTGACAAACCAGCAGGCATTAACTCTATTTTAATAAATACTTAATGAAAGTTAAATGAAGACACGACCCAGTTAATGCTTGCCATTTTCGAAATTGCCTGTTAAAATTGATTGTAAATTCGAATTGAATATTGAACTTCAGTTTAACCCGTCGCAGTTAAAGTGTTAAGTGAAATAACTCACTCGACTATCTCTCCCCGCAACTCAAGAGCTAAGAAAAATCTCTAATTCAATTAATTTGTAAAATGAAACAATAAATTCATTCTCTCTCGGTGAGTTAGGAGCTTGGAAAAAAACGTAGTGAAACACAATTCAAAGAAGGGGCAATAAATCCAGTTCTTAATCAATTTTTTCATAGTAACAGACGTGGAGTTTTCCAAATCGCTCACGACAATTGACTTCAAATTTTAGTTGAATATTGAACTTCAGTTCCCCGGACAACGTGTTATTTGAAAAGCTTATGTTATCCAAATAGCATTACAGTGATAAACGTAAATGGTTATCAGCTGCGTGTTTCCATTTCAGTGGTAAACGTGTCGTTATCAATTGCGTGTTTGCGCGCTTGTTGCAGAACAAATAATGTGTGGAATGAAGCTTGAAAGTCACAAATTTATGGGTACAATACTAGTGTGTGAGAAGGGTAATTTCAAACTACGTAGAAAGTATATTAAAAACCTATCTTTGAGTACGGGGTTCGTGTTGTAGCACTCATTCAAGCGTTTTTAAAACCAGAAGTGATAGATACAGTAGACCTTGCGGGTTAAATATTGACGATTGATCCCTCAGGAGCATACAACTATTATTTCTTCGGGAATTAGTGTTCAAATAGGGAAAATGTGAGGTTCCAAGCTCAAAGTTAGGTAGGTGTTAGTTTTGTTGTTACAAAATTTTTTAGTTTCTTAATGCTCATTCTTTTTCAGTTCACTGTTGTTTGGTTTTTTAGTACCTATTACTTTCTGTTTTGAAATTTTATCATGTTTCGTGAACTACTTTCCTTAATTACTGTTTGAATGTGCCCAGAATCTTGTTCCCTGCAGGGGATACAACTATTATATCTATGGGAATTAGCGCTCCCTGGGGGACCAATATGAGAGCCCAAGCTAAAGGTTAGGTAGGCTTTCTTGTTGTTAAAATAATATAGGATTTTGTTTGGTTACGGACCATCTTTTTTCGGTTTACTGCTGTCCTGTTTTTCAGCACCTACTACTTTCTTCTTCAATTTTTTCTTGTTTCATGAACTTCTTTCTCATATTACTGTTTCTATGCCCTTCCTGCATAGATTATGCGTTCCCTTAACTCCATACTAAATGGTGCCTTCTTCCTTCCTCTCTTTGGATCTCATTTGTTAAGGATAGGGAGGCTTAAACTAACTAATAATCTAATCTCTCAGAATCTTGTGTAGGAACACACCTTGTTCATAGATTCCACGCCTATTTAACTTCACAGTAAATGGTGCTTTTATCTTTCCTATTTATGAGACAACTTTGTTTCGGTTAGAGAAGCTTGAACTTACTGAAGATTTAATTTAATCGATTGGTCATTCATGCCCTGGTATTTTTTTGACTGATCTAACAATTCACTAACATACTTGGAGTTTGACCGCCTTGAATAATGTAGCAAATTCTATTCATATATTTTAATTTAAATGCATTAATTCCATTCGAAAACATTATCCATGTATTTATATTCAAGAGCATGAAGTTAATTCAAAAGCATTATCCATGTATTTTAATTCAAAAGCATAAAATCCATTCAAGAGCATCATTCATGTATTTTAATTCAAGTGCATAAATTCCCTTGATCGCGTGTAGGAAATAAATATCTTTCACCACCGTTACGGCGGCCTGGTATTTACATAGAGTAATGCATCTCACTAGACATTCTGGCGTGGCTGTGAAATTGTTCCCATTGTTGTCGTGCTCGGGGCTTCCTTTAAGTTAGATCGGGTGGATTTGGCCTTTTTCGAGCCAATTCTTAGGAAATTTAGCATTTTTTAGATAATATTTAGCACGGGGAAAGCTATTTGGGACTGCATTTTATTCGAGAAAAGGTTACAATTGAAAATTTTGGTTTCTTGGCTAAACTTGACTGCACCTATCGAAATCTCGCGAATTTTAACTTTTTCTGGCCTCAAACCTCAACTTCACTCTTATTTTAAATACAGCTTAGTCCTGGGAAATACACTTCACAGCTGAATGTCATTAGAAATGAACGCTAACACTCGCTTGGGGATCGGTATTAACAAATATAACTAAAAAACTCTAACTTAAGAACACGTACTTGGTATGCGCTCCTACCAAACGCCATTGAAATAGAAAAACAAACTTGAGAACACTAACTTGGTATGCGCTCCTACCAATTATAATTAAAAAACAAAAACCTGAGAACGTTTGCCGGAAAAATTTCAATCCTTGCGACCTTTCCGGGGAGTTCTGCAAGCAGCAGCACCCGATGGCCTTCACGCAACGCCTCACAGGCCGGTACCGCTCCGAGCAGTGCTTCCACTTTAGGGTAAAATACCCCATTTTAGGGTAATCAGGGGCTGTCTAGGGTAGAGCTTAGGGTAATAATTTTTTATGGTTTTTAGGGTAATTTAACTTTGGTCGGGGTAGCGTAGCAAAGTTGTAAGGTAATTGCTTGTTTTCATACCAATATCAAGTTTGCTTTCAAGTACTACAATGTACCTTATGTAAGGTTCATTGCGGGTCATAGCTTTTATGAAAATGTTCAATATGAGGGATGTTTGGAACAAGCGCAAATCTAGCCCGAACTCACTATTAAATTAGTCTTTGTTGCACACGACGATAAGTCGCAAATTTATGTGATCATCGCTGCATCTCTCTCAGATCTTTCTTCAGTTTAATGTTGCCAGATTTTCTGCATGAATAATACCTTGGTTAATAAATAGTAATGACAATAATTAAAGTGATAGGCAACTTGATATGTTTTGAATTTTATATTTGCTAGCCTTACTAAACTAACTCGTAGATGTATCAAGATTTACACCAAAACATCTGTCATCGTCGTTTACTGGAATTGGACAGCTACATAACGTGTATAAAATGACACTGCCCGAGCCGAGGGTAGGTAGTTTTGTTCCAGTCGAGTGCAACTGTGAAAGGTGCTGTCACGTCCAGTGTTGCATTGTGACAAAATTTTGGTAAAGCCTTTTCATGAAAATAGAAGGAAGGAAGGAAGGAGAAGTGAACAACTGTTTTTTCTACCTCAACTAAGGATATGGCATGCTGTACTATATGCTCAACTACCATTACGTTTAGTAAATCAGAGATTATTCTTTATGCTAAGAGTCAACGCTATAAAAATCACTGTGCAGAGACGGAAAACACAAACTATATAACTTTGTTCATTTTATCACACGATCCAATTGACAAGTCAGCTATAAAAATCAAATTGCAGATATGAGCATATCTTTCTGAGCATAATTTGCCCATTTCGTTAAGCGACTCATTGATAAAACTGCTGGAAAAAATGTTTCTTAAAAAGGAAACTTAGGGAAACAAAGAGCTTCGAACATTATTAGACAATGTTTCGGTAAACATCTACTAAGTGATCTTGTCGTTGTCCTTAACGAACGTTTATATTCTGTAATGATTGATGAAACAACTGATCGCAGTAAAGCGAAACTGCTCGGAGTCATCGTCCAATACTGGAGTGAGAGTGCAATTAAGAGCTCCTCTGTTGATCTTGTTGAAAAACAGGATAGCACAGCTAATGGATTGTTTACTACATTTGAAAACCAAACACTGTGTGGCTTCTTTGTTAAAAAAAACGGAATTTTCGGCTTCTTAGAAAAAATGTTGGCTTGATGAAAATGCAGTATTGGGAGTGAATCAAAAAGCTTGTAAAATAGAAATCGAGGTTCTTCTTCTTTTATTCTTGGCACTATATAGAACTTACTAACGTAGGACTGATATTCTTGGAGGAGCTACATGTATTCGACTGTAGGCTTTTGGCTTTTTTGCCATGTAGGTTTCTGTCGAAAAATAATCTTCCCACAGGCCTAAATTTTTAATTGTAACGAGGCTCTTATTTGTAACTCAATGGGGCTAACTTTCAGCTTTGAGTAACATCGGCTTCGCCTTACTTTACGTAAGTTATCTCTATACTCATTTAAATTCGCGCCAATTGAGTATACTGATTGCAAAAATTTTGGGAGAGTCATATTTTTTCATTAAGTGTATTAAATTCTTTGCCCCGTTCTTTGCAAGTGCACTGAGAATTAGGGTGTATGTGAACTTATTTATCATCGAAATTCTTTCAATTTGTTTGCTCAAAATTGCGAACCTGTTTTTGTGTTGTGTTCCATAAATGAATGCTTCGAGTGTTTCTTTATCGTTAATTGCTTCTTACTATATCCTTGCATCTCTCTGCTAGTCAGGAGTAGATCGCCTGGCCCCATATTTTACGCTCATTGAACAGAGCTTGTAACTAGGTAATCAAACAAAGAGAAGAAACTATAGCGAAAGCAATATAAAATGCTGCCCGTATCGTGACATCTATGACTCCATGAAGTCAGAGAATTTTATTTTGTAATATCTCCGTGACCTTGATATTGTGTCATGCCTACACTTATAAACATGAAAACATTGAATATTTTCATCTAACACCAGCAATGGGCCTATTTGATATTTTAGGGTAATTTATGTATTTTTAGGGTAATCTTCAACAGAGTTTTAGGGTAGGAACTGTCACACCCGTGGAAGCCCTTGCTCCGAATGTCATCCTCAGTATTGACCGCAGTGCCGTCCTGTGTTGTGTGCCGGGTGTGCTGATCTGCGTCGCCCTGGCACGTGCTGTGCGACAAATTGTTGTGTTTGTACTCAGTTGGCACGTGCTCAGTTGACAAAGTGTTGCGTTTGTGCTCAATTGACACGTGCTCCATTGGCAAGTTGTCGCATTTTAGCGCACAACTAGCATTTTCTAGTTCATTGCATTTAGGATTATGCATTTTCAAGTACAGCAGACCGCGTCTTGGTCATTCGTCTTTAAGTTCATATATTTTAATGTCATTTGCACTTATGTTTATTTATTATTTGGTTTAAAAAACTACGTCCTGGTCAATCGCACTTGGGTTACATATTTCTAGGCCGAAGAATAAAAATTTTATCTTGCATTTGGTATAGGAATGTGGCCATGAAATGTCGAGTCTCATTGCTTTTCCTATAGCTCGTATCCATGGTCTCTCGTCGATCAGGAACACAACGTGTCTTTTGCCTTCACCAGTAAAAAGTAGCCGTCGTCGAAAATATTTCATGTATTACATACTACAAACAATGTCAACTTTATTTTTACATTTATATTCACACGTTGACGTTTGTTTTGTCCGTAATAATATTTTAAGACTAATCGATAAACGCGTGGTAGTGCATTTAAAGGATCTCCGCTTGAAAGTTTTCAAGACTGATGTTGAGTTTCAAAGCATTGGGAACTTAAGAGGATTTTCTCGTGAGTTCGTCTCTACATTGTTTGTCTGTTTGGAAATTAGACGAGTCCGTAATTTGTTAATTGTATTCGTTTATTTTACAATTCATTATTCTGAGCGAATCAATTAATTGTTCATAGACCCCTTGAAACTGTTTTATTTTTCTAAGAAATTTATTTTTCAAATAATGTGGTGTGATCTTTTAAGCTCCCCTCAGGGGGATACAACTATTGCATCTATGGGAATTAGCGCTTCCAGGGGAAAAATGTGAGGGCCCGAGCTGAGAGTTAGGTATGCCTTCTTTTTTGTTGAAATAAAAGTTTTTTTTTGTTATGGCAAGGACCACCTTTTTTCGGTTCACTGCTGTCCTGTTTTTCAGCACCTCTCACTTTCTTCTTCAACTTTTATCTTATTTCATTAACTTCTTTCTCATCTTACTGTTTCTATGCCCCTTCAGCATAGATTCCTCATTTTCTTATCTCCATACTAAATGGTGCCTTCCTCCTTCCTCTCTTCGATACGCTCTATTTTTGTAGCGGTTAGGGAGGCTTAAACTAACTTATAATCTAATCTAATCTAATCTAATCTAATCTAATCTTTTAAGCTTCGTTTTACGTAAAAAAAATTCTCCGTATTGTGCCTAGAAGTGGATCGTTGCAGGAGTGACAGGAGTGATTAATAACCGTAAAAGGATTGGGTAGGCTGTTGGTGTACAACACGTCCTCAGTATCGACCACGACTCATGAGGTATTCGTGCAATTCGGGTTAGTTTGTGCATGTCCTCAGTAGTAACCTCATGAAGTATTCGTACAATTCACGTTAGTTCGTTAAACATGTCTTCAGTATTGACCACGACCTCATGAGGTATTCGTCCAATTTACGTTTGTTCGTACAACATATCCTCAGTATCGACCACGACCTCATGAGGAATTCGTGCAATTCGGGTTAGTTTGTGCATGTCCTCAGTAGTAACCTCATGAAGTATTCGTACAATTCACGTTAGTTCGTTAAACATGTCTTCAGTATTGACCACGACCTCATGAGGTATTCGTCCAATTCACATTATAGTTAGTGCAACATGTCCTCAGTATTGACCACGACCTCATGAAGCATTCATGCAATTCACATTATAGTTCGTACAACATATCCTCAGTATCGACCACGATCTTATGTGGCATTCGTGCTATTCGGGTTAGTTTGTACTCGTATGACATGCCATCAGCATTGACTATTTCGTGAAAAAGGTGTGCAGTTTTGTTCGTCTCGGGTATTGATTTTAAACGGAGGACACAAAAAAACTGATCAAAATAAAGGGATCATGCTCGGAAATTCATAAATGCCAATAGTTTCGAAAGACTGGTACGTAAGATATATAGGATCAAATTTTTCGCGCGTCATATCCCTCAATGGGTACGAATATTTTATTTATTTTAATTAGCACTACCAGTTGGAAAATGTGAGGCCCCTAGCTGAGAGATAAGTAGATCTTGTTTTCGTTGGAATTGAAAATGTTCTTTGTTTTGATTCGGACCATCTTTTTTCGGTTCTCTACTTTCTTCTTAGACTTGTATATTGCTTCATAAACTGTTCCTATGCGAAAAGAATTTTGTTTGCGAAGACATTTTTCTTTAGATTATGTTATCTTTCAACTTATGCTAAATGAATCTATCATCCTTCATCTCATTGAAACCCTTTGTTGTGGTTAAAGGAGGTTGAAAATAGCTTATGATCTGATCAAAGAATTCGTTCATTCATGGGCTATACCTACTACTTCAACACCTTGAAAATGACCGAGTTAAAACTGACCAATGCAGTAAAAGTTCTGTGTCTTTTTATTTAATTGAGTCATTTAATCTTAATATATATAACGGCCTTTATAGCTCACAGACTATTTCAAAACCTGGAAGTGTGTGATGGAATGATATCCAGCATCTCAGCCATAAGAAAAGAGTAGCAATTTCAGATAAAAAGGCGACTTAGAAGAAAAAAGGATGGCGGAACGATATCCAGCATCTCAGCCATAAGAAAAGAGTAGCAATTTCAGATAAAAAGGCGACTTAGAAGAAAAAAGGATGGCGGAACGCTATCCAGCATCTCAGCCATGAGAAAAGAGTAGCAATTTCAGATAAAAAGGCGACTTAGAAGAAAAAAGGATGGCGGAACGATATCCAGCATCTCAGCCATAAGAAAAGAGTAGCAATTTCAGATAAAAAGGCGACTTAGAAGAAAAAAGGATGGCGGAACGATATCCAGCATCTCAGCCATGAGAAAAGAGTAGCAATTTCAGATAAAAAGGCGACTTAGAAGAAAAAAGGATGGCGGAACGCTATCCAGCATCTCAGCCATGAGAAAAGAGTAGCAATTTCAGATAAAAAGGCGACTTAGAAGAAAAAAGGATGGCGGAACGATATCCAGCATCTCAGCCATGAGAAAAGAGTAGCAATTTCAGATAAAAAGGCGACTTAGAAGAAAAAAGGATGGCGGAACGCTATCCAGCATCTCAGCCATGAGAAAAGAGTAGCAATTTCAGATAAAAAGGCGACTTAGAAGAAAAAAGGATGGCGGAACGCTATCCAGCATCTCAGCCATGAGAAAAGAGTAGCAATTTCAGATAAAAAGGCGACTTAGAAGAAAAAAGGATGGCGGAACGATATCCAGCATCTCAGCCATAAGAAAAGAGTAGCAATTTCAGATAAAAAGGCGACTTAGAAGAAAAAAGGATGGCGGAACGATATCCAGCATCTCAGCCATGAGAAAAGAGTAGCAATTTCAGATAAAAAGGCGACTTAGAAGAAAAAAGGATGGCGGAACGCTATCCAGCATCTCAGCCATGAGAAAAGAGTAGCAATTTCAGATAAAAAGGCGACTTAGAAGAAAAAAGGATGGCGGAACGATATCCAGCATCTCAGCCATGAGAAAAGAGTAGCAATTTCAGATAAAAAGGCGACTTAGGAGAAAAAAGGATGGCGGAAAGATTTCAAGGATCTCTGCCATGAAAAAAGCTCCCCTAAGTAAGCAATTCCAGATAAAAAGGCGACTTAAGTTTGTACAACGAAAGAAAAATAATTCAACAGCATAATCACATATCTCTAGTTGCCGTCTGTGAGTCAGACTTCGCAAGCGCTCTAGTTTACCCTTCATTAATCTTATTGTAATGACGAAAACACTTTTTTTTCAAAGCAAATCGCGAGTCGAAAACGGAAATATGAAGTCCTGTTTCAGGGTTCAAGCTTCTATTGTGTAGTGTATGAGGGTATTGAAAAAATTCATGTACACTGAATCATGTGTATATTTTGCGTTCATTTTTACCATTTCTTGCTAATTTGTAGGGATGGATTTGTAATTCTCGGATTTGTAGTGATAGGAAATGGGACGAAGAAACCAATCTAACAAACTAACACACCTAAATACATTATATACAGAGATAAATTCCAAAGACAATGGGATACATTACCAACACATTCGGATAAATTGCAAACACAATGGGATAAACCACAAACACAATGGGATAAATTACCAACACAATGGGATAAATTACCCACACATTAGGATAAACCTCAAACACAGTGGGATAAACCTCAAACACACTGGGATAAACCTCAAACACAATGGGATAAACCACAAACACAATGGGATAAATTATAAAAAGGAATATTTCACGCTTTTGTTCGGCTTAATTTTCAAGTGAGTCTAGAGAAGTACGCAGAATTTCGAGCAACACTTCCTGGTCAGCTGAGATCCAAGAACCCAAGCTTTTCTCGCACACGGTCACGTGAGCGCAATCTGCCCATTATGACGAGTGACTTGCGGTTGCCGCCGTCTCTGCCGCAGGAAGTTGCTCAAGAAATGTTCCATTGTGCGCCGCTCGTAATGAGCGCTACGAGGTCTGCTGCAGCCAGAGACAGAGAACACCAGCTCTTCTAGGCGCATGTTTGTAATTGGTCAGCTTCTTGAGGCGGATATTTGTAATTTGCCAGCTCTTTTAGGTGTATGTTTGTAATTGGCCAGCTGCTACAGGCGTATATTTCTAACTCACCAGTGGCTATAACATATAATTGCAGCTCGTCACTTCTTCTAGGCATGTAATTCTAACTGGCTAGCTCCTTTAGTCTTATACTTGCATTTGACCGGCTCTTCCAGGCATAAATTTTGCGTTTACCAGCTCTTCCAGGAATGAATTTTGCGCTCAACAAGTTCATCAGTCGTAAATTTAGTGCTCTGTAGGTCCTACAAGCATTTAGTTAGCACTCACCAGCTCCTCTAGGCATAAATTTCTCAATCTGAAAATATTACTTCACCGTATCTCACAAAAAATGACCCTCGACGCTTGGGTGCGTACATGAGCAAAAGGTATTGTGAGTAATCTGGCGATATAAAAAGTATTGCATTACTACTTTCATTTCAACATTATCTTCATGTACAGACTGAACCCAATTGTTCGGTAACAGTCAAATTCTAGGGCTGAAGTCAAGCAAGATTTCAGCGACTTAAACTTTTAAGAATCAGCGACTTAACTTCCAAGAATCAACACCTTACAGGAACTGAGAACCTGTAATCCAACAACTGAATTAACCAGTGAGCGGGTTGTTGACACGTGGAGTGATCGAAACGTTAGAGTTGCATCAAGTAGATTGGATTAAAATGTCTTATTCTGTTTAAATTATCTAAAACAGTGTGACGACTATGTTTTGGAGGAGTAGGTTGACCTTTGCTCACAATTTTTGGTCTTACTCGTGAAATTAAAGTTGAAAACTAGGTTATTATACTTAGAGAATTTTGGAAATGATTTGGATGGGATATTAAAACACGAATAAATCGTTTAAGCTACTCGCCTTGTTCGTAAACTGACAGCCAAAAGTGGTGCCAACAATCTTGTCATTTTTATCCGAGTTTACACTCAGCTAACACACCCATCTGTTGTTAATTCGGCCTTCAAAATAATGAGATCTTCAATCGGAACAACCGCAGTCGAATCTATGAATCCATTTTCCTATTAGACTCTCTTTTGATCATGTTTGGGTGGCCACGTTAATTGCACTGCTTTGTTCTCGTTAGTGTTCCGGTTTCTTTTGACCAACTCTGCATATTTGTGTAGTGTAGGCGAACAAAATATGGTAGACACAGACCTTGATTGCCATCAGAAACTGGGACACTGTATGGCTCTCTTATTTTGTGGAGCCTGATTAGTCGTGCTTAATGTACGCGCTGAACGTAAAAAAATACTTCAGCTTTTCGGAGCACAAGTATGGGGAAGGTATATTTCAGTGGTGACTTGAAACAGTCCGCTAGAATTATTGCTAGAATATGCAAGAAGGTAGTAGCCTTGTCCTGGGTATTGATCTGAGGATGTTTTCATTACCTCTTTGTCAGTCTCGCGTTGTGGGCGAAATGAACGACATGATTGCCCAAGTTATTGCGGGAACTCCTCTAGTAGGACGAGAAAAACTGTGCTCCAATGTTGCTCTCTCACGATTGGTGTTTTTTACATTGGGTCGAGAGGCGATAATGGCAAAAGTTTTTGCAGGGTTTAAAAAAAAATTATTCCCCTCGTCAACATTGAACACGTTTCTGTGTGAACTCGATATATTTAAGATGTGAGTTTTATATCAAACTCTGTAAACATGCGATCCAGTAAATTTTTAATTCGATCTCCCATTGTCGAAAAATGGTTATTGTCTATTGTTTATATGCTGGTCAGTAAGTATGTGGTTATGCTGTTCAATTAATTTTCTTTCGTTGTACAAACTCAATTTGCCTTTTTATCTGGAGTTGCTTACTTAGGGGAAGCCTTTTTTGATGGCTGAGATCCTGGAAATCGTTCCACCATCCTTTTTCTTATAAGTTGTCTTTTTAACTGGAATTGCTTGCTTTTGGAGAGACTTTTCTCATAGCTGAGATCCTGAGATTATTCCGACTTCCTTTCTTCTCTACTTCTTCTCTGCAGTCGGAACAGTAAAATTGAGTTTTTGACAGCTAGAGAGGAAGTAATGGACCACAACGGAAATGTTCACTGGATTTGTGAAACTTGAACGGTTGTTTGATATTATTTTGCCTTGTAATGATGGCAATAGTGTGTTCTTGTAATAGTTTGTTCGCTCCTGCTCTGATGAACCAGTTTATTTCCTACTTGATACACTATATAGGAACTTTTAGTATGTACAATTGTGACTCGATTTTAGTGGAACATCTGCCGGAGACTTCAGAAAACTCGACTGGAAAAGATATTCCATGTTATGATTTACTTACTACATGTAAAATTGTAAAGCTAGTGCAGTTTATAATGTTAAGACTTTGTGACGCACTTTGAATTTTTTTTACAATCGTGCGTGCTTTTGTTTACACCCTCTCACCCCGAAAAGCTTTATTGGGTAAATGCTGGACTATTTCTCACTTGAAGAATGTCAGGGAATAATCAGTCATAGCTGATTCTTCTTAACGCAGATATTTGGAGCTCTGGCGAAGTACTTAACGTTAATGCCTGTGAATTTGAACCCAAGTGTTAAATTCTTGTAATTATCTTTTTGAATTTGAATCCAATGGGTTAATTCTTGCAGTTATTCTCATAAATTTAAACCCAAGTTTGAAGTTCTTGCTTTGCTATTTTCATAAATATTTTAGGTCAATATGTATTTTGATAAGCTCACGGAAATGAAAAATTCTGTTCCAAAGAATCACTAAAGGAATACGGTGTAAAACGTTTAACATGAATGACATTCTGCTCGCTGATGCGTTATTTTCGAGAAATGGCAATAATTACGTTCGGATAGGAATAACGGTAAATCTGAAGAATATGTCGGTTATCGATTTTCCAATTTTTGGTGCCTGAACCTAATTAATTGAATCAAAATAAGGTCAATGTGAAGTTTCATGCAATCACGGAAATTGATAATGATATTCCAAACAATCACTAAAGGAACCCATTTAAGAACGTTTTTCATGAACGACATTCTGCTCGCTGATGCGTTTTTTTCGAATAATTGAACTTTGAAGTTGGCCTTTGCGCCAAAGGAAGCGAGCGCGTAAAACGGAATTTAATTAATAACGGAAGCTATTACAAACGTAAAGAGGTTGGGTCGTGAGGGGGAGGCACAGTTCTTCTATCGAAAATTATAAATAAAGCTTCTAACCCACCCATTAGGGTGACGACCGCAATCTTGTTGACATCGGGTCCAAAATGGCGGCGCCCATGGGGGTCGCCATGTTAGACCCGATGTAAACAAGATTGCGGTCGTCACCCTAATGGGTGGGTTAGAAGCTTTATTTATAATTTTCGATAGAAGAACTCTGCCTCCTTCTCACGACCCAACCTCTTTACGTTTGTAATAGGGGGTTAGCTTCCGTTTTTAATTAAATTACATTCGTTTCCTTTGGCGCGGGAAGGCCAACTTCAAAGTTCGATAATTCGAAAATAAAGCATCAGCGAGCAGAATGTCGTTCTTGTAAAACGTTCTTAAATGGGTTCCTTTAGTGATTGTTTGGAATATAATTATTAATTTCCGTGATTGCATTAAACTTCACATTGACCCAAAATAAACAAGTTTTCTTGGTAAATCTGAAGGAGATGACAGTTGTCGATTTTCCACTTTTTGGTGCCTGAACCTAATTAATTGAATCAAAATAAACAAGTTTTCTTCTAGGGTAATTCATCAAATATCGAACAGAAACCACGTGTGTCTAGAAACAACCTTCATAAATCGGTAACTTTTGCTCTGAATAACTGTTGCGGGCCTCAAGATTATTCTTGAACAGTTGTTTTCTTGTTCTGTAATGTCGCTTTAAGGACAACGTAGATTGTTGGAATTTATTTATTGTTCTAAAAATCGAATTCTTTAATAACATAATTTCATCAATATCGAACATGAATCGAACAAGAATTTTGATTCGAACAGGATGGTTTGTCAATTAGTTCTCCTCGTATGGAACATTTGTTAGACTATTATATAATTAGCACGCCACGTATGGTTTGTCTATTAGTACGCCTCGTATATTTTGTCCATTAATATGCCTCGTATGGTGTATCTATTTGTGCACCTCTGATAGTTTGTCTATTAGTACACCTCGTATAGTTTGTCAATTATTATGCCTCATATGGCTTTTCTATTTGTACACCTCTGATGGTTTGTCAATTAGTACTCCTCGTATGGAACTTTTGTTTTAGGACGTCCTATATTAAGAAACTTTTTAAAACCCAATATGTTGATATGTATCTCATGTGGCCACTTGGAATATAAACGTTTTTCTTTCATTCTTTTTTTCTTTGGTGCTCTGGATTTTCTTGGAAATGCTCGCGGTGGCACAGCGGTTAAGGGATCGGACTTGTATGTTGGAGTCGCGGGTTCGTATCCCGGCGCTGGCGCTGCGATTTTCCCCGTTGGGTATAAGGGAAAGCTCAAGCACAATACCCCACTCGACCCAGGTGTCGGAAATGGGTACCGGCTTTACGGGGGAACCGTCATGGTGTCCTATATGTAGTGTTAGTTATAAGACATTTGAAAAACCAATGCTTAAGATCATTTGTATCAGGCTTGATTGGAAATAAAGCATCCCAAAGATGCCCATGTTTGTTTTGTTTGTTTGTTTGAAATAACTGTCTCATTACTTATTTTCAAGATGCATTTGAATGGAGAGTTATCAAAATTTGAATATGATGTCGATGTTTCATTTGCAGTGTTTGTTGAACCATCATTGTGATCATCAACCTGTGTGACCTTTTTTGGAGTAGAGTGTAAAGCACTCGTCAATGAATTATTATTGATGCTTGCATCAATTTTCTTGGCAAGGGAGTGATCATCAGTAAATGTAGCCAGACGAATCATTGATGATCTTGAGGGCCTTGGAACACCAGCAGCTGATTGATAGCCCCTCACCAGAATTCCCATCTTCAACTATTCAATGTTATTATCAAGCGTTAATACAATATTTTAATGAAATAAAACAGGCGTTCAATAGATCGATTCAGTTATTTAAAAGAATTAAGAATCGAAAAGCCTTGTTCGAGGCATAAATTCATGATTTTTAAGGAATTTTGATTCGAACACCTTTGTTCAGTATTTAATACTGACATGAAAAAGGAACTGAATGTCGAACATGGAATAATTATCAATTTTTTGGCGGAAAAGAAAAAAATACAGCAACAGAACATCATATGACAACACTACTCTCTAGTTATGACGGGAGGTTGACGGTGACCCAACAACAATTAAACCGTCGCAATTTTCCCGAGGTGCGTAAGATTTTTCGAGTGAAAAAATTCGACAAATTTGTAAGGGTCGTACAGAAAATGCGTTCGCAACCGCTGGTAGCAGTTTGCAGCTCACAGAAATGAGTTTTTATCACTAAAATAGGAGTTTTAGATGTAAGATCACTGGCACTGAGTAAGTTTGGATGCTTACTAAATTTATTACGCGCATATTTCCAAAGTTGTTCGATAATCAGTTCAGTTCGATATTTGATGAATTACCCTATTCTTTTTTCGTCTCAAATGAGTATTTTACGATTTATAGCGGTAAGTTTATTTCGTCATTGATGACGAATGCGCTCGAATAAACAGCTACTCATCGATTTTCGAATTTTTGTAGCTTGAAACATGGTAATAACATCGAAATAAACAACTTTTCTTCTATACACTTTTTCGTCAAATGAGTATTTAACGAGGTATAGCGGTAGGTTTGGTTTCGTCTTTCAAGACAGAGCGCTGGAAGCGAGACGCCATTGCAGTATTGCCATACAACTCGATCAAAGAATTTCTTTCCGCTTCAAAGACTGGAGTTGCGGTAAGTCATTTACCGCTATAACTAATAAAATACTCATTTGAGACGGAAAGTGCATAGAAGAAAACTTGTTTATTTCGATCTAATTAACTATGCTAAGGCATCGAAATTTACAAAATCGACAACTGTCATCTCCTTCAGATTTACCGTTTTCTTTTATGCACTTTCCGTCTCAAATGAGTATTTTACGATTTATAGTGGTAAGTTTAGTTTCGTCTTTGATGACGAATGCGCTCGAATAAACAGCTACTCATCGATTTTCGAATTTTTGTTGCTTGAATCATGGTAATAACATCGTAAAAAACCACTTTTCTTCTATACACTTTTTTCGTCGAGTATTTAACGGGGTATAGCGGTTGGTTTGGTTTCGTCTTTGATGACGATCGAGCTGGAAGCGAGTGCGCATTACAGTGTTGCTGTCCGACGTGCTCCTTGAATTACTTGCCGCTGCAAACACTGGAGTTGCGGTAAGTCATTCACCGCTATAACTAATGAAATACTCGTTTGAGACGGAAAAAGTATAGAAGAAAACTTGTTTATTTCGATCTAATTAACTATGCTTAGGCATCGAAATTTACAAAATCGAAAACTGACATATCCTTCAGATTTACCGGAATAACATATAGTCGGTTGCTTATTCGTCGCATTGTTGGGTCACTCCCACTATTTGGCGGGAGGAAACAGCGTCGGTTTGGGTGAGTTAAAACAAGCTATTGTGGGTTGGTTTATGTTATTTTGGGTTGGTTTATTCAACTAACCTAACATTACCTAACCTCACCCATCGTTACGTCAATACCGTGTTACAGCATATTTACGTGTCCGTCCCTTCACTTTTATATACGACGTTCCTAGAACTTCAGAATTGAATAATCCAAAAATTAGGCATCGGCGAGCAAAATGCCATTCATGTAAAACGTTTTTAAATGGGTCATTGTTAAGTTTAATGCGATCACGGAAAATAATAATTTCTGTGCCAAGGATCACTAAGGGAACCCATTTAATAACGTTTTACCCGAATGACATTCTGCTCGCTGATGCGTTATTTTCGAATTATTCAACTTTGAAGTTGGCTTTCGCGCGCCAAAGAAAGCGAGCACGCCAAGCATAATTTAATTAATAACGGAAGCTAACATCCTATTACAAACGTAAACAGGTTAGATCGTGAGTGGGAGCCACAGTTCTTCTAGTTGAAATTATAAATAAAGGTTCTAACGCACGCATTTCCAACAATGACTTTGTGCTCGCTGATGCGTCATGTTTACATCAGCTCCAAAATGGCGGCTACCCGGTACGCTGTTTGGCGCGCTGGTCCATGTGAGCCTCCATGACAGTGTTGCCATACGCGCGCTCCCTCTTCAAAGACTCGAGTTTCGGTAACTAATTTACCGCGGACGTTGCCCTTATGGGTGGGTTTGAACCTTCATTTATAATTTTCACTAGAAGAACTGTGGCTCCCCCTCACGACCTAACCTGTTTACGTTTGTAATAGGGTGTTAGCTTCCTTTATTAATTAAATTCTGCTTGGCGTGCTCGCTTCCTTTGGCGCGCGAAAGCCAACCTCAAAGTTGAATAATTCGAAAATAACGCATCAGCGAGCAGAATGTCATTCATATAAAACGTTCTTAAATGGGTTCCTTTAGTGATTCTTTGGAATGAAATTTTTAATATCCGTGAGCGCATTAAAATGCATATTGACCGCAACTTCTTATTTAAAGGAATGTCAGTAAAAATTCAGTCATAGCTGATTCTTTTCAACAGAGATTTTTGGGTCCCTGGTAAAGTCCTTACCTTTAATGCCAGTGAATTTAAACCCTAGTGTAAAATTCTTGTAATTATCTGCTTGAATTTGAACCCAATGGGTTAATTCTTGCAGTTATTCTCATAAATATGAACTCAAGTGTGAAATTCTTGCTGTAATTTTCATAAATTTTATTCCAAGCGAAACATTCAGGCCGGTCAATTTATAAAATTACACCGATTTAGTCAACCAGGCTGGTGGAGACGGACGTCTGTTTCTAGTTAGTTTATGATGTACGCAAGTTGAGTTAGTAAGTTGATGACCTACCTACGCAAAATGTAGGGGCAAAAGATTTATCACAGGCAACACAAAATAGACAACACCTGAAAATAGCTTTTGATCGAACTGTGAAGCCTGTTAATTTCGAAATTTTAACTCTGTGTTCGGTTAATATTTGTTTGCGTCAACGGGGAGCCATCAGCATTTGAGGTAGTATTTTTTTTCAAATGTACAGTTTCTAACGACTGCATCCACGGTGCAGTTTGTGCATCCATGGTGTAGTTTGTGCATCCATGGTGTAGTTTGTGCATCCATGGTGCAGTTTGTGCATCCATGGTGCAGTTTGTGCATCCATGGAGCAGTTTGTGCATCCATGGAGCAGTTTGTGCATCCATGGAGCAGTTTGTGCATCCATGGAGCAGTTTGTGCATCCATGGAGCAGTTTGTGCATCCATGGTGCAGTTTGTGCATCCATGGTGCAGTTTGTGCATCCCTGGTTCATTTACCTGATTTGATAAATGTGAAGGAGAGGATAATAATCAATTTTCCACTTTTCGGTGCCTAATGATAGTTAATAAGATCTAAATGAACAATTTTTCATCCATGCATTTTCCGTCGCAAATGAGTATTTAACGAATTATAGCAGTAAATTACTTACCGCAACTCGAATGTTTGAAGCGGAAAGAAATTGTCCTGAGGGGGAAGACTAAAATGGACTCGCCCTTCCGACGCGCGCGAATGATCGAGCGCATTCCTGTCATCAAAGACGAAAATTGACATACCGCTATAACTCGTCAAATACTCATTTGCGACGAAAAGTGCATGGAGGAAAAATTGTTTATGTCGATCTAATTAACTATGTTTAGGCAGCAAAAATTGGAAAATCGATTATGGTCTTTTCCTTCACAAATGCCCCTGATTTAGTGATGCGCTTTTGCCGTAATACCTAGGAGTAATTTTACTCTAAATTTTAAAATGAATAACACAGGGATTAGCTAACCAGTAAAATATGACTTCCATTCTCAAACTGTTGCTTTTCGCGCTTGCCAGATATAGATTTAAAGATCTCGAAGGCGTGAGTGAACAAGACGCTGGTCTATAGACTTTGGGGAACAGTAATGGGATCAGGTCGCTTTGTTTGTAGTTCTAATACGTACTGAGGTAGGTCTGAAGTTAGTTAATGCGTATGGGGTACATTTGTGTACTACGAGGTAAGTCGTTCATTTACGTACTGGTATAAATGGATAACATTGCAATCATTTTAGAACCTTATTGAAATAAATTTTAGCGCACAGGGTAACATATTATCGTGCAATTGTATTTTTCACTAATCTTAGAAATGTTAAAAATGTACACGAGCTTTGAAGTTTATTTTCCAATTGTGCCTCTTTCAATCTAACCAAATAGACCGTATAGCAGCCAAACAAACCCAGTTTACGGGTCAAATTGTACTCATATTTTTAACGACGAAAAAACGAGTCTTAGGCTTGGTAAATATGGTTTGGATTACTTGAATTAACTTCAATATCATGTACTGCTTGTTTTCTTTTATGCATTCCGTCCAGTTTTCACCTATTTCTTTGAAACGTACGCATGTTATGTTAGTTTGCGTCAAAATCGTCATGCACTTTTACATTGAGTTATTGTAAAGAATTGTACATTAAATACTGGACTACTTTTTTGCTGTACATACCCATTAAGTTCTTAATAAATAGACATAAGTAGACTTAATAAGACTTAAGTCTACTATAGATTTATACAATAGACTTAATAAGTAAATGAAGGCACAAATCAGTTAGTGTGTGCTATTTTCAAGATAGCTTACTAGTATTGACTTTAAATATGATGTGCATATTGGACTTCAGTTTAACCAATTTCGGTCAAAGTTTTAACACGTTCACCTCGTTTTCGCAGTTGTTAACGGTGGCTTGGTCAAGTTGTAAGTACCGAAAATGGAAAATCGACTATACTCGTTGAGTACATTTTTACCCTTAAGAATTATGAAAAAACAATCGAACGATAACATTTCCCCTCGGATGATATTTTCTAAAAATATCGCAAAACATTAAATGTCAGTCATTCATACCGATACGTGAATGAGCAATTTGACTAGTGGTTCGTACATGTCCTATTCATTCGCTGGGAACGTGTTAATTTGCTGTAGTTATGGAGACGTGTGTCGGTGTGGCCTTTGTGAGTATAGTCTACTGCCCTTGTAGTTGTCTTCGCTGCCCATTTTGATGGTTAACACGTTCGTTGTCGATCGACGCACATCTGCGCCCAGCGGTCTAATGTTAATTAAGGTTGTTAGTAGTAGATATTTAATATTTTTTCTACCTCTTCAGTGAACGGCGTAAAATCAATGATCTGGTGTGCCAAAGACAGGAATATATGCAGGCTAGATATCTGTATTTGTCAGGATATAATATAGACTGCGTCATGCAAGATAAGATTGATTGCTTCGACGCCCCTGATGAACCAGAGCCACCGCAGGCTCAAGAAAGCGACCCAAATGATTCAGTCGTGCAGTTTCAGCCGGAGGACATCCCTGTGGATTTGATGAATGGATCCGCAATGCACGGTAACAAGAAATTCATGCTCCAATTTAGCAATCGGGATTATTTTCCCCATAGCCCTACAGTGTGATTCTCGGGTTTGATTTGTTCTTCCCTCACCGCATCAGTGATTTTAATAAACACTGTCGGGGTACAGTTTCCCTGTAACTCTTCTGTATCATTCTGACAAGTATTGTCCCTATAGCTATTCGTCTTGCTTGGTTCTCGGGCATTATTCGTACTTCCCTTTGTAAATCAGGGATTGAATAAATAGTGGCGGAGTATGAGATAAAAAGTTTTCTGGAACGACTCAAAAATTTTTTCATCATGAAGACGAGTTGCATTGATCGAAAATAAGAACTGTAGCTCAGACTCTGTTCGAGTTGTCGAATTCAATATGGAGTTCTACCAGTGATAGGCTGTTTTATTTCATGACTTACTAAATTATAATTTACGCATTACTTTTTAATACCTCGTGGAATTTCCAGGGCGAAGTTCAGTGAAAGCTTTCAGGGAACAATATTTATTAACTCGTTTTTTTTTGTTGAAATGTGCGATTGCAATTTTGAATGAGAAACATTTATCAACACTAGGCCTATGTATTTATAATACATACTTCAATTATAATATTTGCTCACTGTACGTTAACTGGCTTAGTAAAATTTAGAATTAACATCAATAAAGCTACTATTCATATGAATAATGGTATAAAAGTTGGATGTAGTGAATGTCATTGGTTATTTTGGTCTCCAAGGTAAAATTGATAACATTTTAATTTCTTGTTACGTAGCTTTAGATTTTAATTAGAGTTGGAATCTAAGTGGAAAAGCACGGATCTTTGTACAGCTCAAAAAGACTTGTCTAATCTGGTATGAGTGCAGGTGCGAGTATAGTACCAATTTGCTTGCTAACCTAAGCTGGACAGTTCCACAAGGTGACGAAGCTTCACTCGCTTACTGCAATTCGTTTAACATAGTTTTACTTCTCTATGGTTTTTCAAGTTCTTCATGAAGGTCACAAACATTTTCCAGACTAATGTTAGCATTTGTCTGCGTGCTTGACTGACCACAGCCACTTCCTTGTGTGCCTTTAATTTGCGGTGTGAGATATCCGTAGAGTTTAGCTCAGGGTTACGATTTGCTTTCACCAATATTTTCGCGGTCACTAGTGTGGTGAAGACATAGTCATGCTCTGAATTTTCGGTAGAACTTCGAGAAAATAGAGAATTCACGATTGCGTTTGAAAATGTTTAACATTCGTTCTAAACGTAATCGAGTGAAGTGTGTCCTATTTGCGGTCGAACTTATCATATTCAGAAATGAAGAAACTAACTAGTAATTCCTAATTATTTACACCCTCTATTCGTGAGATAAGCTCCAAAACCAACAAAGGAACTAGAGACTTTCAATGAAAATTTCCAAAGACGTTCTAAATCTAGGGTATCAATGACGTATCAATTATTTATTCTCCGTATTCGCGAGCGCCTTACAACTTCAAATGACCTTGCTAAATTGCCCTCCTCCGTACATAATTGCCTGAGAACTACGTTCTCTGTGTTGGTCAGTGTTACTCAGAAAACTGCCTTGAGGGCTTCATTACAGGGTATAAAGTTCTCAGCAGTTACGGTAAAGAAGCGGTAGGGTTGCTTTGTTGTTAATGCGAGGGAAATGTAGTGGAGTGGCAGATGAGCTTACCAGTTGAGTAGCCAACCCGCAACGAGATCGAGAATTCTCTGCGAGTTCTTATGTTTCGAACACATCTCGAGGTTGTTCTGCTATTTTTTGTTTTATAAAGATGGGAAGGCTACAATTTCGGAAGAGACTTTTCAATATCAGAATAATACTGGCTTTTCAAAGTAGTTTTTTGAGTGTTGCTTTTGGCATTGCAGTTCTCAGCTGTTCTGTGTAGTCGTTTTAGTGTTATTGCACTTTAGAAGGTTGCAGATAAACTGAGTTCTTTGTTTTCATCGAGAAGCGATATTTTCATTTAAGGCCTATCTTCACCCTAGTAGAGTGGACCTTGATTGAAAGGCTACTGTCACATACTCGTAGGTTGAAGAGTCATAACATCGTTGCAATTAACGAATTGTTAAAGTTGACTGCGAATTTACTTAATCTGTGTGAAGCAATGGTCGAATTGTTTCAGTGTTCTTCATTATTATAGACTTGTAACTTGTTTTGTATTTAGATTGTAGGGCACAATAGACGTGTCACTTTCAGCTGCCACAGTCACCAATGTGCACCAGGAATCAAAATGTGTGGCTTGTATTTTCTGGGGAATGGATATTGATCTTGGATGAGTTTCTGTCGAAAGGGTTTTTCTCTCTGAATTTATGTTTGACATGAAGCCAGACTCACGTTAGTCAGAAAATATTAATAATCACGATTCTCAACCCTGCCAAACCGCTTTGCCAATTTTTCGGTAATTCCGTAATCTGCGGCTATATCACTGCGCTTAATTTCCAGTACTTTGCCCAGTACATGAGAAAAGCGTCACAAACTGAAAATTAACAACCCAAACATCATGGTTAGCCATTGCAAGTGTCTGCCTCCATGAGTTGGCATGGACTTAAAGTAGTTTAAAGTGTAACATTCAGGTTCAGAGCCTCAGGCCTGGTAGGATTAAAATTAACTCAAGGAGCACATAATTGAACTTTTTCGGCCAAATAATTACGATCTTTGATGGAGAAAACATTATGTTTCGTGTACCGAATCCACCCCAAATCATAAAGAATCTGTTATTTTTGTAAGAGTGAGAATGTTAAGTCAAGAAAGGGAACTTGCCTTCCCAAGAGAAAAATGTGATGTCCCGAGCCGAGATTCAGGCAGGTTTTCCTTTTGTCAGTATGAAGTTTTTGTTTTGTTTTGCTACGGACCGTCTCTTTTTGGTTCACTGTTGTCCCGTTCTTCAGCACCTATACTTCTTCCTCATTCAACTTTTACCTTCTTTCACAAACTATTTTTCGACTTTCTGTTTCTATGCATCTTGTGCATCGATTCCTCGTTCATTCAAGTTAAATCTGAGTACTGCCTTCCTCAGCCATGTCTTTGGAACACATTGTTTCGATTAGATGAGCGTAAACTAATCAATTCTAATTGAGTGTGTAGAATCTTTTCGGCCATGGAAGTTTGCTTGATTTCCGAAGATCACATTGGAGAAGACGACGAGGAAGAGGAAGACGACCCTGAAGTCGAGGACGTGATAGAGAGTGTGAACGACGACCGCGGCATCACCGACGTCACGCTCTATGATGCCCACGGCAAACCGGTCGCCAACTTTTGCTTCGACAGAGTTTACAAAGTGAGTTTGGAGATCGTTTTAAAGTTGTACGACATCATTGCAAAGTTGCGCGACGTTGCCGAGTTGCGCGACATTTCCAAATGCCGAGTCGCGCGACATTTCCGAGTGCCGAGTCGCGCGACATTTCCGAGTGCCGAGTCGCGCGACATTTCCAAATGCCGAGTCGCGCGACATTTCCGAGTGCCGAGTCGCGCGACATTTCCGAGTGCCGAGTCGCGCGACATTTCCGAGTGCCGAGTTGCGTGACATTTCCGAGTGCCGAGTTGCGTGACATTTCCGAGTGCCGAGTCGCGCGACATTTCCGAGTGCCGAGTCGCGCGACATTTCCGAGTGCCGAGTCGCGCGACATTTCCGAATGCCGAGTCGCGCGACATTTCCGATTGCCGAGTCGCGCGACATTTCCGAGTGCCGAGTCGCGCGACATTTCCGAGTGCCGAGTCGCGCGACATTTCCGAGTGCCGAGTCGCGCGACATTTCCGAGTGCCGAGTCGCGCGACATTTCCGAGTGCCGAGTCGCGCGACATTTCCGAGTGCCGAGTCGCGCGACATTTCCGAGTGCCGAGTCGCGCGACATTTCCGGGTGCCGAGTCGCGCGACATTTCCGAGTGCCGAGTCGCGCGACATTTCCGAGTGCCGAGTCGCGCGACATTTCCGAGTGCCGAGTCGCGCGACATTTCCGAGAGCCGAGTCGCGCGACATTTCCGAGAGCCGAGTCGCGCGACATTTCCGAGAGCCGAGTCGCGCGACATTTCCGAGAGCCGAGTCGCGCGACATTTCCGAGTGCCGAGTCGCGCGACATTTCCGAGTGCCGAGTCGCGCGACATTTCCGAGTGCCGAGTCGCGCGACATTTCCGAGAGCCGAGTCGCGCGACATTTCCGAGAGCCGAGTCGCGCGACATTTCAGAGAGCCGAGTCGCGCGACATTTCCGAGTGCCGAGTCGCGCGACATTTCCGAGTGCCGAGTCGCGCGACATTTCCGAGAGCCGAGTCGCGCGACATTTCCGAGAGCCGAGTCGCGCGACATTTACGAGAGCCGAGTTGCGCGACATTTACGAGAGCCGAGTTGCGCGACATTTACGAGAGCCGAGTTGCGCGACATTTACGAGTGCCGAGTGGCGCGACATTGTCACCCTCAACTCAGCCAGACAGAAACAAGTTTCATTTATTTATCTGATGAAAAATTTGATTTTCATCATGAGTGACTGGGAGATAACGTGGCTAATTATTATGTGTTGTGGATCCCATTCTACGATCTTCTTTGAAACTCACGTAGACTGCAGGTCCAGCTGTTCCTAATGTGGTGGCGTGATTCTAATGTGATGACGTGCGATTCTAATGTGGTGACGTGTGATTCTAATGTGGTGGTGTGATTGTAGTGGTGTGACTCTAGTGTGGTGGTGTGATTCTAGTGGGGTGGTGTGATTCTAGTGGGGTGGTGTGATTCTAGTGGGGTGGTGTGATTCTAGTGGGGTGGTGTGATTCTAGTGTGGTGGTGTGATTCTAGTGTGGTGTGATTCTAGTGGGGTGGTGAAATTCTAGTGTGGTGGTGAAATTCTAGTGGGGTGGTGTGATTCTAGTGTGGTGGTGTGATTCTAGTGGGATGGTGTGATTCTAGTGTGGTGGTGTGATTCTAGTGTGGTTGTGTGATTCAAGTGTGGTTGTGTGATTCTAGTGAGGTTGTGTGATTCTAGTGAGGTTGTGTGATTCTAGTGTGGTGGAGTGATTCTAGTGTGGTGGAGTGATTCTAGTGGGGTGGAGTGATTCTAGTGGGGTGGAGTGATTCTAGTGGGGTGGAGTGATTCTAGTGGGGTGGAGTGATTCTAGTGGGGTGGAGTGCTTCTAGTGGGGTGGAGTGCTTCTAGTGGGGTGGAGTGCTTCTAGTGGGGTGGAGTGCTTCTAGTGGGGTGGAGTGCTTCTAGTGGGGTGGAGTGCTTCTAGTGGGGTGGAGTGGTTCTAGTGGGGTGGAGTGGTTCTAGTGGGGTGGAGTGGTTCTAGTGGGGTGGAGTGGTTCTAGTGGGGTGGAGTGGTTCTAGTGGGGTGGAGTGGTTCTAGTGGGGTGGAGTGCTTCTAGTGGGGTGGAGTGCTTCTAGTGGGGTGGAGTGGTTCTAGTGGGGTGGAGTGGTTCTAGTGGGGTGGAGTGGTTCTAGTGGGGTGGAGTGGTTCTAGTGGGGTGGAGTGGTTCTAGTGGGGTTGAGGGGTTCTAGTGGGGTGGAGTGGTTCTAGTGGGGTGGAGTGGTTCTAGTGGGGTGGAGTGGTTCTAGTGGGGTGGAGTGGTTCTAGTGGGGTGGAGTGGTTCTAGTGGGGTGGAGTGGTTCTAGTGGGGTGGAGTGGTTCTAGTGGGGTGGAGTGGTTCTAGTGGGGTGGAGTGGTTCTAGTGGGGTGGAGTGGTTCTAGTGGGGTGGAGTGGTTCTAGTGGGGTGGAGTGGTTCTAGTGGGGTGGAGTGGTTCTAGTGGGGTGGAGTGGTTCTAGTGGGGTGGAGTGGTTCTAGTGGGGTGGAGTGGTTCTAGTGGGGTGGAGTGGTTCTAGTGGGGTGGAGTGGTTCTAGTGGGGTGGAGTGGTTCTAGTGGGGTGGAGTGGTTCTAGTGGGGTGGAGTGGTTCTAGTGGGGTGGAGTGGTTCTAGTGGGGTGGAGTGGTTCTAGTGGGGTGGAGTGGTTCTAGTGGGGTGGAGTGGTTCTAGTGGGGTGGAGTGGTTCTAGTGGGGTGGAGTGGTTCTAGTGGGGTGGAGTGGTTCTAGTGGGGTGGAGTGATTCTAGTGGGGTGGAGTGATTCTAGTGGGGTGGAGTGATTCTAGTGGGGTGGAGTGATTCTAGTGGGGTGGAGTGATTCTAGTGGGGTGGAGTGATTCTAGTGGGGTGGAGTGATTCTAGTGGGGTGGAGTGATTCTAGTGGGGTGGAGGTATTCTAGTGGGGTGGAGTGATTCTAGTGGGGTGGAGTGATTCTAGTGGGGTGGAGTGATTCTAGTGGGGGGGAGTGATTCTAGTGGGGGGGAGTGATTCTAGTGGGGGGGAGTGATTCTAGTGGGGTGGAGTGATTCTAGTGGGGTGGAGTGATTCTAGTGGGGTGGAGTGATTCTAGTGGGGTGGAGTGATTCTAGTGGGGTGGAGTGATTCTAGTGGGGTGGAGTGATTCTAGTGGGGTGGAGTGATTCTAGTGGGGTGGAGTGATTCTAGTGGGGTCGAGTGATTCTAGTGGGGTCGAGTGATTCTAGTGGGGTCGAGTGATTCTAGTGGGGTCGAGTGATTCTAGTGGGGTCGAGTGATTCTAGTGGGGTCGAGTGATTCTAGTGGGGTCGAGTGATTCTAGTGGGGTCGAGTGATTCTAGTGGGGTCGAGTGATTCTAGTGGGGTCGAGTGATTCTAGTGGGGTCGAGTGATTCTAGTGGGGTCGAGTGATTCTAGTGGGGTCGAGTGATTCTAGTGGGGTCGAGTGATTCTAGTGGGGTCGAGTGATTCTAGTGGGGTCGAGTGATTCTAGTGGGGTCGAGTGATTCTAGTGGGGTCGAGTGATTCTAGTGGGGTCGAGTGATTCTAGTGGGGTCGAGTGATTCTAGTGGGGTCGAGTGATTCTAGTGGGGTCGAGTGATTCTAGTGGGGTGGAGTGATTCTAACGTTTTGTACGGTTCCAGCTATGTTGAAAATGTTGCGGCTAGCATTGTACAACAATCCTTTTCGTGTCTTTGAACTCCGGTGAACTCTTTTGTGCCAGTATTATTAGCGTAAGTAGGAAATATTCTAAATTTTTTTGTGATAGTGAATATGATATTCTTTCCGAGCTCATCATTTGGCATACTAGCTTATGCGTCTGTGTGAAAATTGTACCAAATCCTGACACTCGACCTCATAGTTCTAGACGCAAAATAAATCAAATCTGCCTATTTTACTTTCAACATCAATCGCTCATGCTCGTACCACTAGTTCCTATTTGTGTGCTCATATTGCAGTATAAGTAGTCACTAATGAGAGGGTTTTTAGCAATGCGTCACTTGGATTATATTTTCTTAGCCACTTGTATTTAGATGCATTACCAAAATCAGACTACGGCAACGAAGAGAACGCATTTGTTCATGCTTTTTTCCGAGTCCTTTGTTTGGACAATTAAGATGGGTACTACGATAACCATGTATGAATAGCAATTAAGGATCTCTAAGTTAAGGTATTTGAAGGCGTTTTTCGCTTTTATTTCAGTATAAGTGCGCACAGACGAATGCATTTTATAACTAAACGTTACGAGGATTGTTTTCTCAGTTATTTATAGGTATATAGTGTGGCAAAATCAGATTACGCAACGAAGGGAACTCATTTTGTTGTGCTTTTCTGTCAATTATATTTTGTTCCAACATTTTACATGGGGATTACGATACCAATGTATTATCATCAATTGAGGATGTTAATGTTGAGGCATTTTAAAGACCAATATTTCAACATTTCATGTTTGAACTTTATTGGAAATTAACCGTTTTACTTTCTTCATTATCCAGACTCTCTTCACGCTAAATTTTACCGATTTCATTTCTCTGGATTAAACAAGTGCAGATTCTTGGTTTTGTCGATATGTTTTTCAAGTTTCGACTACGGTTCTAATATTTTTTTACGTTCACAATGTCTTTTTTACGTTTGCATTGTTATTTTGGCATTTTCAACGTCGTTAGCCCGTTTTAAATATTTTTTTGCGTTTTCGACGCCATTTTGTCGTTTGCGATGCTGTGTTTGCGTTTTTGACTCCGTTTCTGCCTCTTCGATGTGGGTTTTGCCTCCAACATTTTTGCTGACTAAGCAAATCAGGAAATAAGTACGAGCCGTTAAATTTCGTTTGTAAGGATTTGGCTGTGTTAGGTTAGCTCGATATCGCCGCATCACGGGAGCTGAGCGCTATACTCTGCGTGAGAAAGCCCGTGGTTCTATACTCTTCGATGCTGCGGTACATTTTTTCGAGCGAGCAGCTCCTCAATTGATAACTGTGAAGAGAAAAAAACGGTGAAAGAGGCGTGAGGACAAACTCTACTATTCAGTGCGCTAGCATTTTTCTGCCGTTTCCTTATGTTTAAGACTGAAAATTGCTTCAATTTTACTTCGTCAAAACAATTTTAAAATGGAAATATTGTTGAAGAACGTTTGACACAGTCGTGGCCGCGGTGGTTTTGAGTCTTTCAATCAAGGTTTTATAATGCTGTTCTATTTTAAGAAAAGTGATACAGTTCGTAAATAATCATTTTAAGCATTTCAGTGCAATGTATTCGGTGGTACCCTGACTTCTGTAAGTCTTGATTTTCTCTGTTCAAAGCATCTATATGAAAAGGCAGTTGCTAAATATGTATTTTCTCTTTAGCTTTTCTTAGTTACTTCTTCGAATATTTGTCCTCTAGCGACATCTTTAAAAAACACAATTTTAAACAATTTATATACCACGAGCGATACAGAAGTAGATTGTTTCTTAAGTCTTATATAATACAATGATCAAATTTGAGTATAGCTACCTGTGGGCCTGAATAAGTTCAGCTACTTCTAGGGCATCCTGAACCATCAACGCTATTCTAAGCCAAAGTTCAAACTTCTTAACTTTAGTTCAAACGATTTCGAGAAGAAAAAGTAAATAGAAATAACATCCGTTATTTGTAAAACCGTTTCATGTCATGGAACAGCGTGTCTGTGTATTCAGGTGTCAAGTGTAACTCTCTTACGTATTTGGACGGTGGAAATAGCCAAGTTTGAGCGAAGAAGAATTTGGAGCGCAACGTTCGTACGGTTACATTTATTGCAGTTTCCCTACGAAAATTTTCATTCTATAGAAAACCACGTATTTCCAGCAGAAACTCTGATATATTCAAGGGCTTCAGTTGTTCACCGAGAGTCCTCAAGTAACAGTAGTTTTGGGCTGGGATCTGGGCTGACGCAAAAAGTTCAGTATCTCTTCCAATGAAGTGATGCACAGCTTCTATGAAGTCTGCACAGTGGGGTTGGGGGAAAGGTCTGCAGTTTCGATGAAGTAACTCATGGTATAAGTGCAAATGAACATTTAAACCTGCTTACGTCCAACGTGAAGAATTCCTAATTTTTTTTACTTCAATATCAACAATGAGGTTCCCAGTATTTAATTTTTCTTGCTAACCCCAACTATTGCGAATAAAAGCTTTAATCACTTTGACGCTGAGCCAAAATTCTTCAATTCATGATCAGTATTGAAAGTTTTTCCGACGCTTAACACGTTAACTGCGATAGGTTGAACTGAAGTGCAATATTTAATTCAAATTTAAAGTCAATTGTGGTAATCAATTTCGAAAATAGCAAACATTAACTGGATCGGGCGTTTACTTAGCTTTCATTAAGTATAATTAAAAAATCAGTTCGTGACTGCAGGTGGGTCAGCAGCACTATGAATATCACCTAATTGACCACCGGTGGGTCACTTCGCAGGTAATGTGTTAGAAGAATGTTCACCCAAAATTTTAGACATAGCGTGTGCAAGGAAATTAAATCCGAAGTTTTTCGTGTACACTTCACCTCAAGGTTATCGCACTACGAAAACTGGTGAATGTTCGAAATTTTTCTAACTTATCCACAGTTTATGAGAGCAATTCGAGTTTTTAACAGCAGTTTATTAAGTTTCAGTGTGATGTTTTGCAAAATAATTTCGCTTGCGTTTTTTTTTTTCATAAGAAAGACGACTTATTGGCAAGTGACGTCATTCGACACCCTCCGTTGAGTGTGAAGGATGCCTTATTTGATCGAATTTAGAGAGAAATTCAATTTAGAAATTGACGTCAATTTAGAATCGAACTCATTCGACACTATCATCTACCATCCAATCAAATCCCTAATAGAATGAATGTTTTCTCGAATACCTCAAAATTTACGTTAGGGAGCAGTAACTGTTATCCCGTTGGGCGGGGTGCCCATTTCATACGCGAGGGTCGGGCAGAGAGTTGTGGTTAATTACTCTGTTCTCCCGATGGGAAGTTCAAGAATTTGATATGGGAGTTTAATTTCAGATTAGTTTTTGATAACTTCTCCGCTTCCTGGATTAAAATCACATTTTAGTTCATCGAGAATTTTTAAATTTCCGTATTCTTGATTTAAAGTTTTCGATGAATTAAAATGTGATTTTAGATGAGTGAAATTTTTTTTCAAAACCGATGGGAAGTTACTCCGAGACTACTTTTCGTGATGTTGAACCGAAAATCCTTCACCTAAAAGTGAGCACTTCTGACCGCCGTACCTTCCTGAACTTGCATGTAGTTAAATATGATCAGTTATGTATATGACTAGGTGCATCTAGTTTGCGTTGTCATTGGGAGAAAATATGAAAATGTTGAAGGAGGAGTACCAAGCTGAAATTAATTTCTGATACTTCGAGCGTGGGGGATCATTTTCGAGACACGTTTTAGAAAACGGCTAAACTAACTTTGAAAATAAGTTATTGCAGCTGCACTAGAACTAAACAAGCAAAAGCTATCAAAGATACTGCTTTCCAAGGAAACTGAAGTTGCTGTCATTTCAAAAGAGTAGAGCTAGAGTGATTCTGCAGCACAGAGACCGAAATTATTGACGTTGATAGTAAATAGTGTGTTAGGCGCATTTCACTTCACACAAATAGGACTGTAGCTGGAGTGTCGGAGCAGTGCATTCGCAGAAGCAAGCAGCTCCTCTGGTAATTACATTGTAATTGCGAACTCAATTGTTCAATGAAACGATCCGTATATGAATTTGCAAGCACACGCTGTACCGCAGAATAGAATCAATCAGAGTTAGCCCGCCCATGGGATAAATGTGGAGTCTCTAGCTAAAAATTAGGTTGGCCTTCCTTTCGTAGAAATAGACTTTTTTGTTATGGTCCATCATTTTTAGGTTCCGTGCTGTAGTGTTTTTAAGCACCTATTCATTTCTTCTACTTCTGTCTTGTTTCATATACTTCTTTTCCAACCTGCTGTTTTTATGCACAAGAAGTTTTTGGGGAGAATACGCCTTGTACTTTCCCCTTTTCCTTAACTCCGTACTGAATGGCATATGCTGTCTTCCCCACCTCGGAACACCTTTGTTTCAACTGAATCCTACACCATACAAAAATGCATTTACTCACTCTCACCACTTCCAGCAGTAGCCATCATCTAAATTCGTGTCTGCTTCATTTGTTGGCCAGGGCGTGGCGGGTGCTGCACGCTCTTTTGCCGCCCGTTTTACACGTTAACTGCGCCGGGTTAAGCAGACATTCAATATCCAACTCATATTAGAGTATATTTTAGAGATCTTTTTTTAAACTAACGAACATTAAGTAGGTGGTGCCTTCATTTAGTTTTCATTTAGTTTATATAAAAATGGACTTAGTGACAGCAAGTCGGTCAGCAGCATTGTGAAAACCCCTCAGTGACTACTGCTGGTCCCTCCGCAGGAAACGTGTTGATTTGAGCTTCGAGTTAAGGGTTAACATTTAGTAAGCACATTTTATGAAGTTGTTAATGGAAACACGCGGCAATTTTTCTTTGCTTGTATTTAATATTTATGTGTGATATTTGAGCCTAGAAAATTTCCAATTTCATCTATTGAGTGCAACTGGTTGAGGGTACGTCTTTGCCACGTTGGTGATACAATTCTTTGTTGAGCGATGTTTGAACGTCTTGTGTTTGGCTTCTATCGCTTCGCTGTACGTTCATTTTGCAGTGTTTCACTTTTCCACGTTCTAGTTTGTATCATCCTATGCGAACCACAATTATACGCATGAAAAAAACGCTTGATGATCGAACTAAGTTTTGAATAACTGAAATTCATTTCTACTCAAAAAAATTATGGTTCGCTTCCGATGATCGTTAGGTTTTATATCGCAGTACTCCCATAGATGTGGTAGTATATCTACCAGCGTACATCAGAAGAACAATTAGGTGCGTCAATAAAATGAACAAGCATTTTTGGCGAACGTATGGAAATAGATTTTGAACTCTTCAAAGTCAGCATTATTGTGTAAATGCCACCGTTATCACGATCGCAAGCATTAGACCGCCACTGGCATGGCATCAGGAATTGTCGCCAACATCAACACGAGGAAACAACTGCTGTTCAGCAGTGAACTAAAAAACACTTCTCTGAACAAATGTTCCAGGAAATGCAATATATTGAGAAAATTGAATGCATCTTCAAAAGCGTTTAAATGTAAAATGGGTGCTAGTTATGTTAGATCTGAGGTCATGTTAATTTGGCAAGGTGGATTTAGTGAACTCGTAAAGCTGATTGGTTAAGTTACCTCATTATATTCCTACAATTTTTTCCGAATTCCGATTGACTGCAAGGTGGGGAGGGCTTTATTTAGTTGGAATGGAATGTTTTTGTTTTGTACCGGACCATCTTTTCTCGGTTCACTGCTGTCTCGTTTTTCAGCACCTCCTACTTTCTTCTCCAACTTTTTCTTGTTTCATGAACTTCTTTCTTAGCTTACTGTTTCTGTGCACCTTGTGCATAGATTCCGCGTTCCCTCAACTCCACACTGAATGGTGTCATCCTCCTTCCTAGGAACTCTTGGAACATCATTGTCGTGGTTAAGGGAGGCTAAAACTTTCTTATATAATAATAATTTACCTCCTATACCTCCTACTTTCTTCCCCAACTTTTTCTTGTTTCATGAACTTCTTTCTTAGCTTACTGTTTCTGTGCACCTTGTGCATAGATTCCGCGTTCCCTCAACTCCACACTGAATGGTGTCTTCCTCCTTCCTCTCTTGGAAACCAGCTGGCCATTTTTGAGAACCCATCTAAGATCCTTCCCGAGTTACCTTGCTCTCTGTCATCCCCCAGGAAGCGTATGAGAGTTTTATTACACACTCAGAGTTGGAGAATAAATCGATCTTTATAATGAGACTAATTTCAAGTTTTTAGTTGCAATACTTTAGAAATTATGAATCGTACAAAATGACCAGCTAGCCATTTTTGAGAATTCATCTAAGACCCTTCCCGAGTTACCTTGCTCTCTGTCATCCCCCAGGGAGCGTATGAGAGTTTTATTACACACTCAGAGTTGAAGAATAAATCGATCTTTATAATGAGACTAATTTTAAATTTTTAGGTGCAATACTTTAGAAATTATGACTCGTACAAAATGACCAGCTAGCCATTTTTGAGAATTCATCTAAGATCCTTCTCGAGTTACCTTGCTCTCTGTCATCTCCCAGGGAGCGTATGAGAGTTTTATTATACACTCAGAGTTGGAGAATAAATCGATCTTTATAATGAAACTAATTTCAAATTTTTAGATGCAATACTTTAGAAATTATGACTCGTACAAAATGAGCCGTTTGAAAAATCGGTCGACCATTCAGAGGCTAGGAGAAACTTGCTCTTTATTTTCCTCCAGGGAGCGTATGACAGTTTTATTATACACTCAGAGTTGGAGAATAAATCGATCTTTATAATGAGACTAATTTCAAGTTTTTAGGTGCAATACTTTAGAAATTATGACTCGTACAAAATGAAGGATATCGGAGGGATCTTAGATGGGTTCTCAAAAATGGCTAGCTGGTTCTTGGAACATCATTGTCGTGGTTAAGGGAGGCTAAAACTTTCTTATATAATAATAATTATCCGATTGACTGCACGCAATTAAGTGTTATTGCTAGGTAGCATGAATACATTAGCTAAGGGCATCAAAGAGAACTTTTTCATTGTCAAGCACCCATTAGGCGGTACTAATGTTTCACACTCAAAGCGACCGTTTGCTTTTGGTGTACTAGGATGAAAGACTATTTTCACAATCGTGGTTTTCGATTTAGAAGGCCTTTCTGCAAGAAATTAAAAGTGAGTTTCACCAAAGGTTTTTGGTATGAGCAGTTGTAAAAGTTCCTGGTTTATAATTCGTTCAATATATGGTAGGTTCTATCTCTCATTCATAGAGAAAAATTCCTCATGAACACGTCATATTTCTACGAACCTGGTTAGTAGTAATCGTTTTGAAGGTGGGAAGTAAATTTTGCGCGGGCAGGCATGTTTATTTCAGCACAGTTTGAATACAATTTTGACTTTAGCTGAACCTTTGAACTCACAAAATCGACCAACGAGAAAGCAATTAAAATGAAAGAATTGAGACCTCAACTTATTTTCTTCTCAGCAATACAAGCGTCGCCTTTATTACTAAAAGCACAGGCGTAATGCAGCTCTACCTTTAGACGTACGCTAAACCTCCGGACGCTCTACCTTATAATATTTCCCGCGCCAACCGTAAGACCGTGGGCGATCGCTTTGTAGACTGGCGCTAATTTGTGACCTTAAAGTCCGCTCCTTGTAGCCCATTGTTTCGTCGTTTTTCCTTGGTGTGTGGACTTTCATGTCACCACCTTTATGTTTACGCTCGAGGTGCACAAATACTTGTTGCTCAGAAGAGGGTCAATCCAGTGTAACTAAAGTGTAACTGAGAAGTTCGAGCGTAACCAATTAGTTGTGAACTATTCCATACTTTTGCAGAAATTAAAAACTTGTACTAGCATACTTGGGATTTAATTTGAAAATCGGTTTTGCATTTTTTGCGTTCTCTATTTCGAGGTTCGAGTTGACTGCAACGTTTCTTGGTTCTTTTTTTTGCCGTAGAGGAAAGAACTACGTCGAGGGATCATTTGTACCCTGTTGTGAGGTAACCCAGCTGTGTTCCAATAAAAAAAATATTTTTAGGTTAGTGATCTACTCCTGGAAGAAATTACAAATTTGTTCTCAGTGTAAAGAAAATGATGTGACTTGCTGGAGGTTGGTGGAACTCTTCATATTCCTCTGTGGTGGTGGATCATGACATTTTCGGCGTAAATTCACTCGATGCTGCTTGTTGCATCTTTCGTGTAGGAAAACCACTGAATTAATTTCTGCTGGTAGTCTGTTACAAAACTTGATGTCCTTGACATTTTAATTTTCATTTAGCGTGGTAGCATCTACAAACAATGCGGTTGAATATTTTCATGTTGGGCTCAAAAATTACCTCAATTATGCCCATGTACTGCTTCCGCTTAGTTCCTCAAAAATTACGAGTAGGTCTTTTTACCTAATACGTTATGAATAACTACACATTATGAATAATAAAATACATTATGAAGAACATCATAGAACGCATTTTGAATGACATTACCACTGTTTTTTGAAAGTTAATCACATTATGAATTTCTCCGTGACTCCGTATATGAAAAATAGGGTTGTAGGCTCCGCAGAAATATGCTCATCAGTATTTGGGACGTCGGGGGCGCGTTTACCTCCAGTACGGTGCGTGTATAAATAGTCGCCCAGCCTTTAAAGGGGCGGCCGGCCCCCTGCCGAGCTACCTTTGTGCCTTGAGCATGGAAGCGATGTGATAGACATCTTCTTCTTTCTTTCATGTCATAACTTTTTTCCCATGACTCCCGTTGATGATTTCCAGCTCGATATATGTATTCTGAGTTCCTGACTTTGGAAATTTGTGTTTGAATATGTTGGGGTACCTTTTGCATTGATGTACACAATGCTAATTAGCAACTTTGAGGTTTTTGAGTGATGTAAATTAATACTGTAATTTCATTCCATTCAAAGAATTGATGAATTGATGCATTTTCGAATTGATGCTGTGTTCGATTATATATTTCTCCTCAACTCCTTGAATTGTAATTTACATTATCTTAACTTACCTGTTGAGTAAAAAATACGATGTTTGAGAACCCAATACCTATTCTGCATGAATTTAAGCCTTCGCTGGGAAAAGTTGGATAGGCTTTCCTTTTGTTGAAGTAGAAAAGCCTTTTAGTTTCGTTGCGGGTCGTTTATTTTGGTTCACCGCCGTCACATTTTCGGCCCCAATTACTTTAGTTTCCAACTTTATCTCACTTTATAAACTTTCCTCGTGATTTGCTGCTTTTAATACTTATTCAAAAATTGGGGGGCTTAGCCTTGTGCATTGGTTCCCCGTTTTTAAGTCCATATTAAATAGTCCCTTGTTATGGCTTGCATGAGATCACCTTTGATGTGACTAGGAAGTCTAACGTATAAGATAATGGTAATAATGATTGCATTTAACTCCATGCTAAATGGTACCTCCATGCTTCCCTTCTTTGGAACAAGTTGACTGAGGTAGCTTGAAGTAACTTATATTTTAATCCACTTTTCCTACTCGCTATATCTCAATTTACGATAGACGAATGTTGACCAACTACTCAAGTCATCGATTTTTTGGAGCATTACATCTGTTTAGGATTCTAAGTAATTTTTTGCGATGACCCACTTAACAAAAACAGGCAAAGGCGAGAGAGAGTCTGGTACACAATTCGGTCCAAATGAAACATGCCAGCAAAAGTTTAATACTTTTTCTCCTTGCTTTGTCTACTTTGCTCTCGGAACAGAAAGGTTACGATCGATGAGATACAGTTCTTCAGCGTTTTGAAGTAAATAGGCACACAGCACGAAGTAATATGCTTCTTGCGGTCAGACTAACGTTTGGGATAGTTTTAGATATGCATGGTGATGGACTAGAGCGTGCAACCGCAGATGAGGAATCTTTTATGGAGGCATGGTCGGGTGCTGTTATTATAATTTTGCCCGATGTATTTTTTGTCAACTCCTCGCGCTTCTATTGATTTCAAAAGTTCTTCCCCGTTTCTAGTTTGAGCTTAATAGTATTGCCATTTATGAAGAAAGCTGAAAAGTTTTGAGATTCGTAATCAGTCGTCTGGAAATTCAGTCCACGAAGAGCAGAGCATTAGAGCTCTCAAGGGAAATATGAAGTCCCGAGCTGAAAATTAGGTGGGCCTTCTGTTTTGTTAACCTAAAATATGTTTATGTTATGTTCAGGGCCGTTTTTTTTCATTCTCTGCTGTCCAGTTTTTCAGCATTTATCACTTTCTTCTTCAACTTCCATAATATTTCATGAACTTCTTTCCTAACTTGAAATTTCTATGCACTGGTCATTTTGTGCGGGAACAGACCTTGTCCATAGATTTTTAGTTCCCATAATCCAAAATAAATGGTGCCTACATCCTTCCTCTCTTCGAGCACCTTAGTGGTGGTTAGGGCGCCTTAATCTAACCTTTTTGTTCCACGAAGGACGGAGGCATATGTTCGCTCTGCTCTCTATAGTACCTCAACACAACCAAGCCTTCCAGACTGACTGGCACAGCGGCTTCTCTCTGTAGTCCTTCTCAGTTCTCTGGAGTAAAGAAAGAGCCCTGCTTATCACGAACTGACCTGCCAAATATCACGGGAGTTTGTTTCTCTCATGCCAAGTGAATTTGCGTATTTTCCGATTTGTTCGATAGAAAAAGCATGCGTACAAATCGAAAGCTTTGCTATTGCCATTAAACAAATGTACGCAATTGAAATCAACTTGTTAAACATTCCGGCTGCTTGATCTTTCAATCTGGTTACATTAATCCCTAATATTCAAGGTGCTGCATTAAAATTAATCTAGAATTACTCAGCGACATCGTTTTCTAATAACTCTTGCTGGGACGAGTCAACGGTGTCTTTCGATTTCAAAATTTTAGGCTTGACACTTTCACCATTTAGGTGCGCATGAACCATTTTCAAAAGCAAAAATCATATTGCAGGAAGTTCTTTCCTTCATCGTTGGTTGCAAAGCAAAGAGTTGGCTCCAACCATAGAGAGCTCCTCTCTTTGATCGCGCCTGCTCTCCAGCTCCAGTCTGCAGAGTGTGGCAGCGGCGCCAGTGTTTCTGCCGCCCTCCTGCGCTCCTGTGGCACCGTGCCCAGAACCGAACATTTCGGTTTAGCAAACGTGATTTTGCCGGGAAAGTCCACTGAATGGAAAGTTAATTGCTTTCTTATTCTGGCCAGAAAATCTTTAATGAAATGTTAATATTTTTTTCTAATTCTCACCATTGAATCCTCATTGGAAAGCTGATTTCTTTCTAATTCTGGCCATCTTATCTTAGATGGAAAGATAATTTTTTCTAATATTGGCCAGCTCATTGTTAACGAAAAGTTAATTGCTGTCATATTCTTGTCAGCTCATCCTAAATTGAAAGTTATTGCTGTCTTATCCTGGCCAGCTAATCCTTACTGGAAAGTTAATTTCTTTTCTAATTCTGGCCAACGTGGATGCAGTTTTCTGGAAAATATACAATTTCGTGTTGTCCTGACTGTGTTTTCATACAATTTTGGCTGGAAATATACAACTTGACCACGTGGAGGAAATTTTTGAGCAGTGAAAGGGTTAATTAAATCAGCCTTTAGTTTTTACGCAACTATCTTACCAACAATTTAGTGTTAATTTATAATTGTTGTGGTGGTATGGATTCTCATTAAATTGTGATATCATTTTGGCGTACGGAAACTCTAGCCTTATATCGTCAAGAAAAATGCTTCGAAAAACATTTTATTTATGTCAAAATTTAAACTTTAGTAGCAAATTTATTCAATAATATCTTGGACGCTAAAGAGTGAAAGTGATACTTGGAAATTTTCCTTAAAAGTTGCAAAATATGATTATTTCTCTGTATTGTTCCTATTTTAGTAAATTTTCATTTTTCAAGCCATGCAAAAATAGCCTCTTTCTCAATTTGTGTCTTAAATAGTGTGTTTTCATTTTGAAAGTGGTACAGACTTAATCTTTTGATATTCTAGATACGCTTCTGATCCCTTTGCAATCTTGATTGCATTTTTTGGCTCCACCTCAATACTTCTACCGTAAATTTTTTCGTAAGATTGAAATACCTCAACACCACTTTTTTTTAGTTTGTGTTACTTCAGAAAACTATGCACGCATTAATATCAAGAAAAATACACGAAATTTATGAAATACAGTCTTACGTCATCGACACATTTATTCAAAATATTTTGCAGTAATTTTTTACTTCTGTATGAAAAATATTGACGCTTCTGAGGTCCCCTCTGCGACATGCTGGGCATGACGAAATTCTTCACCTCCAAATTTTTTATTTTAGAAAACATTGCAGTGTAAAACATTTCACTGTAAACATAATACAAAATTTATCAAGCGAAAACGATTTTCCCTAAAATGTCTCTAGTCTGCGAATGAACGGATATTTTTGTTCGAACGTTTTTCAACACTCCTGAAACCAACGAAAGTCGGAAGGTTCTAAATATACCGGTCATCCAGACAATCAAAACCATTGGTGTTACGCCCGTAGTTGGAGACCACAACATAGAAAACGAAAGCTTCCAGGGTAGTTCACATTTTCTTTCCGAGATCAGTAGTAGAAAATTTACATAATCTAATTCTCTCAGTTCCAGCGTCGTTTGGATGTACTCCGATATTTTCATGTAAATTAAAATGACTTTGGGCAACTAGCGTTGGTCATCACATTACACGCTGTGATGCCGTACGCGGAAGATGGCATTGTATATTATGCGGTGAGTGTGGGTATTTCTTATTTATTATACTCATATTCTTTATCGTTACGCAATTATTTCTGTTTTTATTGTACTTCCCTTTATCGTATTTTTATTTTTATTTTGAATTTATCAGAAATATTTTATTATTTCTCTTTTGAACCCGAATTTTCATTTTGTGAAAAATTAACGGTATATATGCAGTGAGTGATGCATTTATCATTTGTTTTTATGTAGCTGTGTATCTTCGGTATCCGAATTTTCACGTGAGTATAAATTAATCATGAATATACGGTGAGTGATATATCTGTACATGATTCATATTCATGTTACTATGTCGCTTTTGCACACCAATTTTTACGTTGGAGAAAATAATTGATTATTATGCGTTAAGTAATACTTGTGTAATTTATTTTTATGCCACTATTGGTTTTTTGCCCGAAGTTTTTACGGCAAGCAAAAATAAATGATAAATATCTGAAATTAAAATTTGATATTTTTTTTACTAATCTTGGTCGCTTTGTGCCCAAATTTTTACGTTAAAGAAAAGGAATTTACTAAAAATGAGGTGCAAAATGCTTGTTATGGGAAACCTGTACAGACGTGAGGTATGAAGGTGTTTTCAACATATTTCATTTGCTTCTCTACAGGTTAGAGAATTATTTTTCTCGTTCACATGTACGTAGGGGGAAGTAAATTTGCTTCTGATGAAATTTAAATAAAATTTTATGTTCATTTATTTGATAATAAGGGTATGTTTACATATAGCTTATCGTATAGTTTAAATGGTTTACTGGTAATGCTATAGTTAAAAATGCACTTTATATAGTTTATTGTTTATACTGAGTGTAGGTGATATTATTGTTACGTATGAATTAAATTCTGAATTTACGATTCACTTGACATGGCTGATTAGATAATTTCTGTCCGCTCAGGGAGATAATAACTACTGTATTTACGGGAATTTACTCTCAGAAGGGGTAAAATGTGAAATCCCGAGCTGGAAGCTAGGTAAGCTTTCTTTTTGTTGAAACAGAAAACGTTTTTTCGTTTTGTTTTAAGGACAATCTGTTCCGGTTCACTGAAGTCCTGTTTTTAACAACACCTATTACTTTCTTCTTCAACTTTTATCATGTTTCATAATCTTCTTTTCCAGCTTACGCATTTTATGTGCAGTGGGTCTTCTGTGGGACCAGACTTTAGGCACAGATTTCGCATTCGCTCAATTCTGTACTAGGTGTGCCTCCATCTTCCTCTTTTTGGAACGCCTTTGGCGAGGTTAGGGAAGCTTAAACTAACTTTTAAGCTAACCTAACCTTGCATGAGGTAACATCTTCATTGACTCCGTCGAGTTCGAATGAAATTTGCACTTGTCTCGGAGTATTCGTGGTTAGGATTATACGTAGCTGAACTTGGGTTACTTGCTCTACAGAGTGCCCTCTAGCTGTATACGATAAAATTCATCGTAAAAAGCTAATTTCTTGGTTTTGTAATCAAATTTTTTTCATGATAATTGCAATTTTTATTGCTATAGTAACCGCTTTAAACTTTTCTAGTCAATTTTGGTGTTTATAAATTGAACGTTTGTATTTTGCGCGACATGTCACTTTATTTCTGCAACCTCACTCACAGCAATTTTAATGTCACAGAATTTTTTTGACGTGAGAGGTTTCAACTGCATATCAACAGGACGAACGGAGCCGTGTTACAAATCTTAACCGTTACCAACTGCGTAAATTTTCACAACCAATATACAAACACTGAAGACAATTAACAAGTCTAAAAATTTACGGAATCGAACTTTGCGCAACGGGATTTCTCCGGTCAGGTCGCTTATAGCGCCGACGATTTCAGATTTCGGTCCAAAATAAGGAACCGTTCTCTTTACCAGCCTCAGCTGACGATGAGATGGGTCGCCTAGCTCTGATGCGTAGCGCATCGATCCGCCGTGTTTGTGTAGCACTTCACGCCGGTGTTAGCGTACCCCAGATGAAAAAATAAAATAAAAAACAAAAACCGCTTACCTCCAAAAAGTTGACACATGAGATACATGACAACATATTGGTTTTTAAAAAGTTCTTAATGGTTTAGATAGGTAGTTTAGTTAAAAATAATAGTTTGAAACGATAGCGATAATTCTGGATCCCGATTTTTCAGAACATACCTCATTATGAGGCGCATTGTCCCGAGCTGAGAGTTAGGTAGGCCTCCTTTATGTTGAAATAATTTTTTTTAGTTTTGTTAAGGGTTATCATATTTCAGTTCGCTGCTGTCCTGTTTTCCAGCACCTGCTACTTTTTTCTTCACCTTTTACCTTATTTTATAAACTTCTCTCTGGAATTTCTGTTTCATACACCTTGGGCCTAGATTCCGCGTTCCCTTCTCTATACTAAATGGTGCCTTCTTCCTACCTCTCTTAAAAACGCTTTGTTGCGGTTAGGGAGGCTTAAACTATCATCTAATCCACTCTAATCTTCGAGGGTTTTTTATTTTTCAGTTAACTTACGTGTTTTTGCAAGGATAAATTTTTCGTGCTGCCTTATGGCTGTTGCACGGTTCAGATCCTCCGTGCTTTATAACGGCTAGAGTCAGTCCAGGGGTCGCACAAAGTCGTCGATATCGACCCCTGGGGGCTGGTGACAGAATTCAAGGGGTCAACAAATTTATTGGGGGCCCTCGGAATAATGGTTTAATATTTTTGTCACCTATTTGTATGTGTGTGTGTGTGTGTGCATGGAGGGGGTTGATGCATGTACAAATATCCTATGAAGAGGTCGACGGGTAAAAAACGCTTGCCCGACTATGCACAAGAGTTCACCATTTTCGGAATACGTTTTAACGTCTGGTATATTGTCGTATGATTTCCAATAAGCTTGCATATATTAACACGTTATCTACACATTAATCTTCAATATTAAATTCAAATTTGAAGTCAATAAATAGATCATTCATTCATTTAGCTTTCATTAAGTATTTATAAAAAATTGAGTTAGTGACTGCAGGTGGGTCAACAGCATTGTTAAAATCTCCTCACTGACCACCTTGCACCGGAAACCTTAAGCTGAGTGCACAAATTTGGTCGATTTGTGATAAGTTTTGCCTGTACATTTAATTCATAAGCGATTTTTGAACCCTAAGTGTTCAAATATTTCCTAGGTGAAGTTTCATAACTCCACCCTCGCGAGACTTGAGGGCATAAATCCCGAAATGTAGCAATGTAAATAACCTATTTTTTCCGTCTGGATAAAGCTTTCAAACTAGAACCATGCACAAAAGTAGTGATTTAATTGTCCAATGTAGCAGACATACATATATACTGTATTATGCCTCAAAAAACAGTGTTCTTCATTTGAAATGTCGCCGGTGAAACAAGAGAAAGATAGGGCGTAACAACACATTAATTTGGTCCTTGGCTACATGGTTGGCTGTAAGTTTGAGTAGCGAAATCAGTAGTAGTGAGGTGGAAATGAAATAATGACTAGGGGAAAATATCTGCCGAAAATACGTAGTGGAAAATATATACCACTGACTCAATAAAGCTCGAACTTTTCCTTTTGCTTCCATCAGTCGTTATGTAATAAAAATGTCAGTTCTGAAGCCCACCGATATTTTTTTTTCATTTGAAACCTGTCGAGACTTTGCCTTAAGTCACGCCTGCAGGAAAAATTATCTAATTAATGACTTTCCCTGAAAGATCTAATATTTCAATAACGTAATTATTGTTTTTACGAGTCAGAAATTTCATATCTTTTAGGTCATAAACAGGATTCGGGATTTCTGCCGGGTGCTTCCGTTGGCAGGTTGTTTTTTCTCGGCTTGATTTGGAAGGTTGCATATTCTATAGCTTATTTCCACAGAATTAGCAACACCATTAATATATAGCTATTTTCCACAGAATTAGCAACACCATAAGTATATACCTAATTTCCACAGAATTGGCAACATCATAAGTATATAGTTAATTTCCACAAAATTGGCAACACCATAAATATATAGCTAATTTCCACAGAATTGGCAACACCATAAATATATACCTAATTTCCACAGAATTGGCAACACCATAAATATATAGCTAATTTCCACAGAATTAGCTACATCATTTGCGATCACTTTCCGTAGTTACGAAGGCTTTGCTGCGATATTCATTACTTTCTGGGAGTACGGCCTTTTTGTGGTTCATGTATGTAGTCTTCATTCTTCTAGCGCTCTTATTTATCTATGATATTTTATAATGTTCGCATTTCTCTGATATTCCAGAATACAACCAGAGCTCGCTTTTGATGGCCTCTTGAATGAGCTCCATTGAAACTTTACCTCAACTTTTACTTCATTGCGACCTTGAGACGCTTGCTGATTTCCTCGGCGTGTGATTTTAGCACTTACATTGATAAATCTTTGGTGTCGTCCCTTATCTGCGTCGTCCGTAAATACGTGAAGATATGCAACCCCGTAAGCCATTTTCAGTGAGGAACTCCATGATGAATGTTTCCGTATAAGAATGTAATGATTCCACTTCTTTTTCTAAATTAAAGCAAATGAAGATTTTTGAAAGTATCATGATCGACTATTGCATGTAATTGAATTTTTTAAATTAGAGTTGTTGCAGTTTCTTGAAAGTTTTCATGAACGAGTTTTGCATGTGGTTGGATTTTCTGCTGTAGAAAGCAAGACTGAGAAAAAATGGGGATTTAAAAGTTTAAATTTTATGTAATGGAAAGCAAGAGAAAAATTTAACTTACCACGCATGAATCTAATATGTTGTGAAATTTGTACCCCGTATTGAATGAAGTAAGTTACTAATTTCGTACCCCAAATGAAATGAAATATGGTATGAAAATCGTACCCCATCTGAAATGAAATATAGTATGATTTTCGTACCCCATATGAAATGAAATATGGTATGATTTTCGTACCCCATATGAAATGAAATATGGTATGATTTTCGTACCCCATATGAAATGAAATATGGTATGATTTTCGTACCCCATATGAAATGAAATATGGTATGATTTTCGTACCCCATATGAAATGAAATATGGTATGATTTTCGTACCCCATATGAAATGAAATATGGTATGATTTTCGTACCCCCATATGAAATGAAATATGGTATGATTTTCGTACCCCATATGCAATAAAATATGGTATGAAAATCGTACCCCATATGCAATAAAATATGGTATGAAAATCGTACCCCATATGCAATAAAATATGGTATGAAAATCGTACCCCATATGAAATCGAATACTCCTCAGGGGGATACAACTATTGTATCTAAGGGAATTAGCGCTCCCAGGGGGACAATGTGAGGGCCCGAGATAAAGGCTAATAGGTAGTCTTCCTTTTTGTTGAAATAACTTAGGTTTTTGTTTTGTTACGGACCATCTTTTTTCGGTTTACTGCTGTCCTGTTTTTCAGCACCTACTACTTTCTTCTTCAACTTTGATCTTGTCTCATGTATTTCTTTCTCATCTTACTGTTGCTATGCCCTTTCAGCATAGATTCCGCGTTCTCTAAGCTCCATACTAAATGGTGCCTTCTTCCTCCCTCTCTTTGGATCTCATTTGTTGAGGATAGGGAGGCTTAAACTAACTAATAATCTAATCTAATCTAATGAAATCGAATATGGTATGAAAATCGTACCCCATGTGAAAACGAATATGGTATGATCGTGTCATTGCACACATGAAATCGAATTTATCGTATCGAATATGACGAATATGAAATATGACGAACACGAGTTGTTGAGGCTATAATTCATTCTGTTTTGCACCCTTCCTGAACATGGAATAATACACTTTAGTAACGTGCCTCAGTAACAGGCCAGTCAGTTTATAATGGGTGACTAATAGTATTGTTTTACAGCTCGTTACCGCTCTGTTTTTCGTGAAAAAACCAGTCAGCCTTCCTGTAGCATGTACGTATAGTAAGTCCTCGGCAAGATAAGATTGTGCAGTGCATGTTGTGTGATACAGAGGAGCGACGTTCATGATGACAAGCACGGTAGAGGAAAGGAAACAAGGCAGGTTCAAACTAGTCTTTTTTTCGTTGACGAGCGTGGTTTTGCGGATGTCACGCCAACGAACCAATAGCAGCGCTCATATTGCCTCTGGTAACTCTGCTATCCCCAAGTATGGCTCCACTATTGACCTAACGACGTGGCGTTTTGGTGACGTCACGAAGTTTGTTTGGAATAAAGCCTTTCTATTGGTTAGCCGAACAAGAGGAGGTGTGTTTACTTCCATAGGAATGACCCTACCTTGTTTCCTCAACAGTGATTTCAAGTGTGGGAAAATACTTAACAGTTTTGCTTGAGAGCTATTTTTAGCACGAGTATGGTACAGAAATTCGATGGAGGGAAAATAGTTAGCGTTCATTAACCAGCATTTTTAGGCATCTGGAAGGACAACACGTTGACTGCGTTTGCGCGGTTGTTGTGGTTTTGTGAGTTTTAAGTTGTAATTAAAAGAGGTTTGAAAACGAATTTGCCTCTCGAAAATACTTGTAGCACTTCTTAGGAGTGTGAAACATGTGATAGCGAGGTGACATTTTCCTCGTGCACTAAAATTTATTCTTAAAAATGCATTGAAATAATTGAAGTACTGTTCATTTACACCGATATATACGTAAGCGAGAATTTTACCTAGTGGAACACATACGTCCCAGTACGCAGTCAACTGTAAGCTTGCATATACTTTGATAAACGTAGTTGATCAGGATTCGTTGTAAATTTGGAAACAGGTTTTGCTAATTAGCGAATCTTGTCATGTGCACCTTGGGAAATTTATTCTCTCTTTAAATCAATGCAATATTTAGAGACAGAATACCAGTCGATATGTGGAAAGATATCTTCAGCATGCCACGAGCACGGAAAAAAACTGACCTGCATTAAGTTATTCATCGATACTTAATGGCGATCAGCTCCTCCATTTGCTTGCAAATGTTTCCCCTGAGAGGAATAGAATAATTATTGTTTTTGTAGGAATTAGCGCACCCAGGAGGAAAACGTGAGGTTTCGAGCTGAAGATTGAGTAGGCCCTTCCTTATGTTAAAATTAGTTTTTGCTTGCAACAAATCGTCGTTTTTCGGTTCACTGCCGGCTTTTTTTTAGTGTCAACTTTCATTTCTTCTTCCCCTTTTATCATATTTCATAGACTCCTATCAATATTTTATGCGCAAAGAATGGGAAAACACTTTGTGTATAGATTCCTTGTTTCCTCAATTCCCTTCTAAATGGTTCTTGCCTCTGTCTTCTCTTAGCCACAAATTTGTGGTGATTGAAGAGGTTTAAAGTGGCTGACTTGTGATCAAACTTATTGGTAGAGATGAATGCAAACTCAATTGAAACATTCAACGTAATTTCAAGACGCACTCGAAATATATAGCCTCCTCTAAACCTGATTACCAATCAGCAGGACAAAGAAGCCAGTAAACTGGAGTGGTTTGCGTTAACATTTGTCATATTTGAAGTCGCTCGGGCCATGTTCGCGTGAGTGAAATGAATTAAGATTTAAGACTAGTCTTCATTCATCTGGGCATGAAACAGTGCAAGTAAGAGCCTGTAAACGCAATCCAGCATAGAATGCAGAGGTAATTGCTTACTAGAGTTGCAGAACCATATTCTCTCCAGTAAACTCAGATTTAACACTAGTGCTGAATAAATTTCGGCACGAATCAATTTAAGTAAGACCCTGTAAAGGCACTCCAGTGAACACTGTGGAAGAAACTGCTTACTTGAGTTGCAGAACCATGTTCTCTTGACATACTTAGATTTAAGACTTGTACTTCATTCTTCCTGGCATGAATCAATGCAAGCACGAGCCAGTGAAAGTACTTCAGTGAACCTTGCAGAGGTAACTGCTAGCTAGAGCCACAGAACTGCAGCTGCGAACAACAGGTACAGAGACATACACAGGTGTTCGACTCTCTGGTGTGTTAGTGCTGTAGGGCTTGCGTGGACGGGCTGTTGTGACAGGAGCGAACAATTGTGCGTACGCTTTTTGTTTCCAGTGTGGCGTGCGTGCCCTGGAATTGTTTTTATGCGTTTTGCGTTTTTTCGGGTTGAAGATCGTGGTTAATGATTCTTAGAATCATTAGAAATTGTGAATTCTCCTTCATGTGTGTTGGTTCAAGTGAATAGTGAAAATGACCTTCTGTCACATGTACTTATCTGGATTTACGGACGAACAACAATGAATTATTGTGCCGGTGTGTTACATGTCACGAGTTGGTTTTGGCACACCTGGAAACAAGCTATGTTATCGAATTTATGGCATATCCTAACGAACGCAGTAAATTCCACTAAATTATTTTCATTCAATTCAAAGCGTTCACAGTGAAGCCAAAATGGAATATAGTCTTTAGAATTGTGAACGAACTTAGCGAAGTTTGGGTGCTGTTTCTGTGACAATGCATTTTCGAGCCTATTTCATTAGCAATTGTTAGCCTTTCCGAACCGCTCAGACTGCTGAGAGTATTTCTCTGGGAATCAGAGAATCAGAGTAATTTCTTCAATGTTTTTGTTGTACTTAGGCACAGCAAGTGTCCTTTAAGGCCGATTTAGAGCGGAACCTTGTGTAACCTTATAGTTACATCAATGATCGATTTTAGCCTCTTAATGTTCATGGGCACGATAATTGCGAGTTTGCTAAAGCAACAAATTGTACCACATTAAATAGTAGACCATGCAATAGTAGTACCTTCTTGTAAAGTGGCCTACAGCGGTTCATTCCCAATCAGTGGAGTTAACTGGCAGAATTACTGCATAGACACGCGTAGCCACGGTACGGCAAAACTGTTGTAAAAACATTGTGTCAGTACCCCTGCATTATTCTTATTACTGCAACGAACTGCTTTAGTGCTGCGCCGATTTGTACATAGGAATAGCAGAGGGAAGAGTCGCGGAAGTCCGAAGATAGAGGGTTAGTTCTTGGCTTCAGGGCGGAGTGCACATTTTGACGACGTTGTTGCTAAGAAGAAAATATTTTGAGGATCCGATCCAAGAATACAAGTAAAATGAAATACACGTTTGTACTTTGAACGTTTAGGCAAGGCTGCTCCAAATGGTAACAGAATTATGCTTTCGCAATAATCTTTTTTAAATAGAAATAGGTTCTGGAACTCAACTATATAGTCTGACAAAGAAAGTAAAACTAAATTTTGCAGCTAAAACTTAGATTCAACAGTAAAAACAAATATCTATATTGGAAAATGTTGCCTTTTTGGAGAAAAAAGAAACAATTGAGTGTAAATAAATGGGGTTATTGATGCGCCTGTTGTGCACTTAGATTTGTTGTCACAGGCTTCAGATTTTCGTTCTGCACTTTTTCTCGCAGATGTGAGGGAGGCAGGATTCCGTGCAACCAATCTTGCGCGAGTGTATTTACTAAGATCTTCTGTCCTCACTTGTAGCTTTTCGTCTCACTCAGGAGTTTTTGCCTGAAAGTCTGAGCCAATCGAAACACTGTGGCGTCGAGTCGTTAATTACTTGAATTCAAGGTTTCTCTGCAAAAAAATGCTGAGCTTCAACGTAACTGATGTGAAATCGTAGTATACGATCAAATAATCCATTTTTCCAACTTCAATTCATTCGCAGAAATAGCTCGTGTTCGGAATGAAACACTGGCGATTTTCGTCACTCTCTTCATGCAGCGTACCTTAACCGAACTAAATGCCACCTTCTCGTCGTTGCTACCCAAAGGCTGTTTGTTATTCCAAGGGCATGGACGCAGTTACCGTGACGAAAGCCGGCGGTTGTCTCGGATGAAATTTTCATAATGCTGCTGACCGACCAGTCGCCACAAACTAAGTTTTCATAAATACTTAATTAAAACTAAATGAAGACACGATTCTGTTGATGTTTTCTATTTTCATTTTTTGTACTATAATTGACTTTAAATTTGAGTTGTTTAATGATCTTCAGTTTAACCCATTACGGTTAACGCCTTAATCAAGTTTCCCTGACTTAGTTATGCATGTCTCCGCATATTCCATCAGGTGTCGATTGAATTACGAGAAAACTACACAGACAATGAAAATGATGAGCTCTCTCAAGTTTCGTTAGTGCTCTAATGTTATAAACGGCGTGCTTGCTGTCCTTTATTGACATCATTCATTGTACCATTGACTTCATTGTTATTGCGTATTAATCAATAGTAAATGATGATTGATAAAATGCTTCATGTTGAGCCTTTGCTGCCATTCACTCCTTTATTTTCATTTTCAGTAGCTATAAACGCGTGGCAACTTGCAGCTCTATTTTATTCGCTGGAAAGGTACTTCTTCATAGCATTTTGTCTTTACGCTGGCGGCCAATTTCATTTTCCCTCTTTTGAAACGCTAGGAAAGCAAAGCCTCTATTGTTAGTTATCACACGTAAATCCATTTGAGATAAACTCACTGGAGCTTACAGTGAAATAATTTTTCGTTAGTGTACCTAACTGAGCTCTGATAAACGATTCACATCAGCCCTTTCATTACGGATTAGGAAATAAAATATCCATTGTCGTATTTTTTTGGTTCGATTTGGTTTCATGATGGGCACCAAATTCTTGGGGAAAACACAGTTGTAATATTTTCATAATAATCAACTAACCTGGAAAGGCCAGTGCCTGTTAAAAATTGATGTTCGACTCTGGTAAAAACGCTGGCTGAATGGGAACTGGGTAAACGGTGCAATGAGGGAACTGAGTGTTATAATTTTGCGGACGAAATCGAAGTACGACGAAAATATTGCAAACAGAGGGAACATTTCATGAATATTCAAAGTGTTTGGGAGATTTTAACTTGATGTGTACTAAAATGTTAAGCTTTATGGTTTTCGAAACTGAAGATGGGACGCCACTTCCAGGACTCCATCAGACTAAGCTTTCTCGGGAAGAGATCGCGTTTAATGGACCCAGTTAATGTTTTGTATTTATAAAATTGCTTTTCACTTTTGACTTAAAATTTTAGTTGAATATTGAACTTCATTTAACTCATCGCAGTTAACGTGTTAAGATTGAGCATAAATAGTTGTAGACAGGGGGAAAATTTGTAATTAAATGATACTTTATACCTGAATACTAAGCGCAGTTTTTGTATTATAAGCTCCCCGGACAAAAAATTAGTCACTTTATTCTAAAATGGTGCAGAAACTTCACGAGTACGAATATTGGCGACCGTTCTGCGCTCGTATCGAAATTCTGGCCACCGTTCACGAGTAGGCGATTTTTGAATCACTTGTGCATCAACTGAGTAATAAGGCCATAGTATGTGGACGATCTTATCGACGTCTAACTTCTCGTTCTGGGTGGTACTACCCACTTTCCATTGAGTCTATTTCTTTTCAGCTGGCCAATCTAAATGCCTGTCATATCCTAGATGACTATCATGCGAATTAACGACTATTCTAGCCAGATTCACCCAGCAGTTTCATCATCATGAAAGATGACCTGAGCAACTTGTATTTGTATATTCAGATATTGTGTAAATGGCAAAAATCCAGCAGCTCAGTGTTGCCATGCCTATTCAGTTTGATGGATACTTCAACTAAAGGACCCACTTCTGTGCACTTATGTGAAACTGCCCAGATCATGACAGACCCTTCTCCTTCTGTTGCCACATGCACAGAGGTTTCGCTGAAGGTTTCATGAGTTATTCGATGAATACGACGGCGAATGTAGGTGCTCTAGAGACAGAATCGTGTTTCCCGAACTAAATTCTTCACTCCTCTACAATTTAATGTATGTGTGCTTTGGCCCAGTTTAAACGAGCAACCTTTGTGGGCAGGAGTTAACATCAGCCATTTACGAACGAATCTGCTCCATTTATCCATTGCATCGAGTTCCTTACGAAGAATTCGTTCAGAAGATGGAGGAAGACAATCATTGACGTTCCGCACTAATTTCATCATCGATGCAAAGCGATTCTTATCAACAACTGGAGATCCTCGGCGGCGGTCTCTATCGGCTAAAATTACCTTCTGACTCCAACTTTGCCTTGACCGTATATACCGGATTGCGTCATTGTTGGCTGACCTGTATTGCATTGCGGCCTGAAACCAGCGAATTCTGCTACTTCGTTTATTAGGTGTCTCTAGGCCCTATCAAATGCAATAACCTGTTTTTGCCATTCAGAGACGTCATGCTTGTGTCCCCATCGTTGTGGAGTACCTAAGGAACATATCTACACCTTCCAGCTCTGAATGAAGACTGACGTTTGTTCAGTACTTGCGTATAACCTACCCTTTGGCCACAGCTTTAACTTGGATTGATGAACATAGTAAATATCTGAGCTTTAAACACAAAAGGGGACTATTTGTGTATCAGGGAAGCTGATCCACGTTCAGCATTCGCTGGTTCAACGGTGAAACCCGTTTTAGTCGGACAGTGCGGCCATCTTCTCCGGTGTATTTGGAACTGAAAAATCTGGTTTTCTGGAATTAGAACATTTTCATGCCAGGACATTTTGGATTTAATTTTTTTAGATTATCGAGTCCTTTGTCTTTTTTCTCATGCCACGTATTGTACGTAAATGGAATCAATTTTTGGGTTTTAGGAAACAAATTCACATCACTTGTGAAACGTTTCCGGATCTTGAACCGCTTACTTCATTAACTAATCATTCTTATCTCCTTGAAATCTTTCAAGCAATGCAGTAGTCCATTTCTCCCTTCGGTGTGTTTCGTCGTCTTGATATGTATTGCCTTCTTTGTCCCCGTCGGTCATTCCTCGTCTTTATCATTCTCAAGATAAGTGATCGCAACGATAAGATAGCGGATTGCTCTTGCACCATTTGAGTTCAGTGTCTGGCGTTAGAGGTTTGCCATACCTCAGCTCGTGCTTCGGAATTATAGGCTGCTACTGGTCTTGCGTGTCAATTTTTGATTGACTTCGAGTTGGATTCATGTGAGGAGTAAATCCTGGTGATGCTTTAAAAACTCAAGCCTTAACTTGATTTCTGAATTGAGGAAAAACTTTGACCATAAGTTGTCGGATGTTGGTTTGTGAACTGAGGAAAAGTGCGGTGTTTGAAATTTGTCTAACGTTTACTTGTTAATAGAAAAAAAATTGCGGTGCTTGAAATGTGTCAAGTGTTGGTTAGTGAACTGAGAGAAAAGTTTTCTTGCGTTTGTAGTTTGTTAAACATAGCAAGCGTGTTTTATAATTATTATAGTAGTGATCGGGTGTTGTTAGCTTCACTTGTGTTGAAAAGCAGCTAAAAAACGCACAAAATTCTGTTGTGGTGGGTAAAGTTGGATGGTCTTCAACAAACAGTCTGCTAAAACGAGAAGTTTCATATATGTACTTCGACACTTCGTTTTTTATCTACTGAAACCTGCGTAGAATTGCAGCCAGTTGAAAACCTTGTATACATATATTGGTTCACCTTTTTATTTGTCTACTTCGCAAGTGAAACTTTTATCTTATGTTTATTGCTTTGATGATAATTTTTTTTATTCGGTTTGATGCGTGATAAATTATTGCGAGCTTACCATCAATGTGATAATATGGCAAGTCGGTGGATTTTCAAACATTTATGACAGGTCTCGACTCTGTGGCGATATGGCCCCAAGCTTCCGATGTTAACTTTGATGACAGTTGCTTTTGAATTTGTATCCGTACCCATTGAAAGACCTAGTTGATCTTTTGTATTGGTCTATCATCTAATTCCATTTAAAGATTTGTGGACTATATCATCTCTAGGATGTCTTTTATTACATTGAAACATCCAGCCAACAATTGCCGTCATGCATTTACTGCAAAAAATTGTACTGTTGGGCTTGGTACAACAAATCATTAACTTTAATTTTCATTTCGAATTTTAGATGCAAAATTGAAAAGATAACTATGAGAAGTTGAATCCTCGAATTGTATTAATTTTGTTCGTAATTTTCGGCCTTTTGTATATGGTAGATACTCGAATCTTCAGCAACAGAGCTTCAAATTGAACAGCAATGGCTGGTTGGGGGAACGTAGGAGGAGGATATCAGAATCTGTATGGTGGAGGTACTAATCAAAACGGCTACTCCAGTAATGCGGGTCCAGGTGGTTTCCCCGGCAGTGCGGGTCCAGGTGGTTACCCCGGCGGTGCGGGTCCAGGTGGTTACCCCGACAGTGCGGGTCCAGGTGGTTACCCCGGCAGTGCGGGTCCAGGTGGTTACCCCGGCAGTGCGGGTCCAGGTGGTCACCCCGGCAGTGCGGGTCCAGGTGGCTACCCCGGCAGTGCGGGTCCAGGTGGCTACCCCGTCAGTGCGGGTCCAGGTGGCTACCCCGTCAGTGCGGGTCCAGGTGGTTACCCCGACAGTGCGGGTCCAGGTGGTTACTCCGGCAGTGCGGGTCCAGGTGGTTACCCCGGCAGTGTGGGTCCAGGTGGTTGCCCTAGCAGTGCGGGTGCAAGTAGTTTCCCCGGCAATCCAGGCCTTGGTGGTTTCGCTGGTTATCAGACACCTGATAGTTTTCCAAGTGACTCAGCACCCGGTGGTTTCCAAGGCAATACGGGACCTATTGGCTTTGGCTTCCAGTCGACACAAAGCAGCTACGGAGGCAATTTGACACCGTCCGGCAGTCCAGAGGCACAGTCGAACAGTTATCATGCTTCAAAAACGCACTCCGTTGGTTTCATGAAGCCTCCTGAGCCTGAGAAGAGTAGTGTTGCCACCCAGCGCAATCCTAAGCTCGACAACAGTCGGGTCGGTTCCGACTACGTTGGGTTCGCACCTCTTGCCTCGAATGCATTAGTGTCAAAAGAGGACGAAATTGCTGATTTAATTGACAATTTACCGACTGGTAGTGGACGGTCGTCGGCGGCTGGAGGGAAATCTAACAGCTCTTCGGAAAGCATTATAAAAGTGAGACTGGAAGTGTACGGTTTAAATTGAGATACTTAATCTAAGTTAAGACACCAATCGGAATGGATAGGGTTGTTATCATAATAGGTTGTTGTGATGCAATTACTTTCATAAGGTGTCGCTTATCAGGGTAAGCAAGACTCCATTTCGTACTGGCGGACGAATAAAGCGATGGTAGGCAGTATGAGATTACAGATCATAGAAAATATCTTGAAGTAACTCGTTTTGTCCCGTATATATCTGCAACCAATGTGTGTTAGACCACCGTTTGGGACGTATCTGTAGCTATCTACAGGGGAATTAGCAGCGCTGGATACTGTGAGCCGTTTTTTGACCTCGGCTTTTATGTCGATACGCACTAGATTTTTCTCTTCATTGTAGCATTCCCTTCCTGTGGCCGAAGCTCGTACCCATAAGAGAGATTTGTTTACCTTCTCGAAAAAAAACGTTTTATGGCTTTCTTGGCCTTTTAGTAGTAAAATTTACACGATACTTTAATTTTCCGAATGAATATGTGTAACGTCTTTGATTTTGTATACTATCTGAGTTGTTTTTGCTTTAGTACTTGGATAAATCGTATTATTTAGAATAGTTTCCTCGCAATCGTTATCTTGCGTAAAAAATTGTACAGGTTAGTTTACATTATTTATGCATCAAATTCGAATCAGTCATCCTTGAGTCATTTTCGAATGAAATTTAAATAAATTATTTATGATGTTAGACTATTCGATAATGAGCGCCGCATTTTTCTAATCTCTTTACATCTCCTTCGTGTCCTCTCTACTTGGTTCCGTACCGACTACCTCTGCGCGCTGGCGACCCTACGTTGCCCACGTTATCTTCTCATCCCTAATGTGAACCAACACTCGGAATTTCGAAACTTCTATTCCCCTTTTCGATTATGACGTCATGGAGCTTATCACTGTCAAATTTCGCTGGCGACTCTGGTACTGAAATGAAATATTGTCACCTACACCATCGACTGCTTCGCTCGAATTTGAGTTTGGTTCTTCGTCACCTGAGATGATTGAGCCGCCATCTCTATTGGATTTGGTTATCTCGTCATTCAATCATCGTGATAATGAACTTCTTCGCTGAGTGAGAAGCTCATGTAATCTTACTATTCCCTGAGTTTAATTTGGCACATCAATAATTGAATTGGGCACGAAAAATAATTTTGGGAATCGCAAATTCTATGTAACTACTGAAACCACGAGTGCCATCTTACTTGACCGACCTTCATTTTTATGGTGCGCTCGCTGCCCTGCATGAATACCGTTGGTTGCCTACACAGAGGTACCGAAATGTGAAGCACGGACGGAAAGTGCTGTCCAATTTTCGGTGTCTTTTCAAAGGCGTCGATGGAAAATATCACCACATCACGCCGGTATGTTGGTAAAACCTAAATCTTAGTTGTGGTCACGCTTGTTTCTGGTGAATATGCTGCATTGTGTGATTTCTTCTGCTTTTATTTTATTGAGTTATTATTGCTATTATCTCTGTAGGTTTCTCCGAGAAACCTATATATTCTATGTAATCTAATCTCCCATGAAAACTTATAAAAAGGTGCACATTTATAGACGATACTATTTATACATTGATTATTTATAGTACCTGAGAAGTAATTAGCTACTATGGGGATGGTTTTTTAGTGGTAACGGTGGTTAGACAATTACAATAATAATATTGTTATTCGAAGCCTTGCCTGTGTATGAAAATAAAAGTGCGAAGATAACTGACTCATATTGCTGTTTACTTTCGCGGGACACAAAATGTATAGTAAGTGGTTTCTTCGTTGGTATAATGTGCTTGCATTTCGTATCAGCTCATTTTTTTCGTTAAAAAATCTTTTTATTCGCTTTCCTCTTGCTTTACTTGTTCATTACGAGCTTATTGTGGAGAAAGTGTTTTAGAAGTATTATTTTTAAACCGGTTTAATTTATTCGCTCCTTATTTTTGTAGCAGCAATGATTTATTTCGCTTCGAGAATTTTTCCCTGGTTAAAGAACTCAACCAAAATTAATTCATCATCTCCTCACGAAGTTCTTAATCTGCACACAAGTTCTTCATTCTCTCATTACTGCTTCAATTGCTCTATTACATGGCATCATTTTTTCTAGTTGGCTTATGAAGAGAACCACACGTGCCTGACAATATAGCTCGTCTTTGTGCAGCTGTATTCAATTATAATAATCCTGAACTGGAATAACACTCAGTCAGGGTGAACTTAATGAATTTTTTGAACATGATTTTAATAAAAGTGAAATTAAAATTGGATGAAGTTTGGATCTGGGAGGCAACGCTAACATCATCGATTTATATTTTACTTGCAAAAACCCCCCCTGTCACCTCTGCCATCTTAACCCTACCAGAACGCTGTCCTGATTTTTTGGTAATTTGCAAATCTGTCACTATACCACTGTACCTTATTTTCGGTACTCTACCTATTACGAGAAAATAAAGTGTCACAAATTAAAAAACAACCAACTAATCGAGGTCATACATCAAGGTTAGTCATTACAAATGTGTTCCCTCATGTGTTTGAATTAACCTAGTGTGAAGTGGGGAGAACTTGCTGTTCATTTCAAATGTCAAAACGGCCAAAGAATTAAATCCGCTCGTGAATGCGCAAGTTTTATAGCTTCACTCGCATATTCCAGCGGGCCATGCCTTCTCAATATAGCAATTCGCGCTCTCAATTTTCCTCGCAATCGGAAAAATTAGCACAAAAGACTCAATTTTCGCCCGTCAAGATCAGCACAAAATTGCGTATCTTAAAATAAGTTGCCGGAGTCCTGTACACGAGAGGACGCAATCTTTAGCTCACCGTTACTTATCACTCCGTTCACACCGTCGCATCAGTCCGTGCGCTCCCGTGTGCTGTCAGTTAACTTGGCGCTGTCTGCTGATAGCGTCGTTTTCCGTTGTCTCGAGACACGATAATCCTTTCGTTAGCGTAACGCGCCGTTCATTAAATCTTGGAATGTATTTTTAGTTCATTTTCCGCAACAGGGCAGGGTTGCGGAAGATTTGTTTCTCTTACGTTGACGTTAACGAACAGCGTTTGATTTTTTGCTGATGTGTGCGTAACTTTGAATTCTCGTTGCGTCGAACCGAATCGTGAATTGGATTCTTATTTTGTTTCAAATTTGTTCAAGTCACAAAACTGCGATTTACTAAACAAATTTCAATTTACGACATGACTTTGTGATATAAAGGCCATTGAGTTGAATAGAGGATATACTACAGTAATTCTTGCTTCACAAGTTTTCGAATTCCCCAATTCTTCGAAAGATTTTGGGTTGTCATTTTTTACATGCAGGGAAAAGTGCCTTGGGCGACGTTTTGCTAAACGATTGGTGCCTAGTTCTTAAACTCATCACATGAGAACTGTATTGGCTGCTATATGTTAATATATCGTTGTGAGTTCAGTTATGATACGCACAAATGACTCAGGCAAACGTGGTTGCGTGATTGCGAGCGAAGAGTCGTTGCACGTCTATTTGCTAACTAAGAATGCAAGTATTTTTTTTATTTTCCATTTAAAAATATGCCCAACCAATTCATGTTTTCAGGTTGTAGTGATTGTCTATAGTTCATGCCGTCTCGATGTGGACTTCTCCCTCACCATTCGTAACAGTCGCGCCAAGTTTCACACTATTTTAATTTTCACAATTAAGTTTCAAAATAGTTTCACAAGTTGGTCAATTTTAACATTATTTAAAAATCGCATCATTTTAAGCTGATTTTTTAACATGTTTGGCCATTATAAACAATCCGTACGTGTCTCGTTACCGAGAGAGTCTTCGTGAGGCAATTAATTAATACAGAGAAGCCAACTAGACATTTTAATTTTGCATTCTGGAAGCTTTCACCAGCTCAGTTTGAGATTATTCTGCTCAGTCTATTGAAGCATCTTGTTTCTTTATCACATCCACAAAAATCCAATTCAAAGCCAGATACAGAAATCTTTCCCCGAACATTCACTTTGTTGGCGCATATCATGCACTGATTTAGAACGGGTTGAGTTATACGTTTGGTCTCATGTTTTATGTAGAGTAGTCAAAATTTATTTTATAGAGTAGCACCTGTATCGCTATTAAAGGCAGAAATTTAATTCAAGGGTAATGTATTAATCACATCGAGTATAGTGAGGTTTAGTGAGAAAGAATACTAAATGTGCACAGAAAACTGTATTACCGTCTTGGGTAGAAATTCTAAAAAAGTACACCAGTTCACATGAATGAATTAGGTTAAGATGCTTGTGGAAAATTCGTGAGAAGCTGGTGCTGCTAATTATTAAACTTTTCAAATGTATGATGTTGAATGGCACTTGAGATGAAAGGAAGACAGCAAGATTCTTCGCAGCACCCTACGCGAAGATATTACTCACATTCGTGCAGATGAACGGTGCACAGACTGCATCATTCTGACCGTTGTGGCTAGTACTCAATTATTTTAATAAGTAGTGTGCCATGAACATAAAAAGAATGGGGAAGGAAGAGGACAAAAAAATTGGTCACTACTTTACGCGCCTAGATGTCACGGAATAATTGATATCGATGAGTAATTGAAATTATGACTCCTTTCTATCTTTTTTCTTTTTCTTTGTGGAAACTATGCGTAGGGTATACAGAATGAGGAATGCACCTTGTGGATAGATTCCCCGTTTTCTACAGACCGTGTCAAATGGTTCCTCTTCTTCGCTCTCCTGAGCTCGCCGTTGTTATGGCTGTAAGGATTTTCGAGCTAACTATTGTAATAAAATTGATACCATGCATTTGGTTTTCAAATACCTCATAATTGATATCAAGACGCTTGATGAGAACCCACGATCGAGCTGGTTAAGGTTATGTAAGAAAATGTGGCTAAATTGGTTCATTTCCTAACGGGAAGAAACACCGGGTTCTTCATGGGGGGGTGCTCGGACACTCGACTTTCCACTTGCATGGATACATGTAGTGTTGATTGGTCCGGTGAATTGAGGGACAGCGTGTCACACGCTGGTCACTGCTAAGTCTTAAGATTTATCGTTGTTTTCATATCTTCAAGGTACGTCCGTTATTCCTTTCGTAGCATGTCGCGGTGATTCGATTCCCCGTACCTATTACAACTCACTTTGCGCTACATAATTGAAATTTCACTCGACAAAATTCACGGAATTCACTCAGCAGAATTAAAATTTTACTATTACTGTATGAATCGCTCATTGAGGGAAAACCTGAAGGCGTGGTTACAATAACTGGACTGTGTTTCGACTCATTTGGCTTGGTGGTTGGTCCAATATTGACATGAATATTGCCTCCATCGTAGTGAGCTTGGCCCCATCTCTGACGGCCGCTCTCAGAGACCGGCTGCATTACTCCTCCAGCTCTGGTCGGTACAAGAGACCTCCTGTTGAGCAGGTAACTTCTACTTCTAGGCTAAACAACCTGCAACCTGACCTTGGTGGAAACGTAACTCTAAATTCATTATTTACAAGAAATTTCTGATGTACCTTACTACGGCTGATCGGTAACGACAGTCAACCGAAGCTATGATACCGCTTGAAGCTTAAAGTTTAACGTATGGACCGATGAAGCTTAGGGATGTAATCTTTAAGGGTAAAAGTTTATGATCAAGCTGCAGCATAGATGATCTTTGTATTTGTTAATGATCTTCGTATTTATTGATGCAAGGTGTGATACACGAAGCTACATAGTTACAACCGTATTAGTATATAGATCTTCCTGTGGTATACTGCTATAGAGGAAACATCGTTATTCGGCAAGTAAGGTCCTGGTGGAAACATAACCTAAATTCATTATTATTCGTCTTGCAGTAGGACTGCGAGATGAAACCACTGTTTTTCAGGGGAAAATCGTTATTCGTCGCTTTATTGAACTTAATTCTTTTGTTTTGCGATTGCAATTTTCGACCCTCATTATAGGGGCATGTGTGAAATGCTTGCTTTTAGAGCAGGAGCGTTTACGCTTCCTTCGTTTTGTACATCACCAGAGAGAACGGTTCTTATTTTAAATGAGACCGCACGGTTGCTATGAATTAAATTCAGGGTTTACGTATCCAAAGTTGAATGTTTTCCATTGTCTCACGATGAAGAGCTATTCTGTTTGTTCGTGCCGAAGGTCAGGGAAATCATTTTATGCACGGGTGCAGCGCGCGATCTACCTGTACCTTCTCGAACCAAGCTCGCCTATACGAAGTCAAACAAAACAAGAACAAACATCGGCATCTTTGGGATGCTTTATTTCCTATCAAGCCTGATACATATGATCTTAAGCATTGGTTTTTCAAATGTCTTATAACTAACCCTATATATAGGACTCCATGACGGTTCCCCCGTAAAGCCGGTACCCATTTACGACACCTGGGTTGAGTGGGGTATTGTGCTTGAGCTTTTCCCTTATACCCAACGGGGAAAATCTCCGCGCCAGCGCCGGGATACGAACCCTCGTCTCCAACATACAAGGCTGATCCCTTAACCACTGTGCCACGGAGAGCACATGTATGAGCACCACGGAGAGCAATGTGTATGAATAACAACGAGCAAAGTCTTCTGAAATTTTTATTGGAAAGTTTTTGCTCTATGCCACAGCTTCTTTTGTGTCAAGAAAGAATTTGATGAACCAGTATCCATGGAGGCTGATTTGTTTGAGACGCTCTTGCCGAGCAATCCGCTGGCGAAAACTCGTTCCATCTCTGCCTTCAGCTGGACTTGAATAATAATTCTGATACATCATGTTTCCTCTTAATTTTGTATCTTAATGTGGTCTCGAAGTTTACTGCCGATTATCGAGTTCAAGTTATATGTTTATTATGAAAACATTTACAACGTGAAGTTAATGCTAGTCTAATAACAGTAGTTTTAATAACAGGCAAAATTAGTTTTATTTTAGCTTTGTTTTAAAAGCATTTTTTAGCTTTTAGCTTTTTTTAGCTTTTTTTGAGCACAGAAAAACCATCAATGGGTCTTTTGTAAATTGTTTACAATATTTAAAAATTATGGTATATAATGGACCCAGTTATTAAGCATTTATAAAATTGCTAACAACTTCTTTATTTAAATTCTTGTCGAATATTGAACTTCAGTTTAAACCATCGCAGTCAGCGCGTCAAAGGAGAACGTGAAAAAAGCGGCAACAAATTCTTGGATTCGACAATAAATTAGGTTATAAGGCGTCACTTACGTATTTAAAAAGCCGTCGCCGTATCGTATAAATTTGGGCAGCATGACCCGTGCAGCGCAGTTCGGCGCAGTAGCGTTCGTATCAGGATAAATCATCGCAGTTCCTTGAATGGCGGCCAAAGCTGCCGGGTGGCTGCGCAGAAGTGCGCCTCTATACGCGAAAACTTTGCGCAACGGCGGAGCTTCCAGCCGCGTGAATCGTCAGTGGTCTGACCCAATCACGGCGGCGATTTTTACAAGGGAATACCGTCGCGCTCACTTACAGTCGGACTTTTTAAAGGGGCGACGATTTTCAGAAGCAGTCGAGCCTCGAGTTACGGAACATACGCATTGCTATCGCATCTTGTTAGCCCGTATAGGAGGAGCCGCTGTTACTTGATTGATCATTTTGCAATTTTTGTTGTTTTGCTGTTTATTTGGTCTGTGATGTTAAAAATTGATGTCATTTTCACAATTATTTCCTTCAAACGTTTATCGAGAGAAAATTATATTTTTAACCCTCGACTGATTCTTTTGATTAATGTTGGGTTACCCATCCATTTGATTTATGTTTGTCATTATTTGCTTCTATTTAATTCTGTCTTCATATGTGTTTTGTTATTTGCATTATTTTCACTTGACAATCTTGCTTATTAATGTTCTTTTGCCGTATTTATTTTTTCTTTAATGGTGCCATCCATCTTTATGAATTCTTTTGATTTGTGTTAAAGATTTGGAAAACCACAATCCGATTAATTTTCAAACCAACTATACATCTGCTACATTTTTAATGATTATTTATTAATAAGTGCATTGAGACCATGTTGTATTTTCGTTCTAATGCCAGTGAACCATGCCTCAATTTGTACAACGTGATATTCATCAATTTTCATTTCATTTCTGTTTGAATTATTTTGTAGCGGTTAGGGAGGCTTAAACTAACTTATAATCTAATCTAATCTTCTGTTTGAATTCAATTTCAATGCAGTTCTGATTGATGCCATTCGCCAAATGGAAAGTTTTCATTATTCCTGTTATTTCAGTTCCGGAACAATTAATAAAATCGTATGAAATTTTACATATTCCAACAACTTCAGCGATTCACCTAGATATTCACGAAAATCCCTTAATCTGCTCTATAATTTTCATTGCTTAGTTCATCTACATCTCGCACATGTTTTTCATTCATCCTTCAGAGCTTCATAGAAGATCACTTTTATAAATACATCCAAACTGTCCCTCCGCGTCTTCTTCGACGTAATACCCTTGCACGTGTGAAGTGAACTTCCAAACATTTATCCGAAATAATTATCCACGAGGTCTATTATTCTTTTGAACAACATAATTCTCCTGTTGCTGAAACTCGTGTAGTTACATGAGCTGCCGAGGTCGTTTATTACCCTGAACCACGAGCAAATTATTTAACACGGAGTCGATTTCGCTGTAACGGTTGCCTCTCCATGCTTCGTGAGGTTTCACGATTTTTCTGATTTGCCTCATTGTTCATCTCCAACATAGTCCTACATCCCACAAATTAAGTCTTCATGTGTCTAGAAGCCATACACGTTTCTTTAACATTTACCATCCAAGTAGGTTCCGAAATATACCGTTGTAAGCTATCCTAGTATACTCGATTCCTTCTCGAATTTCCACCATAATGTGTCCTTTCAAGCTCACTCCCGAGTGATAATTCCTTCAACGTATTGATGTTTGTAATAACCTGATGCCACTGCCAATTAAGTATCTGATACTTCGATACCAGTTCATCACATTCTCATGTTTCTAAACTTAACACGTTACTTGCCCTACGATCCATCGATGGGTCATGCTTAGGTTTTTTCTGTTGCAAACGACCCATCGATGGGTCGTTCGAACGATTTTATCAATTTGTTGAATTAATGGTATTAAATAGACCCACTTAATGCTTGCTGTTTTCAAAATTTCTAACTGGAAAAGACGTGAAATTGAGTTGAATACTGAACTTCAGTATCGCAGTCAACCCTTCATCATGTTGCTTTCCCCACAGTTCGGCGAGCGAGGTTCAGGGCTACAAGGGCGCGGCGAAGAGATTCAAGACTTTGAGCGCATCCGCGACTACTGCCAAGAGAACGGCGTGCTCTTCGAGGACCCGTCGTTCCCGGCCGAAGACACCTCCATCTTCTTCAGCAAGAGCCCGCCCAAACCCTTCGAATGGAAGCGCCCGCATGTGAGCTTATGCGACTGTTTTTGTTGTGTGACTAAAAGAACGGAAGTCTTGGTCCTTAATGACGTTAAATTTTCTAAATCGTCTTCGTTGTTACTAATAAATATCTCCTGTAATTTAACAGTAACAAAACTTTCAGCCATTAACGATGTTGATTTTCCTTAATCGTCTTAGTTCTTACCAATAAATAGCTTGGAGAGTTGGCAAGAAGGGACTCGAATATTCGTGGGATTTTTACTAATTGTTAGCCTTGATGTAAAGGGATTAAAAAAAGTGATCAATAACTCTTATTCTCCATTTCTATGGAACGAAGTTATAAGTAAGTCTAAAATTCGAATTTTGAATAATATTTTTTTCAAACAACTTGTGAGATTGAAATATCCATCCTATGATCTTTGTCTTGCTCTTGCTTTTATCTACCAGGCTCTAAAAGAACTAATGAAAAAAATTCATTTACTGCGGTTTACATTTTGTCATTGATTGTGTTTCACCTCGCTTTCTGAAGGAAATAACCAGCCTGAAGGTGAGTTCTTACGTTTGTTTCACTACTTGCTATTGCGCACCACTCTAGCTGCAGATAGTTCGCTTCTACATAGAGCTGCATGAGTCCCGATGCAGCTTGCATTCATGTCGCCTTCTGTGTCACTTGACAATAGTTTCCAATTTTTAATAGGTACGCTAATTTTACTTACATATATTCTGTTAACAATATTTTTTTAACATTTCATGTGTAGATATGTAAACAGAAGTTATACTGATAGCTATTCTATGGAAACTGATTTTTGTCCAGATGGCACTCGACATCGATGAAAGTGAGGGAATATAGTTTGATGTAGTATAGTTTGATATAGCTTGATGAATATAGTTTTACCAACACTTCATTTTGAGTCGGATGCTTCTCGTCTCAGGGTCATGTAATTAATTGTTGTTTTATAGGACAGAGTTTATTTTTGAACGTTGAGCGTGCAATATTTGTTTATACTTCGAGCTTTTGTTACTTTTCTCAACATGGAAAGTTTAAAATTTTTCTTTTGCCTTGAACATTCAGTATTTTTCTCTACCTTAAATATCCAATATTCTTTCCTGTCTAGAATATCCAATGTTTTTCCTGTCAAGAATGTCCAGTATTTTTCCTACCTAGAACGTCCAGTATTTTTTTCCTTCCTAGATTTCCAGCATTTTCGCCTACCTAAAAAATTCAGTATTTTCGCCTACCTAAAAAATCCAGTATTTTTTCGTACCGAGAATTTCCACCATTTTTCCCGACCTACAATTTAGAGTATTTTTATTACCTAAAATTTCCAGTACTTTCCCTCGTTAGGACGTCTTATATTTTGCTGCCTAAAATGGTTAGAAAGGAATATTCTCTTACTTATGGGGAAGACGAGAATTTCAGCTTTGTAAATTACCGTATTGCAGTTTTTTTTCACAATGAAAATTCATTCTTCACTCCACCACTAGGAACAACTCGCGCACTGCGGAGCTCACTGCGTTTCGCACTGCTTGAATGTTCCGTTTTACTTTTTTCGGTCTTGATTCCTTGTTCCTCCTAAGCCAAAGCACTAATAGATTCAACCTTATTCTATATATACTGTGAGCGAAATAGCCTTGCTCTCTATACTCAAATATCGATGCACCTCACGCACAATTTTGTTATCCATCACTAATTGCACAATTATTTGTTGAAGTGATGAAAAATCAATGATATACTTCACCTGTGTGAAGTACTCGGCGAAATTTTTGTCCCATCGCGTTTACCGTTAAATCTTACCTGTATGTAATTCCTGAAACGTCTTATACCAAATTTTGTGCAGTATGAAAGCATTCAAAAAGAACTAACGCTTAGTTCATAGTTTGTACCATATCTAACTTGTTCCTGTTACAAACACGGTTGATAAACATATGACGATGCGGAATTTTACCTGCACAGCATTCATTGTATCATATCATTGGAGTATTGCGTCAAAATCACCCTAGCATGGAAGGGTCGATTAATTAACTGACGCGTGTATGAGCAGGAGATCAGCGGTGACCCGCAGCTGTTCGTTGACGGAGCCTCTCGCTTCGACGTGAAGCAGGGAGAGTTGGGTGAGTGACGCCCAGTATTTTATTCTGTCTTTCCCCTCATGGGGATACAACTATTGTACCTGTGGTAAGTTGCACTCCCAAGGGGAAATGGAAGGTCCCGAGCTAACGGTTAAGTTAGCCTTCTTTTTGTTGAAATAAAATATTTGTTATTTTAAGAACCATCCATTTTCCGTTCACTGCCTTCCTCTTTTCAGCACTTATCACTTTCTTGTTCGATTTTCACCTTGTTCCATGAAATTTTTTCTCAGTTTACTGTTTCTATGCACCTTTTGCGTAGATTCCACGTTCCCTCGAATCCATTCTAAATTGTGCCTTTCTCCTTCCTCTCTTCATGCAGTACGACTTTGTTGCAGCTAGGGAGGCTTAGACTATCTAATCTATTTTGTATTCATAGCAACCTTTTCTATAACACAAGAACAAAATGTTGCACTAAGCACTGAGGGTCAAAGGTTCAATTCTCCGCTAATGCGCGATACATTTTTTGGAGCAAGTAGCTCTACTGTTGTCTCCGACGAAGGAAGAGGACCTAGGAAGGGTACAAGCAAAACCATTGCCTCGTATGTGAAGAGCCTAGAAAAGCATTGCAATTGCGCATAAAATGTTTGCAAAATGGAGAAATTGATCAAGATTCTGGAAAAAAAATTAAATTTGCAATATCCACGTGTATCTTGCCATCATGAAGAATGGCTTTGTCTTAATACTGAAGGAAGCTCGCGCCTCGTTCTACTATAATTCGAATTCTTTTCAAACTCAGTTTTTCTCGCTATTGACGTCTCTACAAACTTGTCCGCAATTTGATTTCGTAGAACGTATTGAAATATACACTGAAGGAATGGTAAGTATGTCGAATGTGAGCATGCACAAATACCATTTAGGAAATTTTTTGTTTCCGTACCATAGATATACCGCGTACCATAATATAGCGCGTACAGCGTATATATTACTGGGCATGCTTAGTTTGCTTTAAATATTGTATGTGTTGTTTTGTGATCGAAAAATTAATCCAACCAGACCTGAAGCCCTGAATCCAACTTTTTAACGTTAAACCAATTCAACCACTTGGGAACAGAAATTTGCAATAGCTAACCATGAGGTTTGAATACAGTTGCTAGGTTATTTCTAGTTAGTAACGTACTTTCCAATAACGAGGCAAAGTACCGAAAATTAAGTATAGCGATAAAATTAGGTATAGCGAAAATTAAGTATAGCGGCGGATTCAAAAATGGTTAAAAATCGCTATAGCGGTCTAGTAAAAAGATGTTGAGATAAATTTTAACGCATGCATTTGCGTTTTACGAATGACTCCAATGCTATCAATTAAGACATAAAACTAGAGTAGGTGCTCTGCCTAATGATAACCACCTGATGTGAATGTGCTATGCGTAAATTGGACATTTGTTTACGAAAAATTGTGCTATCAGTTTTCTCGCTCTATAGGCGATTGCTGGTTGCTTGCTGCGGTTGCCAACTTGACGATGAACCGCCGTCTCTTCTACCAAATCGTGCCAAGCGATCAAAGCTTCGGAGACAACTATGCCGGCGTCTTCCATTTCAGGTATTGTGTCGACAGAGGGTAGACGTCTAAATGTAATTATCTTTAGCTGTAGGGACCTGTGGCCTAGGAGTTAGAGTGCTCGCTTACAGTGCAGAAGGTCCCGAGTTAAGAGTCTGGCTCAATCAATGTGTTTGTTCATGTGGAATAGTACCAGTAACCTCACCCATACGACGAAGTCTGTACTGGCTCGATAAGGGTTACTTTAGTCTTTTTTAGTCTTTTTAAAGCTTTGTGTCGAACTTCCAGTACCGCATTGACAAGAATGAAACATTCTTGTCTCAACAACCCGTGAAGACCTTCAACACGTTGGCCGCTATGTGTTAAACTGATATTCAATCTGCAAATCAAATTTAAAGTCAATTTTAGTGCACAATTTTGAAAATAGCAAATGATAACTGGATCGTGCCCTCATTTAGCTTTAATTATTTATGATAATTGAGTTCGTAACTACTGGTCGCTCAGCAGCATTATGAAAATTCTCTCTCTGTACACCGGCGGTTCACATTACGTGCTTATTGCCCGCCGCTTAAAACTGCTGGTTGACATACATTATAGCTTCACGCTTCCGGAAGTTGGTTACGATCCCTTCCGTCTTCGGTATATAGATATTGTGTTAACAATAGCATCCGTGTATGCAAATAATGACTTGAATGTTTCTTTGGTGCCTCTGCGAGATGGATGCGTGAGAGGCACAGCATTTGATATCGGCCTCATGGACCTCATGACTCGTTTCTGATATATTCTACTCCTCTCATATAGGATGATTAGCTCCAGAGAGTACCGCCGTCATATCTCATTGAAACTTAACCTTTCTCGTGGATATTCCTAGCTTCTTAATGTAGCACAAGTTAGTGCAGTTAAGTTCTTTTTGCTCTTCTTACCTGTACAAGGAAGGCTGGCATACCATGTCTTCTTCGCTACAATTGTCCCCTCGGTAGATTTGACCATAGAGTAGTAGTTGAGTGAATTATCGAAGTACAAGAACCGAATAAAGTTGTCAGTTTTGTTAATCCGAATTTTCGCTAAAAATGGCTCCTAACTGTTCATCTGCAATGTGTGCCGAAAATCAAGAGTGGATAGAATTCTGCATCATGGGCGCAGATAAAAAATTGCCATGTAAATTAAATGAGATAAAGGCCGTAGTGAATTACATTATAGCCTTTTAATACGATAGTCTGCTCTGTAACAATACATTCCTGATAGGATCTGACGTTTGAAACATAATGGGAATGCTGGCATAATTTGATAGCATCAAAATTCAACAGCTTCTGCCGTATTTTCTCCTCTATTTGACTCTTTCGGCGTAATTACTCGAAAATGCAACAGGTTTTCATGTTATTTTCCATTAACACGTTCCCTGCGTATTGGGCCATATGTGTACCAACAGGTGAATTGCTCATTCACGTATCGGTATCAATGAGTGACATCTTATCAGCTTCAAGACCTTTTTGAGAAATAACTTTCATCAAACGAGGTGAATTGTTATCGTGCAATTGCATGTTCAAATTTCTCAGGAAGGATAAAAATGTGTTCGAGCAGTGAAGTCGATTTCCCAATTCTGCTACTCACAACCTTACCAAACCAACCGTTATCAACCGCGGAAACGCAGTGAACGTGTTAATATCGATAATTTTTGGCAAAATTATATCCTAATGTATCTTTTTTCTTCATTGGTCTAAGCGCTACAAATTGCTGAGTGAAACTCCACTTGCTGAATACCTACAATACTTTCCTGCTCGACAGGTTCTGGCATAATCACTCGACCTAATAAGTTCAGGCTTAAATTAAATTAGTATTAAATTCGATAGATGATGGCATTATTACTCTTCCATTTGACAGGTTCTGGCAGTACGGCCGCTGGGTGGACGTTGTCATCGACGACCGCCTGCCGACTTACTACGGCAAGCTCGTCTTCATGCACTCGGCTGAGAGGAACGAGTACTGGTCGGCGCTGCTGGAGAAAGCCTACGCCAAGTTAGTGAGCGCGGTCGACGGCAGATCTTGCGAACTTGGGCTGACGGTAGCCTTTGCTATGGCCTAGAGTTCACCATAAGAACATACAAATTCTGCACTGTTACTTCAGATCTTGAGAATAGGGGTTGACAGATGCTTTTGTCATGACCTTGAGTTCCCTCTAACAAACTGCACACATACAGCTCTGTTCATAAATTGTGAACGAGGGCTGTTTGTAGCCATTGTTATGGCAGAGTTCCCTATAAGAACATGCACATTCAGCACTGTTCCCTACTTCAGATCTTGAGTACGAGGACTGACAGTAGCCGTAATAATGAGATAGGTTCTCTTTAATAAACTGGGCACACAAATCGAACTCTATTGCCCTCTTCAATGGTCTTTCCTCTTTACTCACACTGTAATAGAATACCTCATAAACCATAATACCCGTGACGGGACTTGAACCCGGACTTCCATTATGATAATCAGCTGTTCTCACCACGCGACCACTCGGGGGGGGGGGCCTGACATTACAGCCATAAATCCGTCTTACGTTGATGCAGAAACAGGGTGATAACTTTTCCATCATAATATAACGAAAATATTAAAAATATGATTCTGTAAATATGTACTTTTAAAGTTTTTCATTATAGAAGTATTAAAGTTTGGAGTATGTTTGCTATCATTTGTGGTGATAAAATCAGTGAACATTTCTTTAATTTAGCGTTATGTTCCAGCTATATCAGTCGTCCCACTTCACGTTCATAAAGTTTTTTAAAAACTAAATATCTGACGAAACTGAGAAGAGCAAATTTTGATCTCTTTGTCTAGTGTAAGTTCAAAATGTAGTTATTTGAGAAAAGAAAATATGAGTTCATTTTTAATAGCAATATTGTACTGTCATTGCTTGAAGAATTGCGGACAGGAATGCTAGTTAAATAATTTTTTTGAGAATTGTCGCCTCAAATATGCTTCAAGAATTCAGGTCTATTAGTAATATCTGCGGCCGCCGCCGCTGTTTTTACCGTGATATTTGCCCTCTAAATTCACTGGTGTCACAGGTATTGAAATAACCTCGACCAGAGGAAAATTTGAGCTGGAGTCTTTGGGATTTGGTCTAAGTTGCGTAGACACAAGGAAGTCATCACCAAAAGTCTATCCCAGTTGAAAATGTGTCATTTATCTGAATTTGTATTTATGGGAAGTTGCACATGCATGGGAAAATGTGACGTACCGAGATAAGAGTTGTTAGGTAGGTCATCATTTTGCTCAAACGGTAGGATTTTGATTTGTGACGGGCCGTTTTTTTGGTTCACTGCTTTTTTCAGCACCTATTTCTTTTTTTTTTTTTTTTTTTTTATAAACTCATATTGAGCGATTCATGTGGGAATACCCCACAGTCTCTCTAAGCAACCTTCTCAATTTCCATTAATTCCCAGAAGAGCTGCATTGCTCTGGTGTAAAAGCGAGGTTGCGGGACTAGATTTGAACCAGGGTTTTTCTTACCCGACATGTGATACCCTATTTGGATAAGCCAAAATCTTGATCGACTTCTTCCTCCAGGTTACACGGCTCTTACGAGGCCCTGAAGGGCGGCACCACCTGCGAAGCTATGGAGGACTTCACCGGGGGCGTGAGTGAGCTGTACGACCTCACCAAGGCGCCTCCCACCCTCTTCCAGATCATGCTCAAGTCCTACGAGCGCGGCTCCCTCATGGGCTGCTCGCTGGAGGTGCGTCTGTGTCCTTTCTTTCTGGGTCTCAGGGAATGGTGATAGTAATATGTTTTTTCGGGTCTCAGGAAGTAGTAGTTATTGTGGTAGTAATATTTCTGGGTCTCAGGAAATGATGATAGTAATATGCTTATTGGGTCTCAAGAAATAATTGTGATCTTTACTGCTCTCGGGAAATGATAATATCAATCTTTCTGGCTCTCTGGTAATAGTAATTTTTATGCCTGTTATGAAATGATGATAATGATCGTTTTGGGTTTTGCGAAGCGATAGTAATCTTTCGAGCTCTTGGAAAATAATATTCTTTCTGGGTCTCGGGATATGATAATATACTTTCTGGGTCTTGGGAAGTGGCAGTAATCTTTCTGACTCTCGGAGAGTGATTGCAATCTTTCTGGTTTCTGAGAAATTATTATACGTACATCATTTATGAGTGAACTTCATTGATTTTCTGTCTGTCTATCGACATATTGTTCAATTTTGAAAATCACGAACATGAAATAGATCGCGCCTTCATTTAGTTTTCATTAAGCATTTATCGAAATTGAGTTAGTGACTGCTGGTCGGTTAGCAGCATTATGAAAGCCTCTCAGTGACCACCGGTGGGTCACGTCGCACTTGAAGTGTTAATGAACTCATCGATAAAGATATCCTTTTTCTGCTCGCCAGCACCCCTCAGGGGGATAAAACTATTTCATCTGTAGGAATTAGCTGAATTAGCTGTAGCAGGCCAGCATTTGCTAGGGGTTATTCTAGGGGGAAAATGTGGGGGTCCGAGCTGAGAGTTAGATATAGGCCTTCTTTTTGTTGAAATGAAATATTTTTGCTACGTCAAGGACCATCTTTTTTCGGTTCACTGCTGTCCTGTTTTTCAGCACCTACTACATTCTCCTTCAACTTTGATCTTGTTTCATAATCTTCTTTCTCAACTTACTGTTTCTATACCCTTTCTACATAAATTCCGCGTTTCCTTTAACTCCATACTAAATGGTGCCGTTCTCCTTCCTTTCTTTGGATCGCCTTCATAGCGAATAGGGAGGCTGAAACTAACTAATAATCTTGTGCTCGGCAGCCTGACCCCAACGAGGTGGAGGCCCGGTGTACCAACGGCCTGGTGCGGGGCCACGCCTACAGCATCACCTGCGTCAAGTACTGCGAGATTCAGACTCCGCGGTGGGTTGTCTTCTCTGAGTTGCCTTCTTTATTCATGTTATTGCATTGGTTATATTGTTAAAGTGATTTATTTAATCATCTTACCGAATTGTTTGTATTGTTAAATTGACTTATTTAATCATTTCATCGCCGTGTTTGCATATTTAAATCGACTAATTTAATCTTTTTTTCGCGATAGTTACATTATAAAATTTATTTATTTATTAATTTTATCGCTGTGTTTACGTTATATAAATTTATTATTTATTCATTTTATCGCTTTGGTTATATTGTGAAATTGATTAATTCAGTCATGTTATCGAATTGGTTACACTGCTGAATTGACTCATTTATTCATTTTATCGCAGTGATTACGTTTTTCAATTGATTGTTTTTTAGTAATTTTATCACCGTGGTTACATTATTAAATTACTTTATTAATCCGATATATCTTAGCGAGTTGCCTTGTTTATTCATTATATCGCAGCGAGTTGCCTTATTTATTCATTCTATCGCAGGGGGTTTCTTTTCTTGAGTTAACCATTTAACGCCCACATTTTTATACTCATATTACCGTTAATACAACCACTATCACTAAACCGACACTGGCATTAGGTAGTCACTGTTATCAAGATGGGGGAAGGAACTGCCACTCGGCAGTGAAGTTCAAAGGACACATTAGTGAACAAATTGAATAAGAAATACGATATATTATTGTTATTTTTGAAAGAGGACCGTACAGTTCACTTGGGCGTTAAAGGGTTGACTTATTTATGCATTTTATCGTGGAGGGTACCTTATTGACGCACTTTATTTTTCTTTCAGCATTTAGTTTGAATGTTTTTTTCAGACATAATTTCCTTACTTTCATCTTGGTGCGTCATATATGTTTTTCCAAGTTGCGTTTCCTTTTTTCTATCAACTCATCCTAATTTTGTTCATGTTCGTTATATTTTTATTTACATTTAGACAAAAACATGGTCCTCTAGTTCCCTCACTCAATGCATTTATTTTTAGTCTTTCTTTTGACGCTTTGAACTTTACCTTTGTCTTATTCGCTCAAAGTCTTACGTTACCTCTAATTGATTTCTGCCGACAGTTCAATTCAAATTGTTTCTATTTCAGTTGTGATACATCTATTTCATTTCATCATTTCTTGCTCTATCTCGGGTTGTATTTTGCCCACTTGATTCACCTTTGTTTTGAATTTTTATTTTTTGAACAATTTTCAACATCCTTCTTTGTAAATAATTTTTCTATCAGCTCAAATTTGTAAATTAATTGTGCCAAAATTATTGAGTAGCTGAAAGGTCTTTTTCTAAGTTATTATAAATCAAATTTTACCTCTGTTCCACAATCATATATCTGTTTTTTGCTCAATGACATCTCTTATATTCAATTTCTCTCGGTGATATTATTTGAATTTGAGGGAACTGTAAACTCACCGAAAAGTCAGATGAGGAAAATTTCCACAAAGTATTCGTGAGTGCTAGAAGATTTAGACATAGTTTACTCCGAGATCATCTGATAAATCGGGTGCAGTGATCGACTGCAGTAGCAGTGCCACTGCCGTCTGTAGGATATCTCCTCGTACAAGGAATTTTTGTGGAAATTCGTCTGCATGACCTGAAACTGGATATTGAAAGCCTACGCATCACTTCGAATGCACGGAAAGCATTCTCACTAATTTGTAATTGTCTGATGAGTTTGAAATGTCCTCTTTACTTTACTCTGATATTAATTACTGGCATGGTTTCTGATCTCGTCGACTAGAGCATATTTGGGATTCGGCGCTCCCCTGTAAAAAATGTGAAGTCCATAACTAAAGGCTACGTTAGCATTCCTTTTGATACAATTGAGGAGATTTGTTGTTTGTTGTAAAACGCTTTTCTCGGTCCACTTCGATCTTGCTTTTTCTTTGGATAAGGTTTGGTAACAAACCGTATTCGTAGATTTCTCTTTCCCTTAACTATTCCTGAGTGGTGCCTTCCTCCTACCGCTCTTAAAAACATCTTTGTTGGCATTGAGGAAGCCTAAGTTAACATATGATCTAATTTAATTCAGCTTCGTATCTTTCTGGAACATTAAACCTGGAACCCTCTTTCTTGAAAAAATCTTGAAAAATCTTGAAATCTTGAAAAAATTGCCCTGTGTATTCGTATTAAATGTTATTATGGAGTGGACTTATTTCATGAGAATAATCTCCAGTGTAATAATCAATCACTTGTCAACGTCCTAAAACTCTATGCGATCCTCTTTTGAAAAACGCTCTAAAATATTATTTTTCTATTGAATTGGTTCCCTGATATGTTCTTAGAAGTTCATTGCCGAGTGGCAGTACCGTTATCATCTGAAACCGGAGACTACATGATGCTAGTTTAATGACGGAAGTTGTGAAAATGGTGGTATGAGTGCTAAAGGGTTAAGAACTTCTGGACTGGAAACGTAAATAAATTGACTTGTTAATCGAAGGAGCTGTCTTTTGTGTTACAGGGTTTTTTCCATGTTTGTCCAAACGAGCTGTTTCTCTCAAACATTAAGGTTAACGTTATGATGATAAGTTTTGGAATATTTAATTTTTTTATTATACTCGAGATTTGAAGCGTTGAATCCTCATCTTCATAGTGAAAGCCTAAATTATGAATGCACGTATTAATCCTACGAAACCTGAGGCCCTTGGGCTTAAAAATTTCAAATTAGGCTGGGGAAATCCTTGACGTCCATCTATTTGGTTTGTGGGGCAATACGAGTTCCGTTCAGAGACAGCAAGATTGAGGAAAATTTTTAAATTCTGATATTTCCATTCGTGAAGTGTCTGAAGTTTATGATATATTTTTTGTTAATGATGAGTGGTTTTGCGCATTCGTTTTCTCAGATTCCTGTTTTAAAAATGTAATAGATTGGCACCATTTTTGCATATTGGGGCACGTGAGTTGTTTTAATTTATATTGCAATGGATTTTTTTTATGGGGCTATCTTGAACCGTCTCAAGGCATGTGACGTTCAACTACTCTTTTTTTTCTTGTTGTTTCAACGTTTGAAATGCTTGCATGTTAGTCTCTTACTTCCATTTTCCGAAAAAGTTCTCAATCTACGATGGTAATAACATTGAAACGTTGGTTTTTATAGACTGAAAGTGATTCAGAATTTTATAGATTGACCGTGCATCATTAAACATGATCCGCAATTATCTTCGTATTTTACCACGGGATGAACTGTAACAATTTTGCAGGATTGAGAACTTGAAAAGAAATCTTTTCATTCTGTCAATCGACTGCTGCTTTTCAATATGCTTGTTTTATCGACGCGATGATGCTATCATTCTCTTGCTTCTCGCAGTCGAGCTGCTTTTAAGGATTAGTTTTACTGATGCGATAATGGTATCGTTTCACGACAGGGAGCTACGATTTTACGGGAGAAAACAAAACCGACTCAAGTGCATTTTGGAGCAGGTCGACAGGTAACCAGAGTGTCTGTGTCAAAGTATTGCGATCGTGTTCACCATTTTCCTACGCGTTTGCCCAAATTATTAACAACTTGTTCCGCCTCGCCGTAACTGAACAAACGACCTCTGAAATTTTTCAACGCATCATTGCTGAAAATTCGAAACACTGTAAATTTCGACTATGGAATGTTTTTGTGAATATTTTACTTCATATTTAAATTGAGAGCTTCGCTCCTGACAAACAGTACAATCGGGCATAATACTTCGAACGATTGGAAAAAATTGCCCTGTGTACTCGTATTAAATGTTATTATGGAGTGGACTTATTTCATGAGAAGTTTACCTTTGCAAGTGTGCGCCTCCTGAGGGCGAGTTTTGAGGTACCGTCCATGAGTGAGTTGTATCATTTGCTACTCGTTTATTTTTTATATAGGTTCTCTGACATGTCCTGGCGCCAAGTGTCGAGAGTTACGAACTTTCTCTCTAATAATAATCAGTAGTTTCGTTGTATTCGTGATCTCGCCCAATCGTCTCGTGCGTTTGTTTACCTTCATTTCCTTTTTGCATTTGAGCGTGGCACAATACAGATACAGTGAAGGAACATAGTGTTCAATCTTTTGTGTGCGTCAAGTTTTCAGTATCCCGCGATTGCCAACAGCAATCGCTGTTTCTTTTCCAGTGTCTCTCGATGGCCAAAAATAGCCAATATTTCGTTTTCAGTGTCCCCTGATGAACAATAGCGTCTGATATTGTTTCCAGTGTCCCTCGATGGCCAGCAGCAATCGATGTTTTGTTTCCAGTGTCCCACGATGAACAATAGCGTCTGATATTGTTTCCAGTGTCCCACGGTGAACAAAAGCAATCGATATTTCGTTTCCAGTGTCCCCCGATGGCCAACAGCAATCGATGTTTCGTTTCCAGCGTCCCACGATGGCCAATAGCAATCGATGTTTCGTTTCCAGCGTCCCACGATGGCCAACAGCAATCGATGTTTTGTTTCCAGTGCCCGAAACGGCCGAAAGTAATACTCGAAAGTAATACTCTGTATGTACAGAGCAACTATCTCGCCTCAAAATTACGTACGTTTTGTTCGATTGGGCAGTAGGTATTCTTTTTAAAAGTTGCGGATATGAACAAGAAACGCCTTTGATTCTCGTTCCGATTCCAAAAGTATGCTCGTTGTCTGAAAGTCTACCTCAGGCTCTTTTCTTGAGCAAAAAGACTGATTCTTTCAACATAGTGGAAAAAAATGCGTTAAAACTACAACAAGTGTCAAGTGGAACCGTGAGACTTGAGGAGTTGCAAAAATGTGCGCAATATTTAATTGCAGCGTCTCCTCCTGTGTCATTTCGTGTTAGTTGTAAGGTTTCCTGATGTGTCGTTTAGCGTTTACTTTCCGTGCACTATTTTTGTCCGTATCCTACATACCTTGGATGTAGTTTGCTCTTTGTTATGTCTTAGATTGTTCCGGCTATGGTCGTGTTAATTTCATATCCGACGGAGTGAGTACGTGTCCTTTAAAAAAAATAAGAAAAGGTTTTGTTAAGCCTTTCTCATACGTCTAGTGTTCTACGTTACCTATCAAGTATTGTAGTGGTGTGCTGTTTGCCTCTGCTTTCTGCCATACAGAATACATTTTTCTTTCTAGAATGAATTTAATTCAACTTTGAAGTCTTTCCCAATTGAGTGGTCTGATAATTTTTGGACTTGTTAAGTTTTCGTTTAAATTTTGAATACCCTCTTGATCTGAATCTACGAATTTCACAGCGTTTTTTTCTGGTTTGTATTTTCGAACATTATACATTGGTCGTACCCTACTGGTCTTTTGGTTTATTCACAGTGATCCTTTCCTAATTACAATAACATCGAGTCCGTATTACAGAACTGCAGTGAAGCTAACATTGCTTATCTATTCTTCAAGATTTTTTCATTTCTTACTCGTTATTAAAGATTTACATGTTTTTTCTTTTTGATGCAGGGAAGTACAAATGCATTGAGATTCGCTCACTAAAAATATAATCACTGAGGTGAATGCTATCTATCAAGACATCCATAAAATTTTTATACGTATGAATGACTTTTGAACTTAGTACTCACAAGGTACTGTGAGAAACCGAGTTTTTCTATTCGTGTCCAGTTGATGAATTCTGAGTTTTATTTTGGTAGTTATGCATGTTCCTCGGAAATGAATAGCGTTCGGAAAGTGAATGAATGCTGCTACAGGGATTTTAATCGGCGAGGGAATGATGGAATAAATTCATCTGAAAAAAATTGGCAATTTTACAGTTTTCATGATTTGTGCATATTATTGCTGTGAGACAACTGCACGATATTAATCAACTGGTAATAATTCACTTTTAGTCACTGTCAGTTGCTTCAAGTCGTATGTCCTCTATCTTCCGTTGCCACTTTACTTCTTTCAGTTTTCATGCCGTATTTCCGTCTTCGCTATCGCTTAATTGTCCTGATTCATCTTCCTTCTTGACTTGCTGTTACAGGCGTAGGGGGTATACTGCGTGGAAACACACCTTGTTTGTAGATTCTCCGTTCCTGCTATGTTTCTAAAAGGTGTTTTGAAATATTTCTATGAATGTAAGTTTTTTGTGGCTAGTCAGCGACGTTTTAATATGAATATGACACTTGGAATGAAATTGTGTGTTCCAAGACTCAATACTGTAATTCATTGCTTGCTTCTTGAACCGATGTTTTTCGGGTATCGTCGTTGAAGTAATGAATGTTTCGGCCGCGTGGCATCGTAATTCTGGCCTAAGTTTCTGATCACTAGGAATAAAACAAACTCCTACATTTGATTTGATTGAACCTTAGCTCTTTGCGAATAATTTGAGAGGATAATTTCTGATTAAGTTCGGAAGGCATTTTCGTAATTATTATCTTGGCTCATATTGCCAAATTCTTGTTTTGACACGCGCGATCAGATACGAATTGTATCAGCATAATGATATAAAAAGCGCTGTGAACTGGTTACAGCACTCGGCATTTAACCAACCTACATTCTTCACCAGGACGTCGATCTCCAAGGTCTCAGATATTTAGTTAACTTTATTTTAGTAATCGGAATAAGGGAGCAATCACCAATACCTGAAAGTTACATTCCACTTGCAGAGTGTCTGGCAAGATCCCTCTGATCCGCATCCGCAACCCGTGGGGCAACGAGGCCGAATGGAACGGTCCTTGGAGCGACCAGAGCGAAGAGTGGCAGTTCATCCCACAAGAAGAGAAGGAAGAGATGGGCCTTACCTTCGAGCACGACGGCGAGTTCTGGATGGCGTACAAGGTAGTTCATCATCCGGTGCCGAGTTCTGGGTGGTGCACGAGGTAGTCAAACCTCTGGTGCTTAGATCTGGATGGTGCACAAGATAGGCAAACCTTCGGTGCTGAGTTCTGGGTGGTACACAATGTAATCAAGGCTAAGTTGAAAAGTTCTGAAAGATGTACGACGTGGTCAAACTTCTGTACTTTGCGAGTTACGGCTAGACATGTATTGTACGAAGCGAGAAGTACCTACAGTGTTCTGTCTTGGAGGGGATACTTCTGTATCCTCATGTTATCCATGAACTTCGTATTCTCCTATTTCTCTTGTGAAAACTTCGCCGGAAATATTGGGAAGTTCTTTATTGCGGTAACTACTGTAGCTGTTAATTTTACTGCTAAGTCCTGTGTCTTGTTTAAATTTCATTCTGGGACGCTGCTTCAGGAGATATGTACAACTTATATCTCTGTGGGAATTATAGCTCTCGGCAGGAAGGTGTGAGTCCTTGTCCCATTGGCCTTCACCACCCTGCCCCTTAGGACTTCATGACCCTGTCCCAGAGGACTTCATGACCCTGTCCCAGAGGACTTCACAACCCTGTCCCAGAGGACTTCATCAACTTGTCCCTTAGGATATAACCACTCTCTCCCTTAGGACTTCACCACCCTATTCCTCTGCCCCCAGGACTTCATCACGGAGTTCGGCACGCTGGAGATGACCAACTTGAGCCCCGACTCGCTGTCTGACGAGGACGTGATGGGCTCCGTGCAGCACCACTGGGAGATGAGCGTCTACGAGGGAGCCTGGATCCGGGGCTCCACCGCCGGCGGCTGCAGGAACTACCTCCGTCAGTTGGCCTTTGTTTCCGTTGTGGTCCTTTGTTGTGTTTGCTTTTATGGTTTCCTCCTCTGTCAGTTGGCCTTTGTTTCCATTGGGGTCCTTTTTTTCCATTGTGGTCCTTTTTTTCCATTGTGGTCCTTTTTTTCCATTGTGGTCCTTTTTTTCCATTGTGGTCCTTTTTTTCCATTGTGGTCCTTTTTTTCCATTGTGGTCCTTTTTTTCCATTGTGGTCCTTTTTTTCCATTGTGGTCCTTTTTTTCCATTGTGGTCCTTTGTTTCCATTGTGATACTTTGTCATGAACTTTATCCGTCAATCTGCCTTTGTTTCCTTTGTGTTTTCGTTTGGCCTGCTTTGTGTCTTTCTTTTCCGTCTTAACAGTCTGCTTATCCTGTGATCCTGAATCATTATTTTACTTGCTTTTTGTTTCTCCCTCCGTCAGTTTGCCTTTGTTGTTTTTGTGAACCTTTGTTAATTAAATCAGCTTACGTGTTTTCCTTTTGAGTCAGTCGGCATTTACTGTTTGGTTGTCTGTTTATCCTACCGTCAGTTTGCAGCCATTTATTTGCCACAAGTGACCCATTATGAAAATCATTTTTTTCGTAGGTTTAAAGCAATTTATTTACCCCAAGTGACGCATCATGAGAATCATTTGTCAACCTTTTAACACCAGCATTTTTGAACTCAACATCGGTGGTGTTGCCAATGAACATTGGCATCTTGAACTGACTCGCCGTATTCAAATCCCATGCCTAAAAATGATGCTGCTTCTCACATGTGATGCTTCTTAATAATTATGGGAAGGGGAAATGAAGAGCACAAGGAGATAAAGGGAAATTTTCTGCTCATGAAGCTTACCATTCACTTATCTACTCCCTCCCATAGGTAAAGAAACTGAAAAACAATCTGTATGACACGATTGTATCATAATAACGAAGCGATCATTATATCAGTAATGAATCCTCGGCACTTTGCAGAGTCGTTCTGGCACAACCCCCAGTACCGCATCACTCTCACCGAGGTTGACGATGACGACCAAGACAACAAATGTACAGTGATCGTAGCGCTCATGCAAAAGAACAGGCGGTCGCAGCGCAAGCTTGGACTCGAGTGCCTTACGATCGGCTTCGCCATCTACCACGTGAGTAACCAACCTCAATACCGTATCTGCACCAGGAAAAGCGGTCAATTTTTCGGTTGGGAAAGGCAGTTTTTTTCGTGTGGGAAAGGCTGTTTTTTCGTGAGGGGAAAGGTTGCTTTTTCAGGTTATTTTGCGAACGTAGTGGATTTTAGGTAAGCTATACACAACGATCACTGATTAGCGTGTCAGAAAAAGGGTGTCTATTCTTTTGCCTATGGTGTGAGTTAGTTCTGTCTGCTTACCTTGAAAATGAGATGCCCTAAGCGTAGTTTTTTTTAAATGTCCTGCAAGTGCGCCATACTTCGTCTTGGCTGCGCAAAGAATTTTTTATTTAAATTTTGCTCAAAACCTGAACTTTTTAAAGGTTTATCGAAGTTATTATTGGAGTATAAAACTTAACAATTGAAAGACTGAATTTGATTCATTGAATTTCGACACTTGATTCACATAAATTCAAATTGACAACTTCGCCCCATGATTTAACGAACTCTGTATAGCGTCTAATGAATAAATAAATGTATGAAAAACTATCGTAGCATATTTTACATAACTTAGTCTTTTGTTAAGAGGGAGTATAATTCCCAAAAATTCATCGAAGTCACCATGACTGAAAGACTTTACGTTTTTCACAAGTATTGTTTAATACCACAAAATCAGTAACATTAACAACAAACTTGTTCTTTTCGTGTCAAGTTTGAAGTGCCCTGTGTACCTTTGCTCATTTTGGGAGTACAGTGTCAATATTTGGAGTTCGAGCCCAGTAAAAAATTAGATAGTTTAGGGAGTCAAATGCGTTTTTATTTTGGAAGCACAACCCATTATTCATTTTGAAAACACAATATCATCATTCATTTCGGAAATGCAATGCGGTTATTCATTTTGGGATCACAACACCATTATGAAGTTGGGGAGCACAACACCATTATTAAGTTGGGGAGCACAACACCATTATTAAGTTGGGGAGCACAACACCATTATTAATTTGGGGAGCACAACACCATTATTAAGTTGGGGAGCAAAATCCCATTAGCCTGTTTCATAGCACAGTACCCTCATTTATTTTCTGAGTTTGAAACAATTACTCAATGTTCATTACTTCGATTGCAGCTGCGCGATCCGGACTCGCTTCCCCGGCCTCTGGATATGAACTTCTTCAAGTACAACGCCTCGGCAGCGCGGTCTCCCTCCTTCATCAACATGCGCGAGGTGTCCTGCCGCTTCAAGCTGCCCCCCGGCACCTACTGCATCGTGCCTTCCACTTTCGAGCCCCATGAGGAGGGAGAGTTCCTCCTCCGAGTCTTCTCGGAGAAGACCAACGTCATGGAGTGAGTTTGGATTACCCCTCATACCGTACCACCCGTCGGGTCACGTTGCTTGATGAATGAATCTCGCTACCCTTCGGTGTTGCCAGATGCTGTGCAATTTTTATGGCAATGTTTGTATCGTGTGAACGGTGGCAAGCGACCGAGATAGTAATATTATACGAGTTAGAAAGCATTTTAATTTGGTTTGTAAGAAGTGATTTTACGTGCTTTACTGTGCGATTTTTTTAACGAAAACAGCGGTGTTTTTGCGATTATTCTCGACTTTTTGGTGCGGGATTTTGTTAAAATGTTCAACGCCAGGAAACTGATACGCTTCATTTCCGGCAATCAATAGCAACTTCTTTCCAGTTAGTGGTTCAAGCTGTGTGTTTTCTGTTGTCACTCATTTTGAACTACTCTTTTTTATGTACAATTAGTGACTGCCACAGGTCTGTTATAAAAGGTCTTCGAGAAGTAAATACTTTTCTAACAATTCAGCTTCTTTAAAAAAAATTTTCTCATACAAACTATTTAACATTAAAGTTTTGATTATAAACCTGTTATATATAGCACGATAATTGCTTCTAGGACACTTAACACTTTGCCGGTGGTGGGTTAAACTGAATATCAATATGGAACTCAAATTTATAACCCAAAGTTGTTAAGGATTTTATAAATACCGAGCAATTCATTAAATACTATTAATTTCAAAACATTGTTAACATTTTTCAAAGGACCCATCGATGGGTCGTTTTGCAAGCAACATGGTGAAGGGAAATGATTGTTTTTGACGAGTATTCTGCGAAATTTTTTTTGACGAGATGAAAATTTTTTGAAAATGAAAATTTTCAAAATGAAAATGAAGATGAAATTTTTTTGACTGGTTTCTGTTTCCGTGCAGGGAGAACGACGGAGACGTCGGCTTCGGGCAAGTCGATGACAGGGTGAGTAGAATGGTCGAGTCTAAAATATTCGCTTCCATGCGTATCAATTGGTACTAGTACCTTCGAAAGATGAATTTATCTAATCGTTCGCATTTTTTCCATCATTAGAAGCTATGAAAGCCATTGAATAGATGTTTAAATTAAGAACACCCTGAAAGATTGATGTAAACTATTAATAGGCAAAGCATGCATTAAATGACGTTTTTCTAGTCGATATTATCTGTAAAAGATTAAACCTCCTGTTTCTGTTCTTTGAAGTCTTTTATTTTCTATTCACGGGTTTTCGTACGCGTATGTATGGCTTGAGTTTTTAATTTGTCGTCTTAGTTCAATATCAAGGTGAAAATAAACGGATTTGGACACTTTTCAATAGCATTTCATATTCATATTCTTGATTTTTACATTCTTTATCGCATTTAAGCTCAAATGAAAGCATTGCATATCGGAATCTCGAGTACAATAATAAGAGGCGCTTGGTGCTCAATACTTCTATGAGTAATGAACGATCCTCTTGATAGTTTCGAAGGGAGAAAATTAACCAGCTTCTTGCGAAGAACTGTCCACAAACGAAATCACTGTCCTTTTTGGACTGAAAAGAAATCTGCTCGAAATATTTTCGCTTTGTAAAGAGTTGAACACATAATATGCAACTCACGATAGGTGCGCTCTTTTGCGAGGTAGCATATGATTCTTTCTTTATTAAGACCAGGAAACCGTTCTCTTCATATCCATCAGCCTCGCTGGTAGTCAAGTCTTTCGTCTTGAAGAGTACCTTAAATGTCGGGTGAAACCAGTTCCTGATTCGAACTTATTTTCAGAGTCAGAATAAATTCTACGAGATTTCATCCTGGTAGGTGGATATTTTTATTTTCACTATCGAAAACTGTTCAGAACTACAGTCGTATGTTAAAATCATTAATGTTAAGAAACTGCCGGTGTGAGGTGCGTGACAACTTGTACCATTGTTCTTTGTTTGTCCTATTTGCTTATTAAAGCTCCTTCCCGTACACAAGATACGACATCTGTGTATTTCACTTGAGCCTAATTACTTTGTGCTAAAGCACAAATAGCTAAAGCCTGTTTGTTTTACAGTTCATTTTTGTTGTTTTTTGCTTAAATTTGTAGGAACAGCTAAAGACTTCAAGTGACCGTCATTTCAGTTTGAATCGCTTCATTTGGGAAAACTGAGCCAGTAAATTTCTCTTACCTTGTAGTGCACAAAAAATATTATTGCTGTTTTCAGTTTTTTCGGAGACCTGTACTTCTTTCAACTTTTCATTTGAAGCTTTACGGTTTCATATTAGTGATGGATTTTTTCCCTGTCTCTTCGTGCCTATTCAGATATTCTCTTTAAATCTTCCTAGTTGAGTTATTCCTTCTTTTAGTGAATTTAATTTTATTTCTGTGTGTGCTGAATGTATTTATGCTGCTTCAAATGGAGGAACATTACGGCTTTGTGTATTTTTCTTTTCACTTCAGAAGAAAGAAATTGTTTCCAGCTTCGTTGAAAGTTTATAATGGTACAAACACTGGCGTTTTTTACTTATATTTTAAGTTTTCTGTACTGTTTACCATACTTGAGCCCAATTATAGAGATAAGGCTGTCAAAATCACCAGGATTATGAGAAGGGGCACTTACTGTTCAACATTTTTAAGAGTGGCCTATTAATATCTCTTTCTATTCATTGTCTTGCTACTCGGCATGCAGAATAGAACTCATGGTCTTTTGTCCCGTCTTTAGATTTTGCAATTTATCGTGAGCTATTGTCAGCATAATCAGGTGACTGATCCCCTCAGGGGGATACAACTATTGTGTCGAAAGGACTAAGCACTCCCATAAGAAAACAAAAGTTTCCGAGCTGAGAGTTAGTAGCCCTTAATTTTGTTCAAATAGAATGATCTAATCTGTTCAATATTATTAACTTCGGTCAAGCTTTAGTTGTCAAATGATGAATTCGAGTAATTTGACCGAACTAGCTCATTCTAGCTGCCGTATGCCAAACGAGTTCATCAGTGATTGGGAAATACAAGGTGTCCTCTGTCTTCAATGTATTCGTGTTACGGGTCCAAGAGTTGAAGTTAGGTTCATTTGCTTCTTTACTCTTTTTATTCGGAAAACTGCTTGTTCTTATTTGCGTACATCTTCGCATGTAAAAAATGTCATTTAGATCTCTTTGGCTTTGTGGTTCCTCCCTTTCTTTCTTCTCCGCAGTAAAGGCTCCTTCTTGTCTTATTCTTTGGTGTCTTCTCTTGACTCTACCGCCCTCTGTAGGCAGATCCCACTCCTCCGCCGCCACCACGGGTCCGCCTTCCTGTAAGTGGTGCAAGGTTCTGTAGACGCCGTCCTTGCGTGACCCGTGAATAACACAAGCCTCTGATTGCTGCTTTTATTTGAATTCAGATCCTTGTACTGTTCATGATTTGCCCCTATAAACTGATACGAGAAAATCCCTAATTGGCGTCTCTATTATTGTAGTTCCGTGTACCGTCAGTGCGTACCCCCGTATAACAGATACAAGAAAATCCCTCATTGGCGTCTCTAATTGTAGTTCTGTGTACTGTCAATGAGTTACTCCTTATAATAAATACGGAAAAATCCCTAAGTGGCGTCTCTAATTGTAGATTCGTGTACCGTCAATTAGTTACTCCCGTTTTACAGAATAGAGAGCATCTCTAATAAGCGTTCCTAATTACTGATTCGTATCCTACAAATTTCTCCTCAACAATAAATGCGAGAAAGTCCCTCATTTACATATTCGTGTGTCATCATTGACTCTTGAATAACAGATTATCCCTAATTGGCTTTCTGAATTATAGATCCGTATACCGTCAATAGTATACTTCCTTGTGATAGATACGAGAGAATTCCTAATTGACATCCTTAATTCTAGATTCGTGTATCATCATTGACACTCCCATTTAACAGATTTAAAAAAATCACCGATTGCTACTCTATTCGTCGTCCCTGATTGACTCCTGAATAACTGATTAAAAGCGAATCCGTGTTTTTTGCTTCAGTGTCAGATCATCGTGCCTGATTGCCCACGAAAGATGGACTTGGAGGATCCCCTATTCGTGCAGTGTATTATAAATCCGTGTATCGTCATTGAATGACTTTTGACTAACGGGCTTGGGAAAGTCCATAATTTGTTAACTTACGGTAGATTTAGTGATCGCACTCAATTGATTGACAGATGTCAACCACGACGATTCCTGATTGACAGATTACAATAATGGAGTACTGATTGACAGATAACGACTGAATTTTACGGATGACTTGAATGGCAGACGAGCGTATCGTAGCCGATCGATATCTTTTATTTAGAGATTATAATTTTTCTATAATCACGAAATAAAAAATTATTACACCCAAGTTCTTGCTTATTGCTTTTTAGCAATGATTTTTTTATATCATCCTGGATGTCTCCCAAGTAACAAACTAGCACAACGTTCTTGATTGGACTCCTTAATAATTAGACCACTTAATTGTTCTCTGTAGACCATAGAGTTAGCGAATTCTTTTTATAGAGTTGAAACCATAATCGACCAACAAAGTAGGATAGCACTGCTTTTCAATTCACTTCAATCAAGGAAAATCGAAGCTACTCTTCAATGGTAGTGCTGTCTTAGATTCGTGACTTCCTTTCTGCGAGGTTTAAAGTTTAAGAGGTGGCATTGTTGTAACACTTGAGGCAATGGAAGAGATGGCAGCGCAAGATCATTACTGGAAATACAGTAAATCTCCTCGTAACTACGAAGGTCATGAAAATGTAATGAAAGACTAATATAAATGTTATAAGGAAACTTCCTCATATCACGATACTAATGGAAATGTCTCGGAAGTTTCCTCGTTTTCACGATATTAAAGGAAAAATAACGAGGTCTACTCGTTACCAAGTCTGATTGAAGCTAGTGCAATGAAAGTCTCTTTGGTAACTATAGAATGTAATGGAAGTTTCCTCCTTCCTATTGAAATTATAGAAATGCATATGAAGTATCCTCGATACCCTGGTGCTTCCACGATTCATGAAATTGGATTCATGCTTCCACGTTTCAAATTAATACAAATCCTATGCTCTCAAGTATCCTAGATTGTTTTCAGGAATGTTGACGGAAAATAGGTTTGTGATCACTGCCACTGAAGAGATTTTGAAACAGTGCGCATTTGCTACAAAATCAATGGTCTATGGTAAACAGCTCCTCAACCGAGTAGCCAAATCTTTCTCTCTCCAAATATTTGTGACATCTAAATCCTACCCTCACGTCGTATGAATATCTTGTTCATTTTTTTGGCCATATAAACTTTGCTTCTGATTTTATTTCCCACTTTCACTCTTGAATTATACCTGTAAACATAATTTCATTCGATTTCTAGTATTCCCATACAACCTTTTAATTTTTATGAGAATTCAATTCTCCATAACACACATGCACCAATTCTAGCAGTAAAAATTAGTTATTCATCTACATCATGGATATCTTGTAATTTTGGCTCTTGTTACGAGAGAATCAGCAAACGTTCTTCATATATTTCTATGAAAATTTGGTTCATGACTGTCAACAAGTCTTACTTCTTGCATAACTGCACCTCATGAACATAATTTTAATTCACGCAATTGAAATTCGATTTTTTTTAAACAATTCGACATGGATTTGCCCAATATGAAACATAAGTAAAATTATGTACATTTTCTCTCTTTAATTAATTTAATCTAATCTTCCTTAATTAATTCTTAATTTGAATAATTAATATTTTTATGATTCATTTAATTGTTTGACATAATTCATTAACCACTTTCGATAGGAATGGACAAGTGGAACTCTGTTTTGATGCATCTGCTAAACTGTCATTAAAACTTATAGAGTAAAATTGCACTCTGTTCCTTCTAAAAATTGCATTTCTTCAAATTGAGTTACTCAACATGACACGCATAACGCGTGAAGGATGGGATGCTGCCTACGTTTGTATTTGACTAAGGTTTGCTTCAATTTTTATTGAGATTAAACGAAACAAATGAATGTGTTCAGGTGAAACCTGCATCGGAAGAGGAGGCAGCTGAGCAGGACGATAGAATCCGAGGCTTCTTCTCGAAGGTGGCTGGCGAGGACCTGGAGATCGATTGGTCCGAGCTGCAGAGCGTGCTGAACTACGCCATGAAGAGAGGTGAGGCGTTGCTCGGTCTTGCAAAACTTGGTGGGCGAATTTGTTGCGCTTACTTAGAGTAGTATGTTGGTATGAGTCAGACTTGTGTATTACAGCTTTTAGAGTTAAGGGGCGAATTTTTGCGCTTACTTTGAAGAGTGGGCAATAACAGATATTGATACTGGTAAGCGAATTCGTTGAGCTTACTTCAGGTAGCGGGTAATTGCAGTTTTCAGATGCGACCATTTGACGGTGTAGCCGTCATATTCGTCGCAGTTTAAACCAATCAGAAATTTTTGCTTCATATTCGAGTGCTAAATTTAAGCAGGTGAACTGCCATTCGTATTTTGGGTAGCAGTGTAAGAGGGCACAGATCTGACTTTGAGATCAATTTGATCTGCGCAGCTTACTATGCTCGAATAAAGAAAATATTTCATATAATAGTAGCTCATTTTGACACTAAGTCTCTGAGTCTGAATATATTCCATCAAAGTCGTTGCTTATTGTTCTTCGTGTAAAGTGTATGATCAATTCAGTTGATATATCGGAATAATTAACGTGGTTCAATTAATGGTCACAATCCCCACTGACTTAAATTATAATCATGATCCAATCATTGTTGGAATATCGGTCACTTCTGTCCCTCTGGGGGGATACAACTATTTTGTGTATGGGACTTAGTAATGTTAGGTCCCGTGATGAAGGTTAGGCAGACCCTGGTCAAAACAAAATTTTCTGTTTTGTTACCCTTATTTTCCGCTCCTATTACAGTCGCATTCAATTTTTATCTTGTTTCTTGAACTTACTTCAATCCTGTCGTTTGTATACGCAGAGTGGGGGGACACCCCTGCGGCCTAGATTCCCCCGTTACCTCAATTCCACAATAAATGGTGTCTTCTTCACTCTTCACCTGCGAACACCTTTATTATGATTAGGGAAGGCTTAAATTACTTTAGAATCTAAGCTGCTTATTGTTGGAATAATTTCGACGAGTTGTAATGAAAATAACTCCTCTTGACAGAGTTCGAGTTCGAAGGCTTCAGCAAGGACATTTGCCGCTCGATGATTTCCATGATGGATGTCGATCGCTCCGGGAAGCTTGGCCTCCGGGAGTTCATCCGCCTCTGGACAGATATACGCACTTGGAAGGCGAGTAGTCACCTCAGTTTGTTTTGCCCTGGTGGAAACGCTTTGTATGATATGAGTGTTGGTGGAAGTGTATTCGTTGGACTCAACTATGAATATCGAATCTGTAATTTGGACTTATTGGCTAAAAATGACATTGGACAGTACTGCTTGCAATGTGTTGCTTGGCAACGATTTTTGCACAATGTACCCCTAGTAATCATTTGATTGGTTACTAGGTGGATGCATCTGGTACTCTTATAGTGTTGCCATACGCTGAGTCGTATTTATGGCCAATGAAAGCTTGACGGGGACGTCAAATAATCTGACACGATTCTGTGAGTTTATTAGCATTTGAGTGCACGGAGTGTAGAAAATAATGGATTCATTTTGGATCAAAATACGATTGGTCGTGAAATTAGATTACGCGCAAAAAGTTGTCCATTTTTATATTTGCTGAATTAATATTATCGGTACTTTATTATTGAGTTAATTTTATTGCAGCCATTACTTGAATAGGTTCATTGATATGCCATAAAATGCGAGATTTATTTGATATTCGAAGAGGCTGTACTATTGGTGCTCGGGTGACACAAGCTGAACTGGCTGAAGTGTTGAAAGGCGCGCCTTAAATTAATGACAACGCTAGAAAAAGAAAAAAGTCATTTTCGATGCGCACCCACGCCCATAGTGAAAATATATATATTGAAATTTCAAAGTTTTCCATAATTTGGAGACCCCTCGTAGGATTCGATCATTGTGCGTGTATGAGAATTAGCGTTCTTAAAGAGGAAGATTGAAGGTTCTAAGCTGGAAGTTTGGTTGGCCTTATTTTTATGGTAATAGAAAAAGTTTTTTCGCTCCTTTTTGAATTCATTGCGGTCCTTTTTCTAGTTCCGACTGTTTTTTTTTCAATTTCCATCCCGTTTCATAAACTTCCTTCTTGCTTGCGCAGGGTTGGGTTGATTCTTTTGAATGGACTCCATGTTCCCTTATTTCGTTCCTAAATGTTGCCTTTCTCCTACCTCTTTTGAACTCACGTTTGTTGGGATTAGAAAGGCTTGAACTAGCTTCTCTCATCTTATTTATATTTCATCTTCAACTAAATTTATTTTAGGGAGGGAATCAGCAACTGCTATTGTTGACTTTCCATTTTCATAGCACAATGCCGCTCGTGAAACCAACGTAAGATTTTCCAGAAACTGTTTTGTGTGCGGTAAACGTTGTCTGTGTTTGTACAGAACTGCTTTAAGCTCTACGACACGGACAACTCGAGCAAGCTGTCAGGATTCGAGCTCCGGGCTGCTCTCACCAGCGCGGGCTACCGCCTCAACAACCACATCACGGATGCCCTGATGCTCCGCTATGGTGACAAGGAGGGCCATGTGTCCTTTGATGACTACATCATGTGCAGCGTCAAGCTGCGTACCATGATGGGTGAGTCTCGTCGCACAAAACATATGCCGTCCACAAATACCAATTCGAATTGATTTAGGTGAACTTGAAGCAGTGGCCAAGAATGCCACCAAGACGTTTATTTCAAGCATCGACTCTATCGGCTAATTAAAAATTCCACTCGGTAGAGGTAAAATTCCACTGTGGTCGGTAGAGGAAAATATGTTTCGATGAGAGGATGCAATTTTGTAGCTTATGTCTCAAGGGGTGATGCGTGACAGACTGATGTAGATATTTTCTTAGGATAGTAAATTTTGAGAAAATTAGTGTTGGTTTACTGCATTTGGTGCACGTAGAAAATATGCTATAAGAAGTTTTTCGTAAAATTTTTGTTTATAATCAAGAATAGCGTACGAAATTTACAGACGAATTCGGGGGAAGTAAAGAATGTTAAAAAAAAATTATCGAAATAATATATCCCAAGGTCATGATTAGAACTGGAGCATAACTGAGAGTGAAATATTTTCTTGAGCTAGATATCGTCCAAGCCCTCAATTTTGGAGGACTTCCACACGTCGACCCATCTTCAAAGGCTGAATGAATCTCTACTTGTATTAGGAGTGCAAAGAACTTATGTATGAGTCAGACTGTGTATTTAATCAATTTTGTGAATTTCATTCTTTTGAGTCAGTAAATGAAATCGTGAAATCGGCTTGATACATGCATGAAATGCAAATCTGATACAAGCATGACTCATTTTGAATATGAATTTAAGGGAGCAATAGGAATATTCAAAAAAATGAACAGAAGGGTAAAATACCGATGTAGAGTACCCGACCTCGAATAAGTGCCATGAAGTCAAGGACTGAAGCTAGCATAGCGAGTTACGATAGTTAGGGTAAGTTTGCTCGGAATAAAGTGTTTTTTATTTCGGATACTTTGCTTCGCAAAGCTCCTCATGTTGCGTTATTTTGCGTTGTACGGATACTTAGGGTAAGCTAGGTAAGAATAACCCTTTAACGTCCAAGTGGACTGTACGGTCCTCTTTCAAAAATAACAATAATATATTGTATTTCTTATTTAATTTGTTCACTAATGTGTCCTTTGAACTTCACTGCCGAGTGGCAGTTCCTTCCCCATCTTGATAACAACGGCTACCTAATGCCAGGGTCGGTTTAGTGATAGTGGTTGTGATAACGATAATATGAGTATAAAAATGTGGGCGTTAGAGGGATAAGGTATCGTTTTTTTTATTTTAAATATATTGCTTCGCTACGCTTCTCATGTTGCGCTATTCTTACGCTGTTAGGTGTGCCGAACGTGTGAGACATGTGGCCTGTGGACGGCGCATGATTGTTGTGCGTTTTGTGTATGAGCGTTGCCCCTGTAGTTATTATTTGCTGACTAAAATTGTACTCGCAAGTTTCTGTGTACGTTGTGTTGCTTGGCCCCAAGTTTCCCTCATATCAATTGAAATATAACGGAAATTTTTAGAATATCTTGAATGATTTTGAACTTTTTATTTCTTGTATTTTTTTGCGTACATTGTGTAGAGATACTCCCATTTTACTTTGTTTGCTTTTGTGCTAAATTTTAGTTTAGATTAACGAATGCAATATTTTTTATTGGGTTTCGCTAACTTTTATTTGAAGGACTTGGGTTAATCTATTTAGCTACTGCATTGTTCACTATACGGTTTTTTGAAAAATTTTCTGCGATTGCTTTTCGAAATTTTTCTGTGTTGCTCCAGTCTACCCTGCCGTCTTTGCCCCTCAATAAAAAATCATATTAGTACCTAATAATTTTTGCATTGGATTATGCACAACAGATTTCATACGTTTCGTGTATTTCTTTATTGTGTGAACAGTTTTCTCCATGCTGCAGCCGGCTGCCACCATTTTTTCACCTGCCTAGTGTACCCCCTTACGGACTGCTGTGCTGTTTTTGAAGGCTACTTCCGATTTCAGCTCTAATCCTATTTCCAATGTGATATATTATACGAGACACACTAGATGATTTTTTCAAACGTTTGATCGCTAAACATTTCATCTTTCAAACTTTTGATCTTTCGAATGTTTGATCTTTCGAACGTTTGATCTTTCGAATGTTTGATCTTTCGAATGTTTGATCTTTCGAATGTTTGATCTTTCGAATGTTTGATCTTTCGAACGTTTGATCTTTCGAACGTTTGATCTTTCGAACGTTTGATCTTTCGAACGTTTGATCTTTCGAACGTTTGATCTTTCGAACGTTTGATCTTTCGAACGTTTGATCTTTCGAACGTTTGATCTTTCGAACGTTTGATCTTTCGAACGTTTGATCTTTCGAACGTTTGATCTTTCGAACGTTTGATCTTTCGAACGTTTGATCTTTCGAACGTTTGATCTTTCGAACGTTTGATCTTTCGAACGTTTGATCTTTCGAACGTTTGATCTTTCGAACGTTTGATCTTTCGAACGTTTGATCTTTCGAACGTTTGATCTTTCGAACGTTTGATCTTTCGAACGTTTGATCTTTCGAACGTTTGATCTTTCGAACGTTTGATCTTTCGAACGTTTGATCTTTCGAACGTTTGATCTTTCGAACGTTTGATCTTTCGAACGTTTGATCTTTCGAACGTTTGATCTTTCGAACGTTTGATCTTTCGAACGTTTGATCTTTCGAACGTTTGATCTTTCGAACGTTTGATCTTTCGAACGTTTGATCTTTCGAACGTTTGATCTTTCGAACGTTTGATCTTTCGAACGTTTGATCTTTCGAACGTTTGATCTTTCGAACGTTTGATCTTTCGAACGTTTGATCTTTCGAACGTTTGATCTTTCGAACGTTTGATCTTTCGAACGTTTGATCTTTCGAACGTTTGATCTTTCGAACGTTTGATCTTTCGAACGTTTGATCTTTCGAACGTTTGATCTTTCGAACGTTTGATCTTTCGAACGTTTGATCTTTCGAACGTTTGATCTTTCGAACGTTTGATCTTTCGAACGTTTGATCTTTCGAACGTTTGATCTTTCGAACGTTTGATCTTTCGAACGTTTGATCTTTCGAACGTTTGATCTTTCGAACGTTTGATCTTTCGAACGTTTGATCTTTCGAACGTTTGATCTTTCGAACGTTTGATCTTTCGAACGTTTGATCTTTCGAACGTTTGATCTTTCGAACGTTTGATCTTTCGAACGTTTGATCTTTCGAACGTTTGATCTTTCGAACGTTTGATCTTTCGAACGTTTGATCTTTCGAACGTTTGATCTTTCGAACGTTTGATCTTTCGAACGTTTGATCTTTCGAACGTTTGATCTTTCGAACGTTTGATCTTTCGAACGTTTGATCTTTCGAACGTTTGATCTTTCGAACGTTTGATCTTTCGAACGTTTGATCTTTCGAACGTTTGATCTTTCGAACGTTTGATCTTTCGAACGTTTGATCTTTCGAACGTTTGATCTTTCGAACGTTTGATCTTTCGAACGTTTGATCTTTCGAACGTTTGATCTTTCGAACGTTTGATCTTTCGAACGTTTGATCTTTCGAACGTTTGATCTTTCGAACGTTTGATCTTTCGAACGTTTGATCTTTCGAACGTTTGATCTTTCGAACGTTTGATCTTTCGAACGTTTGATCTTTCGAACGTTTGATCTTTCGAACGTTTGATCTTTCGAACGTTTGATCTTTCGAACGTTTGATCTTTCGAACGTTTGATCTTTCGAACGTTTGATCTTTCGAACGTTTGATCTTTCGAACGTTTGATCTTTCGAACGTTTGATCTTTCGAACGTTTGATCTTTCGAATGTTTGATCTTTCGAACGTTTGACCTTTCGAACGTTTGATCTTTTGAACATTTTTCGAACGTTTGATCTTTCGAACGTTTGATCTTTTGAACATTTTTCGAACGTTTGATCTTTCGAACGTTTGATCTTTTGAATGTTTGATCTTTTGAATGTTTGATCTTTCAAACGTTTGATCTTTTGAACATTTTTCGAACGTGTGATCTTCCTTATCTGAACAACCATGCTCCATATAGCAGAGCGTGACATCTCGAACAATAACGCTATATACGCGTTATTGACTCTTTATTTCGTACTAATGAACAAGGTATTTCGTTTAGAGTATTTCTCCAGCGTTTATTTAATGTCACTAATTTTGGTTGTGCAGCGGACATTTCTTCTTGCCGAGCTTTAATTAAGAAATTGACGGTACAAAATGGAGTTTTCGTTGTTTGGCAGACTAAAAATGTCTCTTTAAACATAATATATTCTTATCCAGGTTTTTGTAAGCTATGTATTTTCTCAACAGCTCTTTCATGAGGTTGAGTTAAAAAGCTTCCACTCAATTTTGTCCGTTGACAAGCAGCGAAGCTCGTTCAGCATCACCAAGACAAAACTCGGAGGATTATCAGTCGTTTTTCATTTTATTTTTGTATTAAATTTTCTTTGTGCAGAGCTTTCAGTGTTGGAATCTGCAATCTTGTATCCAGTTATTAATCCTTTTTGTGCCAATTCCTATTTCCTGTGCAGATCACAATGGATTTCATGGAATTTTCTTCAACTGAGTGTAAAGGTCGTTAGTAGCCTTTACTCGGTTATTTAAATAGTGAATGACATCATTTTTTTCAAATGCGCTTCATATTCATGGGTATGAAGCATCAGTAAATGATTTACAATTCAAAGCTCGAACGAGTATCCATGCGCTCTTTTCTATCTATTTTAGATTGAGCACCCACAGCCCCAAACATTGCTTAGGGAAATTCAATACTTTGATCAAATACCTTCACACACACCCACACCTGTTGTGCAAACAGGATCCAAAAAATTGCAGCTTGTCAAATGTTAGTTGCAATTCGTTTTTTTACGCGCCAATCTCAAATTTGCAACATTTTTTGTTTGACAAAACTTACCGAAATCTTTTCCTTGTGTAGAAGGGCATCGCTCATAATGTGATCGCCTAGCCGATGTGTGATTACCTAGCTGAAGCTAGGGGGGTCCATAGTTGCAAGTTGCTGGTGACCCTGGTGGAAACGTAACCCTAAACTTATTATTATATTATTGTGTAAAAGTATCTTCTCTGATATCTATGCTTAGTTTGATACACATTAGCCGAAGAAAAACCAAGCGTTGAAATTTTCAAGCTAAGCGAACTTTTTCCTACGCGTTGGCTGGCTAGTACAAGAATTCTAATGAACATTCGTCAAAGACTCCTTTAGTATGCGGTTCGATCATTTACGTTAATTTCTTTATATTTCTGTATATAATGGGTTGCTCCAATTAATGTCCATTTTAGGAAAACTCTCGTACGCTGAGCAATGGGTAAGCACGTGTTTTCATAATGAAGTAGGATAATTTTACCCTCTTTTGGGGAAATTTTCCCTGCCATCCTTTAGATTGTTTCGTTGTGCCATCTTCACAAGTTAAGTGTGGCGTGCAGCGTAGTTTCAGGGCGCATTTACAACCACCATTTCGCTAATCATTTTATGTCGCACGGCCATTATAGGTCAGCCCGGCGAGACTGAATCTCCCACAGAAGAGGAAGTAGAAGAGTTCTACAACTCCCTGCTGGAGGAGACTCGAGAACTCCAAGGACAGCGTGAAGTGCCGCCTGGCGAAGAGGAGCAGCAAGAAGAGGAATAAGAAGGGGGACTCGCAAAGTTCTGTTCATGAGCCTAATGATGTATTGGATGTTACTTCTGTCTAACGAATATAAAGAGTTATAACAAATAAGTTGTACCTAACTGATCGATTCGAGGACGGGGAAAGTTTTTCATGATATGCATTGAAGACGAAATCAACTGAGCTATCAAAGGATATGTACCAATTTGGAACTGACCTATTGATTGTAATTAAGGTTGATTAGTGATTTTTCAAACGTAAATTGTCAGGCAGTGTAATTGGTCAAAAGTTATTTGGTTCCAAAACAATTAGCACCAAGAATGTTCAGGTTGTGGTATGTTAATGAGCAACAAAATTCAAAATGATGAAGAGAATGTTACGAATGTATGAAGTGTAGTCGGAAAATATGGTTTTGAAAAAAGCTATGGATGCAAAAAGCTATTGGGACCATTTATTGCGAGTCATTTTATGCAAAAATTTGGTTTGAAATAATGAATGGGAATCAAACTTCAAAAACAAGAGAAAATTTAGATGAGAGCAAACAATCTTACCTGGGTACTTTGATGAGAAGATGTAACAATTGTATATTTCAATAGGAATTTATTCTCCCCAAGGGTTAAAGTGAAGCACGGAACTGAAAACTTGGTAGGCCTTCTTCTTAAACAAATTTTTTAAAATTCTTTATCGATATTTTTTCACATCACAGCTGTCCTCTTTTCAGGTCCTATCACTTTTTTGCAAACTTTTATCTTGTTTCATAAACTTATTTCCATCTTAGTATGTCAAAGACGCATGGAATCCGCTGTGGCAGCTGACTCGTGCGCAGATTTCACGTTTCTTTGATACCATACAAAATATTTTCCCCTCTCATGCCTTGGACCCACTTTATGTGGTGAGATAGGCTAAAGCAAACTCTCAATTTAATTTAATGCCCGGACAAATTAACAGTTTATCAAGCGTCATGTCCAGCCGGGCTTCTATTGGATTGTGTTGTGATTATCGAGGTTACATTGTGGCAACACAACGAAAAATTTGTTTGAAATGATGCATTGGCTACTACTTATCGTTTTAGCTTCGTTTAAACTGGTTGAACCTTCCTTAATCACCCAGTACTTGCGTTTATTATGAACACGTAACATTCCTTCAGGATCCTTTCAATTCAGCCACCTCAGAATTCATTCCAAGCATTAGGGCAATGAGTTTGGACTTGGAGTAAAGTTTTGCCCAAAGATATCCAATAAGCTCTAATGTATCAATGCCATTTGGGTATTAGAATGCTGAGTAGAGTAAGGGAAGGAGAGACATGGCTCTTTAAACAGAAAGAAATTAGAAATATCAAATTGTAATAAAAACTATGGAGACTGATGAACTTCAGAGAAGAAGAGGAAAGCTGTTAGTGCGAGCTGAATATCTGGCTTAATTGAAGAGTGTGAATGGTCTAAGATGAACGATAGTAAACTCTCCCATAATCTTTAACTGTATTATAGCAATAGTGGTATTTCTAGTATATTACTTATAATCCGAGTTACGTATTGTAGTGAGCATAAATATCTATAGTTCACTTATTGCATCTCAGATTACCTCCTAGGGAATTTCAGTTACATGTAATTGACAGAATGCCTATTTAAAGATGATTTAACATTACGCTTCACATGCGTGATCTGTTGGGAGTTAGGTTTTGATTTTCGTGCGCACAATAAATAAACAAAAATAAAAGAAGTATTCTTTTGAAATTGTTTCCGTGTAGCACGGCTGCCCAGAAATAGTTATTCGTACCTTTAATTACTGTTATTCTATAATGTAAGTAATTTTATTTTTTCAAACACCTCATCAAGCTGAACGATGACGTGCCCGGTCGCAGCGGTGGGATTCTGTCCAGATATTAAGGTGGGTTTGAGGAACGTTGCTCACAATTTATATACAGCTTGGGCCATCGCATCTTTTCTTAAATCAACTAAGCTATCGAAGGCTGTGTGCCAATTTGAACCCGATGTATTGATTGCAATTTACATTGATTAGTGATTTTTCAAACATAAATCGTCTAATAGTGTAATTGATTTAGAATGATTTGAACTTTTTCCCTTTCACAATACATCTTTTTCACTTTCACAAGTAATTATTTTCAATTCGTTGATGGTTGCTTGAAAAGTTATAGGAAGATATGATTTGAATGTTGAATTCATACTGAAACATTGAGTGATTTTATATTTGTCTATCGTTGGTTCACAGGTCATTCGATTAAATTGTTTTTTTTTATGAAGGTGATCCTTTTAGATATATATAAATAATGTGGCTGCTATATTTTCAAAAAGAATACTAATCTTTAATGAATAATATTTTACTTACTCTAATTATTCTAGAAAAAGCCCTGAATAAGGCGGTCAAACTTCATTTGTATTTCATCTTGATGCATTTAGTGAACTTTCTATTGGCTTAAATTTTAGTTGGGAGAAAAATTATATCGACATCGCTGTGCCCAAAAATCACAACATAGATTGTACATCTGTGCGAGTATATATAATGACGTATCTTAATTTTTATGTTTCGAAGATTTTTACAAAATTTTTATCCCGTTTTTGAGTTATGGATGGCCCGTTCTGTTCGTAAATTGTGTCATTATAATAATGGCGCGGAAAGTTAGCTGTTGTTGCACGTGCTTTTGGTGAAGTGATCTGCACGAAATGAAATAAACCTTCATAAAAAGTACCCGCAACCCTACATACTTATTGAGCCAGCTTTTTGTAAATCTACAGAAATTCAGTGCATTCATTGAGAATTTCCAGTAAGCGAGAGGTTTTATCACTGAAAATTTTAAATTCTTCCGTCTGTAAAATTTCGCTTGTCAGTTTTTCATGGAAAAAAAGTGTTGGTAGCTTTCTTGGTACCTTAGGGATTTGGCTTTAATCTAATAGAGAGGTTTCCGGGGTGCCTGAACTTTATCCAAAGAGTTTGGAAAATATGCGATGGATTCAATCCTCGAGTGACATAGGAGATTTAGGTGTTTGCCCATCGCTGGGCAAAATTTTTGAGAAGCAGATAACTTCTGCCGAAATTCACCTGTACAGGCAAATTTGAGTAATATCACGTCGTTAAGTAGACTTATACTTTTTAACTCTCGTAGGTGAGGTCGGCTTTCTGAGCAACCGACCTCCCTCACGAATGTTTTGGTACTTTTTTTAATTTTCAGAAGTCTGTTTAAGTTACATTTACAATACGCTGAAAATAATAATATTAGATATAAAAGAACAGTAATGGAGGTTCCAACTGGGAGTGATTTTCGGGTCGTTTTGTTTTAAATCGTGTTTATTCGTTGAGTTGAAAAATAGAATGTTAACGATTCGTTTTTATGAAATTTCTATAGCTTTGTATTTGCATTATCATGCAAAGGATATTCAGTCATGGATTAACGTATACGTACTACGCAACAGTTGCCTGTGATATGGAAAATGATCATTACACAAAAATAAATGATTTAATTCGAGAGAAATAGCTTTGACTCTCAAAAGTAAACAAATAGCCTCGCTCTAAAATAAATATTTAGTCTGATAATCCATTCGTACTCGCTTTGTACGCAAAATACAAGTAGTACCGCTGTTAGTTCCTGAAATGGTTTCTCAAAATAGATGCAAATTCACTTCTGAAAATTCCCTTCTCTTTGGCTGCAATAAACGATACTTCGGTTTCTGAACTATCTTAATCTGGTGCTCTTGGTGGCTCGGAAATCTATTCATCTCCCTCCTTCCTACCTCAGACACACCGTAGAAATTACGGTTTCTATTTCATAAAACGCTCTCTTCGTGGAAATCCTACCTCCTTCCTACCTCAGACACACCGTTGAAATTATGGTTTCTATTTTGTAAAACGCTTTCTTCGTGGAAATCCTACCTCCTTCCTACCTCAGACACACCGTTGAAATTACGGTTTCTATTTCATAGAACGCTTTCTTCGTGGAAATCCTACCTACTTCCTACCTCAGACACACCGTTGAAATTATGGTTTCTATTTTGTAAAACGCTTTCCTCGTTCGGCTGCTTCTATTCCAACATCAGCTTCACATTGCATGACTGATTCCCTACGCTGTGTGACGGTAAAAGTTGGGCTGCACTGGTTTACACGAAATTATATATGTAGTTCCCTGAATTTTATTGTGCACTGGAACCTCGTTCATTTCAGTGATGTTCGACATTCTCACGCGCATGTACCCAATGCGGCTGGTTACTGAAATAATTTTCTCACTTGTTCCACAGTCGACAGTGCACTGGTAATTTTTTCGGTGTAGTTTGTTGCACAATCGATTTGAATACACAATTTTTACGTGACCATTCGATGATATTATCAATGTTTTTACCAAAACATAATTTCAAGTGATTATGTGGTGATTTTATCAATGTTTGTATCATTATGTAAATCGATCATTGTTTGTGAATGCACAACGAAGAGTTTTTCTCTGTAACCACCTCTCAAAAAATATTCGTGGATTAGAGTTTAAAAATTAAAAATGAAATCCTAGAAAGATTTTTTGTGTATTTTTCTTAGAAGGAGGCAGGTAAACTGTTGGTAGTCTACTTGGATTGGATAGGGTAAAGTTAGGGTCAATGTAATAGCAAGCTGTGATGTATCTCTAGCACTGCTAATTGTAATTTACTTGATATGAATTGAGATATACGTTCAGGTCAACGTAATACCAAGGTGTATTCTAAGCTCCGCTAGTTTTTACACTCACAAATGCTACAGAAAATTGAAGATAAATAGGAACACAAAATTTTAGTTCAAAAAACCACCATATTCCTCTAAATGATAGGCTAGTTTTCGTTTTTATAATGATTGGCATTATTACTGGTTATAAATAAGTGAGAGTGCAGAGAACATTTTTTTGAATGTAGAATTTGCGATTAAAGGACCTGCAGCCTGAAAATGAATGATTAAAATTTGAAAAAGAAACTAAATAAAAGTACTGAAACAATCAGGTGCCCTATAGCCTATTTCGGCTCCAAATTTTTGGTAGAAATAGATAATGTAATCGTTTCATTCAAGCGAGAACGTTGAATTAGTTACCATTCTTTAAATTTGCGAAAATATTCACAGATGACGATTTAAAAGTTGTAGGCCTTTACCAATGTAAGAATCAAATTTTTTGAAGACGGGAGAATCTCGAGCTATTCCGATTACTTATCATGCACATAGTTGTACCGACTTGATAGGGACGTTCCCCCTTTCCAGTATCTGATCTCTTGATAATTTGAGAGGAGGAATATGTTCACTCTTTATTGCATGTTGCGTTTTATAAAACTAATCTAAGTCGAGGCCGAGTCACATAGGTGTTTTTTCATCTTTAATTCAGTAGTGTATTTCCGAACAACAGTGTTTTAGTACTTTAAATCAGCTGTGTGCGTCAATGTTCGAGTATTTTCAATAACATGTTCGCAAACAAACTGGAAAACATTTCTTATCGATGCTTGCATAGCGAACAGTGAGTGCTCTTTGCCCCTATAAGGATTAATGTCACATCTCAAAGACTTTGTACTTATGTTATTTGTATTAATTTTCATTGGGCTAGAGGAACTATAAATATAGGTCTTCATACTTCTGTTCTTCATTCGAGCAGGAATTCTTTCTTCGACGAGCCAAAAATGTTCTTAATATTCTTTCTATGTACTAACATTCTTTTGTACAGGTTTGCTCAGCACTGCAAACATTCTTCCCGCAATCATATCGTAATTTTCATCGCATCCTTAATACTGTGGTTTCATTCTTCTTTTGTAAATTATTTCTTGTATTTCAACTGCAGAATTCCAACAGCTGTGCATCTTAGAACAGTAATAATTCTTTTGTAAGATAATTTCACATAAGTAATTCTCTTGTGCAGCTATTGTTTGGGTTGGCGCTGGTGTGGTGCATTTTAATATAACTTTATTTGTTCTCACTGGAATGATTTAGCTCTCATCATGGTGTAAATTATATTCATTTTCCTCTCTCACAAAATCAGACGCGAAACTTTTTAGTTATGATCACGTCAAAGAGTTACACATTTCCATCGTGAAACTCGTTTTTCCTTCGCAAAATGTGCCAACACTTGAATAGCTCATCAACAACGCTTACTTAGTATTTATTTGGAATACTTGTTCTGAATTTGGTGCGTATTGCTTCAGTTGTTTACTTATCTCGCAAGCACCAGGTTGGGTGGACTACATTTTTCAGCGTCCATGTGAGGGAAGAATCTTGCACTTCAAGGAATGAGTGTTCCGCGCCACTGGTATTCTGCTGCTGCTGCCCATTTCTCTCCTATCTTCCAGGATTCTTCATGGTTTAAAATACTCGCTTCCTTTGGAATTCTATGCTATTGATATGTAACCTTTTCCCATAAGCTGTATCTATTGAATGTTGTAAAGCTTGCTGCTTATTACTACTCCGTACTAAACTTGTACGATTCTCCGTAGCTGTACGTTTTCAGGATTCACGGGATTTGATGTGAATTTTTATTTATGAACACTAACTCGATTCAAAACTAAAAAATATAATTTCACACTTCAAATGGTCTTCTGTGATTAACTTTAACTTGAACGAGTTCAGATGAAATCAAATCGATAAATTTTAATTCATATTGTATTTGCATGGAGTGATCCCGCTCACTCTTACCTGTGTGCTCTTTGCATTTGCATGTGAACCCGAGAGTAGACCTCTCTGCTTTCTCTGTTTTACTTCGATGCATGAAGGTTTTCATTGTGTTGAAGCATGCTTGATTCTATGTTGTTTTTGTGCTTGTCGTTGGATGTTTGTTACGGCAGACCCTTAACCCTAATTTTGTAATTTATCTCGTACCTGTTTCGTGTAAAGTATTTTCCATCAATAACTTTCAGATTTAGTTTAGAGTGAAGCATGTGGTTTCAACGAGTGTAGATGTGAGGTAATGTATTACTCAGTGACTCTCTTCATACCATACAAGTCACTTCTTTACTGGGAAAGCTCTTGGTGTCAACGCCTCTTTTTTTGAGGTAAATCGAGTATTCAGATTTAAGAAAGCGTCAACTTTTAACGACTTATCGCATTTGTAAAAACGATTTTCTGAATCAGCATCGAAAAATAAATTATGAGCCACAATTGATTTCAAATAGGGAAGCTATAGTGAAAAAAAAATTGTTCAATCTGCTGCAATTTTTACATTTTGTGTTGTTTTTGTTTTGTTTTCACGTGAATTCAAGCATAAATTTGAAACCTAGTTTACACGAGGATGTTTTTAAGAAAACACGTAAAAGTAATTATTAATGTACAAACGAACGATGTAGTTCATTAATAAGGCCTTAATCGTTGAATTGAAATGAAGCAGGAACTTAAAATAAGTGTAAATTTATTTCAAAATTCACACTAGTAGCGCTACTAATTCTCAAGAGTTAGCTCATAAAGTTTTGCTTGAGCAGGGTAAAGATATGTCAGAATTGGCAATCTAAATATTATTCATCTTGTCTGCTCTAAAACGTCAGCTAACACTTGCTAATTCGTCTTGTTATTGGTATATACTGATTTCGTTACAGGCTTCTTATAAAATCTTGATCAGGTTACTCTGAATAAGATATCCCGTTTCTTAGACGTTAACGCTCCTCGAGAGTATGTAGGAATTTTTACCTGCACTCAAGCGCTATGCTGATCGCGTCTGTTCTCGTCAATGGCCTGGAGACACCATGCATTGGTCTTTGTTAATAGCCCTGGCTCACCCACCACAGACTCAGCAACACTTGTTGCAAAAATCTGTCGTGGGTTTTGGTTTGTGGTTAGGTAGGCCTTTTTTTAAATCTTTCTCCTCTGTGGGTATAACTATTGTACCTTTGGAAATTAGAACTCCCAGGGGAAAATGTAATGTCCTGACCTGAGAGTTAGGTAGGCCTTGATATTGTTGAGGTGAACTTTTTTTTTTGGTTTTGTTAAGAATTTTTTTTTTTTGGTTCACTGCTGTCCTGTTTTTCCAGCACTTCAGACTTTTTTCGATTTTTGTTTCCCAACCTTCCTTCTTGACTTACTACTTCTATGCGCACGGGATCCTGTGCGGGAACACATCTTAGACATTGATTTCGAGTTCCCTTAACTCTACACTAAATTGTGCTTTCATCTTCCTGTCTTTGAACATCTTTGTTTAGGTAAGGGAGGCTTAAACTTATTTATAATCAAAATTTCAAACTTCACTTCTCTTTTCTCACGGGTGAGGCCTAAGTACCAAACGAGCGACCTCCTGCACGAGTGCTTTGGTCTTCCGTTGTTTGTTTTAATTTATGGCTTGGTCTCATGAAGACGAAAACCAGAAATCGGCGCCATCTTTCTTCTGCCAACGTCGGTAGCTATGCCAACCGAGACACCCAAATTTGGCACGTTTTTCTACTTCAGTCAGAAACTTCAGAGTTTTTCTGTCTTATTAATATACGTGAACAGAAACTGATATAAATAACTGGTATGTAATCATTCTGAAGAAAACTCATTCTCAGTACGACAATCGCCATACGATTTATTATTATATTTATTTATGCAGTTATTGAAGTTAATCATAACCGTATTTGTTAGTAGTTAACCTAGCCCATCGAGATAATTGTAGATGTTTTCAATATTGTATAAAATACGTTTCATTTTCTTCGTGTTGTGAGTTTAAAACGAGAGTCCCGTACTATCAACTGATTGAAGACTAGAGCATTTCTGTAACATTAAATTCTCATCCAAGTGTTGAATACCAAATTATCGTTGTTCTTAGTACTTATAACAGTGTCGAAACTTTTAGATTCTTCATTCAAGATCCTCCACAGCGAAGAATGGGAAATTTGGCCAAAAAAAGGATTAAAAAGAAAGTAACGCTAGGGCAGTAGAGTGAAATCCTTCTAACGACACTTTGTATTTGCAGAACTAATATCGGCTTCAATTTTAGATTTTGCGAAAGATATTTTGTTCTTGGAATTTTGTTGAAAACTGCTTTGCAAAATGCCAGTTTGCGATCAACAATTTCATTACAAGCACTATTTTGTTCATGATAACTTTCGTTTGAGTAACCCAATTTATATTCTGATTTCACATTTGGTATCAGAAAATTATAAATATTGTAGAGCGTAAATGCGTGCGCAATTGCGTGATCTGACATATTTTCCCATACTCTTTCTCTGTCGAGGGTCTTAAATAATCCTTCAACTAGGTTTAATCCATATTCTTTTCAAACTTTTGAGAAAGATCTTTACTATGTGCCATATTCTCGTATATAAAGCTGCGAACGTCATTCGTCACGAACGAATTAGCGAATACAGAAATTGATATCATTGAATTAATGACTCCGCAGATATCAAATAACAGGTATTTTTTGTTAAAACATGAAAGCCCTCTTGAATACATAAAGTAATGTTTCCTAAATATAAATTTCGCTTCACTCTGACACTATTCCTATTGAAAAAACCACATTTTTCATCTGATAAATTTCACTTTTGGAAAAATTTCGAGTATTGGCCATTCAGCAAGAACATTTTTCAGCACTTGTGAGAAGGGGAAGCATTTTATTGGAAACAACGATAATCGTTAGTAGGCTCACACACTAAAACTCTTGCAAAAAGTTTGCTGTTGACCAACTTCTTCTTCGTCCCAACAGAAACTTTTGAAGAGCGCTGCATACCGGGGGAATCGAAGGCCACGTTCTCATTGGACGAGTTTATCGAGAAGACAATGTACACCTGAGCCGTGTTCGCCCCACGCTAGCCTATATACAGTCCAAAACCTGCCTCTGTAATACCTGGTCTGAAACTGCGGCGCCTTCCGTCCCAAGAATTTACGTCACCAGTCCCGATTCCTGTAGTATCCCTTGAATTCATCTGTAAAATTTATTACTTGTTCTTGGCGCTGTTTCCTCCCAAGTACAAATGACACTACACCGTTACCTATTTCAGTATGTGCAAAGTGAGTATTGCAGGAATGAAGTTCATGAGCGTATTTTATTTTGGAGTTGCAGCAACAATTCGCAGGAAAAGATCATTGAAGGAAGGCAGCTTATGATTTATAAAATGGAATGCTATCTACTCAACAATTTCGTTTCTCGTTGATTTAATTGAAATTTCAGATATAAACTTGAAAAGACTTTCATACTAAGAGTTTCTTCTTTAATACAATTCATGTATAACCCTGAGAATATTATAGAACTTAGTTAAAATACTTCAATAACCTGAATGAACCCAACTTTAGCTCTCTACGTATTGTCTCGCGCGCTAAATCTCATAACATATTAATGCTAGCCTCAATGGTTGTAAATCTCTTTAAAATGTGTGATGCTCTTTTTTGTGGGGTTCCATGGATACCGAATTATTGTTGACTAGTTTCCCGAATGAGATTCACAAGTTAGACAAATAAAATGTTCAAATTATGCATGCATTAATACCAGGCTGATTTAAATGAACTTCTAGTTGAATTCAATGAATTCAGTGTCAAAGCTAATTGTGTTCATTACGCTGCTAAATTATTCAGCTCTGCTTGTGCGTTAGAAATTACTACTTACAAGAACGTTAATTTAAAAATGGTTGGATGGTAGAGCTCCTTAAATGCGGACTATTTGAGCTTTGCAGATAGTGTTTTTCAGATAGTTACTCTGACAAGAGAATGCAGTGGGAAGTGTTAGAATTATTCTTAAATTTGAAATTAGTTGAAATTACTTATTTTATCGCTGAGGTATTAACAAGGGCTGGATGAACTCGGAGAGAATTTTGAACGAATTTCAAAAATAGCCAAAACTTTGATATGGATTGGTAAACTGGATAAACTTTCTATTACCTGGTCAGAAGTAGCAAATAGGGCAGTGCTATACGTTTTGATTATGGAATCTACTTCTTCCCTATTACAAATTTCCTCGATCATCTCCAATTTGTGACGTGGTATTAACGAATTCCTCTGCCACTTTATTTCAACATCAACATATTGAGCCCTAACCATCATGAGGGTAATTTTACATCAACAAAAATATTGATACGGAAGAGGCTGAGAACTTAATAAAATAACCACGTCTCATGTTTGAATGAAGTTCGTTCAAGCAACATTTAACACAAACAAATTTTTACAAAAATTTGTGTTCTACATATAATGTGTCTCATATATAATGTCATCTGCAAAATTTGTTCGGCGCATGTATGTGAGGAGCTGCGTTGTATTTTCTTGTACCTTCACGTCTCTTGATTACAATTGCGGTAATGGTGTGGAGACGCTCGGAGTGAGAAAACGAAGCCTTGCCTTTATATTAGTCGATGTATGTACCCGCTTGGTGATAAAACCGTGCCCTAAATTTGCTTAGTTAATTAAGGATAACTGAGATCTTGTGTGGTAAAGTTCTGAACAAAAGGAGCTGTAAAATTTGAGTTACCAGAAGGGAAAGATTGAAATTTTAAAAATAGTTTATGAAATTTTATTTGTACACAAATACGATTTGGAATGAATCAAATAATAAAATTACTTCAATAAAATTTCCCCACAATTATCGTTATAGAACAAACTGTTGTGCTAATAAGTAGGTTTTACAGCCAAGTTCAAACTGAACAAGTATCACAATCAACCAACTTTTATAGATAGAGATTATTTGAAATGAATATTAATAACTTCATAGTTAGTGTTCCACATCTGACTGTCTTAGTCTATGCGATTTTTAATCTAAATTTAATTTCCTGATGAATTATACGTATCAATTCCTCGTTTTGATGTTGCTTCTTCGTGTTAGTGTTTACCACTTCTAGATATAATACAAAATTCCGTACACGAATGAACTCTGTTAATCTGCTAGATAAGTTCTATCTCAAACATGTATGTTGTCACTAATAATTTTTTTGAAACTTTTCGAATCTTATTACCCGAATTGATTTTTCACTCCCGTCCAATTTAATGGATATTCACACAAGCCAGTTGAACAGGGTAAACTAATAATATTATTATTAATAGATATTGTAACGTCGTTTTTCGGTGGGTGCTGACCACCCAACATAATTTTGAAAAATTCCATTGCTTTTAGAGTCCATGTACTGTTTTTCTCATGTACATCATTTCTATCATTTTTCCATATACATCAAAAAGTACTACATTTTCCAACATGTACGTTAACTTTTCGTTTCGCATAGCATGATAGAACCTCGCCATTATCTTGAATCTCTTTGACAGCATCTCTATCATGCGGACATCCAACGCTTTGGAAGCTCTGGTAGGTTCGTTTGAACATGATAAAAATTGGTATGTTTCACATTTTGTACTTTCACGTTGCAAATATTCTTTGTGAACCACAAACCTTAAGAGCTTAACTGTAGGTTAAGTTTGCTGCTTCACTGCCAAAAAATCCTAATTGATCTTTTTTATAAAGTATCTTAGACCAAAAGCACCTACCTTACAGTCACACGACCCTTATTCGACTGAAGTATCTGTGAGAGTACCTGGTCCCAAAGTCCAGATTTATTCTGCATGCCAGAGCCCAGAAAAAAATTAAATCGCACCCTGTAATCAAATAATTTGAGAGACAGGACTAGGTGACGTGTGAACTTTCCATGCGACGTGGTTTCGTGCTCGAAGTTGCAGTTGTTAGCACTTCTGAGTATTGTGAACAACGGTTCTATGTTAAACGCTGCATTCTTTTATCACTTTCAAACGAGATTAGAGTGCAAATGAAATGGAATACGGAAGCCAACAGGTACCGTAAGGTTGCGCTAGCATATCTAAGCGAAATGCGTTGTATGAAAATTGATGATATGGAAAGATCGTTGGAAAGGATTTAAACCTGGAAAATATAATACTAATGACTAAGAAAAAAGAAAAGAGAACGGAAAACATTTTATTTATGAAAAACACGACACAAAATCCGTCATTGATTTTTACAATGTCTTAACATAAAGATCCTTTGTGTTGATATACATACATCGTAATACCCATGTTAATTGTCGAAACGAATGATTGAGAGAAAAGCATGGGAAAATGCATTCCCTTCTTTGCATAATCTAAGTTTGATAATACGTAAAAATACAAAGTTGAATAAAAAATCCCAATGATGATGCATTGTTGAAAACACTCATTGTGCACACTGGCATTGAAATACGAGCTTGCGTAAGAACTATGTAGTGATATCAGGAATTAATGTTGAAAGTAAAATGGATGGTTTTGAATTATTAAGCGTCTAAAGCTGCGCGGGTAATATTCGGAACTATTTTTTCACTCATACGTATCAACTACGTATCAATTAACTCCTACGTATCAATTAACGAACTCGGCAAAATAAAGTATTTTACTAAACACAAATTTATGACTTTCTATGCTAACAACACTGGCAAAACCGAGTTCACCGTATCCAGAATTATGAGCTGGATTGTTCTACGATGCTAAACGTGACGTTTGCTACATAATTTGAAGAGTACTTAAGATTAGCTTACAAAACAATGCTGTCATAATGTACTCACGAGCGTAAAGAGACGACAAATTTCCAATCAAGGCTAACGAAAATATTTTAGGTCATGAATAAAAAAATTGCTGTCCTATGAAGTTAATACAAGAGATGAATAACATCGCTATTTAAACTATTTTAATATAGAGGTCCTTAGTTGATAACCATATATGGGTGCTATGACGGCTCGTGTCAATGTTTACACAAAATACATAGAAAACACAAAATATATCCCATAGCAATTAGATTGAAGTTGATAATGTTTATTTATGAATGAAATAAAAAATATACAAGTGTCCTCTGAGACTCCATATGGTGAGGATGTGCGTTGCGCTCGCTCCGCTCGCTCCGGAACAAAGTGCCTATTGTTAGAAAGAATGTACTTCTAGCCTGAATGGGTACCCTCTCTCGCCATGAGGATTCAAATGTGATATCAACATATAAATCATCAAACTAAGAATATAATATTCCCTCATAAAGTGTGAAGGTGTTCAACCCTCGTTTATACAAGAAAGCCAACTCTCTAAACCTACAAGATGGGAGCGAAGAAGCAACGCAACAACATCAGCAGCTGCAATAACAGCTGTGAATATCAACCAAAGTTTGGTCAATATCCTGATGTGTCTAGCCTAACGCAAGACTGCAAAGAAGTGGTATCTGTTCTAATAAAATATTTCGACTCAGTGATGACAAAATTTAATAGTGATATTGACGAAATGAAAAGTGAAATAAGCGACCTTAAAACACTATCTGAAACAATAGCAGGAAAAGAAGCAGAACACAAACAAATTATTGAAGAGCAGAATGAAAAAATACAAAGCTTGGAGTCACGTCTCGATCGCTTGGAAAAAAATGATCAGCGCCGAGACCTGGAAGATAGAAAATGTACTCTCGTCATTTCCGGGGGGGAACTACCTCATTCACACAACAACGAAAATTGCAAAGAAACAGTCTGCAAAATTCTGAAGGACATCAACATCGACCTCAGTGATGCTGACATCACGTCAGCTAACAGAATGGGAAGAAAACCACTAAGTGGAAACGAGGATCGAAGAAACATCGCTTTCGAACTGAAACATTACAACAAAAAACGTGAAATTCTCTCAGCCTGCCGAGTAAATAAACCAACGTTCTATATAAATGAATATCTAATACCTTCACGAGCCAAGATCATGTACACCTTGAGAGTAGCCAAGAGAAATTTCCCGGAAAAAATCGGAACCCCGAGGACCCAAGATGGAAACATCTTCGCATTCATCCCTGGACAACCGGACTCGAGACGTCAGATTAACACGCCAGAAGAGCTCGACCAATACCTGATGCGGCAACTGGATAAATCATCGAATCAGGTCTTGGGTGTTCACCTCAATTAGGTATCAAAACATGTACCTGTGTCAAATTATATACTCGTATGCCAATAACGCCTAGAATTCTATAACTTTACACTAGATCTTCAAACTGCATAACTTCATGTCATGAATCAGTTCCAACCTCTAAAGATATATACGGCAGTTTTACCTCAATTTTGACAATCTTATGACAGATATATATGAACATTTATGACAACTGTATTGGAAATTGCAACAGCACCATCAGCAATTTGTACCTACCAATATTATGATGGAATATTGATATCCACCTTGTTCACCTTTCCTTGTAAATTGTAGGTAATTTTTAACCAACAAACTATTATTATGTGTAAAACATATTAGCTGATTAGATTATCATGGTCGCTAAATTTTTTTCTATTTATCTTTATTTTTTTTTTAAACTTATTACCTGTTGTATGTGAACTTTGTAACAACGCCTTCAGCAATTTGTACGCATCAATTTTGTATATTGAACTCCAATATTAATCGCTATTGGCTGAGTATTGAGTGTACCCACGAAATCACGCTAGATTTCTTACTCTTTTCTATACTTTCTAAGCTAGTTTTTAGATAGATATATCCTTTTAATCTTGACTCTGTATTTCGTTTTAAGTTGTACAATAGTACTTACTGCCTACTGTTTACTAATTTTGAATGACTGATCACGCTGATATATTAGATGAAATCGACCCGGATCTCAATCATTTGAACAGAATATTTCCAAACCTAAACGACTCTGAAAACTGCAGATATACTAACATATCAAAATTCAACGAATCTATACGAATAACCCGGCAGGATTTTTCGCTACTGTGTTGGAACTGTAGGTCACTCTATCCAAAATTGGAAGAGATACAATGCACTATTACTGAACTTAAGTATACCTTAGATGTGATTAGCTTCACCGAAAGCTGGCTAGATGACTCGACCAAAGACATGATTAAATTTGAAAATTATCATAGTTACCATTCGCTACGAAAAAACAAGCGAGGCGGGGGCATCAGTACATACATTTCTAAGCACATGGATTCGAGAATCATAGCAAGTGCAACACTGAATCAGGATCATATAGAATCATTATTCGTAGAACTGTCTAGAGATGGCAAACGAATTGTACTTGGAACGGTGTATAGGACGCCTACAGCCTGTCCTATATCCTTCCTTAATGAGCTTAATCGAATTATTTCTCAGTTCAACAGGTCCTTCTACAATGACATAATAATATGCGGTGACTTCAACTATGATTTGCTGAAACATGAAAGCTATGAACCAATCTCTAATTTCTAAAATGCATTTCATTCTAAATCTTTCCTTCCGATCATCACAAAGCCAACACGAATAACCTCAGAATGTGCCACGCTGCTTGACAATATCTTTATGACAGACCCAAGTGATTTTCTTGCTGGAATAATTACTTCTGACTTATCAGATCATTTTCCAGTTTTTCTTATTAAGGAAAATGTCTATCTTGCGTGCACCAAAGCACGGGCTGAAACTTACTCATATCGTAGAATAAACGAATCAAATTTAGAAGAAATGCGCACCGTTCTAGAAGATTTAATGCCAACATTGCACATCACCCAACAAAACAATAATGCAAGGAGCATTGATGAATCAGTAGTAAAGTTGACTGAAACTATAATGAACGCATACAACCAGTGTTGCCCAATTGTAACTCGTACAGTTACCCCGAAAAATAAACAAAAGCCCTGGATTACTAGAGACATCGTGATAAATATAAAGAAATGCTAAGCGTACCTAGCCCTCCTTTGCGAAGGGCGAATATCTAGAGAAACATATAACCGATTCAGAAACTATGTGACAAACCAGATAAGAACATCAAAAAAGAGCTACTTTACCCTCAAGTTTACTCAATTCAAAGCTGACGTTAAAAAGACTTGGCGCCTCCTTAACTCTTGTTATAAACCGAATAACGCCGAAAAAAAGAAAATTGGTTATATCACTCAAGATAATGTAAAATACCATGAGAAGAATGAAATTGCTAATCTCTTCAACAACTTCTTTGTAAACGTAGGGAAAACTATAGCCAATGGTATTCCAAGTGAACCTACTGATCACCTGGAATTTATGGATCATATTCGAGAACACAACTCCTTTTTCTTTACGCCTACAAACTCCTCCGATGTAATTGCATGCATAAACAACATGAAAAATAAATCGAGTGGGTTACAAACGTTTCCAACTAAAATACTTAAAATAATTGCTGATATTGTGGCCCCGCTGATATCCAATATTATTAACCAGTCTCTCTTACTAGGCACTTTCCCGAACTCCCTCAAAGTTGCTAGAGTAACCCCTATCTTTAAAAATGGTGAAAAAACCTGTGTAAACAATTATCGACCTATCTCCATGTTACCAATTATTAGCAAGGTATTCGAGAAAATTGTATACAAAAAAGTGTACTCTTATTTTGAACAAAAATCATTTCTCTGTGATAAACAATACGGCTTTCGCTGTAAAAAATCAACAACACAGGCAATATTAAATCATTTACAATTCCTTTATTCTAATATAGATAACGGAAAGACTGTCTTCTCTGTATTTCTTGACTTTCGAAAGGCATTCGATTGTGTGGACCATAACATATTACTCTCGAAACTTCATTGTTATGGCATTCGTGGGGTTGCCCATGATTGGTTCAGATCATACCTAACAAATCGGAAGCAATACGTTGTCATTGACGACGCAAAATCGGACCCACAAAAAAATAGCCATAGAGTTCCACAAGGATCTGTTCTTGGGCCTCTCCTTTTTCTGATTTTTATCAATGATATTATTAAATCTACATCATTTTTTAAATTCATACTTTTTGCCGATGACAGTACGCTTTCTGCGGTCCTTCCGAACGAAAATCCCACTACGATTGCGGAGAGTATAAATAATGAACTCCATAAGGTTTCACTGTGGCTTAAAGCTAATAAAATAAGCCTCAATATCGATAAAACAAATTATATTACGTTCTCATACAAGAAAAATATATCTCTACCATCCATTAAAATTGGCGAAGGTGAAATCAAAGAAACCAACTCATGTAAATTTCTGGGCATCATAATAGATAAACATCTGACCTTCAAAGAGCACATCACTCATATTAGTTCTAAATTATCAAAATCCATCGGAATCCTGAATAAAGTTAAAAATTTCCTGCCTGAAACAGCCTTACTAATGCTTTATCGAACGCTCATTTCACCATACCTGCAATACGGAATAGAAGCATGGCATGGAACTGATAAAAATAAAACTAATATAATTTTTACTCTGCAAAAAAGAGCCATCAGAGCGGTAAAGAACCTAGAATATAATGCTCACACAAATGATTCATTCAAAAATTTACAAATACTTAAACTCTCGGATCTCTACAAAATCTCCATCTGCAATTTCATCTACAAAACATTAGCTAATGATGGCGACAATAGCCTTCAACAGTTATTAACTGCGCAAACTGGTCATCACGACCATTTAACACGAAATAAAAGTAAATTCATGCTTCCTTATTATTCAAAGGCCCGCTCGCAACATAGTATACTATTCGTTGGAACTAAAACCTGGAACTCAATACCTGCGGAGATCCGTGAAAGTAATTCTTACAAGGTATTTAAAAGAAATCTTGAGTCTCACTTCTTATCAGAATACTAGTCGTGTAAGATCACCAAGTCAAATCCTGCCTCCTACATGTCTGGTCCTAATAATGCAATTTGCCATGAGTAATATCGCCGATTTTCAGTCTGCTCCCAAATCGTTATCGAATATACTGTTAAATATTGTCCATATGACCTATATTGTAAAATTAAACATCAATATCGAGTTCATTATCCTGTTGATCAGTCTAATGCGAAACTAGGCTAAGTGAATTAGGTTAAACATTATTGTACGCCCTAGAATAATGTAATGGTAGGATGCCCTAGAAGTCGCTGAACTTATTCGGGCCCACAGGTAGCTATACTCAACTCTGACCATTGTATTAGACTTAAGAAACATTCTACCTCTGTATCTCCTGTGGTAAATAAATTGTTTAAAATTGTTTAAATTGTTTAAACTCAGTGACGTGAAAACGCTTTGGTTTTCGCCACATTGGAGAACAATATTGAAAGTGTATGTAGGTGAATTATATTCATAACTAACTGGTTGAAACGGGAGAAATTCAAAAATCTCTTCATATACGAAGATAATAAAATATAAGTCAATGGCCTCAAACAGCATGCTTTAAATCACACAACCAGTTTATGATACATCTTATTTAAATGCTTGAAAATAATGTAAAGAAATAACGTGTTTGGTAACGTGGCAAGTTGATACAGAATAAATAGCAAAAAATAGTTCAAACAAATGATTGAGAGAAATGCGCGGAAAAATCAAATCCTTTCGTTGTTGTTAAAACCTTCTTTATCCCTAGAAAACACTTATTCTATACGGCGCCTTACACTGAAATACAAGCTCAGGAACTGACGGTACAAGGAATTGATGTTAAGTAAGATGGTTGGAATTACACAATTCTGCGTCTTAAACTATGAGGTCGATATTCTGAATCATTTTTCACTTACCGCAGCACAAATTTATGATATTTTCACGTTTGTTTTCACGTTTATGATATTTTCACGTTTATTTTGCCATTATAGCTCTTGCTTGTACAAAAAAACTGAGAATAAAATATAAATGTCTTCCATTGGAAGTTATGTTTGATAATGTTCATTGAAAAGCGTAATAACCGAATTATTAACATGAACTCAGTTTGGTAAAACGCTCGAGTCTCCCCGTACATTGGTATATGAGCTTTTGCTTTCGTGGCATCAGGGAATAATGTTGAAAGTGTTTTTAGAAATATTTTTTGGTACGAAGCACAAAATAGAATTAAGTTAACCTCATCAAAGAACATGCTTCCTATCGCACAATAAATTTATGATGTTGCTTTTATAAATGCAATGAAAAAGTTTTTTATGAAACAAATACAAGTCACTATCGTTGATTAGCAATTTGGCAGAAACTGCTGTGTCTACATATGTACGCGTATGTATGTAAGATGTAAATACTAGCATACAAGCATGATATTACATTTTTTTTTTTAATATTTTAACATGAAGATCCTTAGTTGATAGACATATGTGAAACGCCATGACAGTCCAAGTCAATGTTTGTTCAAATCACTGAAAAACAAACATAAATATGCATCCCTTAGCAAGTTACAAGTTTGATAATGTTCATTAATGAATATAATAATAGATATATAAAGTTGAGTTCAGTAGGGTAAAACGCTTTTGACTGTCTTCACGTATATTGACATTTAAGGTTTGGCTTTTGTGACGTCAGGGAATGTTTGTGTATAATTTATGTTCAAAACTAAATGGGCGAAATGGCAACATTTCATAAATATCTTCTAGTATGAGCATGAAAAATTCGAACTAAATTAAATCCTGAAAGAAATTTTTTAAGTTACACAGAAACTTCCTATTTCTTTTATAAATGCTTTACAGATATAAAAGGAAGTGACGTATTAGGATAGCATGACAGCTTGAGAGATAAGAAAAATACGGTATTTATAGTTCACATGCACGTCGCTAGATGAGCAGTTTTGCAGTAACTGCTGTGCGTGAATACTAGCATACAAGCAATCGCACTGTATTCGCATACTACAAAAATGTAGTGTAATGTAGTAAAATGTATTGAAATGTAGGGTAATAAGCGAAAGAAATTCGTAACCACTTTTTCAGTCTGTACCGCAGCATACAATTATTCTTGAGATGTAAGATGACGTGCTATTTTGGTTTAAAAATTCTTTAATGTTAGCGGGATTTTGATACTCAGCAGAATTTTGTTGCGCAGTGAGGCGCCTGATATTTTCATAACACTTTACTCAATGTCAGATGAAGGGTAGTTGACTTAGATACTATTTTTCCATTTCGTTTTCAAGTTGGTCACAATAAGGTGATGGAATTGCACACAATATCTGCATTGCTCCTAGGGAAATATAAAGAAGAGAATACGTATTCGGTTTTACGAGTCAGGAATCTTTCTTGACTAGGAATCCAGCCGAGTTTATTTAGGAGAGGGAGTGCGTGATCGCTTTTCATGAATTTACCGTTGCATATATCACCTTGGCCGCGAAATTCAGACACTTTTGCAATTCTCTTTGAAGACATTGAGGCCCAATAGTAGGCTGTAACAGTTAATACGCGATAACACTAAAGATTGAAGGGCCAATATCTAGATTTTTAGTATAGAATACTTTTTATTCGATTAAAAACATTAAAGTTCCGTAAATTTTGTTGCAAGTTTAGTCAACGTGAGACTTGAAGGGCATATTTTGATCGAGCCAAATGACTAAATTTTTCCCTTTTTCTAGCACTTAATTTCATCATTCTTTACCGTAAGTCAGATTTTGAATTTTTTAGGTGCATATTTGGATCCAAAAATAATGCATTGTGTTTTGTCTGCATACATTTATAGACCATTTTGGTAATGCCATTATTTCAGGTTACTCCATAGGGTTTCAGCTTTTTTAGCATCTGCTGTATTTCCGCCTTAGAACTTGCCATGACAATTTGAACATCTTCCACGCACAGAGATTCGTGTGTTAGAAATCTTCCGAGGGAAATTGTTTATGAAAATAAAAAACAATAGCAGACCAAGGATAGATCCTTGAGAATCAATGGATGGGAACCATTTGTTATCTAAGCGGACTGCATAAGATCGATTTGATATGTAACTTTTAAATCATTGTGCCTACTCCTAAGTTCAATAATTTTGGTAGAAGTCGCTTATGTTCGACACTAGCAAACGCTTTGGAGAGATCGAGTAGCAGCAAGAGTGTTACATTCTTTTGATCGATATCACTGTAAATTTTTTCAGTGATTTGAGCAGAGCATCTTGATTGATAGTGTTCCTCCTATAGGCATAGTGACTTTGATGAAGTTAGTTTGATTCGTCCAAAGGAGATGACAGTTGTTTTGTTACTTCTTTCTCAAATATTTTGAACAGGACAGGTAAAAAATTTAATCAGCCTGTGATTTGATGCTATATTAAAGCACCAGTTTTATGCAACGGTCTAATTATGGAGTTCTTCCATTGGTTGGGGAACTTATTAGTTGCTTTGATGTATAAATGATCAAACGAATCGTTGGTGATGTGACTAGGAAGCTGTTTTTGATACATTGAAGGCTGATACCATCATATCCGACTGCCTTAGCGTTTTGAAATGAGTTTAAAATATTTCGTAACTGGTAAATTGACAGGATGTGGTCTCCACTTGACACTAGACCCAGCAGATGCAGTAAGGCACGGATTTTCAATTGAAGGTTGATATTAATTGGTTTCACATACTTCATTGAAGATCTGAGCACTTACCTGTGAAAAGAATGTGTTGAAACCCTTGGCTGTTGTCAAGGGATTTTTAAAATTACTTCTGTGGTCAGAATTTTTATATAGGGCTACTTCAGTGATGATTTTCCACGTTCGTTTCGGGTTATTTTTGGCCGCTAATAGTTCCTGGTTTCTGAAAGCGAGTTTATTTTGCTTCTGTGATTTTCTTCCAAACTATTTTTTATGCCCTTCAAATTTTTCGTGTGAAATACTGTTTGATTCCTTTTTACTGCTCACACGAATAAGTTTTCTTTGTTCTGCTCAGCTCATTAATTTCTTCTGTAATCCAAACAGCACGTCTTGGTTTAGTTTTTTTTTTTTGGCGACATGGAAGATGTACATTCATTGAGAGCTGCATTACAATTTTTATTGAAGATTGAAACTTGTTTGTCATCGTCTTCAGAATGTATCATGTTCTGAAAGTCGGTGGACCTGTTCAGCAGTTTTGATAAAATGCTTTCGGACTACAAGAAAGATCTACAGCATCTGAGGAGCACCTACTTCATAACTATTATTAACACTACTTGAATTTTTCGGAGACAGATCCGAAAACAAAATGAAAACTTGTACAATTTACTTAAAAATACCTTGAAAAAGTAAACAATTCGCTGTGCATAATGCTCAAATTGCTCGAAATTTTGATCAGAAATGAAAATACCGCAAATGAAGACACGCTTGAAAATAATCAGCCTCACACTAAAAATCAGGAAAAATCAGTTAAAATAAACATCCTCTAGAAGAAATTGGTAGTCAAAGTGTTGTAAAATATTTAGCCAAAGTTGTTACGTGTAACACAAGGATTTTTCAATGTTAGGGAAAGTTTGCATACGCCATATTAGGATGTTACTCCACTTAGGGACTGGTTGCAGTTACGACAAAATACACCCAGTACTTAAAGTCAACATTATCTCCCGAAATAACTTTACCAAAACAGATTAGGAAAGAACCAATTCCTTGTACGAGAGAAGGTCGGTGGCAGTAAAACATTTTCAAGTATGAACATTCAAACCAGGTATTTTCAGACGTAGTAACCACCCCTTCACCTCAACAATAAATATTACACCATCACTATCTAGAAACTGAACCCAACCTTAATTGGAAAGATATCACCCCCGGCGCAGTACTATTAGGTTTAATCTCCAGAATGCCAGGAAGACTATAGTTAAACAAGACCTTAGCAAACAGTCCTCGCGTAAGCGCTGCATAATACACATTTTGGAACCTCGTCAAGTAAATGTATTTGCTTGCGTTGCGTACATAATACAAAATATTCAATAAATTTAGCATATTGAGAGTTCATCTTTATATAAATATTCAATACTTCTTCATATGGAACTTCAACCCGACAAGAGAAATAAGACAAAAACAGCGCTCGTCGAGCACGGTATTAACACGTTCACCGCGTATCCGCGGTTGTAAACTGTTAGTTTGATTACGTTGTATCAGAATAAGGGGATCGACTTTAATGGCCGAATACATTTCAATCCTCCCTAAGAAATATGAAAAGTACAATTGCACGAGATATTTCCCCTGGTATGATAACAGTCATTTCTTCAATAGATCGCGAATCAGATGAAATATCATTCATTTATACCGGTACGTGAATGAGCAATTTACCGACTGGTGCACATATGTCTAATACGCAGGGAACGTGTTAATATTCTTGGTTGAAGAGGTATGAGTGGCCTATTTACAAATCACTCAGTTTTAAAACAGCATTCACACGATATCGTAGCTCATCTGAGAAATAAAATATTGAATTACTCTCGTTACTCCGTTAACATTCATCGCTGGTTCACAGATGATGAAACATCTCTGCGTGATTATATAAGCGCTTGATATGATTTCCATCAAAATTCTAACACGCTTGGCGCAATTCTGACTCGTGCCACTGAATAGCGCACGAGTGAACCATTAAAATTCTACGCAGTGCTTAACAAAAACTTATGCAACAATAAGGCCTTTCACCCATTGGAACAGGACCAGCACATGATCCTCCAAACAATGGATCAGATTCCACAAGCGATAGGTCGTCTGTCAAGCTGATCTGTAGTCTGTTCCTGCAATGAAAAAAAATAATGAGCAACAGAGCGAGCTCCTTGATTTGTGCGCTTCCTACCTCTCTCTGGTGAGCCCTTTCTATTTTATTCCTTCATTTTTTTGTGTGTTCTGTGCTCTGAGTATAGAGTTCTTTCCTGGGCTCGCAACTCTCCTTTTATTTCACTTTTTATTTTTATTCGAGAGTTCTTTTTTTATTTCTTTCAGTATTGTGTTCTGTTCTGTGCTCTTAGTATTGTGTTCTGTTCTGTGCTCTTAGCATTGTGTTCTGTTCTATGCTCTTAATATTCTATTATGTTCTATGCTCTTAGTATTGTGTTCTGTTCTGTGCTCTCAGTATTGTGTTCTGTTCTGTGCTCTTAATATTCTATTCTGTTCTATGCTCTTAATATTCTATTCTGTTCTATGCTCTTAGTATTGTGCGCTGTTCTGTGCTCTCAGTATTGTGTTCTGTTCTGTGCTCTTAATATTCTATTCTGTTCTATGCTCTTAATATTCTATTCTGTTCTATGCTCTTAGTATTGTGTTCTGTTCTGTGCTCTCAGTATTGTGTTCTGTTCTGTGCTCTTAGCATTGTGTTCTGTTCTATGCTCTTAATATTCTATTATGTTCTATGCTCTTAGTATTGTGTTCTGTTCTGTGCTCTCAGTATTGTGTTCTGTTCTGTGCTCTTAATATTCTATTCTGTTCTATGCTCTTAATATTCTATTCTGTTCTATGCTCTTAGTATTGTGCGCTGTTCTGTGCTCTCAGTATTGTGCGCTGTTCTGTGCTCTCAGTATTGTGTTCTGTTCTGTGCTCTTAGTATTGTGTTCTGTTCTGTGCTTTTAGTATTGTGTTCTGTTCTGTGCTCTTAGTATTGTGTATGTTCTGTGCTCTTAGTATTGTGTTCTGTTCTGTGCTCTTAGTATTGTGTTCTGTTCTGTGCTCTTAGTATTGTGTTCTGTTCTATGCTCTTAATATTCTATTATGTTCTGTGCTCTTAGTATTGTGTTCTGTTCTGTGCTCTTAGTATTGTGTTCTGTTCTGTGCTCTTAGTATTGTGTTCTGTTCTGTGCTCTTAGTATTGTGTTCTGTTCTGTGCTCTCAGTATTGTGTTCTGTTCTGTGCTCTTAGTATTGTGTTCTGTTCTGTGCTCTTAGTATTGTGTTCTGTTCTGTGCTCTTAGTATTGTGTTCTGTTCTGTGTTCTTAGTATTGTGTTCTGTACTGTGCTCTTAGTATTGTGTTCTGTTCTGTGCTCTTAGTATTGTGTTCTGTTCTGTGCTCTTAGTATTGTGTTCTGTTCTGTGCTCTTAGTATTGTGTTCTGTTCTGTGCTCTTAGTATTGTGTTCTGTTCTGTGCTTTTAGTATTGTGTTCTGTTCTGTGCTCTTAGTATTGTACTCTGTTCTGTGCTCTTAGTATTATGTTCTGTTCTGTGCTCTTAGTATTGTACTCTGTTCTGTGCTCTTAGTATTGTGTTCTGTTCTGTGCTCTTAGTATTATGTTCTGTTCTGTGCTCTTAGTATTGTGTTCTGTTCTGTGCTCTTAGTATTATGTTCTGTTCTGTGCTCTTAGTATTATGTTCTGTTCTGTGCTCTTAGTATTGTGTTCTGTTCTGTGCTCTTAGTATTGTACTCTGTTCTGTGCTCTTAGTATTATGTTCTGTTCTGTGCTCTTAGTATTATGTTCTGTTCTGTGCTCTTAGTATTGTGTTCTGTTCTGTGCTCTTAGTATTGTACTCTGTTCTGTGCTCTTAGTATTATGTTCTGTTCTGTGCTCTTAGTATTGTGTTCTGTTCTGTGCTTTCAATATTGCATTCTCTTCAGTGCTTTCTGTATTACATTCTGATTGTACTTTCAGTATTGTGTTCTGTGTGCTCAGTATTGGACTATTCTGTTTCATGGGCTTTGGTGTTAATATTCTTTCACCATACTCACAATGCCTATAACTAGAAGTAAAAAACGTCAAGTTCCAACTAAAAACGTGAATACACTCATGAATTGTAGTAAGAAATTATTCGAATGTTTTGCACTAGTTCTTTTTCATATCTCTTTTTCTTTCGCGACTCGATTCCATTCAAGTTCTACACACCTACAGAGGACAACAAAAGTAAAAATAGTAGAATTCAATTCAAGTTTTCAATTATAAATGAGCAACTTCATGTGTTATTCATTCTTAAAGCAAATTTTATATTCTAATATCTGTCGAATTAGAATAAATTATAAGTAGGTTTCAGACTCCCTATAACCACAGCACAGACGTTCAAACAGAGGAAGGATGGAAGCTCCATTTAGCAAGGAGTTAGGCAAATGCGGAATCTACGCATAATGTGTGTTCCCACATATGATCCCCTGGGTGTAGCACTTAGGAAGAAAGGTAGTGAAACAAGGTGATAGATGATGAAGAAAGTCATAGGTGCTAAAAAACAGGACAGCAGTCAAATGGTCGTGTTAAGGTGGTCCTTAAAAGATGGTTCTCAAAAGATTGTCCTTAATAGAGCATAAAATATATTCTATTTCCCCGAAAAGATGGCTGACCTAACTCTAAGCTCGGGACTTGACACTCTCATCCTGGAGAGCTAATTATCATAGATATAATGGATGTATCTCCTTTGAGGTGCGAAATGTATTTTTTTCCTAATCCTTCTACATTGGAACGTTAACTGAGATAAATGACCTTACTGTGTTCGAAAAAGATAAATGTTGTAGCATGAGCAATTGTAAACATCTGCGCAGCCAAACTTTGACTTTAGGGGCTAAGAAATCAAGGACAGTAAAAGAATTTTGCGCAATCAAAAATTTTCAGCAGGTGTAATTTCAGGTGTAATAATTTGCGCAATTTATTTATCAGGTGTAATTTCAGGTGTAATAATTTGCGCAATTTATTTATCAGGTGTAATTTCAGGTTAACTTTGGAGCTCCCAAAATTACTTGTGACTTATCTGAACTCGTTTAGTTTGCAGAAGATGTATTTCACATTTCTCAAATTTCTTCACATGAACATGCGTCTCACAACTAAGGGCATAGCGTCGGTAAAAATAAAAAGAAGAGCTTCTGCTTGATTGGAGACAATTAAAATAAAGTGGGTGAAAATGGGGCAGCATTTGCAACTAGCCTTAGAGAAATAATGGAGGTGCTGACGTGCTGTAACTACATGTTTGCTCTCAATTCCTAAACTTAAAAAGTGTGTCCCAAATCAATCGTAAATAAATACTATCAGTGAAATGCTTTCTTTCGTTTTTCGTTTGAATCTCTGAACTCTTTTACGGATGTGTAATTAGTATCTAAAAATTATGGAGTTTTGCGTCGCACTTTGTGCACGTGATATAAATAAATTACACGATAATTTGATAGCGTCATTCACCGAAGTTACGAAGTCTTTAGGCGTTTGAGACCCAACGCCTAAACATTTGGTATTCACGTAAGGTTTACCTCCGGTGTGTAATATAATATGTTGAATAAGCAAATTAGCAGTAGTAATGACCAGTACTTACCCTAAAATTACACGCCCTGCATCACTTCCCATCCCCCGAGTCGTCCTAATGCCCCACTCGTGCAGGCTGGTCATCAGTTGGTCCAGGTCAGATGGGTTCAGCTTGCTGTCCCTTAGGGTCAGTTGGAAGTACCTGCAACGAAGGGCACACGAGTGACTTTTAGAACAGTGAGTGAAGCCAATGCTTCTCATCCTGATGTAGGTGAACCTTGCTGATTAATATACTAGTATTTAATTGGCGCTGCTCACGGTCCATAGCTAAAACGTTAATCAAATTGAACTACGAGAGAATCACATTTGTTTTTTTCCAAAGACAATAATTTCCTTGGATTACTTTCTAATTAGAAGGATAGCCAATTGGGTAAAATTCAGCCTTATACCTGGAATTATGGATACATCGAGAAAACGGAAAGCAAATTGGAGTTTATAATAAAGAATTTTGAAACCTAAAAAATCTGATGGATTCCTCAGTTGTGGATTAAGCGTTAGGAGTGAAGTTTAACACGAAGTTTGTTATTAATTGAATATATTGATAAAAATAACAAGAACACATATTATAAGTAGTGTCTTGCTTCTACAATTCAACAGCTCAACCATTTATCGCAACAGTCTGTCACCTAGAATCTGCAAAAGGAATGATATCAGTGGAACACCTGCCAATGTGAGAGTTGAAGAAGAAAGAATTATATTCGGACCAGAGTGTTAAAACGCCCGACTTGGCCCACGAACGAAACTGCATAGCATGGGAGCTCTCTGCATTGGAGTATCTTTATCTTGAACAGCTGAACTTGAGTGTTTCAAAAGCCTCGTGTCAAGCAGATCTTGGTAATTCAATGCCAAGAACCTCAGATAATTTATAAAATTTTCTATGATGTTCGAACTTATACTTGATTACTTGAAGTTCGAACGTCTAGGAGCATCCAGAAAGTAAGTTTAATTTCCCTAAGTCTTGAAGAAAAAAAAACGTTTCTATTGAAAAATTGTGCTGTAAAGGATACAACTCAAATTGTACTATTTTTTGATATAATTGCGACCAGAATAAGGATATTTTTCAACCAGCGGGAATAATAGTGTTCTTGTGTTGAAGAAATGTGCCGCCTAAGATAGGTGCCAGTGTTTGATAGACTCGGCGTCTCTGTAGATATGCGTAATGCTGACCTACTCAGTATGACTATCAAGGAAATGGGTGCTGAGATCCGTAATCGTAATACAACGGTTCGACTAAACATACCTCTCATTTTGCGCCACACGATCGTCAGTAACGACGAATAACATCAGTAACTCCTACTGTGCTCTATATATATCATTTACATTTGGCCGACCTTCTGAAAATTCCCAGCGTCAACGACACACCATCCGCTAGTGTATGATGCCCGCTCCATACACTTGACACACAGTTAACGATGGATATGGATCGGTGTCATGTTTTGTGCGCTCATAAACTTTACTGCATACCGAACGCGCAAGAGGCGGGTAAACTCGCCGAACTCACGATTTCCATAAGCTTAAAGGCCTATTTACACGCTCATTGAGTGCGCGCGTGAGCAGTGAAGAGGCGCAAGTCCCACCCACTTGCTCTCGCTTCAGGAGCATTTACTTGCTCAAAGACAGTGTGGCTGTAATGATACTGAGAAGCTCTGGCCACCGCCATGAAAACGAGCATGGTCCGCATTGTCATTGAGCAGTAAATGAGCCTGAAGTGAAAGAAAGTGGGCGGGGCTTGCGCCTCTCTTCACTACTCACGCGCGCACTCAATGATCTTGTAAACAGGCCTTTAAGTCACGTTGACAGGATCATTGAGTGTGGCGTGAGCTGTAAAGAGAGGCTCAATTCCCGCCCACTTGCTCTCGCTTCAGGCGCATTTACTTGTTCAATAACAGAGCGGCTGTAATGCCACTGACAAGCTCTGGCCAGCGTCATGAAGACAAGCATAGTTCACACTGTCATTGAGCAAGTAAATGCACATGAAGCGAGAACCAGTGGGCGGGGCTTGCGCCTCTCTTCACTGCTCACGAGCGCACTCAATGATCGTGTAAACACAGCTTCACTCGCGCTGCTGTGAGAAATCAGTAGTTCTGCTTGGCATATACGAATGCCACAGCATTACTATCTCACGCACGAACGCGCACTAGCCTTCCCAAGTAAATGGCTTTCTATTTTTCCTGCACAAAGGAAACTTACTTCCAAAGGAGCTTTGTAAGGTATGAATAACGAAAATATTACTGTTGAAGCTTAGAAAATGAATCAGTGAAGAGGTTTATAGGTAAATATCTATGGTTTCTTTTAAAGAGGCATTGGTAAATTAACTCTCATATCCAATGAAAATGTGAAATACTTTTAAAATTTCCGAATTTTGACTGCAGCTTAATGAGAATGGAATTTTATAAGCTCGAATGCTGGTTTCGAACGCTTCAAAATGGATGTAAAACGCTTGATAATATATAAATACAGTGTATTGTAGGCGGCATGTACTGGTCGAAAATGAAAACTTTGCGAAAAAATAACTCCATCAATTTAGGAAGCGCATAAAGAACTAACGAAGATGATCATAAAAATAAAAAGTTTCAAGTAATTTTTTAGCATAACTGAAGAATTTCTTAGCATACGTGGAAAGTCATTAATTTTCTACGGCAATGAAAAGGTGGGGCGAAAAATTCAAATTTAGTTTCTCAACAAAGGATTCAACATATTATCCAACATCAACAAAGGACCCAACACTTGTCTCGTCAAAAGGCCACCATGCCTCTTCCCTTAATAAGTTTACACGATAACGTAAAAAGGTTTTTACAAAATGTCTCAAATTCAGAAACAAACTTACAATAAGGAAACTTAGGGAGAAAAATATCTCTGCAATTTGGAATTATTAGAGTTTTTATGTGAAAATATTCCTAAACGATCACTGAATTTTCCAAAAATAAGATCAATTGCCTCACCGCGTTTCTTGAAATAATGCGCTAACGTTCCAAATTAAAAAAATAAAATTAACTTTTGAATTAGCGAGAAAAAAGTTTAATTTTAAAACTAGTAGTTCATTTGAATGCTCTCAAGTTGAAAATTACTGAGTCAGAGAACAATAAGGGTTTAAAGTTGGTCAAAAAATCCAATAGTTTTTACAAATTGCAATCTTCACTTTCTTGTAATCCTAATATCCTGCATAACAGAAAATTGCATTTCATATAAGCAGTGAAAAGAAATTTCGTATTGTAGTCACAGAGGTTGATTCTGGAGCTAGTGAGAGGTGAACACCATACATCAAACAGTTGATTTCACTCACAGAAGCTTGATTTGCATGCCTGCATACTTAGAAATTTTCAAAAATTATCCTCTTGGATTTATCTAATAGCGTTGAATAGCCAAGAAAAGGGCGGAAGCAAAGCTATTTTATGAAAATTAGGCTATTCCATATGCTATGCAAATTCGGTTAACAAGTTGACAATGCATTGGCACAAACGTGTTCCATAAGGTAGCTATATTGGTCATTTACACACTGGCATGAATGCGCAGCAGTTTAATTGTTTCACGACATTTTTCAAATTAGCTTTGAATGTACAAAGCAAAATATTACCGTTCTGTTAGATTCTTCAAAATTTTTAGAAAGGACACAAATGAATCCGAGCAGTTAACTCGGTATTCCAAATCTGCTACTTAAAACCTAACCTAACCAAAAGTAGTTACCGGATAAATGTAGTCAACGTGTTAATTTGTATACAAAAACGTACATTTGTAGTGTTAATTCAAGTTATTATTTGAAATGATATAGTATAAAAACACAGAAAACGGCATAACCTATGCCAACCTAGCCTAGCCTCACCTAACCCTACTTAGCCTGCCCTAAGCTTTTATCGAGAACCAAGCCTAAACAAAGCTTACCAAAAGTAAAATCGACTCGAAGTATCCGATTTTGTCTGAAACAGGAACTTTAGGAGAAAGTGACGGTTCTAAAGCCTTACACAGACATCACAAATCATGCTTGCACACAAATGGACAAGTGCAAAACGAAACACCTATCCCAAAACTGAGAGTTCAAATATGCAAAAGGTGGTCAAATTCATTTTAATTACCGGATTCGACATCGGTGTCAGGGTCCTTAGCTCGTCCGGTAGCAAGATCGATCAAGTCACTGCCTGAAGAATTATTTTCTGTTTTTCACGGTCTAAATAAATTTTTTTGCAGTTATACGCCATCAAAAACCTAATGATGGACTTTTGACGAAATTTCCAAAAAGGGTGTTCTAAATTTTACCACGATAACATTCTAACCTTAGCTTTTTATGAAAAATTCTAACCCAGTTAGCATGCTTCAGAGTTTTTTGCGTCAATGTCTTATTCTTTGAATGCATTTAAGAAACCCGGCAGCATGCAAATCTCAAAACAGGAAAAATATTTTGATTCCCTAGCCAATTCAAGAAGTTCAGCGCAAATATCACAACACTCAAAATTGATCCAGGAATGGCATGAGACCAACATTAAAAAAAATGTTCGGATATTGACCACCTAATAGCTAAAAGATCTGTAAAATAAACTCTGAATATAGGACAAATCATGACTAGTTCACTGTTCAATGAATAACATAAAAAACCAGTTTACTTTAAAAGTTTGTTCAGAAGTAATCAAAACAAAACTAACACACAGGTAATGTAAGAATATGAGAGGGCACAATGTCGCATATGACAAGTGCTGATGATAGCTGCAGTTAACGGATCCTATCCAGATAAGCCTCGCCACTAATGCAACACTTGAATTCACCCATTTGTAACTTTCGAAATAATGCACCTATCGACTTCAAGTTACTCTCAAACGGAAGATGAAAACATTCTTTCGTTTGGGATTAATTTGAAGTCGATAGGAGCATCATTTCAAAAGTTGCAAGTGGGTGAACTTATGTGTTGCATTAATGACAGGGATTATTTAGAAAAGATCCCGGTTAACCCCTTGGAATAAAGAGATGAGCATTCCGTACGAGTTTATGTGTAAAAAGATGCTGAAAAACTCTTAGTTTAGTTTCATTACAAACATGCCAATTTTCAGTTACTTCTTTTCGTATGTACTTTTCTAAACACTTTCATACGTATTTCTCAAATCATATGGATTGCTTTTTCGTTGATTATTTTTAAATTTGAGGTTTCCCGAATGAAAAATATAATCGAAATTTTCCGACTTTGACTACTGATACATTAGAAATGTTTTGTCAATCCCAGGTTATGGTCAGCAATCAGGCAAACTGAAGCGTTAATTAATGTTATTAATATAATTTTATGGATACATCATACAAAGGAAAGCTAACGTAGCTAATAATATCAAGATAAAAACGAACGATTCCATATATAAAAAATTTTTACAATCCGAAAGTCTCCTTTCATACCGGTAATAACCTGACCAAGCCATCAAACTCGTATATAAGAGAACATTGTTCAAGTAAGAACCATATTTTAAAAAGCACAAATTTCAAAATTTTGTATTCAGCCCCATATTCGTCTGATCTCCACTTTCTAGACTCGATGTACATTTTAAAAAACCGTACATCAACAAATGAAAATGACACAGGAGTGAAGATTCCCATTGTTTGTTAAAATTTTCTATAGTTGAGTTTTTTTTGTTTTATCACTCTTTGATGTCAATTTTTCATTTTAGATTTATTAAGAAGAATTGGTTCGAGTTAAAAAGTTGTAACATTTCGATTTATTGTTTTCAGAGAACTAAAGATGGATTTTTTAGAGTCCGATACGTTTGTTTTTATTATGATATTCTTAGGTAAGTAATTTTTCGTTTTTATCATAAAAGTGAGATTCTCTAGATATCAGCTATCATTTTTTCCCGTAACGTTTTCAGTCGTGGTATTCAACCCTGTAATTTTTGCTAATGTGGAAACAAAATTTCTGCAACAACGGTGTACAATAAATTTACAAGATTTCCTGTATTAGTTTCACGTTTATTAACTTTAAGCTTTTCTTGTTCATGAACTTAATTTTAAGACTAAACTTAATTATTACTAAACCAAAAGTAGCACTTCAGAACTTGAAATTAAATTTAGTTGCAGGTAATTTCAATATCTTAATATGTAACACTTTCTAAAAACCCAGCACTAGCAGTGGCTTGTCTTTGGTTTGAACTGTAGTTTACCTTTCTCTGACTACAACCTAATGAATACACCATAGAGCCAAGCCGCACTTACGTCGCTGATTTTCGGGATGGCAAATCAGATCGCCTCCAACCCTTGACCAGCTAACTTCATCCATCAACAGAAACTATTTATGGTACAAACTAAGCTTATTCAGCCTTCATTTCAGACGCCGTGCGGAACCCCCCTGCAACCAACTCAGGGGCGCTAATGGTTTTCGTCTGCTTCGCTACCCGTACATCGATGACCTTTAGCGGACGTAAGATGAGAGGCTGAGGCGCCTTCCCTGCTGCTGACTGCACCGCTCACCGTCCACTCGCCTGGCTGCGCTTCCCGGCCTCCTGATGCTCACGAGTACTTTGGATGTTCGTAAACTATAAGTTCATGACCAATTACTTGCCAGGCCGGGAGCTGGGTATTTAGGACGTCTCCCCATGCATTCTTATAAACTATAACTTACTATATAACTTAAAAACTATAACGATTACTGTACTAAACCTAAGACTAAAACTGAATCTAAACTAACTGCAACTAACTCCCCAAAGCACGAGTGCTTGCTTCCTAAAGGCCTGTTGACACGATCACTGATGAACAACTTCACCACGAGCTCAGTAACGTACTTGGTCGAGTCAGTGTGTCGACACGGACCATGGCAATGGTGCAGCACTGCTCCTAGTAAAATCCTCAGTCTGCTCCTAGCAGCGGTAGGGAAAGAAAGTACGAAATTGGCTCTCCGACAGGCAATGGCGCTTTCAATCTCTATCGGTTGTCGCGGCTATAAAGAAGAAACAAAAACGAATGAGGAAAATGTGGGCGAAGCGTTGGCTTAAAAAGTCCTTTTTGGGCAGCTAAACGCCCCTTTTCCAAGAGAACGTGTAGGCTGGGAGCAGAGACGACATACCCTCCACGTCCAGCATCTAAAAAGATAATAGCAAGCCTTGCATAGCTTGGTGAAGACCAACCTTCTCCGCACTGTCGTATAGTGCGCCATTCAGTCTGAAGCGAGAGAAAATGGGCGTGGTTTGAGCCTCTCTTCAGTGCTGAAGCGCTCACTCAGTGATCGTGTCAACAGGCCTTAAGGCGGCACAGTCGCAATCGTGTCAACAGGCCTTAAGGCGGCACAGTCGCAGACCGCAAGTTGAACGCCTGCCGGGCTACCAGAAGTTCTGCTCTGAAGAGTTTATAATTTTGCTGCCTTTAACTTTGGTGGTTTATGCTTCTCGTTGAAATTTCGTTCCGACATTTCTCGCAATAAATTAAGACAATTTTTCCTATTACTGGATTCAGTTTATTTACTCTCCTCTTTTATTCAATATTTTCTATAAACGGTAATTTTTAAATATAGGAAGCGAAAAAAATCTTTAATAACTTTTGATACTGTAATAACTTTTACTGAACTCATTTCCTATATATTAATCTTTACTATGTGTTAGCATCGTTTGATAGAAGTAATACAATACTTTTTTAATGGAAGAAAATGTTACAGTAGGCCCTAATAGCCTTTACTTTCATTTCCTGTGTGTGTTTAGGTTGATGTTACCGTAATGATGGGTCAATGTCAGTGACTTTCGTTTTTCGATGCACAATTTCTTATAAGAAATTAAAACCTTAAGGAAGAAATTAAAACCTTAAGGAATTAAGGTGAACTTAAAACTACACCTTAAAACTTGACTAATTAAAAATTCGCCGTTGCGACACCTTAAAACTTAACTTATTAAAAATTCGCCGTTGCGACACCCTTAACTAGATGTTAGATCGCTGTTGCGATTGTTTTAAATGTCTAAATGTTATCAGTCTGTACCTGCTCGTCTGGCGCCGTCAATGGCTGTTTAACTTCTTTTTGGCCGTGCCTTTCAGTCTGTCGAACCTGAATTAAAATTAGTTAAACCTCTTGCGGGATATTTGTCAATAATATTTCTATTAGCATTTCTAAAATTGTATAACCTAGAATTTAAAAGTAGAGAACAAATGAAATTAAAATTCTTGTGTATTCTTTCTCCTTCAATGATTGTGTGAGGGATTCAGAAAATTTCCCACAAAGTTAATACTGAGCTTATGGTGCAACTTAGTGTTAGAAACTTTCAGCACAGAGAGGAAACTTGAAGTTTGAGAGGAAGATAGTTAAGGAAGGTGCTCCAGAGTAAGTTGAGTTTGAGGGTTGAAGGTTTAAGGTTAAAGGAAGGTATAGGTTAGTATAAGTTTCAAGTTGAAGGTAACCTCATCAGAGATGTCGACTCGTCAGTCAGATGGTCCCTTTTAACTTAAGGTTCGGACAGCAGTCTGATTTAATAGTTTGAGGTACTAGAGCACTTCAAGATGAGCAGCCATAACAAGCCACTATAACTGAAATAACTTAACCACACACACGCTCACACATACACACTAATTGAGAAATAAAGATGAAGAACAAAAAGAGCTGACGGAGAAGAGATGGATAGAACAGAGAAGTTACGCCGGGGATGCCTCGACTTGCAACTGCGAAGCGCCGCAGGATCCACCAACACTGGTAGCCTTAGAAGGCTTTTAGGGTGACACGAATACGTCGACAACGCAACACCAATGTAGCTCACTAGGTATCTCAAAAGTATCTGTTGGCTCGAGTCGGTCCAAGCCCCTCCTGCCCTTTCCTTGCAGCTACGGAAGCCTGAACACGACATTCCAGTGAATCTAAATACAACATTTAAGATGAACACATTACACGTTTAATTTTGAAAATGAACCATTTTAAATAAAAGAAATTTTCCAACACCTTGGGTGCTAGTGCTGTAGTTTCTACGTTGAACCTGCTTTTGAAATTGATTCTCTAAATCTTTTTTAAAAATTCCCACAGTTATACATTCAAGTAAGGGAAAGATGCAGGACCAAACCTAATTAGGGTTTAAAAAATTCCTCACTTGTTCCATATTTATTTTATTTTCTACTCGTTACACATCTGCAAAACATTTACCCTTCATTTTCTGTTTCCTTCTTAACTTTTCCGTTTTCTGTTACCCCTTCTCATATTTAGATAACGCTGCACCAAGCATCATTTACTGAAAATATTTTAGATTGAATTTAACGCAATGGTTCGAGAGCTAAAGAGCCACTCTCGCGCAGTTTGCTTGCAAAAATACGTAACGATCTTGGCCCTCACAGTCACTCGATTTTGGATACTCGACACGTTACTGCTTTCTCTTTAAAACTTCACTTATGAAATGAAAAAATACTAGGATTTTCCATGCAGTTAAAAACAGTTGAATTCAATTCAAACTTACCGTCCCGATTTCTGTATTCGAATCAGGAAAATATATTTCTCCTTTTTTACAGACTGATAGTACTGCGAAGACAATGACACACTGGTGATGTAAGATTGGGTAAAAAGCTGGTTATATGCGCTGTCATATAAATGTGCTAATAGAAATTTACCGTTTACTGCTAGGAGCCAAAGTCTTCACAGTGTCCACCACGTCTTGCCATGATGTCAGCGGAGACATTTCCACCGTCAGTGTGGGAGGACTCCCAGAAGGCAACGACAAAGTCCTTCCTTCTCCAACGGAAGTAATTATGGGTTTTGTGTATATTCCTGGAAACCGTAAAAACATCATTATTTATACCTCATTCCCGCTTTAATTTCAGCAAATACAGCCACGATTATTGTAAAATTGAATTTACCATTTTTCATAAATATACTCTAAATTTTGGCGTCGCGAAAGAATGTAGTATAGATGAATTTTTGACACGTGTGATGACATTAAATTTGGGTGGAGCGAACGCTGATTTTGTCATCAATTGCGCATTGTGAGGGTTTGAAGTAGAGTCACGTTGAACCGGGTGTCGAATGAAAAGATAGATAGTAAAGACCGTTCATAATTTTATATATGTCACTGCAGTAACAATGAGAAAACATTAATACGCAAAAAACTAAAATTTGCCAAATAAATGTCAAAATGAAGAAATTTTGTGGAGATAACCGTTGGGAAACATTACAAATCACATAGAAGGGTTGTATTGTTTAATTAGAAAGAGCGTTAATTGCTTGAAAACCTGAAAATTTATAATTCGAGGTATTAGAGATTGATCTTTCTCATAGCATAGGCGAGCTTCCATTTTTTCTATTTGGACAGACATAATGAATAGGAAAATCCATAGTTTTGAGAAAGCAACAGAAGTGTTACGGGAATCTCAACAACAACTTTTTCATTGTTGATCGATGGTGCATAAATTAGTCATTAACTGTTAACAGATTTCTAATGACCACATGAGGAATTGAAGAGACTGAATTAATTCTGAAATAATGTTTGTGAGCATGTTGGCAGTATTTTAAACGATGAGTGATTGAACAAAATCTTTTTTTGTTTCACTAGATCTTTCCGTATTTCAAACAGTGGATAAATTAAAATGATATACATATTTTCTACGTCGTTTAAATATATGAATAATTCGAAGTTTCTAAATTATTCGGAAAACATAACGCTAGAAAATTCCATCTACGTGCAGCCTTTGAAATGTACTTAAAATTTGAACATTAGAAATGATTTTGCGCGCTCTGTCATGCAAAATTAAGGAAAGAGTTGCCGTTCGACTTTTCCCTCGGGATTACGCTGATTTTTGAGTTGGAGATTCGATGCATTATTATACTGGTATGTTGAATGAACAAATCTCCACCCAATTCAATTATATTTAAAGCAAGGTAACTTTGCTCTACTATAGGCTATAGCCCAATTTTGTCTGGTGCAAGTTCTTGCACTATATTCATTTGGTAGTTCGTATTCTCCCTAAACAGAAGAATGAAATGATGGAGTAATAATATTTCCATTGCTATGAGCTAACCCATAAGGTAAGAAACACAATCGTTATGACAATTTGATTTTCCACAGTGTTTCAGGTGAGAACTTCGTGGTTTACTCAGCCGGAATTTTTGTCTTTCTAAACTGAAGTAAGCTATTTTTTATGACCCCGTACTATGTTCGGAGGTGCACATTAATAATAATTTTAAATTAAAGAGGAAAATTTTGAGGATAGTTTCACGATTTATCCGGAGAATTTATCAGTTGATTATATTCTGAATCAAATTTTTAATCAGTCCTACGTGGCCATGACAATATATCAACAGTTCTTTTTTCCCTATTAATGTTGACTGTCGATTTTTAATGAGAAATCTTTCAGGGAAATTTTGACCAACACGTTCATGCTTTTGGCACGTAAGAACCAAACAACTTTAACTGCATAAAATACAGCAATTGAGTCCCTCTATGGAGCAAAAAATTGATCTGAAGTAGAAAATATTAAAATTTTTGACGCTTCGATTATAGCACAACGAATAAATAATGCCAAAACACATGTACAATCATAAATTGACGCAATTAATAAACCAAAATTTTGCTAACAAACAAGATTTCGAAACATTAATGTTCAAGAAGAAATACTAAGAAATTCATACAAGATTTGATGAGTTTTTCATCAATAATGTAACTTCTGTTTTAGCGAACACACATACTGAAACACATCTCGCTACTGTATTTTTTAACAACATAGTAATTCGTACCAAGTCCATTGGATTTCCCATCGAGTGCGCCGAGTTCCAGGGGCGCCTGCAGCCACAGTTCCATTACAGTTTCTGTCGTAGACAATGCCGCAATTGACGCGACACTGTCGGCCGTAGTGATGCGCCCTTGAAATCCCATCAGACGACATCTGTATTTGAAATATTTGAAAGCACAGTTTAGAGATATAACAGTAAACATAGAAATTTAGAGTCAATAATATTAGTATTGTAGGCTAAACAAGCTACAAAAAGGTGATATTTCAGAAAGGGAACTAACACCTCCAACTTCGGGGTTACACTCAGAGAAAATGAATGTGCTCGTTTAAGGCACCATACTGAACAGTGTAGCAGTTGTTCCCATTTCATCATTCTACAAGATGAATGCATCAGTTCGAGTCATCATGCTGAGCAGTGTAGCAGCTGTTCTCATTTGTCATCACTACATGAATGGACCTGTTCACACTAAAATACATACTTCGGTGAAAAGAAAACATTAAAATTTGATAGACTCCGAAACCAAAAAAGATCCGCAAACACGCAACCAACTGTAAGATTGTTCGTGTTCATTTCAAACATCTTATAATTGAAGAAATTACAAGATTCGTGATGTACGGCGATTTACATGCCAAAGTAAAATAAAATTATTATCTTCGTAACGTTTGACGATTTACAAGCTAAATCAGAGTAGAATTTTCAGCTACTTCTATATTAAGCTTATAAAAACTTTGAAATGCACCTTCAACTTTATTCAATTGGTTTGATTTTTGTTAGCCTGTCACATCCTTTAAGAAATGGAAAGTGGGCCAAACTATATAGGCTTCAGTTGTACAAGTATAATAATTTTATGTCGCTTCTGTGTTTAACTATTCATGCTACATAGCTTTTACTTACTCACCGTACGTGACTAATCGGGAATTCAAAGTAGTAAATTCAGCAAGCGGGCCTGATTAAATGCTTCAATTCAACAGTTCGCTAACTACTTTACTAGGTATGAATAGGCTCTTTATTTCATTATACTTTCACGTACTTGCATGATTTATGGCCATCATTTTTATGATAAAATACGTATTATTGGACAGTATCGGTTAGTATCGGCCTGATTTTGCCGATACCGGTACCAGTAAAAATGTCCGATACCGATACATCGGTACATCACTAATTTATTACACAGTGGTGAAAAGTATTTGGTTGAAAGCATATGAGCATCTTCAGTGCCAAGTGATGGACTAGAACGGGAAGAATTTATGAGGAACGTAGCAAAGCAGAGACAAAAGCTCGTCAAATTGAGCGTTTCTTTCCTCAATACTATAACACAGATGATTACGGCTGCATGGCGGAAGTATCGTATAAATTTTACACAACCCCACTACGCAAAATTTACACACAAAAACGTATGTCACATCTCGCGTTAAAAAATTACAAGTTTGAGTCAGTATTACTATTCATTTCATAACTTTGGGAGATTTTTTCCGAATCGATATTATACCCAACTCATCGTCCATTTCAATATTAACTTTGAATTATTTATTATACGCTCGTTGATGAAGTAATTTTTAATTGTATTCTTAGCTAAGCTGCAAAGTAGAAGTGCAACTGATCACTTGAGAACGAAACTTGTGATTTCCATGGATATTTTTCCTTAAACAAAACAGTAAATCAGTGCGCGGAAAAACTTTGAACTGGAATACAAAAAACATTAACTTTTTTAACACAAGGTCTAATACAGGGGTGAAGAATTGTTCAAGCTTATGGAATGTGAAGAATTGAGTTTAACCCTACTAACGAAGTTTAACCCTAAACATTTACTTCCATCTTAAACGCAAATAACACCTCATGCAAACTGAAACCATTTAATTTTAAGGAACAAAATTTTATTCACGGCAACTTCAACTCTACCTGTATCTAGAAACAAACATCAAGACTCCCTGAACTGAGGTTTATAGGTCGGACAGTTTTATTTTAAAATGCACATCGTGTTTCAGGTAACTCTTCATAAGAAATCGAGATTTTTAAAGACGCTCGCTCACCGACTATGTTGCAGTGGTAGGAGCACATCGTCACAGGGGTCGTCACTTATAAGGCGTAAGCTTAAGTCTCCATCCCAGCTCCGGGCCACCTCCGGCCAACGAGTTGCCTTCAGTTGGACGGGGTCCATATTCACGAACAGAGAGCTGGGTCGTACGTGTGGAAGCATCAAAGCCACTGCATCTACCTCGCGACCTGCGCATGAAGATCTTATTAAGCTTCATGTAGTCGAAAGTGATGGAGTGATGAAAGCCACGATAAATTCGTGTTGAGAAGCTTGAAAAAAATAACTTTCAATGTCATTCATATATAAAAAGTGGCCACAAAAATGTCCCCTCTGTTTTAATCGCGATTATTCAATAACTATTAAACATAGAGGTTTCTACTTAGCCTCATTTTAAAGGAAAAATTGTCTTCTTTAATTGAGTGTAAAAAGGTTTTAGTGCATAAACGCAAACAAAAACGAACTTCAAAGCTTATTCATACACATATCTGCACAGCACAGGCTAACTTTCCGAAACGCAGTCGCAGTTGTTAGCAAGAGACCATAAACAGATCTTAATTCATTCAATAACGGTACAATCATAGCTCTCCAAAACTCCGTACTAATTATTTCTTCACATTATCTAGACTATTAGTGTTTGACGCAAGAGAAAAAAATATGGAACTACAGAAATTTTCAAATATTACTCACCGGTTTTCATGACCCAGATTTGGTCTTTCGCCAAAGTTCTTTCAGCTGCCAACCTAGCCAAGTCCGACAGTTCGGGATAGCACAGCAACAAGCGCTGCCAGTCTTTGAACGTAGCCCCCGCTGCTCTTAAATCTTTCCTCAGAAAGGGCCACTGAATTTTCAACATCAGAGGATCATTAACGCTCAGCTTTGTGAAGCGATCCATCAACCATAACAGTTTCCTGGGGTAAAGGATGATTTGCATGATAAGAACAGATGGAACCAAAAACACCAGTAAACACTAGTAGTGAATTTTATTGACAAATTTTAATAAAAAATAATTAGCTAATTATTACCCAAAAACTAATAATTAACTTGACAATAGAATAATGAAAAAAATGTTTGCAGATTTTTCAGATGATGATAGACCGAGGCCCGATACGTTCATATTGGTATTGACCACATATAATTTTTATAAACAATGTAGAATGCTTTGGGTGTCTTCCCACGTGATGAATTTTTCAACATTGAAAAGAATGCGTTTGCGTGTGGATAGCTCATTTTAAAAATTTGAGACAATTTCAACGTATATCAATATGAGAATCTTGAAAGAAATATTGTGAAAGAAATTTTAAAATTCCTAAATTCATTCCCTAAGACCAAGTTGGTACATGATCGTCGTATTAAGTTTCTAGATTGACAGTCACCGCACCACTCTCTATAATTAAAAAAAAACTTTGCTGGCTCTATTACAGATAGATATTTCACAACTATTTAGCGTTGAAATATTCTTGTTTTAGTTGTTTTAAATTCTTGAATTATTTAACACCCTTTCCCAGGAATTACAACACGACTTAAATTTGAAAACTTGAGTTGAGGGCGATGTATTCATAAAATTTGTATTACCAAAACCTGTTTTTCACTCCATGTGTACGTGTCATTACAAAACTCTCGAAATTCACGCGAGGAAATATCCCTGCGTTTACAATTAATACGGATAATTTCCACGAAAGTGAAAGAAAAACTATTTAGCCCATTTGAATTGGGTGTAATTTAATTTACGTCGAGGAAAAGTGCGAAAATTTTGCGCTGAATAAGTGTAACTACAGTTTCTCAGCCTTGTTCCTGTCAAGTTAAAAAAAAGCATTTCATCCGCACAATCGCTGTATTTGAACAAATATTTTTTCATGATTCATTTCATTCGAATCAGGCACTGAACCAATATATTTAAAAATGTATTAATATTTCTCTGAGCGTCAACAGCAATTATTATGAAATTCTTCTGCACAGTCTTTTTTTAATTTACTCTATATGTCGAGAATCTGTTAGGAATAATCAATTTTCGAATTAAAAATGAGAATTTAGGGAAAATCTTAACTAGGTGTAATAAATTCGAGTTTTTGATCATGTGTAATAAATTTACGTGTAACAAATTTTGTACTTTAAAAAGAAAAAAATACTTCAGTGGGCTTTGCTTTATGTGTTGTAAAAACATTGTAGGGTGCGCATTCAGCAGTACAGAGAGTGATCGAGTCCACACGTTCGTTGAAAGAATGTTTTGGTAAGGCCATTCTGAGGAGCATCGGGCAGTTTTGTATTTGTTTTACCACGAAGGAATGTGTGAGACAACTTGATTACAAAGATCTCTTACAGGGCAGAGAAACCTTTCCACAAAAGTGTTTGTAGACAGGGCGATCTTAAAATAACATGGGGAGAAGAGACCAGCGAAACTTGAGAGGGTTCGGCTGAACTACATGGAGAGAAATTTATTGGAAGCACTTGTAAGCGTTGGGGCTGAGGACGCTGGACAGAAGAGGGTGACAGATTTATGACACACCATGGTAGGCTTAGGAGGTCCGTTAGAAAGCGAGCGATATTATCGAAAAGCAAACAACCTCAGAAGAAGGCGGAGATTACGGCGCGCTTGGCAAAACATTTCAACAGCAAATAAGAAAAGGACAGCCTCAGGGAAAACCAATGGGAACGTTAGAGGGAAGTCTAGGAGGACGCTCAAGAAGCCCGTGAGAACACGATTGGTCTCACAAAGAAAAGGGGGAGTACAGCTTTTGAACGGAGGGACAGAGCTGATGAGAGGCGAGCAGTCTAACGCGGTGCATCATCATAGAAAGAAGTACGTGTAACCAAGTGTCATACTGGAAAAGCATTCTGAAAAATATAAGTGAAAATATTGAATATATTGAACGTATAGAGGAAGTTGAATAAGTTGTTTTGAGCCCGTAAATTAAAATGAAATTAAAAAATGTCACGTCTATTTTCCAGAAATGAAAACATCGTAACCAAACTGTGCAGTATATGAAGCAATAATTTGAACGACAGTTGGGCGGGTAAGGAGTATTTCGGATCATAAGATATACAGTTCCTTTTGAAAAGAAGTTTTGAAATAAAAGTCATGAAAAATAATATCACATTAACGTAAAAATTTAAAATAATTTTGAGCACAATTTTTTGGCAAGTAAAAGAAGTAACGAGCTGATAAATCATTTGCAGGCAGGGCGGTCGTCGCAGATGTCTAACGTGATTGGAGGTTACGCGCTAGAAGTCAGAAGTGGAGATTCGGAAGGTGGTCGTCATAAATTTTTTTGAACTGAGAATCACTTGTGGAGACTGAACTGGATTTGTGCCTTTGAGAAGGAACGTGTGAACGAACGTTATGGCCACATCTGTACTGCTGAACGCCACAATAATTGAGGGGTATTCTGTCATATTCATGTGTGGGAAAGTGAGGGAAGGGCTGGCCGGCCAGATTTACTGGGATATCAATTGTGTGTAATTCAGTAGGGTAGGCTTTGAGGCAGGTTGTAAAATTGAACTGGGTTCTAATGACATGTTCATAGATTGTGAGTCAATGTTATCGTATTGTATCAGTTCTGCCGTAATTATAAATTCATGCTGAATTCATATGGCGTATATAAATATCCGTCAATGCAAAGGCAGCTCATCGATACAGGTGCGCACAGAATCGCGCGGATGTAAGTCGTGTATCAACTCATCGGTGAGTACCTTTTCTTTTTTAGTATATGTACGGTGATTGCCGATTATTATTCATTTAATTTGTGTTGTGTATATAGCCTGGAGGTGTGCCATTCCTCTATTCCGAGAACCTGATCTTCTTGTTAATGAATTGTTAACAAGGAGGTGAAGGGACCATTTCTCGTGACATCACAATTTGGTGAGATCAACACGATCGCTTTGTAATTTGTGTGAATTTGGTGAGTGTAGTATAGCAGTTGCATTGTATCTTTTTTGCGTTTGTTATTTCATGTGCAAAACGTACAGAAATTCAGTAGAGGTACATGTCTCGTAGTGATGATTTTCTGTGTTCCGGTGTGAGAAGCCAGCAAGCACACGGCCATATAGATCAAGAAAGTGAAAGTGGTTATAAAAGTGATAAGTTTGAGTGAGAAAATTCTGGTGTGTTCACTCGATTAATTTCAAAGTTTCAGTAAAAGTTTTACAGTGAGTAGGTGTGGAAAACATTTGAGTGATCGAAAAATTTTGAGTTTTTGGAGAAAGTGAATTGGAGAAGATCGACACTATGCCTGCGCGCGGGAGAAGGAACAACGACCGCAGAAATGCGCCAGCAACGCCACCACAGCCCGAAGAGGAAGTAGTTAACATGCCTGTGGTAACCAGCTGCGTGGGAGCCATAGGTGCCAAATTTAGGAGGGGCGACGATGTAGGGGAACATATGGCAAGGTTGAAGTTTTTGACGGGCAATCTGAATAACAGCGAGCAGGTGAATGCCTTCTTCCTATGCCTGGGTCCACAAGAGGCAAAGGAATGCAATAAAATAATTGGTACACTAACGAACCTACGAGAAGCAGAAAGATGGCTGCGCTCCTACGCCGATCAAGTAGAACATCCGACTCAAGCGCTGTTTGAAATAGTGACCAAGAAGCAAACAAGCCGAGAAGGAGTTTCAGAGTACCTGACGCGCCTAGAAAGGCTGTACAACGAGAATTATCTGGAACATCCGGAACGAATCCTTGTAGATTTGATGTGGCTCGGATTAAGGGAGAACATCACGAGACCCTTTCGAAGTGATGCGCGACCTACGACAGTACAAGAATTGAGAGACATGGCAATCGAGGTGGAAAATCGACGGATAGTACCAGTGCCAAGGGAAACGACAGAGAGAAGGGACCCGGAGAGAGAGAGAGCGCAGCGAAGCGAGAGGAGGCCACAGCAGGAGACTGCACGTGTCGGCCATACGATGCGGCATTCACCACAGCGGCAAAGAGGCTACCGCCATGAAGTGCCACCCTGGAGAGAAAGGAACAGACAGATACGACACTCTCCTTATCATCGAAGAGGAAATTATGAAGCACCCCACTGGAGCGAAAAAGGCAGACTTAGGAGTCATCAGCACCAAATTTACCACGCAAGAGAACCACAGCCGCAACCGGAAGTAACACCTGCACCTGCAATGGACTTGGCACAGTATAAAGCGGTGCCACCGCCGTGCGTCAACTGTGGAAAATTTGGGCACCTAAGAGCTAATTGCAGAGTGCAACAGTTTGCAGGACGGCCAAAAAACGGAATAGGAGACCGTTAGCTCCGATAATAAATCCCAGCGTAATACTCCAAGTGAATGGTACACCTGTTACCGCACTTCTTGACACCGGAGCAAATATATGCTTAGTAAAAGAGCGTGTGGTTGCGGGGATTAAAAATGCTAGTGTGAAAGGAACATCGACTGCATTAAAAACAATTGGAGATGAACCCGTACCGGTGCTGGGAAAGATTAATGTGCCAATCAAAGTTAACGGTCAGAAAATTGTTCAGAGATGTTTTGTTGTGCGGGAAAATGCATTCCCAGGAGACCTGCTAATAGGAGTGGAAGTAATGAACAAAGTCAACGCAAAGCTAGACTTCGGTAGACGTAGGGCATCATTCTTTGGAACTCACGTGAACATGTTTTCAGCACCAGGACACGCTTCTCCGAAAATTCTGTGCGTAATGCGGGAAGAAACATCAGTCACTCTGGCTGAGGACATTACAGTAAAGCCTCGCGCGCAAACCATGGTGAAGTGTCGAGCAGATGGCAAGTATAATGGGAAGGAAGTAATTTTAGAGCCTAGAATTAAGTGGGCGCCTTACGTCGGAGCCACCGCTGCAAAGGTACAAAACGGGTATGTTTTGATGCCTGTACTTAACCCTTTTGCCGAAGAAATCGCTCTGACTGAAGGAGCAATAATTGCAACATGCCACGAAATCTTGAATGAATATGCAACTGCAGAAGAAAACAATGCGGAAAATAGCGAAGCAGAAAATTGCAGCAGAGAGAAGCGCTTTCAGGCTCTCAAATATTTCACACGGCTCTCAAATATTTGTTCAAAGGTAAAAATACCAAGAACAACAGAATTATGAGATGGGCCCTAACACTCTCTCAATATGATTTTGAGGTGATTTATCGGCCAGGAACTCAGAACGTGGTGCCCGACGCATTGTCGAGAAATATTGCGAACGACAACGAAGAAGAAAATCCAGACGACGTAGCACCTAAAACAGTGTTCGTCACGACGATGATAAATGAAGCGCCCAATGTACAAGAGGCGGAAAGTAGTTTGCAGAAAGAAAACGTGAGAGCAGAGCAATTGAAGGATCCTGTTTGGGGGCCTGTACTGAGGTATCTTGAAGGTGACAAATTAGGGGACGCTCCAAGTCTTGCTCTGAAATCCGAAATCTTCACTGACGGAGGTATATTGTATTTCAGAAAGACGCAACGAAAGCCTAATAGAACAAGGCACTTGATCGTTGTGCCAGACGCTCTGAGAGAAGCAGCAATAACGTTAGCGCATGATAGCACAATTGGTGCACACCAAGGTCGTGCTAAAACGTGGAAAAAGAGCTTATGGAATTCGGGTACTGGATTAACATGGCGCGTGACGTTAACAAGTACGTCGATTCGTGCATGCAATGCCAGAAGCGCAAGATCAACAATCGCATTTGTGTTAGCATGGGTTCATTCCCTGAAATTGACAAGCCTCTGGACAGAATAGGAGTTGATTTAATTGAAATGCCTGTCTCGAACGAGGGACACAAGTACATCCTAACCGTGGTCGATCACTTTAGTAGATATGTTGCAGCGTTTCCGCTCAGAAGCAAGACCACTGAGGAAGTAAAGAAAGCGTTAACTAAATTCGTGACTACGTACGGCACAGCCAAGACTCTCATCTCAGACAGGGGCACCGAGTTCACGTCAGCTTTGTTCAGAAATGTGTGTGAAAAATTGAAAATAAAATACTACAACACATCAGCATATCATCCCCAATCAAACGGAATGACGGAACGGCAGAATCAGAATATCAAGATTGTTTTATCACACCTTGCCGCCAATGATCAAGACTCGTGGCCTGATGCACTTCCTTGGACGTGCCTGGCACTGAACACCAGCTACCAGAGCGTCATTGAAGAAATTCCGTATTATTTATTTTTTGGTAGGGACGCTGAAATTCCTGTTGTTGACTGGCTGAAAACACCTCGCATGGATTATTCTCTTGGGGACAATTACAGTGCCGAGGTAAGCTTACGACTCCACAATGCGTTCAACATGGTGAAGGTAAAATCTAAAGCCTCACACGATAAATCGGTGCAGTACAAGGAGCGCGGAGTGAAGAACAGTCAGGTGCAAGTTGGCGATATTGTCTTGCTGCATAATCCAACGGGAAAGGCTGAAGTTGCAAATGCATGGCCTACCGACTGGCGCGGCCCTTACCGGATTACAGTAAAAACAGAGACGAATGCCACAATAAAGGCGCTCTATAGTAACTGCGAGAGAAGAGTTCACCTCGATAGATTGAAAATTGCCCACTTGAGAGGTGAAGCTTACCCCTGCAACCAGAATGCCGCAGCGCCGCCAAATGCCGGATGTGAAGCTATCGACAGCGAGGACGAAGATATGCCAGAAAACGCTGCGAATGAACAGGCTACGTCGGTGTCGCAGCGAAAATATAACTTACGTTCTAGGTGTAGGTGAATCGTCGGCCAAAAAATGATCAGCTGCAATGAATTAAGTTCATGAATTTTTTTTGATTTTTCAGGATGTTTCCTTCGTGTGTAATTTTAGATGTGTTCTTCAATAGGAAAACGTGTTCGAGTTTCGTATTATCATAGTTTGCACTCGCAAGAGTGAGATGTGTTTTTCAGTAGTTGTATGTGTTACTAGCTGTGGGTGAAGTTGAATTTCTGCTCACGAGCGATCTTGTTGGAAAACGAGAGGCTTGTACGAATGTTCTGATCTCACGCTGTACTTGAAATTTCATTCTATTGTTGCTAAGAGAAGAGAAATTGAGCTTTTCAGTAGTTTGCTGTCGTGTGCTTCTCAAAAGGAATGCCATGTGACTTTTCGCAGTATGCTTTCATTTTTCGCCAGCATCTCGTAAAGCGTACGCGCTTAATACGAAATAACGCTAGTGAATTAATTAGTTTAATCTGAAAAGGCTTAGGCTGAGGTTATCTCAGGCTTGCTAATTTTATCAATACCTTAGACCGTTCAATTTTCGTAACGGGGAAAACATGTTTAACGGTAGATTAAAGGTTGCGTGTTCTTTCGTGCCGTAGTGTTGATTTTTCTGTTCGTGCCGTAGTGTTGAATTTTCTGACTCTGTGTCTTTCCCTTGTCCTGAAGGAGTATCGTAAACACGGTATTCCGGGAGGAATTATTCTTATCTCACTCTGTAGCGTGTAGCACTTTCCTTTTTCAGACTTAAGGAATTAATTTCTTGGTAGATTAGCGTGGTATGTACTTCAGCACAGAACAGGCCGGAACAATTGCATAACACGAATACGTCTCGTATGAGCAGCAAATTAAGGAAGGATCACGTGGAATATAAGTAATTATTTACAAGAACAACTAACAGATAACAACTGTACAACATGAGGGATTCATCGCACTTGTATTGGAATCATTTCACAGTAGAACAAATTCCAGCGTTGCATTTGGAAACGACGAAGATGTATGTGAGGCTGAAATTTTGCACCATGTTCAGAAGAATGCGGAGGGCACAAGTAATTGCCTCAGAGTTGCTTGTGGTCAAACTCGCGGCGAAACACATCGTTAGCCAACAGCAGAGCCAGGAAAGGGCTGCACAAGTAATTGGTACTTAAGACTTCAAAGTGGAAAGCACCACAGAACGCCGGAGCATCATCGTGAGGAAGGAAGAATAAACGAAATTAAAGCATGAGATATCATTGGGTCCTAGATGTACTAGCGTTTAAAAATGCTTTTATACAGTGGGCACTCAAATGAAACAATAACAATGCTTTTATATGCTTGAGTGTTGATATTTACTTAAGTATTTTGGAATTTGCGTCGTGACATTTATGCCTGGTGAGGCATTCCTGAAATTCGAATGCAAGTTTCCTGTGAATTTTACTAGGCAAATTATCACATTGGAATATTGAAGCCGCATTTTAGGTCTCTCTGTTTACACGTGAAATAAAAATTAAAAAGAGATTTCGTCGGATAGGCTTTGAGTGAAGCGTACGATCTTCAAAGCATATTAACCCATGGAATTCTCGCACTAATAAGAGTGGTTACTAGGAGAAAATAAAATATGAGCTGGTGTCTACCAGAGTTTCTACGTCGATGTCAAGGAATACTGAGATTCTACGTCGAAATCGAGGAATACTGAGAGGAGTTCTACTGGATTCCACCGCGCATACAGGATACCACCGCCGGATATACCTCGGATTCTTCAGGAGTACCTCGTGGGATTCAGAACCTTATTGCGAATGGAAACTGTAGTGAAGGAAATTATCGACGATTCGACTCGTATTTTCCGCGAGATCAATATAACTTACTGACGTATCGATTTGTCTGATCAACGAATCGACGTTCATGAGTAATCTGGCGATTAAAAAACTGAGTTGAATAAACGTCATAAAATATATGTGAAACATTGCACTTAACATGATTTGGTGGTAATTTGAATCGTAATAATGATGCATCTTACAGAACGCAATCGTGCAGTAAAGTGGTGTATAGAAATTTGATACGAGTCTGCATATTGGGCTCGCAATACTTCCTCCTGAAATTAAGTACCCATCTTCAACGCGTGTGTGAAGCTATTGAAATGGCAGAAGAGAAGCATGGAAAGAGAGCAAATTCGTCAACGATACCAAAGGAGTCAACATCGAACAGTCAACAGCAGCGTCAAGGACTTGGACAACAGAATATACAAGCGGGAATTGAAATCTACGGAATGTAAAATCATCGATACTTTAGGATGTCTGAGGAGTGGGAAAGGTGCCCGTGAAATTTTGTGAATGTTATTAGGGTTAAGTACTCAAGTATTTAGTACGCACTTTACTTCGGCGGGAAAAACAGATACATCGGTTAGAAGAACACGACACAACATATCACGCTGTGGCTGATAGTAATGATTGTAGTGTTAATTGTAAGGTACCCTGTTTCTGCGGAACAATGTTTAGATGATAACGTGCTTAAGTAGAATTTACCATGTGTGTCTTATATTGGCTGCATACTGTAGTACTTATTATTCAATAAATAGCTGAAAGCTAATTAAAAAAAAAAAATTGTCAGGCCAATTTTTTTTAACTCTAGGAGGGCCGTCTGTCGAGAATCTGTTAAGAATAATCAATTTTCGAATTAAAAATGAGAATTTAGGGAAAATCTTAACTAGGTGTAATAAATTCGAGTTTTTGATCATGTGAAATAAATTTACGTGTAACAAATTTTGTACTTTAAAAAGAAAAAAATACTTCAGTGGGCTTTGCTTTATGTGTTGTAAAAACATTGTAGGGTGCGCATTCAGCAGTACAGAGAGTGATCGAGTCCACACGTTCGTTGAAAGAATGTTTTGGTAAGGCCATTCTGAAGAGCATCGGGCAGTTTTGTATTTGTTTTACCACGAAGGAATGTGTGAGACAACTTGATTACAAAGATCTCTTACAGGGCAGAGAAACCTTTCCACAAAAGTGTTTGTAGACAGGGCGATCTTAAAATAACATGGGGAGAAGAGGCCAGCGAAACTTGAGAGGGTTCGGCTGAACTACATGGAGAGAAATTTATTGGAAGCACTTGTAAGCGTTGGGGCTGAGGACGCTGGACAGAAGAGGGTGACAGATTTATGACACACCATGGTAGGCTTAGGAGGTCCGTTAGAAAACGAGCGATATTATCGAAAAGCAAACAACCTCAGAAGAAGGCGGAGATTACGGCGCGCTTGGCAAAACATTTCAACAGCAAATAAGAAAAGGACAGCCTCAGGGAAAACCAATGGGAACGTTAGAGGGAAGTCTAGGAGGACGCTCAAGAAGCCCGTGAGAACACGATTGGTCTCACAAAGAAAAGGGGGAGTACAGCTTTTGAACGGAGGGACAGAGCTGATGAGAGGCGAGCAGTCTAACGCGGTGCATCATCATAGAAAGAAGTACGTGTAACCAAGTGTCATACTGGAAAAGCATTCTGAAAAATATAAGTGAAAATATTGAATATATTGAACGTATAGAGGAAGTTGAATAAGTTGTTTTGAGCCCGTAAATTAAAATGAAATTAAAAAATGTCACGTCTATTTTCCAGAAATGAAAACATCGTAACCAAACTGTGCAGTATATGAAGCAATAATTTGAACGACAGTTGGGCGGGTAAGGAGTATTTCGGATCATAAGATATACAGTTCCTTTTGAAAAGAAGTTTGAAATAAAAGTCATGAAAAATAATATCACATTAACGTAAAAATTTAAAATAATTTTGAGCACAATTTTTTGGCAAGTAAAAGAAGTAACGAGCTGATATATCATTTGCAGGCAGGGCGGTCGTCGCAGATGTCTAACGTGATTGGAGGTTACGCGCTAGAAGTCAGAAGTGGAGATTCGGAAGGTGGTCGTCATAAATTTTTTTGAACTGAGAATCACTTGTGGAGACTGAACTGGATTTGTGCCTTTGAGAAGGAACGTGTGAACGAACGTTATGACCACATCTGTACTGCTGAACGCCACAATAATTGAGGGGTATTCTGTCATATTCATGTGTGGGAAAGTGAGGGAAGGGCTGGCCGGCCAGATTTACTGGGATATCAATTGTGTGTAATTCAGTAGGGTAGGCTTTGAGGCAGGTTGTAAAATTGAACTGGGTTCTAATGACATGTTCATAGATTGTGAGTCAATGTTATCGTATTGTATCAGTTCTGCCGTAATTATAAATTCATGCTGAATTCATATGGCGTATATAAATATCCGTCAATGCAAAGGCAGCTCATCGATACAGGTGCGCACAGAATCGCGCGGATGTAAGTCGTGTATCAACTCATCGGTGAGTACCTTTTCTTTTTTAGTATATGTACGGTGATTGCCGATTATTATTCATTTAATTTGTGTTGTGTATATAGCCTGGAGGTGTGCCATTCCTCTATTCCGAGAACCTGATCTTCTTGTTAATGAATTGTTAACAAGGAGGTGAAGGGACCATTTCTCGTGACATATAAATTCAGCTTCTTTGCAACCTTTATCAAATTTCTTTCCCAGAAATGGATGATTTGGTTAACGAGTTAGTGTACTCTAAAGGGAAATCTTTTTATAACTGGACAAATTATCCCAAACTTATTTTTAAAAAACCCGAAGTTTTTTGTCTGTTAGATCTTACTACACTGAATTGTCTCATAACTGGACACCGAAAAATAAAATCACTAGTTTATTTATTTCAGTACTGTCTTCCTACGTATCATACTTTCGCACCACAAATTTAAAATATGCGTTTATATAAATAAAGAACACTTTATTTGTCACAAATACTTAGCTGAATTAAAGAATTCAATGTACCAATTAAGCGCCTCTTTTACATTTTCATAAATTTTAAATTAGCACTTCGAAATAATTGATCAATTCGTTGATAAGTAACTGATTTTTCTACAGTTATTCTCATAATGTCTTCATATACTATTCAATGAAAAAATCGATCAAATTCACACATCCAAACAAAACTGATGATGTATCTTTTGCTGTTTTCAATACTGCAGTCATCTATATTATAATAGAGATGACTGTAATCTTATTACAGCAATCTGCAATCTTAATAATAATTATTGAGTGAAGGTATTTTGATAATACGAAAATTTTAGTAGGTAGTAGAAACATTTTAAAATTTCAGCCAGTTTGGCTGTGATTCATGATTTTGAAATTAAATATTACAAAAAAGTGATTGAATATATGAAATGTTATTTCAAAGGGTAAAATTCGTTTACGAAAAATTTGATAGTGCCGAAATTTAGATTTTTTTTAATCTCGGGTACAATTGAATTGTGAATCAAGTCTTGAAATGCTATTTTTCAACTGAGATCCCATGAGAAAATATCATAACTTGAGAAACACTAATTTTTCAGTGGTTTCTGAAAATTTAAATACCTGTGAAATATTCGCGAAAACATGAGCAACATTTGTAGGAAGAGCCGTTTAGATATAAGACCCTAATTACATAACCTGTATTTTTCGACACTTATTAGGATAATATCGTGAAATGCTATCAAAAATTCAGAAGTTGTATTGCTTTTAAAATTTTATTTTAGCGTAAACGAAAACATAATTTTAACAAGTTCTGGAAACCGGAATAAGGTTTGTTTTCACTGAAAATTATTAGTTGCGTTTGGCCATTTTTTTCAATTTACATCAGCTTACTGAAATTGCCATTTTAGACTCAATTTAATTCATAATAGTACTGATGACTTTTTGCATTAATGTTGAGATGGGATTGAACATATCAAACTAGTACAATGCCCTTTTATGATGTGTTCCAATCAAATTTTAAAATCGTTGAAAACTCAAACGACTTTCCGAGAGGAAATCAACAACCTTAATGACAGACCAGCAAAATGTATAGTTAGTGAATGCTTAATTACTCAAGTAATGGTTGCTTCATTTGTTCTCATACTGATCAGACGTGTGAACACAAATCATTGCTTTCCAAGGCGATCATTTCGGAAAAAACAAGATCATATCGTATTTTTAGTTTGAATAAACGTGCTTCTTCCCACAAGTTTTTCATGCATTGATTGGCTGAGATGGTTCAAAACGACATGGAGGTTGAAATTTCATTTTTTAAATAAACAAGAAAAATTGCATCCTATAGTTTTTTAAGTGTGAGTGAACAATGACAGAACCTGGAGAGGCGTATGTCTTAAAAATTTCCTTAATTAAAAATAGACGACTAGAACAAACAGTTTTGCACATGAAAATTCAATTTAGGATCTTGCTTTCATAACACAACGTAATCGAGAATGAAAATTTAAGCCACATATGTTTTTGCGAAACACCGTAAGATACAGTGTTCCAATAATTGTACTTTTTGGTTCAAGTGCATGCAGGCACTGCAAACATGCCAAGTTTGTTCAGACAGATTGATGCAGGAAAATATGATTTTTTCCAACTCGTGATAAGACTGTTGTAAAGGGAGATAAAGATGAAGAATTCTATTTGCTTACTGTGCTCATTGGTTTTGTCGCCCTTATTCTCTCTTGAGGGTGAACTTTTAGTGCTTCTTAAAATTAACTGCAAATAATGAGTGGATGATTTTGTTAAAATTACATCTTAAACATATTTCTTTCACTTATTTTTAACTGACGCTAACGTTTTGAATTGACTTCTCCCTGAACACATTTCATTTAATTACATTTCGTGAGACAACCGTTTGCAAAGAATGAGTTAATGATTACAATAGTTTCTTACTTTACTTTCGCTAGCTCGGCAGGAAGGGAACTTGTGATGACAAGTAGATAGTCACAGTCTCTGTAAGAAAAAACAAACAGATAAAGCAGCTGGTAAACAGAATTATGAAAGATCATGACTGGCAACCTGAGTTATCATCGACCAAAACAACCCTAGATTGACAACAATGACCTAAGAAAGTTTTAGCGTCATCAACACGTTTTGTTTTCTAAAATGACTTTGGCCTCATGAATCACACTCCAAAATTAATTTTCCCACTTTTTTAAGGCCTCATATTCTTTCGCACATGACTAATGCATACGTAAGATACACTAACTTAAACTAGATTTATAGCTCCATAAATTATGTCTGTGAACTCGTCTGTGCATTCGTCTATTCATGAACTTCGTGTGGTACAACCTGAATCGTACTTTAATCGCGCGTGAAAGAATTTCGTCTTGACGACAGTAACCTGGACGTGAGTGATACATTGAGGTAATCTTCTTACTAAGTTTTAAGATTCAACATCCTGGCTGCAATACTAGTTTAGGTATGTTCAGATTCGTTCGTGAAATTTGCCTGCCAATAAAGCAGTCAGTAATGTAATCGATTGTTAGGGTGTGAGCTGAAAAACACACAAACTTTTTGAGTTTAGTAGTACGTTGAAATACTCTTTCAGGGTAATGACGTACAAATGAAATCTACTGGGATTCATATGTTTACAATATGCGACAGGAATATGTTGACTTCCGGAACGATACACAATTAGAACAGAAAACAAGAAGGAAAATTTCAAGAAAATTTTTCTCAAGTGGAGACTTAGGTTTACTCCCACATATAAGAGCAGTGCACGGACACTGGTATGAAATGCATCCTCCACTTTTATGCATAGGCGATAAATTTGCTACACTGCTAGCTGCTTGTTTATGAGTACATGTAAAATGGGAAATGCAGGCAAATCCTGAGGTGACACTGTGCACAAGTATCAGTCTAACGAACAGCAAATGAATGAAATTTTTAAAGAGAAAGGTCTTCTGTAAGATCTGCTGTAGGAGAATGTCAAACCCATGCATTCTTTACGCCTGTTACACGCGCACTAGCTCATACCACTGGATTCCCAAAACCAATTTCACTTCCGTGGTAAATTGAGGGCATAAAAAGACCAATCACAATTGTACGAGAAAAACAATATTGTTGTATTAGGGTTCGAAATTTTTAAAAATAAAAACATCATTTGATACGAAATTATAGAGAAATAAAATTCGTTGGTCATTGCAATAAATAGGCCATTCTATTATTTAGTTGTCCTGCTCTGTCATGATGGCTTTTTCCTCCTTTGCTTACATCTTTCTGAAGAAGACGTAAGTGGTTTAACTACAGGGTAGTTCTAGATTTTGCGCTCAACACTCCGGTGCAATAAGTATTGAAAGTCCTATCAAAGTATACGTAATGAAAATGCATAAAAAACGAGAACCACTGACAGCACTTCTTAAAATAACGCTTCACATCAATATTGGAATGATGTTATGTAAGGTGAGACTACACTGAGATAATTTTTGTGAAAAATATGATACTCTGATGTGCGCGTCTATGGTGCACTTTATCACAAAACTGACTCAAAAAAGCGTGCCATTAATCTATAACAAAAATCTAAGTATTTTGACACACTTATGTGTGTCATGGGCCGATACGACACTCGTATTGTGTTAACCATGATACTCTTAGCGCAAGTCAGTACTATTCCATATAAATGTTTATCTTTCTCAGACTAGTCTGTGAATACATGGAATGATTTACGATATCTTAGCATTTCAAGTGAAAGTTGTAAGTCCCTTGAGATTTCAGCAAAATGTTATTTTCCTTTCAGGAATTCTAAGGACTGTTGTGCTGCCTGAGCAGCATTTTAGAAAATTTATACTTTCGAACAGAGATAGAACCATTCCACAAGCTCGCTCGTTTTCTGGAACCGCTCGCTTCTGGACTTTAGGTATATAAACTGGGCGAGCAAAGTAGATACCGCCAGTTATGTAAGAACCAGTTTTCGGTATAGTGTGTAGACACCTGAGATAGAAATGTTAGTAAACAGTGTTAAATATTAAGTGATGTAGGCAAAATTATTTCATTGTGTCTAAAGATGTATTTTGTATTGTGTATCCAGCTAGTAAGTGAGAGTGATTCCTGAGACCTGATGAGGACTGTCAGAAATTTCAAGTACTGGTCACTGGTGAGCTGGAGCATATGCTGTCACAGCCTTTTCTATTGTGTACTCCCTCACTGCTAGTTTCATTGGATTATGCCTCTGATATTGTCAGTGTTGTAAAGTTCTTGCTAACATTCAATTATACTTATTTGTCAAGTCTAGTTTGATCTGTGTTTGTCAGTGTTGTAAAACTCTCTTGCTACCACACATTCATATTTGTTTGATAAGATTATTGAGCCTCATATTTTGATCTGTGCTTGTCAGTGCTATATAACTAATTTGCTGTAATTCACAACTGGATTCATTGTGCTCAGTTGTTTTTTGTGATCTATGCTCACAGTGTTGTATAGCTCCTTGCTGTCGTTCACAGCTAATTTTTGATGTGATTTAAGCTATTGCTTTTGATATGATTTGAGGCGCTGACTTGCAGAGCTATGTGATTCTTACTGGACTTGTTATTAGTGATTATTTGAAAACTGAATACCAGTCTAAATAGTGTGATGTGCTTAACTTTTTTTGATTTTGTAATTTTCATTATTTACTTGATTGTGGGATATGTAAGATCTCCTAGCTGATTATGCGTGTGCGAAAAGACTGTGTTCATTCCCTTTCAGAAGTTGATTTACCTGTACTGATGTGTCTAAATGTGCCCTGTTGTTCACATACTGTCAGCCTTTGTAGATGTATTGCGTAGTATGTTTGAAGTAGTGCTGCTGAGTTACCAGACCTTTATGACTGGCCATGTTGGGTCAGAGACAACTCAAATTGCCGAGCATTGCTTATGTAGGAATAGCCGTGTAACTTCAATTCAGCATCTACCTTAGAGTTAGACCTCGATGTGTAGAATACTACCAGACCTTAGTATTTTATATGTGTGTCATTAGGTTGCCTGCTGATATCTGAGTGTGTCATTGCAATGCACACACGAAAATTGTCCTAAGACTCGTCTATAATTTGAGTGTTGGCTGAGCCGCTGAAGTGGTACCCGTGTTCACTTGAGATAGATTTGCTTGCGCCAATGATACAGTCGTGCCCAAACTTTTGGGTCAGTAACTTCCATTTATGATTTGTACTCTGCATCATCTTTGGATTTGTGAACCTCTAAAAAGAATATATTTTTGTGTTATTATTGTGCTAACTAGACTTTTCTCTTTCAAGAAAATTTATGTAATACAATAAGGGCAGCCTCAGACAAGCAACAGCAACGGTCCAATCCTTATCCCTGAAACTCTCCCCGCCTCTTAAAGCTAAGGCTATCCCACCTGTCCATTTTTTCACGAAAAATTTTCAACACTTGAAACGTGAGCATAATTTAACCATCTCGATCGCTTGCACATGCGGTCAAAGACGATGCACTTAGGTGTACACATATTTTACTGAATAACCGTTTGACACAAAGAGAGGAGGGTGAAACTTTCCCAGAGTGATGTCATAAAATAAGATAAAATGTGAACTTGAAGGCCCATCACCAGCTTCGTGAACGAAACCAACCTAATGAGAGATTGTTTTTTTTTCAAGACTTGATTTGAACAAAAATTACCACGTTCTAATGATCGTAATATCAGTAGATATTTAATGACTCATAGGTTCGTTGATTCATATTCTGTCAAGCGCAGGCGTAATTGGCAAGAAAAAGTACGCATAATGGGCACATTTGGTCATTACGGCCCCATTTTATCATCTTGACACCATTTTATCATTCTGACGATGTTTGATTAATCTATCGATGAGTCAATGATAACAGTGAAATTTTTAATATTACGTATAAAGAAACAATGCAAATCACTATTTTCCGATAAAATGGATGGTTCTCTCCAGATGACGCTTAGATTTTAGTGTGTCGACACAAATGCAGCCCAATTATTACAGCGTTAATTTTAAGTACTTCATTTGATTTTTCGAGAGTTTTTTTAATTAAGACATTATAGCTGTGATATAACATATAACATAGCTGTGATTACATATAACATAAATGTTGCATATTTCATTCATATGATGCTTTTAATATATGCACGTTACTGTAGATTGTCATATTAATCATGGATGAACAGAAGAACATTACAGTGTCAGAGATGCAAATAATAACGAAAGAAAAATTCACTTCATTGTACACTCAACGAAATAATCAGATAAACTACAAAAAGGATACAGTGTCAGAGATGCAGTTACGGTGTCAGTTACAGTGTCAGAGTTGCAGTTATTCAGAGTGACAGTTATTCAGTTACAGTGTCAGAGATGCAAATCAAATAATAACGAAAAATTCACTTCATTGTACACTCAACGAAATAATCAGATATACTACAAAAAGGATAATGAGGTCTGAGCTATTCTGTCCGCCTTAGATGAACGTCAGCTGGAGCACACTGTGCCTAAAAATATCACTGTACAATGATCGTAAGGGGGCTAATTGCAATGGCTAGGATTGCAAAATTAGAGAGATATAAGGTGCATTCTTGTGTAAAACTGGTTCTGTGAAACAATTCTCCACACACTCTAACATCCCAAACGAAGTTTTGTTGTGAGTTAGTTTAATAAGCTTCCCTTAACAGAGCTGGGGTGCTTCAAACAGAGGAAGGAGGAAGGCACCATTCAGTATAGAGGTAAGGGAACGGGGAATCTATACACTGGTGTGTTCCCACACTTGTTTCAGTGCTCATAGAAACATATTGTCAGGAAAGAAATACATGAAACAGGATAAAAGTCGAAAAGACAGTCAGACCTTCCGAAAGGAATTACGGCAATGTTTTGAAAAAGACGGTCCTCAACAAAATAAAAAACACATTCTATTTTAACATAATGAAGGCTTATCTAACCTACATAGTGACCCCGCATTTTCTGCTTGGGAGCGTTAATTCCCATAGAAATCAAAGTTGTATCGTTTTGAAAGTATATTTTTCACGAATAGAGATAAAAGCGTAAACTAGGGCCCTGAAAAAAATATAATAGAACTAGGATCGCATTCATAGAAGAATGGTGTGTCACTATAAAGGCACCACAAGAATGGCAAACGGATGAATTTTTCCGGCCAAAACGTTACTTTTGCGAGAATGAGGAAACGAAGGTCTGCAGGTTCAATGATTTTTCCTGACATTCTTAATAGAACTACCGTTGGACTATTCAAAATTGATGACAGGATGAAACACGAAAGTGATGACTTTCCAATTCTTGGATTTAACTTTTTGAAGATGACATGAGTGATGAGTTCGCAGTTACCAGCCAAAGGGTATATTTATGCATGGTTTTTCGCATGCTTTTCGTATAACTCGCGAGTTACTCGAACGTTAACAATTTTCCAAGAACAAAATAGCGGAGTGGCCACCATTTAGCTCGTACTTGAGCACATTAAAGATCCTCTGGTCAACCGTTGAACAAAAACTTTGAAGATGGCAAACATTACAACTCTAAAAAAATGTATGATATTGTGCAAAAGAACTACATCTGCAATTTCGTTTGATTCAATTAAAAACTAATCATTCGAAAAAAAATTAAGGGGATCGACCCAAAATTTATTCAGGCTTTTTTTATATCTGCGCTGTAGGCGGGAAAAGGCTATGAGAAGTATGAACTTTTTGCTGGGAGTAGCGGCTTAACTGATAAATTTTAAGCGTCTAATTTTACTGCTCGAACATCCAGGTGCCGGAAACGATATAAAATTCACCTAATTTTACTGTGCAACCGGTTGTAAAGGTTAGGCTGTTATTTGTATCCCAACCAACGCAAAAAATAAAAATGCGACTGGAATTCATTGTAAGCAGAGGAGTATGTTTGGAGTTGGCGTCATGACAAGACCGTGTTTTCTCGCAAGCGTCGGTCATTCATTGACCGACGTGTACAGCGACGGACGCAACAGCGCTACACGAATGAGGTTGCTGGCCTTTTCTTTAATTATTTCAGCTAAAACACTTAACATTTCCTTGCAATGTTTTGAATTCAATACTGCGATGCAGAATTAATTCGAACTAAATTCGACGACCAATTAGGGCTGTTATTTGTTTTATCTCCACATGTGATCCCTCGATTTATTATTTCAGGCTTACCAGCTTTCAGACACTCATAAGTATTGAAGTAATTCTTACCTTTTAGTTTTTCCGGAAGCCTTGAATTTAAGAACTCTTCTTAAAATTCCAATCGGTGGCTGGCCAGTCAACTCGTCAATGGTGACCACTTTATGGGTCCTGACACCCTTGCGTTGAAGAGCTGCAAGCACGCGATCAATTTCTGCTTCGTCCATCTCGCAACTGCTCAGTGTCACCTCTTTGTACCTTCAAGGAGAAGCCCGATGATAACTTTAGCTATTTGCACAATGAACTACACATCAATTAGCTTTCATATTCAGAAATGGTCGCTCACTTTAGTGTGATTTTAGACTAAATAAAATGCGCTTGATTTCTGAAGAAGGTAAGTTAATATTATTCAGATGTGCTTGAATTAATAATTAACACATGCACAAGTACAATGAGAATTCAAGTAAAAATATGAGACTCAGAAAGCATTTCAAATGTTCAGGAAACTAGTAAAATTAAATAAATCACGTCATTATAAAGTGTTTGAGGCTCATGTTGATTGAAGGACGTCATCTACAAGTTGAGTTGATCGCCGTGCTCTTGACAAATTCTTTCACCTAAATCTCATAAACTTGCAATCGACATGATACTTCAACGTCATTTTTGTGTTGCAAGGGTGAACAAGTTTTCGTTTTTCCAATTTTTTAACGCTAACTTTCTAAAGTCTCATCAACAATCGTGGTGCCTCATGTCATTCTCATTTTTTTTAAGCGCGGTAATTACATACTAGTAAACAAGCAAATAAATTATCAAGAATTAAAGGCATTGAAAGGTTTATTCGTAGAAGACGTTGAATATAGTGATTTATTGTTAGAAAGAAATCGTTCATGAGATGGAGTAAACTTGACGTTCAATTCAATTGCAGTTCATAGATAGAAAGATTCTACAAGTGCAACGATGAAGACGCCATGCGAAGACGTGGTGCGATTTTCGTTTCTTATAGGATACTTTTACGTTTTCCCAAAGTAAATATAATTAGTTAAGCCTTGACAATGTCGACATGGCTTATATGACATTTGCGCTCGCACAGCATGGCTGGTTTCACGCATTCCATTTAGTGCTTACATCGCATCTCACTTATGAACCCAGATTGGATTTTGAGCTACTTTGAAATATAGACAATTTATCACAATCAGTCCACACCAAAGGAATTGGTAGACTGTTTCACAAGATTCATATTAGCGCCACAAAAACCTCACAGGTTCCATTTTTCGTCAATTTTAACGTACCCGAACAACGATCGATATTTGCATTGGTTCTACCATACTAAGCGCATATTTCTCTCGAATTAATAGCACTTGGCAAAGCTGGTACCTTGAGCATCATCTAAGGAAGAGAAAAAACGTTGAAATTTTAGCAGGTGTAGAAAAAATCGCAAGTGAAGAGAAACAAAGCATGATTAACCAAAAACGTACATTAACCAAAAATGTTCATTATGTTAACTTTAGGTTCGGATTCCTAAAATCGGAATAGAGCTTTATCAAATTCTTTTTCATACATTGATTTCGAGACGTAAAATTGACCAAAATTGAAGTATTAAAGTGAATGAGCCTGTCAAGTTAATTTGTGTAAAATCTTATCTCGCGTTATCAGTGTGAGAAGACAAAAATTTTGTGAAGCGTTCCTCGCTTTTGTAATGAGAAATATAAGCTGGCTATTCAGGCAGCGATACATCATTATCAATATATTCCTACTCCAGGGATAAGAAATGTTGTGTTTGCAGATGCTATCCCGCATTATTGCTACCTCTGAGTATAGTTCCCTCGTCTGAGTTTGGGTTGCTGCTACTCCCTTTCGTCTTCTATAGCACCCTACATATCTGTCTAGATTTTGGGTTGTGTGCCCAGAATAATATGAACTTATTCTATATGTGGAGAGCAATTTGTCTCCGTATGTTGTTCAAGGAATTGAACACTGATGCCCATTGGCTGCATTCCTCGCTCCTTGTTCTCTAGGCCTTTAGGAGAAACACTCAAGCTGCTTCGAAAGTCTAGTTTTTAATTTCCAAACTATAAGTTGTCATACTCGTCAGTTCGATCAGTGGTTTATTCCTCGATCTGCGTAGCTGCGTTGATTTGCGGGCGCTTAAGGGGACCGTGAATGTTTTTTGATTTATTCTTTTTAGCTGTGCTCAGAGCATCCTAGGGCGATTATGCTCTTCTTAGGTTTTATTACCTGTCCATCGATGTCCAGATGTGTAGTTGAAATAATAATTGCCATGATGTTATCATCTTTTTTGTCGTTCTACATGTAAAATAACTGTCCTATCTTCATGACATTTTTGAGCGAACTGAACCAAAACCTACCATTTTCTGCTAACAAAATTTATCTTGAATTTCTCGTCCATATTATAACTTGAAAAGTTGCAAGATCTGTTATCTGGCACATGAACAGGGAATAAGCATAGTTAAATTTGGCATTGGGTTTTGGGTAGTTCGCGCCTGAGTGGTAAAATGGCCCGGAGCTTGGATGTGCGGTCGTCTTTACCCAGGTAGTTTTAGCGTGGATGTCATTTTAAATAGGTGAAATATTAATACCATTATGATAACAGCTTCTTCTTAAGCAACCGTGCTGAATATTTTCCAACGAGCATTTTACTAATTAGAATAACTTCGGGGATTCCTTAAGCCGAAATAAAAAATAAAAAATAAAAGTGCTTGTATGAAAAATATTCGAACTAACCGATAAATTATGAAAAATTGCAATAATGAAGTTTAATAACATAAAAAAACTGGTTCATTCCATGTTTATGCATTTTTAAGTGGCTGTGTGATTGTCTATTTCTAGACAGATATGCAAACGTTCACGACTAAATAAATAAGCTTTTTTAATAAGCGTTCATATCCATAGTCTCGTTGCTTGAAGATACTTGATGCACAATATTTCGAAGGCAACTTTCTATTTAGCCTCAGATTACAACCCCTCTTATCGCTCGTCACAAAGAACATTGAATTCAATAGTATTTGATTGTATAATACAAAACTAAACACATAAAGTCATTATCCCTTACCCAAGTTATTTTTTAGGCTACCATAAATTAAAGTACCATAAGTTAAGGTATTACGAGTTAAAATCATTCAATACAAACTGCAAGCAATTTACCTTCTGCCAACAGGCGCAAGAGTCAGCACGGTGTGGACAACGGCTTCCCAAGACTCCGGCAGAGGATTTGTAACCACGAGATTAGGAAGCGGCCACTGTGGTAGCGGCGCTCGTGTTTTACCTTCTTCCTCAGGAACGAACGGTTGCGCATGGATCGCTAGAAAGAAAGCCACACGTTATCAGTCGAGCAAAAGTGTGACGCGGTATTTTTGAATAAACTTCTATGGTGCTCATTTTTTCACACAGAAACAGCGAAAAAACTCAGGAACTGGACTTGCACTTGAGTTTCAAAAAATAACAATTTAAGGTGGCGTTCTACGTCAGTAGTTGAACTGACTGCTGTGGTTCGACGAAGGCATAATGCATAGTAAGAGCGTAAAGCTACGTCAAGAGTAATTCGACTGCCCATTCATCGAAGTAGGCAAATGAAAGTGATAGTATTTTAGTATTTTCATGTGATTGATCATATGATATTGTTAGATATTACCATGAACAGTATTTTAAACGTGTTTCTATTCTTCGCTAAAAAGCGTAAAAATGAAACGACACAAATGAAAACAGATTCAAGTGTGATCGCAATGCCTACAATTGGTGACATAATTATTCGTAGGAAGAAAATAAACACTGTAAAAGGCGGGCTTATAGTGATTCACCCGCTTACTATTATATTTTTCATTTGGTCAGAGTGTACCCATAGCGCCAATAATACTGTTTTGGTACAAAGAATGAATTCACAGGAGGCTGCTCAAAAGACTCCTGTGAATTCCTACCTAACCTCTCATACTTTACCGATCGTAACCTCACCTAACTCAACATTTCCTGATATCAGATAATATATCCTGATCATCAATGGATGTATCCCCTACCCTTATCTGCACAATCCTAATCAAACATATCGAAACTTAAACAACTTGTGTCAACAGATCCTCACGTATTTAAACCTATCTCAACCTAATCCACTCTAACATGATCTAACATGTCACCTGATCTGTATTGACCTTACCCAGCGATATTCTAACCTTTCCTAGCCAATACTAACCAATGTTGTCACTTACCACGTCCTTACCCCAAAAAATCGGTGCTGCTCAAACCTCACCTATCCAGACTCATCTTAACCAACTTTATTCTTATTTAACCATCCAGACCCCAAGGTAACTGAAAGCGCCGCACACCTTGAGCCCTCACCAGCCTTAGTTATCAACTCATCACCATCCGTTTACCGAACTATTAATCAAGGAGAGTACATTCAGGATAATCATTAGTATTCATTTTGCAATTTTGTTCATTGCTGGCGGACATTGTAGTGATTGACATTACAATGAAATGCTGCAGGTTGAAAATAATATTAGGTTTGTTTTGCAAATAAATGAAAATATGTGAGTAAACTAAAGCAAATTATTCCTTAGTTTCTACACTGGTACGGAATTCAACCTTAGCAAATTTGAATATGCATATTCTAGCATATTTAAATTCAAATTAATGGCTAATAAAATAACAGTAATGAACATAACGATCAGTCATAAAAATAGAGATGCAACTTTAAAACCACTCTAGAAATATTCAACGATCACATCATTCATGCTGATCACGGCCACAAATGAGCTGTTTCTTATTAAGAGCTGCGGCAGCAGTAGCCATACCTGGCTTAATCGTACCTATCCTAACAAACATATGCTAACTCACCACACCCTAACCTATCGAAGCCCATTCAAACGAAAACTTTTTACATATCTAAGCCAATTCAAATGTAACCTATTCTATCAAGCAAGCCCATACCAGCTTATTGAACCATGACCTAACCCAATTAATTCAATTTAAACTTTGATTATCGATCCTTATTTATCAATTGATATCATCGGGCAAAAAATATTTGGTCCTAAGTTAGGGATTCAACTCTGGACCAATAAGTTCCGCCTAGCGCTAAACAAGCTTTCTATAAAATTTGTGCTTGATTAAAGACGTAAATGTTAGCGCATCTGCTAATTCCTCTCAAAGGAAATCGCTGTACTTGTTTGCAACTCCTGTGCGGAGGCATAATACACAGGATTACACAATTCTACATATCTGAAAGAGTTTATAGGCTTAGATTCCTAGACCTACTAAATTCCTATATCTACGACACCATGAGCTAAAAGAATTTGGACGGTTAGGATTGGAAATTTACCTCGGTGATGAAGAAAACCCTAATTGTTATCAGGAACTGCGTCGCTATCTTAAACGAAAACTCATATTCTGTAGAAGATTCTCCAAAATTTAAACGCTCCGAGCATCAGCTTCAGGGAAGGCACAGCGGAGAGCAACATAAATAAGAATGAATTGAACGGAAATCAAATTTAATGAATTAATATATCTTTAGAAACCTCTCACGAATTCTCTTGCTATTTGTATGTATTTTTGTGGGAATAGTCGTAAGTTATTTCTGAAAATTTTCAAAACTCAAAAGTAATAACAAATTTTTGAGCGAAAAATGTAAAAATGTCTTTGGGAAAGATTTCTGAAACCTTCCATTTAAACAGAGCCAACAGCGTACCACGGAAATGGTTTCATGATGTTTTGAAGTAGTTTTACCCTGAAATAGACTAGAAAAAATGTAATAAGACAATTTAATGATAAAAACAGATGTCTATGTCAACACGATTAGTTAAAACCTAATTTCATGCAAGCAAAATTCAGGTTCAAACAAGTGAGGTGCATCGCTGGGCAAATATGACTGTCGTATAGGTTTAAATTAGTGGTTGCATGGCTTTATTTCAAGGCAAAATTACAATTATGAGACGACTGTCGGTAATTTTAGGCTTTGATTCTATCGAAAAGTAATGGTAGGAATTAAAAGCTCGAATAAACTTTTGAGTTGGAAACCTATCAAGAAATAATGCGAATGACCGTAAGAGAAATGAAATTCACTTCTGCAGAAACTTCTTCACAAATCACAAACTAGGAAATGATGGTTGAAAGCTGCATAAGTTGAAAGCAATGGTGTTATTGACTTCGTAGTGTAAATAAAGGACCCGATTTAAGGCTAATGGAAATAAACTGTACTTGTTATGGGGAAAAAAGAATGTTAATTCGCTAAATTCCACTTACATTTTTCTGCTTATTTGAGTTGGATCATACTCACTGAGACTCGCGCATTTCCCGCGCAGTGCAGCAAGGTGCAGAGGCGCTTCCAACCATATTTTAAGATGCGTTTTAGGTACAGCGACTGAGGCCAAACTGATGACCCCTTGCGCAGTGGAAAGGAGTCCTTCGAATGACACCAGATGACATCTGACAAAAACGCAGCTCGTCAGCAAAAAACAGGTAATTTTCCAGAGAGGGTACAAAAACCATTCGAATTCTTTATCATAATTGAGAATGCTGTCGATGAATCAGTATTCATCTTGAGGGAAAATCAGGCCAAGAAAGTAGATAAGGCTTGTTTAAGGCCTCATATTTACCATGAAACAATGACGACGAATCTAAGTTAATATCAGCAATTAAAGCTAATATCACACAACGAAAACATTGTCAAATTTGAGAGAAGGATTGAAAATACTAAACCTCTGAAAGAAGGATTACCCATCATGAACCATCATGTCATAAATCTTTCAGCCAAAATATTACCGGTTTGAGAAGAGATTCTAATGGGATTCATTCGACCCATTTCAAATACAAAAACTAAAAGGAGGCTCAAAACGATCATTAATTCATATGATCCATTAATAAAACTCAATTGTATCTCTCCAAACATTTACTATAAGGCTACCCAAGCTGTTTGCTTGGTAATGCTGTGTATTAATACTCGTGTGGCCAGTGTTGGTCACTTTTTGTGATAGAACGAGATTTAACGTCTCTTCCAAATCCGAGTTGCGGAGCATATGAGGTCTTTATTTCGTGCAGGTGGATCCTTCGCAATTCTTATTTGTCCTGGTATAAACTGTGCTTTAGAAAAAAATCCCGCAATTTCGAGCAAAATCTTCAGAGTTATCTCATCCTGCTCACTGGACACCTTAGGCACGATTAAAAGTATTTTAAATTATAGACCTAAATTAATTCTAAACGAACGCTTAAGCTCCGTGCTTCTTCATATACTGAGCTAGCACTTCAACTTCTACAGTTAGTTTATCATTGTTTCTCACATGAGGACAAAATTTCACTTGTTCGTAATTTAAAACGCCTATTAATAGTATCTTTTTTTGGGTACAGAAGATAAAATATGAGGACACTAGAAAAAAACCGAAACATTTGTGAAAAATAATTTTTTTTCCAGCCTCTGTGATATTGCCGCAAGCAAATGCGAGTGCTGTGTGCGCTGCCAGCAAATTCGGGTGCTTCCTTCTTCTCGTTCAGGTTTTCAGTGTATTTGCGAACAATTTTTGATATTTTTCGCATTCTGATGAGCGTGCCCAAGAATACCATGTGACACAGACTTGTTTAGATAAAACCAAAACCCTCACTTTTCTTTTCCTTTAATAATTCAACAAAACAATCACTTCTTCTCAACTTCTCCGTTCATTTCGAAAAGTTTTCCATCGCATTTTGGAGGTGAAAAACTTTTTGCATTTGCTTGTTATTAAGTTTTAGACCTAATTAATGGTAATGTGAAAATATTAATGTTTATTTGAAGAAAATGTTTACAGTATTTGCACAAACAGCAAGCGATATGGTTTGAACACTTGTTACGATTTTAACACCATTGGGGCTCAGAGACTCTAAGCTATTGTGGTGCAGAAACTCTATAAGCACCCAAGGGAAATTAATTTGGAAATAGATAATAGAAGATAATAGAAATAGAAGTCGGCAAAAAAATGGATTCTTGAAGCATGTTAACCATAACGATCGAAGGAAGTTATTTTTTTGTAAAAATATTGAACTAAAAAATTTTGACGGAGACTGCTAAATTAAATTGAAGTATGTATGCACTCCTGATCAAAAGCTCAACCTAAATTGAATTATTTTTCGTTTTCAATGTTCTTTTGTTACTTTATAATATGGCCAGATGAAGATGGAAGCGTACCAGCCCTTAAAAAAAATTATGTGGCCTGGTTTAATAGATAGCAAACGACGTTTTGCTAATTAATTGTTAAATTCATATCCAAAAGTTTAACAAACAATAGGTTTTCTTTATTATTTTGTAGAATGAAAATTAAACCACCAATTACCTTCTAGGACAACTCTTTAGGTGGGATTTTATTTAATTATTTTATGCTAGGCGATCAAGTTTTGGAATCAGCAAACAACAATGCAATGAAGACTCATTGATGAAAAAAACTTCTTAGGAAATTATTCATATGAATATTTTGTGCGTGCAATTAATATTACGCAAGCATTTTTCAGTACAACAAATTCACACAATTATAGTGTAAAAAATCCTGTTTTCCAATCCGTCCTTTTCGGCTTATTCATTGTAGTTACAAAGTTGTTCTTTGTTAGTGACATCACTTAATTGGTTTACGATGGAACACGATGTGCCCATACATTATCGGTCGAAAATAAACTGATGCTTTCCAGCTTTATTTCTAGGATTTTTTATTTGAAAATTTTGGAGTTCTTACCTGCATCGAAATGAGGACATTGCACAAATTCACATAACTCAAAACATAACTGCTCACCAAAGAGTAAGGATGATTATACAACTATGAAGTGTGAACTCTTGAATTTAATTTTTTCACCCGTAGTTCAAAATAGGAAATGAGTTAGATGCGAGTGCATACGTAAAAATGTCTCGACAGGGGAAAGAAAACCTTTCTATTATTGATCATTTTATTTGCTAAATTTGATAAAAGCTTTACTTTCTACTAAACGGAAAGCACGTAAAATTTTCGTCGTTTAAATTGACTGTTTATTCCACATGTATTTAACAAATTCGATAATGTATTTAAAGAATGTACAATAATGGGGGCTAAATGCTTCCACAATTTTTGTGCGTTAGATTTTCGTTCGATTCGTTGTTAAAGAAATATTTCATAATTTTTGGCGTAAGAGCACAGTTTGATGAGCTCGAAACTACAACAGGGTCGTCACATTGTTAATGTGGATTTCATTTATTCAAATAAATTTAATTAAACAAATTATCTCAAAATATGTCTAGCACTTCCGTACACCGATTTGTGAATGTACATCCACATCACGTTAACAGGACTTGCGAAACACTACCGAGGAACATCAACTTAACTGTCATTCTTGATATAAAAAAAAAGAATTCTTTCTTCCAATCGATCAAGCCTGACACTTATCATCTTGCTCAATGGTTTTTCAAATGCCTGATAACTAACACCAGGATGCAATGACGGTTATCCCCCTGGTCAAGCCGGTACCCATTTCCGACATCTGAGTAGAGTGGGGAATAATGCTTGAATTTTCCCTTTATCCAACTGGAAAAAATCACCGCGCAGCGCCGGGATTCAAATTGCCGACACCTACACGAAAGGGCGCGTTCTTAACCTCGTCCCAGGTGACCCCTTTTATTAGTAAATTTTAAAGGATGAACGCAAGAAAACCACTGACCTGCATTTCTGCAGAGGCAAGAGAGCGCTGTCACAGGGCGTGTGATGGGTGTACATAACTCCGCATGTGTACAGGAGTTTTAATTCCAAATTTCCAACCATGAGTTGAGCAATTTTTGTCCAGTGCTCTCCCACCAGGCTGAGAGGATGTATCACGACGGACAACGTGGCAGGCTGTGCATAGGGCAACATCAACGCCACGGCTTCCAGATCACGTTCTGCACAACATTGGATAAAGGAGTAACACCTTGGTTATATTTTATGCATTGCCATTATACATGTCAAGCTAGCGTTAGAATTTCCATAAACTTATTATTGAGCAAAAAAGCTTATCGCGTTCAACATGCTGCACGAAGCGGGATGAAGGAGTAACACAGTGGGTGTATTTTATGCATTGCCATTATACATGTCAAGCTAGCGTTAGAATTTCCATAAACTTATTATTTGTTGTGATTCCAACCACGACATATAAAAAAACGATCATTCGAAGGAGGACGCTCCCTTAATCGAATTGTTCGAGACAGCCAGAGAAAGGTCGAAAGCGCGCCGACGGTTATCAACGCTCTCTCCATCTACCAGCTTCTCTCCATCTTCGAAGAAGACGCGAAAAGAAGAAAGGGTGTCGACCGACCGACGGGGGGTTGCTAGACTTCAATTCTAGGAAGGCTTTACTATAAATAATGTTTGTATTGTTCAGTAACTAACGTTTATTAGATCATCAGTACAATTGTCGAGAATTGATATTTCCTATTGCGAAATAATTAAATACGCTAGAGTTATTTGTAACGCTCAATTGTGGATCAATTCATCTTAAAAATTGTAGCGATGCCAACTGCTTGGAAGTTCACACCCCCGCACAGCTACTGAGCTATCAGGCGAGAGGACAGTGAGTGAGTCCGCGACAGCCTCAGAGTGTAGAGCTCTGAATAATTGTATCTTGTCAGCGGGCCCCCTTGCCATGTGTAAATGTGAACTACTCATACTTTCTCATTAAAATGTAATTGGCTGTCCGCGGAGCACATAGCAACATCATCTCGGAATCCACTATTAAGATGAGTCTCATTCTACGCATTTTCCTTTGAAGCGTCCTCACATCGATTCCTCACGTGCATTAGGCTTAGATGAATGCCATCAGCATACATCAGTAATGTCATTTGTACCGTAAATTAGATGCGTTAGACTTCTTTTCATGTGTCAGTAACTTTGTATCAAGATAGGTAATAAATCATAATGTGTTTTAGCAGTATCATTTCCTGTTAATTAGAGAGAGAGGTTAATCATAAATTCTGTTTGTTAAAGACACGCTACCTAATCAATAATTGATTTGCTACCAATATTCTCATTAATTCTAATAGGAGATATTGGAAAGTCTCAGTCTAACTTTGATCTCTATTAACTAAAATAAAAGAATGGTGAACATCAGTCACGACCTTCAACCGAAAGAAATGAAAGCAACGGAAAGAAACAACGACGAATTGTGATCAAAAGAAGGGCATCACAACAATTGAGCAATAAGGGATTAGGGTTACACGGACGAGTGGGTAAACATAGACGTAATTCAACGGCATTAGCAATTCCATGATTTAATAAACAAATGTGTACCAAGCTAAAAATGTAACACAATAAATGAGCAAAAATGTCTCAGCGTTATTATCAACTTCTAGTTGATATGGGTAGCAAGTTAAATTTTACCATGCTCAAGAAGATAAAGCCACTGAAATTTGTGAAAATAAAGACCTAGGGCAATACTCTTCAAAGTAAAGGAAATAGCTTCTGATTACCCTAGAATCTTTTTTTATATTACAATCTCCGTTCGATTGTTAAAAGTACAAAAGTTATTCTTCTCAACCCTTCGGATCCGAAAATTCAACTGGGTTAGAGAAAAATTTCTAGGGGAAAGTGTAGTCAGTACCCTGAAATATCAGTGAAATAGCCCCAGTGTGGTTGCTTTTCCTTTAAGCAAGCGCCTACTTTTTTATTTTAATTTAAAAATTATGAATCTTTAAAGCTCTATGCTTGGTGAGAGAAATTTTTGATATTGAAAATAAAGTTTTTGAATTTTCGATGATATCATTTATAAGTTTTTTCTCAAACTCATGAGAAAACGAACAATTTAAAAAAAATATAATTAATGTTTTCGAATGGTCCTTTCAAATAAATACAAAAACGAATACATTTTTACAATTTTAGCTCGTTCACACTTAAAAAATTGTCGTTTTTGTGTTATTGTTCTTATTCACATTCCGGTATCATCATATCGTTCGTTGTTTCCCTGCTGATATTTGAGGGTAAAAATTATTGTCAACGAACACACGTGACACACTTTGTGACTGTTTGTCTATAAACACTATTGAAGTTAGTGATTCTGTGTCTACAAATCCAATATTTTTGAACATAAAAGCGTAAGTTCACTTCAGCACGAATGTTTTCCCAGCTTAAGCAAGCGAAGGGCGTACACTTCCACTGTTTTACATCAAGTTAATTCAACCATTGTCATAGATGTTAGAACACTTATTACGGTATTTCCACCAATAAGATGTAAGGACCTTCTGGTTAAAAACTTTCAAGACCAAATGTGTCGCCATTATAAAACAACTTTGGGGAAATATACTTCTTTTTTGTATTCACTCGCTCATTCACCTGTCTTTACTTCCCACATATCGTCAGCAAGCGCCACCTCAGCCGCCCACTTCACCACTTGTTCATTGTCGGCGCAATTCAGCACCAAATTCTCAAACGTAAGGATACTGGCGCCGGCATCAACCAGTGCGTCTTTGAGCTCCTCCCTGCGCTGCTGGAAGAGCTGAGGATGGCTGGAACTCAGCTCCTGTACCACATACTGGAGCACCTGTAAGAAACTTCCCGCAAAGAGCAAATCGTGAGGCTCGGGCGTCGCAGCGCTGTAAACACGCTTAGTTAAGAAATTGACTGCACAATGTCAACTATAATGGAAAGGATTAGAAGTACAGTTTACAGTTGCGCATAATATTTGACGCGACGAACGTTAAAATATTCGCTCCTAATAGTTAAAATCATTTTCCGAAGCATTTGCTACCTTCATTTTCATTGGAGTGAAAATTAATCGCAAATCGTAACTAAATTGGGCACCAGAGTGCAAATTCAGTGCGCTTCAACTCTAAAGTCGACCAAAACTTTGTCACCTCTGTGCAACTTTAACGAATGGGATTTACTATGCATGCACATTATAACAGAAGCAAATAAAAAAGAAACCTTAAAATCTTGTTCCGCAATTATTCAAAACATTCGGTAAACTTACAACTAGAGTAGTAGTTGTATTGCTCATAACACAATACTAACGATTCATAACGACTCGTACAACAAAACCTAGATGAAAATCACGCTTTGTGGTGGTGAAACAGAAAACATCCTTGCTATAAGCTTTAAAGAACAGTTTGGGTGTTATTGAAAGAACTTATTTAGAAGATTCGAGAGAATATATGAGATATTTACAAGAATATTGGTCAAATTTTCGACTTTTGGTCTGTGAAGGCGGTCGCGGTTGGATTAGTGAAAGTACATACACACGATTGACATTGACAATAAAATTAGAATATCGTCTTTTTGCTACTTAATAATCCACCATATCCACGTTGAAATTCATGATTCTTGTGTTTGAATCGTTTCAATCGACCTAATTAATAGTGCAGCCAGTTCATGATTTGCTGATGTGTTGGTCGACGAAACTTCGATTGAATTCGCAGCTGGAAAGACCTTTTTTCGCATCGAAGTATTCTACTAATCACTGGAGCAATATTGTTTATCGAAAAGTGATTCCCCTTGGTTGATCGCCGTGTAACTTTGACTTATGCCAAGTGTCTACATTTTCTGCTAAAACTCTATGTCAGAAATCTCGAGAGCGACCCAGTTGAGTGATCTGATTTCGGCCAAGTCCTAAGCTATTTCTGAAGCATATTTTTCTCACGCCAGACTAAAAAATTAAATTGTAACTCTCACCTAACACCTATACCTCTTTTGTTGAAAAGGACAATAATTTTGTCAACCTGACAAGAAATTGTTCCAAACCTCAAAATCTCCGAAAAGTGTATGATAACTGTAATAGATTCAATAACATAACAAGAAAACTGATATTCTAAACGACCAGATTAAATCTGTAACACGTACGAATACAGAGGAGGCACAGGCACACTGGAAAACTCGGGCTGAAGCTCCACCATAGGAGGATGATCTGGCCGTCGGCCAAGTCTCGGAGACGCTTTGGAGTTCATAGTCGTGTCACTGTAAATAAAATGGTAAAGTAGCAAAATTTAAATTATTAGAACTAGCAGGACCGGTGGAAATTACACGGACAATGTCATCGCTATGTCATCTAACCTACGCTAACCTAACCTAACCTATCCTAACCTAACTTAACCTATCGTAACCTAATCTAACGTAACCGAACCTATCCTGATAAAATGTCATATAAGTCATTGCATGTAAAGCCATCTTTTAATATTACAGTCAGGAGTTCTGTATCAATGATACTGCAAACTCTGACGAAAGCGTAACGGACGGACTAAGTAACTAAGGAAGGAGCAAGCAGAATATAATATAGATTGCTATTTATGCACAAATAAACTTGACACACAGTTACCTTTACTATGTACTGTACTATAAGAAAATCAACCGATAAGCCAATTCCGAAATTTAACAATAATGAATTCTGACAGAATTTAAACTTGACAGATGAATTGAGGGTTGACCGTTGTCACAGAAAACCAATAGGTAGGCGAATGAATACGTCTCAAAAAATCATCGTCACTTGAAACACGTTACAGTGAAGAAAATATATTTTGTTTACGGCACCGTAAAGGACCTTCATCACTAATCTAACGCTTAGACCCGGAATAATTCCTAGAGCTAGTGCCAGACGCCAACGGCACTTATGATCAAATGGTCAAATGCTATACTGTGCCTGGAGTGATTAACATAGCGTATGAGAATTTGCGCCGAGCGTTGACATACATTAATGACGGTACTCTCAGGATATCATACATAACAGTTGTTAATTTTTTTTTCAATGCCGATAAACAGATTTGGTGATGGAAATATCCTCCCGGACAGGATGTTACTTTCCTACTCATCATTAAAAACAGCAGGGATGAGATATTTTTGATAGAGGTATGTATACAAATGAATAGAGGACCCAGCTCTCTTCCGCGGCAACCAGGAATGAGCAACTTCGGAACTATTCAAAACATCAAACGTTGACAAACGTGAATGTTGACATAACTGTGTAGAAATCAATATTAACAATCAAGCAAGGGAAAGTTGATTTTTGTTGTTAGCATTTGGGGCAGATATTTGTTGAACTTCAGATAACTGAGTAAAAAAATGACCTAAAACTGTCTCCGGATGTCATGACAATCTGGTTGGTGAAAGATGATTAACTTGGTAGGATGAGGAACATACAAATTTCAGCTAGAGATTGATAGCCAAACGGACCAGATACGGCAACACTGGAACACGGCTTGACTGTATTGCTCAGCTTCGCATCGTTGAAATGCCACGACTAAATTAATCGTTATGAATATCTGTTATGTATGTAGTATGAGTATCATTTGTTTAGCTCTGGTGCCTGATGAGCGATAAAACAACATCCTCGTACATAGTTCTCATCGGCCATCGTTTACTTCTGAAGTAGGAAAAGATGGAAATTATAGAAAAAAATGTACTTATTATTAATACACTTACACATCTGGCGATTCTTTCTTTTCCCCCAATAAGATTTCTTTCAGACAGATTTTGCCTTTGCTTAGCTTCTCAACAACGCTTTTGGAAGCGAAGTATTCTTCGTCAGTCTTGTGATGGAATGAATAGGACGTGTCTCCGTCACTGAAGGGAGATCGTTTCATTTTCAACACAGAAGAAAGAACAACTTGAGTGTCCAAGTCTTTGATATTATGCTCGTCTCGTAGCATCGTCCGACATTTTTGCTGAATCTGCCTTACTTCCTCTTCTGTGAAGATTAGCTTATCTTGACGCAAGAAATTCAGAGCTGCATCACAGAGAACCTCAAACAATTCATCGATTACAATGTCAAAGTTAAGATACGAAACGTTTGCGAGTTTCTTCGCAACAGTGTTTTTATAAACACAAAATATATCTTTAGCAGCATCACTGGGCAGCTTCCATGTTGAAATTTTCTCGGGAAATGTGACAAAAACATTGCAGAATTGCAATAACTTTAGGGGTTGGACGAACAATCCTCGCAGCGGCATTTTCAAGGTCTTAAAACAACCTCGTAGCGCTCCTGGAGGTTGTGTGCCTGGCAAGTGATCCTCGTACTTTTTCAAGAAGTCTAATTGGTCTTCTATTTTTTCCAATGGCATAATCTCGAATTCTCTGACGCTACCACCGGGAAGGTGATACACCAATCTAGCAACTGCATTGGACCGGCTGGTTATAATTATACGGCAGCTTGTTCCACTCGTTTCTTTGACGATTTCTTGCAGGACCGTCATTGACGGATCACATTCATCGAAACCATCTACGAGAAAAAGTGTTTTGAGGTCGAAAATGGCTTCCATAACGTCTTCGACGCCAAATTTGATACAGACGTTTCTGAACTGTTGCTTAATGACCTGTTTCAAACTTTTTGAGCTGCGATCTCTGCACTGAACGTACACCAAAAGATCAAACTCAGTCAAGTAAGAAGAGGTATCAGGCTGGGGCTGAATAAATTGCAAGGCAATATTTTCCAGAAGAGTGCTTTTTCCAGCTCCTGCAACGCCTGATACAATAACGATATTTTCAGACTGTTCGAAAATCTCAGAGAAGGGAAAAACTTGATTTTCATCTTCTTGTCTGCTCCGAATCTTAAGAGAGTAAAACACAGCTGACCATTCCACTTGGCCCATACCAAACATAAGGTATTTATTTTTGAAGCTACTTAGCAGAAAGCGTTGCACATCATCCCGTCCTTCTTTAACAACACAAGCACAAGCGTAGAGTAGTTTTATTTTCCCTTGAGAGAAGTCAGCTTTGACATCAATGTCTAACTCATTCTTCAAGTCTAGAATTTCGTTTGGAGGAACAGAATAAAAATCACCAGCTACGTCTATCCATGCCTGAAGAGCTGAGTTCACTTCAGAAAGTGCGTCAGGATTGTTTACTGACTTAATGTTGTGCATTACTGCGTTGCGAAGGTTTTTCAGTTTTTTTAACTCAGCTCGTATTTTTGATGTGGACCTCGGATGCTTCTTGAGAGCAAACACACAAATATAAAGATTACAGAGAGCCGTTATATCCATCTCATCGAGGTTTTTGCTTTTTCCGATTATTTCCCAAGAAATGTTGCACAAAACCCTCCATTCATTTGACTTAAAAGGAGCACCTTGAAGCCTTTCGAAATATTTTCTGTAAGTCTCTAAAGACTGCTTGTCTCTGCATTCTATGTTCAAGAAAAAGCGCACATACTTAGGGCTGAGCTCCAAATGGCCTTTCACGCTGCGGTGAGTAGCCTCGACCTCCTCTGCAAGAGAAGTTGCTCTTCCAGCAGTGTTGGAAGCTCCGCTCAACAAAGCCATGGATGGGTACCTTGAAACAAAGACAAAATGTTAAGAAAAGTAGGAGTTGCTCTCTGATGGACGTATCAAATCAACTGCTCCCACTTAATTAATGTTGAAGAATGCATTCCTAAATGTGCACCCCTATCCCACACGCCATTTTCCATAATTTTTCAAGCTCTAATTGTTGTTACTCCCTACAAAATGTGCACCCCTGTCCCACACGCCATTTTCCATAATTTTTCAAGCTCTAATTGTTGTTACTCCCTAGAAAATGTGCACCCCTATCCCACACGACATTTTCCATAATTTTTCAAGCTCTAATTGTTGTTACTCCCTACAAAATGTGCACCCCTATCCCACACGACATTTTCCATAATTTTTCAAGCTCTAATTGTTGTTACTCCCTACAAATTTTGCATGATACACTGATAGTCATTGTAGTAAGCTAGAACTACAACAATAGTGGTTAGGCTTAAACTTAGGATTAAAAGCCCCCAAAAATGATAACTCAAGCAAGCTTTTGAATTTCAAAAATATCCTAACTACAGCAGGACTTGGGTTGATTTTGTTACAGGTGCGGTGAAGTTACATAAGAATGCCTCGATCCTCCATATTTTTCAAGGCTCACAAACGTTTCAAATGAAGGAAATCAGTAAAGATTTGAGAAACAACTAAGGTATAAAAAACTTAAGTATTTCACGTAGTTTTGTCCAGCTTTTTGTTTTCGTGGTTTTGCCGATTTTTGTCTCATTTTGGAATTGTATTAATTTCTATAATATACGATTGAAGGTTTCTGCATTTTCAAGAGAACCTGACCCTATGAAAAATACAATGATTTCAGGGTCAGTGAACGTTCAAAAGTATTTCATGTCATGAGAACCGTCAGTATTTCCCTGAAATAAGTTCTCTAAGCCAGTTACATTTCCTGAGTGCAAACAAAATAGGAGGACAAATTCATCAAGTTCATAAAAGCCACTTCAAATTCGGTCATTACTAAGTTTGAACAGTTAAAGTTGTGACACGCTTATTTAGTTCATTAGCCCAGAGGTAAGTGACCGCCATATGCGTTGCTAGATGTTTCACACCTATTCAGTGAATCACTTTTACCTTCCATAACACGCAAAGAAGAACAGTACACTCTAATTCAATAAAAAGAACAAAAGCAACTGCGACCATTAGTTGCCAGGAAGTTTCTGCACATTCACACTTTATGTGCGACTAGAAAATCCTAGCTTAAAAGTAAAAATATTTTTGATACTTGCTTTTGCACGAAAAGCAAACAAAATAATCTAGAGACTGATCAAGACCGGAGACTGGCGAAGACTGGAGCGATTCATGATTAACTTCCATATTCCCCTCATATATGGGGAGAAATTGCATAGAACTTCCTAATGGGCTTAATTAAGGACATTATTTCATTATGGATACATGTATAATTTTACAAATTATGAATAACCTTACACTAACTTTGTTGGAGTTTTAAAGGATGAACTTTTTCGATTTTATTGGGGGGGGGGGGGGACTTGAATGCCTAGTCTGAATCGTAATTACTAGGAAAAACAGACCAATCAACTCAAAGGAAATTCCCTAACTACAGTTCGAATTCGACTGGGGAATCCTGACAGCTCTAGAACTCAAAAGCATGAGAGCAAGAAATAGGGCTGTGAAGAAATTGAGTCCGATGATAAACTGAGACATCTGAACACGTCTTGACTGAGCATTTATATGACAACAGTTATTCATCTGTCGTTGAAAAAAAAGAAGCCTGCTGCAAACAAGCCAAACCAGAATTGGATTCATGACCTCACGGTACAACTTAGAAACACGATCAAACATCTGTTCACGGTTTGGGAGACCTTCTAGCACCAATGTACTCGTGTTCTGCTAGAAAGTAATGAGTTTACCCTTTTATCTGCAGGGAAAATTTTCAGAACTTTATATGCAGCCTCTGAGTTTATTTGTTGGTTGAACCAACAGAGAGGTAATCTCTGTTACAAACCTCATGGAGTGACATCATGCAAAAGCTGTGCAAATATGGACAGTTTAGGTGTTCATTTAATGTCAGTGTACTTCGAAGCATATGTCAAATCATTTACCTAACTCAACAGGATGGAGTAAAAAAGAATAACAATCACGAATACATTTCTGAGGGTGCCAATTGCTCCCTTAAAGATTTACAGTTATATATTTGAATATCATCGTGAGTCGCAATTGGACTCACGACCGCTGTTAGAGCTAAAAGCTCAGCTCTGATGATGATACATTTCTGTGGAATCATGCAAAGCCATAAATATTACCTTAAATAGGTCTAATATAACCTGGTACATGAAACAAACGAAATAGTGTATGAAGTTGAAAGATTGAAACTCTTATTTTACATTTTACGGCAATTCGTTGCACTGGATAAAATAACGTTGTTCAACAAAAAAAACTACGATTAATAGTCAAGCAACAACCGCCATATGCATTGGTTGACACAGTTACAGTTGCTCGTTATCTCTAGACTCCTATCTTCATGGATATGATTATTTATAACCGTAAAATACCAATTCAGTGAATGCACAAACCATCAAAAGAATGTTTAATACTAAGCAGAATCGCCAAGTTAAAATTTGAGAGTCATTGTTCGAATTACACCATTACAACCAGCCACAGCAAAGAGTTTACGAAGAACGAACGATGATTGGTCCTCGAAAGTTATTACTGCACGTCAAAGACCTACAAAAATGCATGGCTACTATTTAAAACAACCTTATAAAGATGACCTGCTACTTTTTATAACTTAAAGATGTGTAATTCAGACAGTTTCCTAGAGTTTCCCTGCATGTACCTCAGATCCAAGATTGATGCACAGCACGCCTTCCTTGCACACTCATCACTGAACGAACCGTGGAGAGAAGTCAGGACTCAGAACTCAGAAGGGTTGCCCAACTTGCCCGTGTCTCGCTTCACAAACTTAGAAAAACCCAGATCATCAGTAGAAACAACCAAGATTGATTAACGAAACTCAAATGAAATAAATTTGCTTTCGAGCATAATTAAGCAATTTTAACTCGTTAATATGAGCATTTTTTACTCTTTTGATATTATTTTCCGATATTAATCAATAATTACATGTGAGCGCATGTACACTATTTTCATTTACTTCTTTGTTCTATCATACCTTTATATTATCAACGAGATACCATTACTATGAGTGTGAGGTTAGCTCTAACTTGAAGGTAGGGCTTGGATCGTCAGGAAGAGGTAAATTAAATACATCGGAAATAGAAGACAATTCAACAAGTAATTATGATCACGCGTAACATAATTCGATAGTGTAAAATTTATACCGTAGGGCAGGGAAGTTGTGAGCTACCATCAGTGCCATCGCCACGTTAACTTCCTAGAAACTGTCACTATTTTGCACTGGGTGGGTGAATGCACATGTCTTTCTTTGTTAGTACGCGCAATTCAGTGAATGCACGCTCTATAGTAACGAGTATGATACGAGAGTGTACTTCGCTCGAACGAAGCATGAACACGTTCAAAAAGCATATGCGTAGCAGAGGAAAATTTCACGACATCATGTGAGTGAATAATCAATTAGATTTTTATTTAAAAACTTTGTTCATGAACATTGATTCAAAAACTCAAACTTAACAACTATTGAAAAAAAGGCGTCAGTTCAGATTCGTTTTTAAAAGCAAGATCTGGGTGGAAAAGCCCAACACCGACAACCATGCTTCGTGAAGGATGGTGGCCAACTTGTCTGTAGACACCCAACAGTAGAGGAAAAACCCAGGTGATGTGATGCAAGTAACCCAAATTAACACATTCTCCACAGTCAATTCACCAGTGATCACATAATAAAGGAATATTAGAGGAATATTATTACATTTAAATATAAATTATTACATACAATATTATTACACATAACATATAATAATATACTCCATATAAGAAAAAATATTTAAATATACTAATAAAGAAATAATTACACATAAATACATAATAAAGGAATATTCGAGGAATATAAAGGAATAATAGGAATTAGCGAGAACGGCTCACGCCGGCTTCGAAGAACATCAAACGATTCAACGCATTGAATTAAGATGAGTCAGGCTAGGTTACGTACACATTTAAAACGAGTTTCAGGTGAACACATATTGATGCGCCGCTACGTCAAAAAATACATTCACACAAAAAGTAAATTCGTCACACACTCGAGATTGAAGTAAATCACATCTAGTTCGTGTGTTACGTAAATTGTTGACCAAAAATTGATCAAATTATAACGTACGAGAAAAATTTTTTACGTTAACCTTTAAATCTAATATCGAGGAGAGAAACCCAGATCTAAGAGGAAATATGCACCTTACAGTTGTAACTTCAATAGCCATGACTGTAGTCAATTTTTTTTCTTTTATTACAGACATAATGATTAGTACTTTTACGAACTGATGATGGAACTGGACTCCGAAACATATTCCTAGTAAATATGATTAAGTTCTTTGGAATTTTCCTCGTTTTTAAATTCCTCATCAAGTTGCGATTAAAGCAATCAGATATATTCAATAGTCCCATTCTGCATCTCCATCTCCATAAGCGTGCGGCAATTTGCATGGGAGGAGATGGATGCAAGCATGCAGAGAGACTGCAGAAGGCCGTACCTTCGTGTTCAAGGTCATACAAGAGGCGGGCGTTGCTCAGCCAGCTCGTCAGCCAGTTACGCAGACATCCGAATGTACGTGCAACAGGTGGACAAAAATGGAATGTTACATAAGAAATGTAGGACTACGTTAAAACGCACACTACTCGAAACAATGATTTTCTATACCTCAAGTGAAAGGTTATATGAACAATATCTTATCCAGTTTTAATTTCGGTTATATTTTCAAACCGAGATGTGTTTCGTCACTTGCAATCGACATGAAGTATCGAGTAAGAAGTATAACAAGCCTTTACTCAATGTAATTAACTTACTTGCTAGCAGTGATATCTTAGCGTTGAATTCTTGTTCTTCTTTTATTCATCAGCGCGGAGTATGTGATTGACTCCCATTTTTTTAACGGCCTTGTAACTTCTACTTCGAATCTTCAATAAGAAAACGTTTGTGTTTGATTTTGTTGAGAGAAAGCTTAAATCTAGTTTGGCAAACCTGATAGACAATACACCATATATATTGAATCATTCAATAATGATATAAGCCATGATCAGCGTACAAAACAATACTCTAATCTAATCTATGAGGTCTTTTGACTTCATTTTTTAGAGGATAACGAATGATTCTTTGTCCAGTGCGTGATGCAATTATTAGTTGGAAAAAACCTTCACGGTTTTTCATCTTATTGTGAAGTTATTTTAATTTCTGGAGAGGACTACGCCGTTCGTCATAGAGTTTTATCGTCATAGAGCTTTATTGTAAATGTTTTATAACTTTCGAGCTTTTGCGAAAAACTCGTGTCAGTTCCTTCGTTTAAGAGGTTTACTTCTACTTTCGAGTTTCCCGGTGAAAACAAACGCGTTTACTTCAAGCCCCACTGAAAATAGCAGACAGATTCATAGAGGCTAAGATTGTGTGTTGGTCCTTCCATTTTCGAACTAATAAAATTAACAAATTTGCATGTAATGTCAACCGAAAGCGAAGAGAAATGAAATGAGACGCCACAGAAGGAATATCACTACGGTCATTTTCTCGAATAGCTAAATTAGTTCCACGTCGCCAGTACCAATCGTTCACATGCACTAGAGTAGAAGTGGAGAATAAATCTGTTGCATTTACAAGTATCAATCGTTTAAGACAATTACATTTATTTTACCATAAATAGGTGACCACTTCTCAACTGTGGTTTCATGTTCCAACTGATTTTCTAGCATTGTCAGTAACATCAAAGATATTACATGTTCATTCTTCAATGCTATGCTGATGGTTTTTACAGATGAGGCATTACTAAAGGTATCGCAAATCTATAACTAAAATGGTACATTGAAATTCGTGTTCTCCGAATATCAACCCACTTACGGACCGCGGCTTAGCAGCTCCTTCAAAATGGCGGCTATGACAAGGGATCACCGAAGTTTGAAATGAAAAATAGTATTATTCATGGAATAAATTGCACATTTTCGTTTTTCATGCCTCATACAATAGTGTTTTGAAAACTTCAGTACTTTTATTATTCGAAATTTATTTAATTTGTCAATTTATAAAACTACTCGTTGCGCATTGTGTAACAAAATGTTTAGTTCGTACTACGATTTTTTCTCTAGGTCATATGAGAAAGATGAACTTGCTGTGCTGTCGACCTTTGACGTAATTTTATTTCAATTAATATTTTTCATTTAATAAGTATTTTATATCTGTATAAGGTACAAACTAATATTTTTAGGGCTCTTTTTGCTTCTCTTTCTAATTGCGATCAAATTAATTAATAATCAAGTTGTCGTCCGCCCTACAAGAGCTTATTCGGCGTTTTATTTCTCTGAAGAAGTACGAACACTATTATTCTCGTAATTATATTACCGAGAAACTGGTAATGAATAAAAATAAGTTGAGTAACCATTATTGTTTTAGAGAGTGAAATGTGATGCTTTTTCAATTGACACACCTCAACTTGACCGGGGTATCAAACGAACTCTGCCATCAACTCATCTAGACTTTACTGGAGATGCGCCAGGTCGTTCCGGTAGATTCGCATTGCCATTGCTGGAGGTTCACTTAATCTTTGCCGCAGACTCGCCTTTGCCTTGCCGGAGACTTGCCTTGCTTTTGCCGAAGGCCCGTCTTACCTTCATGGATACACTGCGTGCCTTCGTCGAAGACTCGCCTTCGCTGAAAACTCATCTTGACGTTTTCGAAGGGGTTAATTTCCCAAATGCTAAATTCAGATTTTTAGAGCCAACTAGCATATCGTATTAGACCGGATTATGCATTGGGTGATGGTATATCTTGTCAGCGACGTAAGCTACAGCGAACATGGCAAGAAATTAAGAACCATCTTGATATGCTTCGTGCAACTAATTGGGCCTAACTAGAAGTCAATATGACAAATCTGAATAAAATATTCTATCAATTGTAGCTGTCAATGCTTTTAAAAAAGAATGAGGGAAAACCAAAACATATTCTCATGGTCAAGTTATAACTAATAAGAAAATGATGGAAAATACATGTAATTCTAAAAAATTACAAGACAGAGGCACTGAAATTGCAGTGATGAGATGAGTCAGATTATATATCTTTCATTACGTGTATTTATTTTTTAGATTAGAAGTTTGTAAAAGGTTCAGGGTGACTCAGGTCAGGGGAATAACTATGCACAAATTCTACATATTTTATTAGGAGAACAATTGACAGGAACGAACGATAGATAACACTTGACAGGAACGAACGATAGATAACACTTGACAGGAACGAACGATAGATAACACTTGACAGGAACGAACGATAGATAACACTTGACAGGAACGAACGATAGATAACACTTGACAGGAACGAACGATAGATAACACTTGACAGGAACGAACGATAGATAACACTTGACAGGAACGAACGATAGATAACACTTGATAGGAACGAACGATGGTTAACAGTCAAAGCAGCTCACGGAACAATACTTGAAAATAGAAGTTGAATAATATGCTCTCGGAATACTTTCTCCTCTGCCAGACGCAGCACCAGACCCTATGGAATGGCGCACGGACTGCCTGAGCCCTGAGGTCACATGACAACCGGGTCAGAGAAGGTCGCGCTAGAATGAACACGAGACGAGAATATGATGTACGCTTTTACAAAGTTAATTGTGACATAATCACTTCAACATTGCAACAAAACAGCTAATATACGTACCATGCACTGAAGGGGGTTTCTCGGTACACAAAGTGCAGAACAATTCTTTCTCTCTTGAATACATCTATATTCATTGCACCTAGTCATTACCTTTTTTGTTCCCATTTCATAGGGTACAGTTTTTGCTTGCTGTAGGCTCCTGTAGTAATAAATGTTCAATTTATAAAATCCACATAAATTTCAAGACCATTGTGATACATGTGATACAAACAAAAAAATCTTTCGAGCAGCCTGCAGAATGTCAGTTCAAATTAGGCATGTCAGTATCCAATAAAGGCTTCAATAATTCAGAAAAAGTCGAAAACAATGAAATTATCAATGTTTCTCAATATATTTTGTTATATTTTGTAATATTGAAAGGTCAGAATTTATGAGGAACTAAAGTGTTGTAATCTTGTTTAATATTTTAACATAAGCTTCTTAAAAAAAAAGGATTTCAGCGCACCCTACCTATAAAAACAACAACAGCCTAAAAGAAATTATTGGTCATCTAGAATTCATCACAGAATTAATTCAAATCATCACATGAAATGGAAGCAAAAAATGCTAATAATAAATGAATTTTTAACGACTACTTTCGGTTCCCATTATTTAAAAAAAAATCTTCAACAGAACGTTTTCTTCACTTCAGCATCTAATCATAGCTTCAGTCATGGCTTTGCACCTCATTTTATAATCCATTCTCAATCTCAAACTTGAACCAACGTCCTTAGTGTTTCTCACACAAATATAGCTCAAGTACAACACCTGGAAAATAAATTAATGTACGTTCAAATTAAATTTCCTTGATTAACGATTGAGTACTTGCAATCCTCCTACCATTTGTTCAAGATATCCGGGACTACTCAATTCGCAATTTTTCGCAGTATTCTTTGATCGAATTGTCTGACGTACGATATAAATCTGCACAAAGAAAAACGAGTTACTCATTGAAAAAAATATTTTGAAGTTGTCATACGCTTCCTCCAACCAATGAACCAATATTTCTCTGCATACACAAATATCAAAATATAAATTTACAAATATTTATTTATTTATTAAAATAAGCGACACGTGTGGAGAAAATGCCTCTTTCATGATTATAAATAAAACATTGGAAGATGAATGTATTTCTTACAGGTAAAAACGACTTAAGGAAGAGGATGTTAAAGCCGTATTTGTATTTCATGAGGAATCCGAGAGCTGAAACACGCACTCGCCTTAAAGACTTTCTCAATAGTGTTGGAATACCTTTTACTCGTGCACCTGTCAGCATACATACAGCGTTTCCTTCTCCACCTAACGAATTGTATGATAAGCGAGCAAATGGAAAAATTGACTTGCATTGTGCGTTATCTCTATGAAAATCAGAGTAGCGAGTAATCAATTTATTTCCTCGCCAAAGTTTTTTCACAGCACGTATGCTTGTACCGGGTGTCCTACAAAAACGTCCCCGACTTTTTAATTGATTATATCAAAAATGTCCCCGACTTTTTAATTGGTTAACATACTTGAACTGTCATTTTTTCACAATGTAATAAATATTTTTTTTTTCTTTTCGAATAATTGAAGTTTTTAAAAATCGGTTGAATAACCACTATACAATGATCGATTTACTGAAAGGGGTTGAAAAACTAACAATTCAAAGGATAAGTTTTTAAAACCATATTGATATCCTTCCTTACTTTGCACTTTTCAAAAAAAAAACGAATGACAAGTCGACCTTAACGTCAAGTCGGCAGAAGAACTTCAAATCTGAGCCGCTACGACAACATAATGTTCTAGAATCCCGCCCTATGTGAGCTGAACTTTGCATGATTAACATCGTTCGCCGGATCATTGATTGGAATTATGTTTGCAGGGGAAGTTAGATCCTCGTAGGTATGTATACAGTATCTCTATATAGCCTGACATTTTAAACTCAAAACCTTTTGAAAATTTCACCCCGGAAAATATATAATGATTTCGGGATACCACCGTGAATAGATGTCCACTGAAATTAGAGGATTCACTGCTGGTTCTAGGATACAAAGTTAACCCATAAATAATGTTTGTGATTTTCAAGGAAATGAATGATTTTTTTAAGAACTCGTACCCTCGACGCTCACATCGTTTAGAAATGATTCATTGACCACGAGGAATATTATTCGAAGATTTGAAATTACCTTATCAACCTCCTGTTTGAAACACTAAATTTTCTGGACGTGGTTTTGAGGGTAGAGCATTAAGGTTAATACGTTCCTCCGTTCAACTTCCATTTGAATTTTTTTTTAAATTTTCCGTGTCAATGATTAAACAAAGCATTTATTGTGTTTGAAGGTATGTAGGCATGTATTAAATGATTTTTGGACTCATACAGCTGCTTTTCTGGTTTATTTTTGATGAAATGACAATATTGTTGTAGTCATTTCAAACTGTGCAGTGATTGCAAAAATGAAATTATAGATAATACACTTTTCGAAAACACATTGCCAAATTTTGAGCTTTTTTTCGTTTGTTTGTTGAACTGTGTCACCTTTTGTAACTGAGGGCATCTTGATGATCTCGGGAAATGTTTCTTTAATATCACAAATAGTCTATGAAATTTTAAAAATTATAAATCTGTTATCACCCATACTTTATTTTTGAAATCCATGATTTGTTCCGTCATATGAAGAAAATCGAAACCTTACTTGAGAGAACAGTAACTGTGCTCTGCGAAATGACCAATTGGTCACAGATGGTCGTTAATTGGTCATCCAACAAGATACTTTCGTGTAACCTTCACCTTTCAGATCATATCCAATTACACATGAGGTTCACCAGCACCTGAGGTTCACCAGCACCTGAGGCTCACCAGTACCTGAAGAACATACATAAGTACATGAGGTGCATAATCCTCTAAGTTTCACTAGACCTGAAGAACACTGGAACTCAAAATACCCAATCACCTGAAGAACATTAGCACGTAAGGCATATATCAGGCACTCTATCACCTGAAGAACACTAAACTTGATGTAGAGTCACACTTAACGTTCACTAGGACTGGAGTTCCAGTAGCACATGAAGTTCGCTATCGCTTGAAATTCACTAACACGTAACGAACATTAACACTTTTAAGATATACGTCTATTTGAGGAAGGCGAGAATCTGAGGAACAGTAGTTTTTTGTGCACTTGCACTTTAGATGTAAAATATCCTCCATAATTCATTACTTTCAATTATATATGATGGTGCTGTAACATAAATTATGACTGTCTTTACTCCTCAAAGTAGATGTCTGGCACTGTATATTCGGTCAAAGGTGAGTTATGACTGAGGAATTTGGTGTGGGGAAATTAGCAGCTCATTATACGTTCACACAGGCTTAACAAAATGAACTATTGTGGCTGCCTCATTACGCGTCATGCCGTCCACATTTTTTATAAAGTGTATTTGTAGTTTTTTCGCACTCGGAGGCAGAGTGTGATCGTGCTCTGGTATTTCTCTACGGAGTCGTAGTTACGCTAAGGATCGTTGTAAATGAACACATTAGAAATTTCCTTTGCTCTATAGCATTGACGCACGCCATCGGAAGGGGAAAGAACCAGAATTCTGGAAAATTACTTTTATAGGACTACCAAAACCTGCCAACAGACCGTCACATTCATGTCTGAACAAAAGATGATTGTTCACAAATCAACAGCAAACACTGATAAATACTTCTATTGTGAGATGAATGTCGTGTACGGTTTAAGCCAAAATTTCTAATGAGGGATTTGAAGTATTGGTAACAGTGGAGAATTCCTGTCGCACATTATTATTTGTCTTAATGTGAGGACGAGTTGAATGTATGAAGGAAGAAAACTGGGTGACTTTTAGGACAAAAGACGCTAATTTGTTATAAATTTTAATATTCACGATCTATATCCTGAATACCTTCATGTAAAATAGAAAGGTCCGAAATTGCAATGTGCTGGTTACCTTAAAGGGGGTCACTTCACGATTTTAGTTATTTTCACCCGATTCGTTTGAAATTTGGCCAGTATATGTATTTGTTGAGAGAGCAAATTTTTTACCACCGTAACTTTTTCGATTTAGGCCTTTTTTGGAAAATTCGAAATATTAGTTTTTTGGTACATTTTTATGGATATTTAAAAATAAATAGAAGTCATTGAGTTTTCATGCTAGAACATAAACAAAAACATGTTTTAGAATCCTCAGAGCATTTCTAACATTAATACGGTTCAAAATTATAATTTTTTTATATGCGATATTTTTTAAATAATTATCATATAAAATAATTTCGGGTTTTGAGGGTGAAAACAAAACTTTTGGTCAAATTTTGAAGTTTGAGACCGTTCTAATGTTAAAAATGTTTCAAGGATTCTAAAACTGTCTTTAGTTTTGTTCTAGCATGAAAACTAAATGACTTCTACTCCTTTGAATGTACAAATATATGATTTTTCAGGAGAGCCAGAAAACGAAAATAAATTTCTTGAATTGTAATATCATGGACAATTTATTTAATTGAATGCTGTTTTTATTTTTATTTCGATAATCTCCATGCTTTACTTCATATTCTCACTGTGAATTGTAATTTCCAGAAAAAGAAAAACAAATAATATTTTTTTACCAAAATTATGAATTTTTTTTGATGTCTGATTCTTGTGAAATTTGATTATTATATATAATTTTTAAGAAGAAATAAAATTTCTTCTACTCATTTTTTCGATTCAGGCTTTAGTTTTTTAAAAAATTAGACATATTTATTTTTTATTGATATTTTAAAAGAATAAACCTCATTGAGTTTTTATGCTAGATCCAAAATAAAGAAAATTTTAGAATCCTTGGAACATTTCTAACAAAAGTAAGGTAGAAATTTTTCCATTTCCATGAAATCGAAAATTCCTGATCTATGGTCCCCTTAAATTCCCCTGGGGGGTTCTAGTTCTAGTGTCCGCAGCGCCATAAAATTTTAGGACCGAATAGTCCACCACCTAAGGGTTCTTTCTCAACAACAACCAAAAAATGGACACCAGTTAGGCGCGCGAGCCAAATGTGGCCTGAAGTGACCTCCTTCACTACATCATGGAAAAAGTCAGTGAAATATCCTCACTAAAAACAGCCATCACCTTGCCACAAGGAATGAAATCCTCTAGTAGTTGAATATCATAAGGCCCATATAACCATGTAAATTCCAGGGCAGCGAAGAAGGCTGGCCCAGTCATGACCTCAACCAAGGAGCGAAAACCTCAATTACAAGGTGGCACAAAAAGAATTTATGGATTGTTATGGACCATCTTTTTCGGGTTACTGCTGTCCTGTTTTCTACACCTACTATTTTTTTGCACCACCCTTTATTAAAAAGCTTGATCTCTACTCGTGAATACAACGGCTCTAGAACAAAAAGATTTTGTTGGCGGCTAATTTCAAGTTTCGATAAGACATTGAATTACGTACTAAAAAATGCTAGAAATAGGCATCGTGGGCTTATTACAGAATTTCTTAGTGAGCTAATCACATAAGCTCATCAGAGAAGCTCATGTAAGCTCATTACAAAAGTTAATGAGGAAATCTATGAACAGTTAAAGTGAATTATTTAGGGTAATAACATCTGCTTTCTTTTTCTCAATTTTTTCCAAAATTATTATAAATTATTGTTAAAATTTCACATCAGTGCATTATCATTCTTCCTAAAATTATGTATAACTTAAAGATAACATGTACCGTAATTTTAACAATATTTACAAAATGGGATAGTGAATATTTTCACTACAAAAATGTAATGAAGTTTTGTAGAAAGATTGCGAAGGAACGGCGTTACTTATCACACTGTAATACTAGTGCCTAGCACCAGCATACCACAGCGCACACGTGTACCAGGGAGCGTACGTACCAGAGCACAATGCGCAACAACACCAGCGCACAACAAGGCAGGACACTATGTTCATCGCAACAGTGGTACCCAGCATCAGTATACCACAGCGTACAAGTGTACTACGGAACCGGCGTTCCAGAGGACAATGCGTAACAGCACCAGAGAACTAGTCCCCCCAGAACCAGAAGGCCAGTGCACCATGCTCATCACAGCACCAGTACTCAGCACTTGTATACCACGCGCACCAGTGCACTTGAGCAGCAGTACACTACCACCCCGGGTTCCAGAAAGATGGTAGGGTGGTTCTCCACTTCCGGTGACTAACTGAAGGAGGTAGAACAAAGAGACGACAACGGGGAGCTAGTGAGAAGTGAACAAAGAAACACTCAGAAGGATGAAGTTTGGAGTGAAATTTGTCGTGACCCTCTTTATTTTATCTCGCTGAGGTCACGGTCTTCATTTTTCTCTTCCGTTATTCTTTGTTGCGATGCATGATATTCTTCATGTGATATTATTAGTCGTGACATCAAGATTATTTGTCACTATTCATATATTTTCTACTTGGTAATATCAAAGTAGCTGCCACCAATTCAGATCTTTATCTGAATGAATATTTAATTCAATTTTCGGTAAACGTTACGAGCGACTTAATGCCATAAATTAATCGTGCATTTTAGCCGTGTTTCCTGGCTTCAAACATTATTACTTTTCTTCTGAATCATCATGTCCTCTCCTACTATTTATCTGAAGGTTATTAAAGACACAGGAAATATCAAAGAAATTCACTATTGAACACAGGAAAATATTGAGACATTAATCATCGAAAATACGCATTAATTGAATGAATGTGACTTACGCACTCGCCATCCTAATATACTCAGAAGCTTGAGTGGGGACTGGGGTTTGACATGAAATCAGAGGGAAACTTATCTTGAGATTTGGAGATTGGTCTCGCAGTCTGAATGTCGCCTGGCTGGCGCGCTGGAGCAAGATCGCCATATTTGGTTGAGGGCAGAGAGACCGGGTTGATGGCTGGGGCTATGCCGACAGCAGTCTAGATTGACAATCTCTAATTTACGTTATGCTGGCACTGCAGTTGAGTATTGTTGAAGTTAATCACTTTCGAGCGAATGAGGGCACAGATATTCTAGGATGGCTTTGAGTAGTGAATTTAAGAGGCAAGCCTCGGCCCAACTGGAACAAGGTAGAGGAACAAACTCGTATGCGGCTGCTTGTGATCGTGTTCTAGCCTCAACTGCCCTCGCTCTCTCAAGCCACCGCGTTTGGCGTCCCCTTGAGGTGCCAAGTTTGAATAACAACCTAACAAGGTTACCAATAAGAACGTGATATATCCCTACTACCAAATAAAAAACATACATCATTAACCTTACCCTCATTACTATATAAAAATCCCCACAAAACAATGTTAAACATATGAATTAAAGCAAATGAAGACATCCGTTGAGGTTCTTAGCATCTTCCGTTAGCGTCTTCGTTCATTACGCGTATCGACGACGTCTGGGCGTTGTTCCTGAAGAGTCGATTGTTCTAGGACGTAACGTTGCAATGTTTTCTCGCAGAAATCAGGCTTATTATTTGGTCTTTTGAATCATTTATGAATAAGTCGTTGGCCGGACGATTATTCGGATCCTTAGCGATATTCCTTACTCAGTTATGCGGAGAAGCATAACAAATCCCCCGTGGCCGAACAAATCACAAGCTCCCGCTTGTGCTCGAAAGGCTTATCTTCGACGTTGCTCATCACGTGCAGCCGACGCCTTAATGCGTGGATCATGGGAAGAGTCAAGATGCTTACAACTGGAGTTTGCTCTTCTGGCGAGCGCTGATTCAGAGTCGTCAAATAAAGGAGTCATCATAGTCGTCCTATGGGCAGAACCGTGTCCTATAGATGACACCGACTTCTCCCTCCGTTGCGTGGATCACTGCAGTAATCCTTGAGAGTGAAAACCCTCGGAAGTGTAGCGAACACTTCCAAATACACCCAAGTCGTATAGTCCTGGGCTGCATAACTTGCTCCACCACTTTGCAGAAGTCTTATAGAGATCTCCGAAATATATTCCGTGTGTCGTCGGTCGAAGTGGACTACTATCTCGTGGAGTTCATCATCTTTTTTTTGGGAGTTGCGTAGGACTCGCTGCCTTTATGCTGAGATCTTTGAGTTGACACGTTGATTTTCATCCAGGCCTCCGTATCATTTTCATCGTCGTTGATTACATCAGAAGCCGTCGTCGTCGAATCCATCCGAAGTCCGAAGTCGTGATTGAAATCCCTATGTTGAGCTGTCCTTTAAATTTTAAATGCCCGTCGTTTTCTATTCACCATGCCTCAGTAGAAAATTAGCCGTGGTCGTCGACCCAGTCCGCTGATAAGAAATTTTCTTCGCGTAGTCGTTTTCTACGAGTCGGTGTGCGAGCTCAGATCTGCCGCTGCGTGTCGCGCTTCAAGCGTCGAGGTAGATGGTGGGGTAGGGAGCAGGGGCGCAGCGCATGCGTGGCCGACCCTTGGTAGTGGTGCCGCCCGAGCAGGGCGATGCCGCTCACCAACCATAGTGAGTGGTGGGTGATTGAATGCCAGCGCGTGCGTTCAGTCGCGCTCACCCGACGTCATCCACCATTCCTGGAAGGTCAATCCCATTAAGTGTTTGTCCTCATATCCTTCTTTAATTTTCTTTTTTCCCAAGTCCCCCTCTACATCACGTCAACCAAGTCTTCCCTCTCAAACTCCCAAGTATTTACAAAAAGACTTAAGCATCCTACTTTTGAGTTTTATGTTACTATAAGCAAATTACGAATAGAACATAAGGCTCAAAAATTATTTAAGTATAGATCGCAAAGTTTAAAATTAATTACATCCTACGAGTACACACACATTTACGGAATTATCGAAATACATGAAAGCGAAATAAAATTGAACTATTTTCCCCACACAGAAATATTAATTACAAAAATAATACATAGTATTTAAATTTGACCAACTCGACGCAATGAAATTCATAGTTATGTTCGGGACCAGTAGAACAAGTATGCGCAAACATATTAATACGAGATCGTCGAGATTGAATAAACCCGTTTGAAATAAATCATCACCCTTATGAAGTTTTAGATTTCTGAATTACCAATTCACTGTATTATTCAGATGGATTATGGATTATCGTGACTTCACAGCTGTTTCCATGTTATTAATCCATATCGCTCATAGCTAGAATCATTATGTGACGTACCTCGCAGGTAACTAATTATTTTAAGAGTAATGGTAAATCTAATTCTTTAGATTATACGCCAAAATGAAATTGGTCCAAGGATCGTGATTAAATTTTGAAACCTTAACTAACTAGTAACTCTAATAGCAGACAAACGCCTCTGGTTTACATTCATTCTAGTTGAAACTGTGCCATTTGGTATTTAAATTGAATCTATTGTATTTAAATATCAAATTTAAATTTGTTAAAGAATGCTATCTCCGGAAATTGGAATAAAATTATCTATAAGCTGGTTTTGATCATTAGTATTTAAATTTTGAATAAAAATTCACATGATATTGACATAATTATGCCGTGGTATCCGCATGAATTTGTTTGATGAACGTCTAATAAGAGATTTTACACGCAGTAATGATGAAATAATTAAATTTTTACATTCTCACATGTTATTAAATTTATTTTTTTCATTAGAAAAACGTAAATATTACATGCCTAAACTAAGAAAATCGTGATTCACAACATTTATCGTTCGCGTCATTGAAGTTTAGAATCATGGTTAGGTTAACATCGGCATCTTTGGGATGCTTTATTTCCAATCAAGCCTGATACATATGATCTTAGCATTGGTTTTTCAAATGTCTTACAACTAACCCTATATATAGGACACCATGACGGTTCCCCCGTAAAGCCGGTACCCATTTCCGACACCTGGGTTGAGTGGGGTATTGTGCAGGAGCTTTCCCTTATACCCAACGGGGAAAATCTCTGCGCCAGCGCCGGGATACGAACCCGCGACTTCCAGCATGCAAGTCCGATCCCTTAACCGCTGTGCCACAGAAAGCTGTTGAGTGTGGCTTTGTGACCATTTCTGCGGGCGAACGAGCGATCTGTTTACATTTGGCCTTCCATCGGCTCGGGGTACGCGAGGCTGTGGCTTGGGTGCCAAGAATGTTCGATTCAATATTCGTCTCCAACATAGCATGTTGTTACATTTCAGTTTTTACATTACAGTTTTAACGTTGGGTAGTGCAGAAAATGTTACATACATGGTAGTTAAAATTACTTGATGAAGGGATACGTTGCACATTCGTACCTATTATGAGTCTATCGACAACATTGAAATATGAAACATTAATACAACATTACTTTATCGTTCCAAATGACATTCTGCAAATAAGTATTCATTAGGAAGAGAGAGACGAGATGATTCAGATAAAGAAATTATTTTTAGTCGGCCAAATATCAATTTTTAAATTTGAATGTTTGAATGCACGTATATATTTTTTTTCGGAGGTATAAGTTCGGTAGGCATGAGATTTTACAGTAACATTCACATTTAAAGCAAAACTCAAATCCCACCGCTCAGCCCCCATTTGTCGTGACCCTCTTTATTTTATCTCGCTGAGGTCACGGTCTTCATTTTTCTCTTCCGTTATTCTTTGTTGCGATGCATGATATTCTTCATGTGATATTATTAGTCGTGACATCAAGATTATTTGTCACTATTCATATATTTTCTACTTGGTAATATCAAAGTAGCTGCCACCAATTCAGATCTTTATCTGAATGAATATTTAATTCAATTTTCGGTAAACGTTACGAGCGACTTAATGCCATAAATTAATCGTGCATTTTAGCCGTGTTTCCTGGCTTCAAACATTATTACTTTTCTTCTGAATCATCATGTCCTCTCCTACTATTTATCTGAAGGTTATTAAAGACACAGGAAATATCAAAGAAATTCACTATTGAACACAGGAAAATATTGAGACATTAATCATCGAAAATACGCATTAATTGAATGAATGTGACTTACGCACTCGCCATCCTAATATACTCAGAAGCTTGAGTGGGGACTGGGGTTTGACATGAAATCAGAGGGAAACTTATCTTGAGATTTGGAGATTGGTCTCGCAGTCTGAATGTCGCCTGGCTGGCGCGCTGGAGCAAGATCGCCATATTTGGTTGAGGGCAGAGAGACCGGGTTGATGGCTGGGGCTATGCCGACAGCAGTCTAGATTGACAATCTCTAATTTACGTTATGCTGGCACTGCAGTTGAGTATTGTTGAAGTTAATCACTTTCGAGCGAATGAGGGCACAGATATTCTAGGATGGCTTTGAGTAGTGAATTTAAGAGGCAAGCCTCGGCCCAACTGCCCCAAGGTAGAGGAACAAACTCGTATGCGGCTGCTTGTGATCGTGTTCTAGCCTCAACTGCCCTCGCTCTCTCAAGCCACCGCGTTTGGCGTCCCCTTGAGGTGCCAAGTTTGAATAACAACCTAACAAGGTTACCAATAAGAACGTGATATATCCCTACTACCAAATAAAAAACATACATCATTAACCTTACCCTCATTACTATATAAAAATCCCCACAAAACATTGTTAAACATATGAATTAAAGCAAATGAAGACATCCGTTGAGGTTCTTAGCATCTTCCGTTAGCGTCTTCGTTCATTACGCGTATCGACGACGTCTGGGCGTTGTTCCTGAAGAGTCGATTGTTCTAGGACGTAACGTTGCAATGTTTTCTCGCAGAAATCAGGCTTATTATTTGGTCCTTTGAATCATTTATGGATAAGTCGTTGGCCGGACGATTATTCGGATCCTTAGCGATATTCCTTACTCAGTTATGCGGAGAAGCATAACAAATTAAAGGTTTCGTTTCAACATGAACTCAAAGTATAGTGAAATCGTGTATCGTTACACTGCCACGCAAGACATCTGCAGTACAAAGTGTTAAAGTATTGGGCAGAAAATTTCAGAATTCAGCGCGTATCTTTATTCTTTAGTGTGTCTTTTATTGAAATTATGATAAGGTGATCTATAAATTCCATTTTCAAACTCCATCTTCTACTATAATTAACCTTGTGTCTTTTTTTGATCATAGTGGGGGTTTTGTATTCATTACGTGGTTGCACTAGGCTGAGAACTCATTCAGAATATTGTAACAAAATGAATGACAATGTAGAAATATTTAGTTTGGAAAATTAGGTAAAGTTGAACTGACATTGGAATGTTTGGAACGCCGGATGTCGTCGTTCGGAAAAACCATTAAAATGGTAAGGTGGAACAAAGCGTAGGCGGCGTGAGAACAGCAAGCCCAAGCAACGGCCAGTATTCCACGAGAAAAGGAGGTGCAAGGGATAGCTGTGAGGGGAAATCAGAGAGTCGCATCACCAGAACCAATGGGAGCGCAAGAAAGTACCGCGCGAAGTAGGTGTGTCAGAGGCACGCGAGGACATAGCCAATGAGAAGTCAGGGCGTCAGAGCACGCAAGAGCTCCACCAATCAGGAGTAAAATACTGTCATTGTAACAACGAAGATTCGAAAACCTTTTAGAAGGAATCAAGTGAAACGCATAGATAGAGGACACTAGAAGAAAGGAGAGGTCTTTCTGGAAAATCGTACGAGGGAGAAGTGTCAGTGCGGAGAATGCCGGCGTTGCTGCCGACTTCTCCGGCATAGTGCGTTGATTGAATAAAAGCACCGGAAATTAGCAACAGAGTTCACAAATCCATCTGTGAAAAATACACACCGACGAAGTCTGCAAAGTCAAAGTCTCTAAGAATGTCGAGCAACGTGCGTAGCCTGGATGAATCGCAATCTCTCAAAACTAGCGAGTGTAGATCCACCAACATATCGGCAACCATCGAAGCTGACCAGGCGTCAGGCGACGAAGCTCACAAATCCCCGTGCTACACGTACACTGATGGCCCCCGATGGGCTATGCAAGATTCAAAAATTTCCCCGGGCATAGAGCGAGCGTGCAAAAGATTGGACGAATGGCAGCAATCTACCAGCACCAGCGGGGGCAGCACCAACCAACAAGTCAGCCACCGTCGAAGATAGTGAGGCGTCAGTCAGCAACGCCGGTAAGATGGTGCACGAGAAGCACCACCGCAACAGTACTCTGAGCCTAAAATGAGTGCCACCAACGTCAGATGGAGTCGGTATTGCGGCAGCAACGACGTCGTATCTCAGATGAAAGGGGGAATTAAAAATTGAAAATATGAACTCATATAATAGAGGTCATTGAAAAGTACCGCGTAATGGTGTCCAGAACTGTGAGTGCGCTTGTTTTTTCAATCATCGTCAAGGGGGCATCAAGATCCTTCCTTTTGTGGTTATTAAATGCTTAAAAAGGAAAATTTTGTAATTTAGTAGTGTACGCGGCCAAAGCTACGTTGTCTCTTCATGCAAGCAAATGCTATTTTAATGTGGTATTGAGCGCAACATGTCATGCGGCATTTCCTTTTGGTGAGTTGTGTTGTTTTCTTGGTGGTTGTGTCATTGTAATAGCGCCCCTTTAAACGTGTGTCTTTGGATGGTTTTATTGTGTGTAATACCTTCCTGTGTAACATTACCTGGCGGCTACAATCGCTGATTTATTATTGCATTGCATTGACCGTGTCTCCGCGCGGTCGCCCTTCTGTGCTTGTGTTTCATTCCATTCTATGCGCTTGTGCTTTTGTATGAGCATTATATTTACCCTACAACGGTATAGGAGTGCGTAGTCGTTCAAGGTTTGCAGTTTGCAGTTCTCTCGTTTGCATTCAATTCAACGTGTTCAATTCGTAGTACTAAATAAAGGTAATTAAATTTTACTGTCTTGGTTGTAATTATTCCGTGCTGACCATAGGTTTTTATGAAGGTAGACACGTAAACGCACAACTTTGCAAATCCTGCTATGCTATGTATTTTCCCACCTATTCTGTCCATTCTCTTCCTGTGCATTTTACTCTCTTTGATTTTCCTTTTCTCATCGACTATCGAGGTTTCAATCCCTCTATCGAAAACGTGAGGCGGTAGCCGCTCCCTCGTTTCGTGACAATATTTTTTATCACTCATGTGCATATTTTAAATAATATAATTTATTTCTCAATTGATCCTTATTAACTAACTCCAGGTTGATCAAGCAAATGCAGGGCAGGAAGAGCGCTCTCTATTGCTCTTTATCTTTTGTTTCTCTCCTTCTGTGCACCCTTCCTCTCGAATTTTCCCTCTTCTTCCTTTTTCCATATCAAGGGTTTAAATCCTTTTATCGCCACCTAACACTCTCTTTACTTAGGTAAGGAGGGCGTTAAAGTCGACGTGGCAAAAATGAACACGTGTCACACGAGCAACACTTGTAAAGACGCTACATGCATACTCGTAGAAGATCACTCCTGATTTGCACTCGCGTCTGTGACCAGTGGCTCACTTGGGTTGGTAGCTGCAGCAGGAGGGTGCTGTGTTGTCCCATCTGTTTTGCCAGTGTTTTCTTACTAAAATTCGGTGTTGCCGGCGGCGGGTGATCTTTCAGTTCATAGGACGGAGATGTGTGTGTGTCATAAAAAATCAGTAAGTCATCAGAGTTCTTCAGTGTTTAGTCATATTTTTATAGTCAAGGTAAAGCCGTATATTTTGATTTTTATAAACCAGTGGATATGATAAAAAAATGTAAAAAATGATAGATGTTATTATTTTACTGATTTGTAAGTTTTTAAGAACGTAATTTCGCATGTTTTTGAATATTAAATTTTTTGAATGTGCCCCGTGAAGGATTTCTCGAATCGCGTTTCTAATGCTGGTCAATAGCACACTTGAGAAAATAACATCCGAAAACGAGTATATCTTCGAACTTATATTGTTAAAGGACTTTTCGAGTAATTTGAGCACTGGCGCTCTTATTCGGCGGCTGCTCAAGAGTATACCAATGCTGGCACTCTCTTATTCTTGTAGCACTTGTCCCAAGTAACAAAGCTGGTGTTAAAAAAATTTGAAATTAAAAAATAAAAACACAGATGTATTCCTATAGGAGCTTGCAGGGCAAAATGGAATCGCATTATGAGGCAGCTACATTTTTCTGTGAATGTTTAGATGTTACACGAAAAGAATGCAAACCGCTGCATCGATGAATTTTGATAGAAATTTTTCATGGGATAAAATTTAATGATTAATTTTAAATTTATTGTTTTTATGCATGTTTTTGCATTTATTTGCTTTCGAGTAATTTACTAGAAGAACATTTTTAGTTGAACGTTCTTAATAAGGGTCCTGGCTTTATTTTAAATCCGTCTATTTAAACCTGCATGCACGATTACTTCTATCCTCACCCTTTGATCGAAAAACAATATGTTTTGCTTAGATTGTGCAACTGACATTTTCACAGATGCTTTGGTGCACCGCCAAGTGAAGCATTTTATTTCGATAAAGCAACAGATGTATAAATGCGTTCCATATTGCGTCTGAAAGCAATTTTGAATCTTTTTCAACTACGAGGCTTCATTTCAGACGCACTTATCTTTCGAAGGCATTAGTTCTGGTTACGAAGAAACTTGTTCCAAGACCATAATTCAATTTTTCCTCTAAATCTTCAGCTGATTTTTTTTTGTCGAGTATTAATTAGTTAGAGAGGGAGCATCGGTTTTCTCTATGATATATCTAAATTGATTAGTGTGTAACAAGTCATATATATTCATATAAAACATACGTTTCAAAATAGACTCTTCTTGTTTTGTGAATAGTTCTGTACAGAAAGATTTTGAATTTTCAACACTTATTTTCTAAACAACTTTGATCATTCTGAACTACCATTGGGAAACATTATCCATTGCTAAATTTATACATGGGATCTAGACTCAAATAAACCTACATGAGAGGAAATCTCACCCGCTTTGTGCAACGTAAAACTTGAAGCCGTTCCCCAAGTTCAAGGAAGATTACTTAAATTTCTTCAGTAGACTAAACCGACTTACAACGGAGTTTATTTCATAACTATATAAGTGCAGTAGATGTATTAGTACTTTCTTTAATGGGTGTTTTGTTATTTGAGATAGCTCACTAGAGATATAAATATTTCTTTCGATATTAGATATTATGTACTGAAGTATCTGCATGAAATTTGGTATAGTTCATTATTAATTGGGGCACTTCTCTTCTTATGGTCAGTTGGATTGACTGTTTGGGTGAACTTGCATTATCTGATAAAATATCGTTCGTTTATGTATTGAGGTCAAATTTTATTACGTCTCAGTTGGACTTCAATTTTGTTGAAAAACTTGAACAGCATATTGAGTTACATCAGTAATTTTCGCAGAAACTTATTTTTATCTATATTATTATTCAAATGAATGAAAAATGTGTAGTGCGTGGTGTCGTTTTGGAAAATGTAGGAACTTTTTTCTCATATCTTGTTTGGGTGAAAATGAAAACAAATAATTATATTTTCATCTATGGAATGAGTTTACTTTATTCGTTGGAAAAGGATATCCTCATGTGGATGGATAAAATAGGAGTGAGATAGTTCGTTGCTAAGATTTTCAAGTTTGTTATTTGGAATGTAATGCTATCAATATTCTCTAAAAATGCTTCACAATGCATCATATAACTCGCAATATCCCTACGTCAGTTTATAACTCCGGGTTGTTGCAATTTATCTTCGGTTGAGATGTTAACAAGTTTTCCTGATAGTCCAGAAGCCAATGGTAGAATTTGAAGAAATCGGACGGAACACATGACATAATATAAATTGGACAAGAATTCTATTGGAATTACTGTGTAATAAATTAACTTTTTTGACATTATTTATCCTTAAAGTTCTCAAACGGGATTTTTAGTGTTCAGCTAGGTTCCTGACTAAGATAAATTTTTTCGAAATCACGGTCATTAGAAAATTCAAGCGAGCTGATTTCAAATTGAAAATATTAACACTAGATGAAATAGCACTGTCCAAAGATCTAAAACAGAATGAATATTGAGGCGCAGCTTTCGGCACCGCTGACAGCAGAGGACGAACAAAATCAGTAAGCTTACCCTGCGACCAGAAAAATTCCTGTCAGCGGAAAGCTTACCCTGCAGCGAGATATAATCTTATCAGTAGAAAGTGAGTAAAAAACCACACACCCTTCTGTACGATGTCTCCCGAGGTCGATCTTTTTGATTTCCCTAAGAGTGTCGGGGGGAAAGTATCCATCCGTGGGCCGGAACTTGTATTAAAGTTGTTTCAGCAGGGAGAGAAGGTCTTTGGTGTTTATAAAATTATGTTTCAATAAAACGAGGTAGGAAAATACGCATCGACACATAGATATTGAGATGCTTATTATAACGATGCATATATGTTGATTTTTAGGTTGAAAACAATACAGGTAGTCTATTTAACATGGAAAAACATCGTTAAACTTGCATATTCCCAAGCACACAACACGCACATTCTGACCTCATATGATGTTTTAAAAAATTTATTCTTTCTAATCTCATGAAACCATTTTCTAAGTTTTCTTATTTTAGTTTCAAAATTTCAATAAAGTTTAATAAGATCTCATAGTTTTGTCCATAACTGAAACATGGAAGCTTGAATATTTAGTTCATTATTTCACATGGTGGCTCAACGCAATCGAAAAAATCAGCATTTCTGCTCAGAATCACAGCACTGTCACGAATGTATCGATGCACAAGCTGACGCGGGCCTTCAAGTCCAGTTACCTCTCTTCCAACACCTGTCATTTCCTTTTCCACTCCAGAAAAACTTGTCATCTTCATTAATCATATGTCATTATTTGTGTAACATTCATCCCTGGAGGATAAATTTGGTAGAGAAACGAACGCACACGTCATCATCGACGAGTCACAGAGTTTCATGGAAACCTTGTGGAGTGCTAGCTTGATGATATTACTGTATGTTTGGATTGAGAACCGTTGATACATAGCTGTCACGTCGCAAACTCCCAAAATTTCAATTGAGTAAGTGTACAATTATTTGCTCAGGCAACTTGATATGTAATACTTAACTTTACAATGCCTACGATATGCACGTTACAATAAGTTCTTCCAGCCTAACCCGACGGACCTAATAGTTTTAACTTGAAAAGTTTTCCTTGCTTTCTGCTCAGTAATGCGATCATGTTCATCTGAACCCAGAGTAATAGCACGGCTGCTTACGTGATATCATTATTAAATCACTAGGGCTATTCGAAGAATAATTTGATTCATTTATGGATGAAAATATTTTTAAACAACTGTTCCACACAACGTCATATTAGATTGGTTTATGTTTCAAAAGCTTTGAGTGTGTTCTGCATTCTGGATTATACTATTCTTCTATTGCAAAATCTACTGTCAGTAATATTTGAAGGCGACCAATATTTCCACTAAGACAAACAAATTACACATGATTATTTGTAATGCACATTGCCCTCCAATGCATTTGCATTCATTTCGAACGCTAGCAAGTGTTTAGCATTGGTTTGAATAAACTACAACTATTAGGGACTTTTGGACCTGATCAGTCATCGCAAATAATTATTTGACAATTGGTGCGAGAGTTATATCTCAGGCCTCGAAGTCTATGCATTAATTTTATTAAGGCAGTTATTATGTTATAAAATATTCAGAGGTACCGGTAAAAACATCAGATCAATCAGGCTTTCATTATATGTTTTCAATGTAAAAATTTTATTTGACATTTGCTATCCGAATCTTTATTAAAAAGTAAATATGAAAATATTCTTGATTTGAAACGCATACGTTAACAAAATACGTCTTGCCTTCATTATCGCTAAGCAGTCTATGATATCCTAACATCTTTACATTCCGTGAAAACTGCCATGTAGTTTTAGAAATCGAATATCAGTTTTGCAGCAATCAGAGGATTGAACTGCTGTCCGATCGAACAGTAATATTGCGCAGAGGTCGAGAATCTCCTCATTTTAACAAATGCTCATAGCAGCAACAGCCAGTTGTGTTCATCTTTGGCAGCCATAATTATTTGTGCAGCACTGCATTATGCTTGCCTCACGCATGAACTAGCAGCTGAAGTGCATAGCGCCCAAGGTATACTAGCACCTGCGCTATGCTAGCGTCGGAAGTATACTAAAATACTAAAATATGAAGTTTGCTCTGGTATGCTCTACTCTGCTGTACTCCTCATAGATCCGCTTTGCCCCGTTCTACACCGCTATACATACTCCGCTCTGCCATGGTTTGTTCCGCTATATTCCGTTATGCTCTGCTTCGGTCCCGCTCCCGGTGTATGTTCTGCCGGTTCAGTCCAGCCCAACCTGATCTGGTCCAGTCTAGTCTTGTCCGGTCCAGTTTGGTCCAATCGACTCCGATCCAGTTTTATCCGTTCTGGTCCAGCCTTGACAGGTCTGACAAGATGCAGCCTAGTCCGGTCATATTCCGTCCAGTTTCCTCCTGTCCGGTCTACATAGTCTGATCCGGTCCGGTCCAGCCTGGTCGCGCTCGTGTTAATAGCTGGCCATTGCCCCCATTCTTTCACCGCCACCATCACACACACCACCAACACCACCCCTGCACCTGTGATGGCTGCCAAATACCGCCATTCTACAGATCATTCTCCATCGAAACTACACGTTTATTTGGATAAGAAGATAAAAATATTAAGAATTGTTTTAATTATATATTGCTGTCGTAATTTTCGCCATGATAAGTTGTGAGAATTTCATTAGTATTTCATTCTTTTGCGGGAATATAAATAATAGATATCAACTGAACACGCACATTTAAAGACTGTTGTTCGTTTTGTCTCACAATAGTTCGTCTTCAAGCAAAGTGAACAATATTTATATTCAAAAAGCTGTTGTTACTTAGTTATTACATAATTAAGTTAATAATGCAATGTTTCTATATCCCCTGCCGATTTCAAAATTTTAAACTAAGCTTCAACCCCGTATGACCTCAAAATTTTAGAGTCCTTGCATATCTTCAAGCGAAACCCTCATTTGAACAATATGGACAGTTCGTACCCTTTGCAAATAGTGAATAGGTAGATTCCTCGTCAGAACCAGCCTAATTTAATTTCATACTTTTGTATCACATGTATTCGTTTTGTGCTTCTGTATTTTATTCTCTGTTCTTGTCCGTCTCATACTTTGTATTTTTACTTTCGTGACATATTTATAGTACCTATAATTCATTTTACTTTGATCTTATATTTCAGACGTAATTCTTTTGTTTTTCGTGTGAACTGATGATGGAGCTGGACTCCGAAAGGTTTTCTAAATAAAAAAGATAAATTGTATTGGAATTTCCTTCGTTTTTAAGTTTCTGATGAGGTTGCGATTAGAGCAAACCACTGACGTGTTCAGATATGTTAAGCTGATATAATTACAACCTGCTGGCTGATAACTCTACGGAGATAATGCTAGTTAGATATTTTACGACAAGAGGTACATAATTTCACAAGCAGAATATGGCCAGATGAAAAATTTTTTTCTATGAAATTTTCAGAATTTTCAGAAATTTTCAGAACTGAATTATCATTTTTATGGGTTTTTGAGATATTAGCAGTTTATTGTTTTCAAGTATAAAATTTGATGACACAATTACGCGCAATATTTAGTTTGAATTTACGTTACAAACTTCTAATGTACGAGAGTGTACAATGATGAAATTTCCTTTAAGTGATATTCGATCAAAAGGTTTATGCAAAAACGTTTTGAATTAATGTGAGGAAGATCTCGTGGCCAAAATTTCAGAGGCTGCTGGTAAGATTTCTGAAATGCCAGACGTGTTTCCTAATATCCGGCTGTCGTTAACACTTTGTATAAAGAATACATAAGGGAAATAAGAGAACACAATACGGTAGTTATTGTACAATTCGTAATATTTTTGTCTTCTTATCCAAATAAAAATGTAGTTTCGATAGAGAATGATCTGTAGAATGGCGGTATCTGGCAGCCATCACAGGTGCAGGGGTGGTTGTGGTGGTGTGTGTGATGGTGGCGGTGATGCGGCTAGATTTTGAAACATCCTGCACAAACTAGCATTATCTACGTATAGTTATCAGACAGCAGGTAACAATTATATGTATAAATATTGTTCGCTTTGCTTAACGACGAACTATTGTGAGAAAAAACGAACAATAGGCTTTAAAAGTGCCTGTTCAGTTGATATCTATTATTTATATTCCCGCAAAATAATGAAATACTAATGAAATTCTCATAACTTAGCATGATGAAAATTACGAAAGCAATATATGATTGAAACAATTCGTAATATTTTTGTTTTCTTATCCAAATAAACATATAGTTTCGATAGAGAATGATCTGTAGAATGGCGGTATCAGGCAGGCATCACAGGTGCAGGGGTGGTGGTGGTGGTGGTGTATGTGATAGTGGCGAGGATAGAGTGGGGGCATAGGCCAGCTATGACACGAGCGCGGCCGGGTGCCGCACAGTACGGTGCGTGAAGACGACACGTTGTCGAGTACCAATGTGTCACACACACACATCGTGAATTTCCACAAGGGTTATACGTCATTTTCTATACGTGACTCAAAGTGTTATTCCCGTAGCTTTGCGTACCCAGCCCGTAATCGCTGTGCTTCCTTGCTCGCACAACCACGGGAAGCTGAAATTGGAACGAAAACAACGACCTGATTAGCATGACTCACCAAATATGATAATGTAGACACAAATGCTTGCATGAACCTACAAGCAAAAACAAAATGCTTTCGTTAGGTGAAACATATTCCGAATTTTATTTTTAGCAATAAAGTACAAGTTCCTATCGAATCAATCTTTTTGAATTTCCAACCAAGAGCTGCTTTCTTAATAACGTTCAGGAAATTTCCAGTAATCTTGAACACTGATTCAATAACAAGCAACTAACCTCCGACGATCCAATTAATTTAGTTTTTAATTTTGCTGAGGTGTCGAGACTGACCGTCTCATGAACGAACGGAAAGCAGCATCAGCAATTACATTTCGCAAGTGCGGAATTCAGGCACCAATATCATTATTAATTCAGTACAACCACTCGAGCAAACGTTAGCGTCGTCTGGCATGAACCGAGGAAATAAAAAACACAAAAAAGTGCAAGCCCGACATTTCTGCCATCGACAGGACGCGTGGCCACACAGAACGTAACAATTCCTGTTAACGCACTTAATCTACTGTTAAAACCTAAAATTTAAATTACAAAAACCTAAAACTTAACACCATCACGCGTTCGATAATCACGGTGGTGATTAGACAGGGTAACGTAATTAAAAAAAACACTACAATTTGTTATAGCGAATTAACGGATATGTGCGCTTATATTATGCTAACACTCAACTAAAACTATAAGCACAGACGTATACGAGGTTATTATGAGACATAAGCTAGTAATATAATGAAGATGCGTAATACATAATGAATGCAAGACATTAATAAAAGTAAGGGTGCCTGCACACCTAAAGATTTGAAGCGAGAAAGCAAGCGAACTTGAATTGATTAACATGGATTCCTATGGGAATGCACACACAGCAAGCAAACGAGCGAGTGAGATGGGCTGAAGCGAGAAAGCGGCTCGAAGTTGGTTTCACGCTTGAGAGATGCAGCGGGAAGCCTCTGACAGTATGCGGTGACGTGGGAGGTGTGTGGCTCAATTCTTCCAGCGTAGACTGAACCCCTTATATCCAAAGTTTTTGCTGTACCGTGCCTTTGGAACTCAAAAGAACCAAAGCGCAGTGACAGATTACATGTTTCAAAGCAATAGGATGAAGCAGGAATGAAACTGAACGTTACAAACACATGTTGTACCGCTTATTTTGTTATAGTCCTCTCTCCATGACATTCAGGGGCAAACTAGCTGTCTTTTGGTGTATGATAGATCTCGTCTGACATCTTTCTCTCTCACTTGCTTTCTCGCTTTCAGTCTTTTGGTGTGCAGGCACCCTAATTCAGTCATACTTATCAGTCAAGTCGTAACACGTCGTAAGTAGTGAAGTAAACGTTGTAGGTTATAAACTTGTTCATATCGTTTTACGCTAGGCAGCACATGATTCATATTACTTATGTGAATTGTCTCCTATTTTTATTTCAACGCAATGTGCTTCAGCCCTACTAATAAATCCGGGGCCCAACCATGAAAGATCGAGTTTATTTGCTTTTCGATGATTTTTCAGTATTACTCGGTCGCCTAGAACTAAATTTTTATCCGTGCGTCTCAACTTATGATACATTGTTCGCTCAGCTGAATGAGTTATATTTAGTGTCCTAACGTTTTCGACATTCCTAGCGGCTTTTTGGGCGCGAAATTTACTAGATCTACGTCTGAATCGTAGCTGGATGAAACTTTAAAATTTTCAGCCAGAAGATAGGGGCACATATCTCTGCCATAAACAATATAACTAGGATTATCTCCTAGCGTCGAATTTAAAAAATTATTAATGGCATTCTCCACCATTTATAAACACTGATCCCATACCGTTCGAGTCGGGGAATTTACGTGCAATTGCAGGAGGTTCGTAATTTTCTTGTTATTGCGTTCAACAATAACATTTGAATGTGGACTCCACGGCAGTACTTCTTTCTTTGCAATTGCGTGAATCGTAGTAAATTGTTTTACTGCCCCTGATTTAAACTCGAGAGCTTGATCCCTGAGCAATATTTTCGAATAACCAAATGTCGCGGAACAATTCCCTAAGCATGATATGACCGTATATGTTCGCCGGTTAGAGTTGGAATTAAATTACCAGAAGTGCGAGAATAAGTAAATCACCACGAGTATGTATTTGTTCTGATTATCATTGACTGGGAGTGAACCCAAATAGTTAGTCGATACTACTTCAAAAGACTCTTTTGCTATTAGTGCACTCAAAATCTTTATACGTATGGACGGTTGTGCTTTTAAAAGTTTACAAACTTACGAATGATTGTCCTTTCTAAAGCGTGGTAATATTTTAACTTGAATTTAAATAAAGTGTGCAATGCATCTGTATGATACGTAGAATGTATACCAACAATTGCTTTTTCCATCTCTGAAGTAGGCATAACAGATGTCAGTTTAGTGCTAGTCCGTAAGTCAATTCGTCGTCGCCGGTACAATATGTCATTTGCAATTAAATAACTCTGCAAGTCGGGATCCGATGAACTACTACTATGTAGTAACGCCTCTCTTACCTTCGAACAGAAAGGATTTTGTTTTTGTTCGCAAATGAACTCGTTCAGGACCAAGACACTTGTTTTTCTGTTGGAATGTAGTCAATTAATATTTGCACAGTCGTGGGTACATGTACCGTGTCTGCATCTCCCGTTTTCGCTTCTGTCTGTACCGCCGTGCCACTGGGGACGTCAGGTTTCAGTTCCTTTGTTTTCTGTCTCGTCAGCGCGATGCATACCTCAGGCTGTGCTTCTGCTTGCAGCTCCGCGCAACCTTGAAGCTTTTTAGCAGTGAGTCGGTCATTATTTACTGGTAATCTACTTTGGCAGTCTGGCACGACGTTATGTCTACCTGGTAAATACTTCACAATAGGGTCAAAGGAGTGCACATTAATACACCCCCTTGCCATCGTAGGATCATCAGGCAATTTTTTAGTCAAGAGAGAAGAAAGGGCTTGTGATCAGTATACCGGTAAATTGGATTCCCAAGGATTAAACATTTGAAATCTTTAGGAGCACTTACAATAGCAAAAAATTCTTTTTTGGTCGTAAACGCTTTTGTCTAGCATGCTGCCTTTTGCTGAAATAAGCACCAGGTCGCATAACCTTGTCTCCGCAGTTATTAGGTTACATTAAAACAGCCCGTACTCCAGAATTTGAAGCGCCCGTAAATAAATCAAATGGTTTACTGAAATCAGGATGTCGTTAAACAGTGTCCGTAGTCAGAGCTCCTTTAATACTGTCAAAACTCGCTTAGCATTCGTTCGTCCAGTCAAAATCAACGCTTTTTCGTAAAAGTCAGTACAGAGGATTTGAAATTGTTGCAAAAAGAGGAATATATCCACGGAAATAATTAGCGATGCCTAGGCATTGTTGTAATTCCTTTACTTTTACCTATTGGTGTCGGGAAATTTTGCAGTTTTTCAGATTGTTTACAACGAATATCGTCAGCCGAAATAACTTATTAAGCGACAGTCCTAATGTTAGTCAACTGTTTTTTTTTGTATTTTACCACGTTAAGTCGTGAACTGCGATGGGTTAAAATAAAGTTCAACGTTCAATTCAAATTTAAAGTCAATTGTGGTAACCAACTTTGAAAAAAGCAAACATTAACTGGATCGGGGCTTCATTTCGTTTTCATTAAGTATTAATAAAATATGAGTTAGTGACTGCAGGTGGGCCAGCAGCACCATGAAAATCACCAAGTGACCACCGGTGGGTCCCTTCGCAGGAAATGTGTTAATACACCAAGATATCATCGAGGAACACGAAACACAAACTTCCTAATATAGGTGCAAGGACGGAAGACATCACGCGTTGAAAAACGCTCGATTTGAACTAAGTGCAAAGGGAATTTACGGAATTGGTACTTTTCGTAGCTTATACTAAAAGCCGTAAATTTTCGGCTAGGCCGCTCTTGCTATACTTCATGAAATGCGGATCTTAGATCAAATATTGAGAAAACGCTGTTTCCCCCAAGCGGGAAAAGAATTTCATCTATGCGCGGGATCGGATACGACTCCTTAACTATTATTTTATTTACAGCCCTAAAATCAATTATTTGCCGTATCTCGCGACTCTTCTTTTTCACAACAATGACAGGGAAATTGTAATGCGAACTAGATGGCTGAATAATTCCTTGTGCGAGCATCTGCTTGTTTACCAAAACCAGCTCCTCCTGATATTTTCGAGGAATGCGGTATGGGGGGTATTTTGCACTGGTGCATCAGGTTTAAGCACAGTGTGGTGTACTATTACATTCGTTACACCTATCGTCTCGCCTTCTAGCGTTATTACAACACAATAATTATTTAGCACGTCAATCAGTAATGGTTTCAAGTCGTTAGCGTCACAAGATACGCCATCAATCGTTAACGGACGCCGTACACCCTCCGGTCCAATAGGTGCCTTCGGCACATTCTCAACTCGTGCATAAGTTTCCCGTTCATCAATACGAGAACAATGACAATTCTGCCCCAGTTCGTCAACCTTCAACTCAAGCTCTTCCTCAGTTATGGCATTTACGTTTTCACGGCAACAACTCGAGTTGACTTCAATTGAATTCGACCGATCAATGAGCTTGAAACAACTTGCTTACCTTAGAGCAGCTTCGAATGAATTCAAGTAGACCTCTTTTTCCACCTCTTCCTTATCTGCATATTCTAAGTTGCACAACATATTGTTGTCGCTAAAATATATAACATCAACTGTGCCGTTCAAGACTAAAAGTGGCACATTACCATTGTGGTGGTATGAACACACACCACCACACAAGCTTAAAAGCGCCACCTCACAGCCCCAAAGCGCCAGTACTAAGCGACCAATAATCAGAACTAAAGTTTGGCGCTGGGGTGCCGGACCGACCTTTATAAGCAGCCTGCCTCGAACAGTCAGGCAACGTCGATAGAAACCTCCGTAAGTATAGCACAAGCCTAGACGGCGAAAAGTGGGCACCCCAGTCTCAGATAATCGGAGACCTGGACGGGTAGAGTCAGCCTCCAGCGAGGCCTATATAAACAGCCGCGCAGCCAGCGGAGCTCAGTACACTCGCAGCGTCCCTGGTGTTTACAACAAAGTCTCGACGCTCCGCAAGCACCACCTCTGCTACCGTCATCGCCGCCTCGACTGCCAGCCGCCACTCCTCGTCGCTCCCTCGACTCGAGCCAGTTCCCTGCTAGAGCCTCTGATACTCCTCGTTCGGAGACTCTCGGTCAGTAGCCGCCTCACCGGTCTGCTCTCGTCCTACGACCACGCTGCGCCTCCCCGACAACCGTCGGCCGGCCTAGACGTCCTCGGTTGCCGTACTACCCGGCTGCGATATTTCGTTGTGTGCCACTATTGTCGGCGATCTTCTCAATAATACGGCATTAATTCCAGTTGTGTTTTCCTTACCCTGTCGGGTTCGTTTGCACCTCAGGCACTCGCTCCGGGCATTGATGTACAAAGTCTAAAGGTTTACAAAATCTAAAGGTTTACAAAGCCTGCCCGGAGTGTAAAGCAGCCTGAGGGAGAACACCACACCATCCTTCCCTTGCGTAACTAGGGATTCTGCGATCAGTATCCTGTTTTCTAACAATCTTTTGTTTACAACATATTTACCTCGCTTAGCCTTTCTTACAGAAACATCAATCAACTTCAATGAATTACCAGGTACCTCTAAAGCAACACAGCGAGCCACTGGTGATCTTTTCTTCTTTACCTCTTTCATTTGCTTCCTTCAACTCGCTCGAGGACAGCTTTTTTTCACTTTAATTCTCTTGCGGTCACTCACTGTCGCAGACTTGGTTGCCCTTCTACATGCTCTTAACAACTACTTCCGCCATCACATTCGCTATTGTTTACAATGTTCATTATCACTTCCTTCTTATTTAGTGTATTCACATCACTTACTTCGTTGAAAGGTATCTTAACTTCTTCCCACACCAAGTAACCGCCTATGAAATTAATAACTGCATTATTCAAAATATCCCTTCCATTTTTTGATTGAAGTACTAGGTGGTTCAAAAAGAATGACCTTATTTGATGATTAAATATTTCATGAAGAAAAAATAGCAAAAAAATTTAACTTATTAGACGAGTATTCTACTAACAGTCTAGTGTATTTCACATGTTACAAGTGCTCAATATGGCCTCCCTTGCAGCACGAACAACATCAATACGATATGAGAATTCTTCCCAAATACTTTGAAGCAAACAGGATCAATTGAATTGATCGCTGTTGTTATTCGATTTTTTAAGTTTTACAGGTCAGTTGGTTATGGAGGAACAAAGACGTTATCTTTTACAAATTCCCAGAGAAAAATATCATTAACTGTGAGGTCAGGGGTTCTAGGGGGGATCTAGATAAGCTCCGTAGGGGGTCACTCTCTCATTCTGATTCATACATTTACTCACGAAATATTTGATCATGAAATAGGGTCATTCTTTTTAAATTACCATATTAATGAATTTCCCATCACAGCTGAAAAATGAAAATTAGAATTCAAATTAATATTTTATGGCACTTCCTCTCTTTTGATCCTAAATAAGAGTAAACTGCTTCACAAATGAAACACACCTAACTCCTTTCTCAACGAAAGCATCTCTTCATCTTATGTACTTTGTTAAGATCCATCATTACCACATTATTTATTTGACAATTAAGCTAAAGATGACTCATAAAGAAAAAATATCATTGGACTTTCAAAATCTACATCTCCCATCACACATCAAATTTTCTTCGAATCAATAAACGTTTCCACACGTTGAGAATTTGCTGTGAATACCCAAATCTGAGAAACCCGCGTCCAGGCGCTGAAAATTCATTAAGAACGGCTATGACTGTCTACACGCTGAGAATAATACCTTCCTCTGGCATTCACTATTGAACTTGATGCTCCCGCGTTTGGGTTGCTTGCTTCATCCTTGCACCCTTACTACTGTCTCATCCGTATCCAGCATCGTCCTTTACAAGATAACAAGAACTTTTAGGCAAGGCAACATCTAATTCTATAAAGGTAATCGCATATTCTGTGTAGTTTTCATAGTTATGGATCTCCAATGTATGCTTTGAAATGCATTTTTTTTGTATCTCAAATTTGTTTCACCTCTATAGTAATTCCACCTTTGTAGTTGAACTTTATACAGCATCAGATTAACCGCTATCACCAGCGTGTCTTTATACCCAGGATCGAATAAATCAATTGCAAGTGAAATTAAAATCAACCAAAATTCATGCATAGGAGCAATTGAATGCTCGGAGAAATATTTCTTTTAGTTTCAGTGCTCAACTATTGCTCCCGTCGTTGTTTGAGAACCTCCATAATAGACGCTGACACTGGACACTGAACTGAAGGACAAGTAACGGATACCTTCGAGTTGGTACATCATCTTAGTATCGCCTACGTGATGCATCGTTTTATTACGGTAATTCTACCCCCAGAGCGCTTTTCCCATCTAGGTAACTTAAAGCGGGTGAGGACGATGGAAAAAGTGAACGACGATCCCACAATAGCACATGGTTGAAAATGGTAAAAGATGAGAGGACCTGAAAATAAAGAACGAACGTGAGATCAGGTAGCTGAACACGAGCTCCCTAAAGAACATGACAGAAAATATTACCAAGGACTGAAAGCAGAACTCCATTAACTTCGTAATTTAGTTCAGTGGCCAAGGTCTTGTTCTTTCTTCAAGGGATGTGAGGTGAATTTGAAAATATTAAAAATAAGTTTGTTCAAAAATTCAACAGAACATTATGAACGTTACATCATTGGGAAGAATCACCACGGTGCATAGACACCAACTTTACCTTTCATAGCAGGTGCGCTACTCCAGCACAATCCAGGTCATTTGAACTGCGAATGAAAAGAAGCTAGTCAAACTTTCTTCAATCATTTTGATATCAATAAAATCAATACTCACCGTAGACGTGGAAAGCGACCGAAATTAGGAAACATTAGCTACCAAGTGGTGTGTTGATGGGAGGGCTCTGCACCTGCAACAGCTGACAGTGACATCACTTGTACGAGGCCTGTCGAAAAAGTATCCGACCTTTGGCCAGAAAAAATACTTCAACAACCTGACGGGGTTGGGACCCTAATCCCCTTCAAAGTAGGCTCCTTGTGCTTCCACACACTTAGCCCACCGATCCTTCCACTGCCGGAAACACCTCTGGAAGTCTTCTTTTGGAATGGTGTTCAGCTCTGTCGTCGCGTTCCGCATTATCTCTTCTCTACTCTCAAAACGGGATCCTTTCAGTGGTGTCTTCAATTTTGGAAACAACCAGAAGTCGCAAGGAGCCAGGTCTGGAGAGTAGGGAGGTTGGCGAACGGTCGTAATTCCATGTTTGGCCAAGAAATTGCGGATCAAATGGGATGAATGTGCGGGCGCGTTGTCGTGATGCAAGTGCCAGTTGTTCGCAGTCCACATGTCTGGTCTTTTGCGCCGAACTGCATCACGAAGTCGCCGGAGAACATCCTGATAGTACTCCTTTGTCACTGTTTGTCCTTCCGGTGCGTATTCGTGATGCACAATTCCACGGACATCAAAGAAAACAGTCAGCATCACCTTGATTTTGCTTCGCACCTGCCGCGCTTTCTTCGGCCTTGGAGACTCGGGATGCTTCCATTGGGATGACTGTCTTTTTGTTTCTGGGTCGTACCCGTACACCCATGACTCATCTCCAGTTATCACGGTGTTCAGAAACCCAGGATCAGTGTTGGCGGTGTCCAGAAGGTCCTGTGCAACGTCACGACGGAGGTCTTTTTGTTCCGGCGACAACAACTTGGGCACGAATTTCGCAGCCACTCGGTTCATGTTCAAATCGTCACGCAAAATGGCATGTGCAGAATCTTTACTCACTCCAACCTCTTGGGCAATCTCCCGCACGGTAAAACGACGATCTGCCATCACCAAATTTCGCACCCTCTCAACAACAGCTGCACTCCGAGAAGTTTTGGGCCTGCCACAACGCTGCTCACTCTCCGCTGATGTGCGGCCATCTTTGAATCGGTTGAACCACTCCTTAATTTGTGTTACACCCATAGCATCTTCCCCAAACACCTGCTGAATCTTACGAATTGTTTCAATTTGAGAATCACCAAGCTTTTGACAAAATTTGATGCAGTGTCTTTGCTCAATTCGTTCAGTCATCTTGCAAGAAAACTAAATCCGACAAACACTTAGAACAGCACCTTACTTGGCGACCACCAGCCAGTGACTGGCCCAAGTGAATGCGGTGAAAAAAGTCAAGCATGCGCATTAAGATTCCTCCTTCCACCGTGCACAGTGGCGCCGCCTTAGAATCACTACTTTGCGCGGGAAAAATTAAGGTCGGATACTTTTTCGACAGGCCTCGTACACTGGTTTGTCTGGTGTACCAGTTGGGCTAGTACGCTAGTGGTACTGGTACACCAGTTAGGCTGGTACACTAGTTTGGCTGGTGCACCATTTAAGTTTATATATCGTTTTCCCTAGTACATCATTTGCAGTGGTTCACCAGTTTTTGTACGCCAGTTCTGTTTGTACACTGGCTGGGCTTGCACACCTATTTAACTGGTACATCAGTTCCACCGGTGCGCCAGTTTCACAGCGCACACCGACTGAATTGTACGTCGTGAAGCAAGCGGAATATTATGCGGACAAGTGTGACCTAATATTGACCTATGCGACAGAAATGACAAAATTATGTGACGTACCATCGTTCATCTGGGAAACCGAACAAAGGCTGCTGTGCGACAGTCGAAGTATGTTGAACACGAAGTTCAGAATAAAATCCCATTTGAACAAATAGAAAGCAACATTTCTAAAGAAGTGTTCACATATTACACAATTTGACAAATCTATATAGGAGTAGCGTTTATATATATATCCACCTCGTTGTTAGCGTTCGTTTTAAACTGGTAGTTACATATAACAACTAATTGTAAAATGAAATGTTAATTCGTGATGATGTTATTGAAATTTTTTTATGTTATAGCACGTATGAAGACTGCACAGTGTATTTACAATGTGAAAATGTAAGGCCGTTTCTTGAAATGTGTTCAAACGTCGAAATATATTGAATATTTAGTTTTATAAATGTTGATGTAAGTACCACTTTTAAGCAAACGCTAACAACAAGATATGCAAGTAAATGGTACTTCCTTCAAATAGATCTGTCAAATGGTGTCTTATGTAAACACTACCTCTGAGACATCGCTTGCCATTTGTGAAAGTAAAATTTTTCTTGTCAGTTCGTTTTCAATCCTCTGTCCCCTGGGTGCCGCAGAATTGTCTTTGTTCGCTAATGTAGAGCATCAGAAGAATGGAAGAACGTCACATTTTCTTTTCATAGTTGTCACAGAGGTCAGTATTAGGTCACACGTGTCCGCACAATATTCAGCTCACTTCACTATGAGCGGTTCAGTTTATGTGCACTTGTGAAATTGGGGTACCGGTGGAACTGATGTACCAGCTAAATAGCTGTGCAACCCAGACTGGTGTACCAGCCAAACTGGCGTACGAAAACTTGCGAACCAGCGCCTAAGATTAACCAGACAAAACGATCTATGAGCCTGAACCAGCTAAACTTTAGTACCAGCCTAACTGGTAAGCCAGTATCAGTGGTGTACTAGCCCAATTAGTGAAACTGTCTCAATGGTGTTACAGTCCAACTGATGTACCAGACCAACTGATGTACCAGACCAACTGATGTACCAGACTAACTGATGTACCAGACCAACTGATGTACCAGACCAACTAATGTACCAGTCCAATTACTGAAACAGCCCAACTTGTTTACTCGTACCACTGCTGTACTAGCCTAACTGGTACACCGGACAGACCAATACAAGTCATGTCACTGTAAGTTTTGACAGGTGTAGAGCCCTCCAAGTAACATGTCTCTTCTTAGCCTAATCATCCTTATTTTTGCTGCTTCTTAACGATGAGTTTTGATCTAATTCATCTCAAAATAACTTGAACAAGTTGAACTAGCGTTCTGTTTGTAGTTAAAATGTTGATTGTACCAGCGTAGTGGACTTGTAATGAAAGCGAAAGCTGGTGCCAATGCACCATTGTGATTCTCCCCACTAATAAACCGTCGATAGTACCCTGTCAAAATATTCTAAATAAACGTTTTTGCACTACATTAAAACTCATCCTTTATCTCTCTATCGTTCGCACGAAGATGATGTCTGCTACTGAAGTGAAAAAGTGCGGTTTATTAATGGCGTCTTGCTCTCAGTCTTCATTATTATTTTCTGTCACGCTCTTTTGAGCGAGCTTGTTATCAGCTACCTGATTCCACGTTCTTCCTTTATTGTCGAGTCCGCTCAGGCTTCGCTATTTTCAATCATGTTCTGTTGTAGGATCGTCGTCAGCTTTTTTTCTTGCTCTCAAACGCTTCAAGACTTACCTGGGGAGAAAAAGGACTTGCCTGGGTTGAAGAAGCGCAGTAGAGGTAGAATTATCGTAAAAAATCGAAGACACACGCATGCGATGCAAGTATGATGTGCCAAATTGAACGCATCTGTTTCTTGTGTTTCATTTCAGCGGGCACATTTCTTCATTTCTTGTGCTTCCAGAGTACCAGCGGGCTTTCAATTCTCGTTCTCGAACACAGAAAGCACACATAGACTGAAAAACGAAGAAGTATTTTTCCGTACATTCAAGTGTTCTTATGAATGAAACTTGGGTCGAGTTTTTTTCAACGGGAAGTCATTGCACTGAAACAAGAAGAAAACTTTGTCTGTGCATTCAAGTGTTCTTTTTCGTGAAATTAGGTCGAGTTTTTTAACGACAGTTACGGTACTTGATTCGATCCTGCATTTGAATACACATGTACCGGCAGTAACTGATTATCTAATGCTAAATTAACTCGTACGTAAGAACCAACAAAGAAATTAACGAATTTTGAACCCAGGAAAGTTTTTTCAAATCATAAATTTTAGAGACGCAAATAAGAAAACTCCAAAGAGTATGTGCCTAGCAATAACATAACTGAGAAACAAAAAATGTAGCATTTGATGGTTATACAAAATTTCTGCACAATTTTCGAAGAATATATTCAATCATTTGGCGGAGATCTGAATTTTAGTTATCCCAGTAAATTTTTCGTCAAAATAAAGCTCGTTGATGGACAAGGCCAAGTCAGTATGTTAATATTGTTATTTTAAATCGTTAACAAAATAACCCAGACAGTATTTTTAGAGTGATGGTCTTTTTTAAAAGCTATTTAGATTCTGAATTCAATTTCCCAGCGGATTTTTGCTCGTTTTTAATAAAAATCGTGTCATTTTGCTTGTTCCGATGCTTCCAGTATTATTTACAACAGTCCTGAATCACTATACGGCATGCAATCCCTTTTCATGATACTTTCTTCGTTTTGTTATAGGAGTAGGCTGCTAAATCTTTTTACTCAAGATAAGTGACATCATTATAGCCACTATTTTATTTAGCTTCTATCAGATGCCGAAATTGAGTTTCAATCAACGCCATAAAATGCTAACGTAAACTGTAGCCTCGGTTTTGAGTGGTATTTCTTCAGCAACGGGTCTTGTGCGAAGACCGTTTTCTGAGTTCTTTCCATGGCTATCATGTCTGCTACTAAACGTAGCAACAGAGTCATGACCTCACACCAGTGGTCAAAATCTAATTGAGGTAAATCCGTCCCTCAGTTCAATTTCCTTCTGAAATTTCTTCATGATTTTCTGTGTCAATGACATAACATTACATTTATTGTTCTGTATTAATGGTTTGCTTTCTTGAAATTCGAATTATAAATAAAAGTTCCATGATACACGTCTCAAATGAGATATTTATTAATTTAGTAAAGTCGATGAATAAAAATTTATGGAACGTTTCGACCTCCAGGGTCATTATCAACCTGAAAATAAGTAGAAAAAACTAGCCAAATGTCAAATTTACATCAATCATGGAAGAAGAAAAGCTAAAAAAACACATGAAGGCAACAAAAATATATGAAAAGGGTCAGTATTAAAATTACGTTAGTTGTTAAGGAAAAGCTGGTTGCATATCATTCAATACCGATTGTTCTTTTAAAATGTGGAGAGGTTCTAAAATGCGGCGGCTTATTTGGTTTGACGCAGAGGAACCCTATCAGAAATGGCTTCACCGATCTTCAAAGATTACTGCAGTTTATTGCAAACAATTTTTACAGATCATTGAAGAGCTTCGCAGAATTTTCTACATTTAGTGGAAATTTAATGCAGCATTAGTGCAGTGAATGTCCGATTCTGAAGTGCAGATCGGCATCGATTTTCTACGAAGCTCTTCACCGACCAAAAGCGAAAAATTTCAATAATCTGCAATGAACTTCACTAACCAATGAAGATATTTTAAAGTAAATCTTTGCCGATCTTTACCAATGGGAGAAGAAACACGGATGTAATATTACACATTGTACTCAACAAAAAAATAGTTTATCCTTCTGAAAATCATACGTCAGCGTAGAGAGTCTCGCCCCACCGTCATAGAGGCGAACGTCCGTGTAGATCGGGAGGAACCCTTCTCTCGCACACACTTTATTGGACAAAATGGCTGATAACACTTACGTAATTTCCTTTCAAATTTTTCAGCTTTACGAAACAGTCTAAGTTCTTCACGTGTAAGTTGATTCAGGAATGCTCCTAGCATTTTTGTACTAATATACAGGAATTTATTAAAATCTATATATCTGTCTAATTATAAAATACAACGCAATTAGACAGAAATATATACTTTAATGAATTGCTGTGTTTTAGTACAAAAATGCAAGGAGCATTCCTGAATCAACTTAGACATGACGAAATTGGACTATTTCGTAAGGCTGAAAAGTTAGAAAAGAAATTATGTAAGTGTTATCAGCTATTTTGTTCAATAAAGTGTGTGTGAGAGAAGGGTTCCTCCCGACCTACACGGACGTTAGCCTCTATGACAGAGGGGCGAGACTCTCTACACTGACGTCCTATTTTTGGAAGCAATTATTACAAGGCGAGTTGAATCAGAAAACAGTTTATCCATTGAAACCAAAGCAGAGCTCTTCGGTGAGAAATGCCAAAACATTAGCACCCGAGACTAAAAATAAAACTAAACTACCAACTTAATCATTCGGTACGGCAACACCCACTTGTAACAACAATCTTTAGCAAACCAAAAATATAGGAAAATTGCATTTGTTATTTCTGACTTTGACCCTGTGTCAAGAGAGCAGCATGTTGCACAAATCTTTCCCTCCCATTTTTTATACTCATTTATCATCGTGGGACACTATACTGAGATTAGCTATGGCCTTAGCAGACCATATTTTTTACATTTTTGCCGTGAGACTGACTGGACTACTGTAGAGTCAAACCTGGCGACTCTATATATGACTTTAAATGAAGCAGCGCATTTGATATACTGTATGTTCCTCCCAAATCGGAGCATAATATACCTCAAATGGCGCATGTTATTGAAAAATGCCACCAGAATAACCGTCCAGCTACTCCCCGTCGAGATGAACGCGATCACATCACAGCATAAAGCTGAGTTGACTCATTCGAATCAACGCTATTTGGTCCGTCGGGGATGGTTGTAAAAACTTAATGCATATTGTAGGCAGTGTAAACCAAATATAACTAAACAAGTAGTCTGGAGAATAATTCTTGCACTTTTCTCTTTGAAATATTGAAGTTTTGCCACATGAAACTAATATTTCTACGATTCTCAATCCAAGTATATCATCAATATGCTTGCATTCCGCAAGTGTATTCCTATAAAACTCGCTGCGAACGTGCAGCTTGACTCATCGTTGATAATGCATGGGCTTGGGTTTTATTTTCACATTGATGATAATTATACATAATTGCTGGTGAAGAAAACTAATTGCACTCGAGTGGAAAGGAAAATTGTATGTGGCGAATGTGTTCAATTGCAAATTTGTGAATAAACGGTAGAACATCGTGGAGTACAAGTTCCTTTCATTCTACAAACTTTGGGAACTGGGAACTATACAATAGCTGAAATGGGAACTGGCAGGCAGCTATTGTTTTATATTCAACACGTAGATCTTTATGGCAAAATATAAAAATGGGCTTCTACCACCGAATACCTTCCTTATTTTAGTCTAGTTGGGTACATTAGATGAGATCTGCCGCTTTACTATTGCAAAGAAACGTGCAGCGATGAGCCAGTAAAAACTCGTTAAAGCAAAATGAAAATTTATTGTTTAGAGCCTTCATCGGCCAAGAACTTTTTTAGAAATTTAAAATTCAAGAAATTAAACTCATACGAAATATCAAGTTTTTTGAGAAATACTCGTGAGGGAAAAAAGTAAAGTCTCAAGCATAAAAATGCTATAACCTAACTACGCGTATATGTAATGGTCATGACCGTTTCTGACTGTTAAGAAATGGTTGTTTTGAAAATGAAAAGCATTTTATGATTTTAAGGTGATAAATATTTGAAGCGTTTCATTGAATTGAAAGCTGACTAGACAAGATTCTGCCTGGTCCCTGGCTGCTTACATACACTGATGCACAATGTATATATTATGCAGGTTTCTTTTCCATTGGTGGAATGATATGTCTAGTTTTTTTTCGTTGTTCATTTTCATATAATTATTATAATCTCATGAGCTGTAAGTGCCTGTAACTGATCACATTCATTTCATGTCTTTTTTTCTGCTGATGATGGGATTAATCCCGAAACGTCAAAAAAATGTTTAGAATTTTATTCTTCGCTTTTAAATTTTTGCATAAAGATTTCATTAATAGGCAATACTACAGGCACCCGCAGTACCTAAACGAATTTGAAAGTTTGAGGAAGACAAGACGCTGGAAAACTGAACGACAAGAACTCCATATGAGTGCCCTCCTTGTATCATTGACACGGGACGTGACCGTATAGGATCATCCTGAAGGTAAACGAAAAATTAAACGAGATTAACGAATAGCTCAACAAAGATTGCGATCAATTTACAAAGTAAACAAAATTAAATAAGACAATCTTGACCCGCAATTACTCGCCCAAGTTTATTTCCACACTTGGTGGGTATTATACCAGTTTTAAAAGAATAATTAAAAATTCAGAGGAAAAGGGCCAGAGGTACGTGTTCAGGTAAGGACAGATATTATAGTTTGAGAAATTCAATTTCATCAAACTCATAGGCCCAGAAGGAAGTGTTAAAGATATGCTCTAGAACAAAGAACACCCCCCGTCCAAATACTAGGAGCTGAACTAGGTAATCAATAAATTCAAGGGAAGAGAGCTGGGCTCAATCTCGCGTAAGTTGAGGCTTAAGAAGCAATAAACCCAAAACTAAGCCAAAACAGAAACACAGGCACAAGCTCACAAACATAAATATGTTCTATAGGGTCACAGAAGCAGCAAGGAAAATAAAATACTCAGGTATAGTGGCGATAAATTAAACTCAACACTGACCGGATATGACTCCAAAGCAGGAAAAAAAACAGCTCTGACCTAATGCGTAACTCGAAATTAAGAGACACCATCGACAACGCTTCCCAATGACTCCTAACAACCAAAAAACAACGGAAGGAAGCAAAGCGTCCGTTTTGCGGGTGTTCCCCAACTCCATGCCAAGGTCTATATAGGAAAGTGCACCTCGCAAGCGTGTGGGAAATTTTTTCCCACACAGGTTTTGTAACTACCGACCATTATTTTAGAATCTGTTATTTGTATTTGTAATAATTAAGGCTATAATTGGGTTTCCTGAGTTCATAGCAAAAATGCTTCAATAACTTCTAAAGTTCATTTCCCTTCTCCTCTCAAAGAACAAACTTTTCTCTAATATGATTCACAATTCATGTCCTTATAACTATTAAACGTAAATGCATTTTCGAGCACATGAGTATTGAGTGAAAAAAGACTTGTTTCAACGGTTTCAACATTATTTGGAAGTTTGTTCAAAAAAGGCTTGGTAACTCGTGCTGTATATGAAGCATTCATAATTAATAGAATTATTAATTCAATATATTTATCGGGACGCAATCAAGTAAATGATTATATGAAGTGTGGGGGCACATCCTTAGATTTTCAGCCTCAATCAAGGTATCTTGCAGCTCGAAAATATGTTGAAATAATTTCCCATTTCCTATGAAGTAAGGAATGTGTCTAATAAAACTACATTTTTATGTTATCGAAAACATTAAACAACGGTTCACAAACGCCCCTGAATTTATAAACGGTGAGTGGCATTATTATAACGCCCCAGTTCTTATTGGGTATATTCACATTCTAATCTACCGTCGTAACTTCAGGTAATATTTTCTTTGTGTTATTTATTTCCTCATGAACTAAAACCCAATTTTTTAAATTCTTTTTCACAGTTTAATTCAAAAGTATATATTAATTATATACAAGAAGTACTATGCCTAGAATCGAAAATACTGAAAGATTTTCACCTGAAATTCCTGATAAGATACTTAGAGATACCAAAGATCAAGATATCTGTGCGTTACCAGCTTTGATTTCTGAAAACTACTCTATTACATTGTTCAACATACAGCAAACCCGCGTTAATTCACACATCCTTCCAGCGTCATAAAATTGAAACACAGATTCCAATTCCAAACTCGACTACAACCTGTCATCATGGAGAAGCTTCAAGCGAGAGTTATGGTTTTCATCGTGTTCGGAATGGTAGGTACATAGTCAGCGTTCTTTGAATTAATGAGACACTGAATAAAAATAAAAATGATAGCAAAGATAGCTGATTTAAAAATCATTTTAATGCCTGAACGTTTCGGCTTAAAGCTCAAGCCATTATCAACACCTGCAAAAGCGAATAGGAATACAGAAAATATGACAGGCTAAAAAACAAACAGAATACAACATAAAATAGTACAAAAAAAGAGAATGGAGAGATTGTACTGCAATTAATTTTTGAAAATCAGGCTATTTCTAACTGGAATGATGACAACATTGAATTTAGAGCTGGTTTCAATTCTTTAATGTAAAGAGATTCTAGTATATGTAGGTCGTTTTTATTTGCACAGAAACTTAAAATTGAAAAATCAGATTTGCTTACTATTACACAACACTGCTCTGTGCGATCCCCAATGGCTGAAAAAGATGACTTAGCTAAAACTCTACCCGTTCTGGAGCTCCTACCAACGTGCTCGAAAAATCTACACCTTTTCACTTCAAATTCATCTAAGTCAAGTTCAATTTAATCCAAGTCTAGTTCAAATTAATCCGAGTCAAGTTCAAATTAATCCAAGTCAAGTTCAAATTAATCTAAGTCAAGTTCAATTTAATCCGAGTCAAGTTCAAATTAAGGTGATCATCCCAGTTGTTCAATTTTTTTCGTCCGATTCGTTTGAAAATTGACCAGTATATGTATTTTTTGAGAGTAAACTTTTTTCTTTTCCGTCACTTTTTCGATTTAGGCCTTAGTTTTTTTTAAGAAAAATTAGTTTTTGGTACATTTTCATGTATATTTCAAGACGTGTCTCCTCAATGGGTTTTGATGCTAGAACAAAACCAAAGACAGTTTTAGAATCCTTGAAGCATTTCTAACAAGGAAATGGAGGAAAATTTTAACAGTTCGAATTTTTTCTGATAAGCGATATTTTATGGTTATATCACAAAAAATTATTTATGGGTTTAGAGCTATATAATTTTTTTCTCAAATTTGGATCAAAGCCTTCATTTTTTGTTAGAAATGTTCCAAGGATTCTAAAACTGTCTTTGGTTTTGTTCTAGCATCAAAACTCAATGAGGAGATGCGGTTTGAATGTTGAAAGTTATTTGTTTTGGGTATAAGCCATAACAAAATTTTTTGTTGAAGTGTAATATAATGGACAATTTACGTAATTGAATATAGTTTTAATTTTTATTTCGATAATTTCCAAACATAACTTCATATTCACACTGTGAATTGTGATTTCCAAACATAAAAATTTTTTTTTTTTTTTAATTTTGAAATTTTTTTATTTTCAGTCTGATTCTTATGAAATTTGACTAGCATATGTAACTTTTGAAAAGAAACACAATTTTTTTGATTCAGGTCTTAGTACTTTTGAAAAGAAACACAATTTTTTCTACTCATTTTTTTATTCAGGCCTTAGTTTTTGAAAAGAATTGGACATATTGGTTTTTTAGTTCATTTTTATGGGTATTTCAAACCGTATCTCCTCATTGAGTTTTTATGCTAGAACAAAAATAAAGACAGTTTTAGAATCCTTGTAAAATTTCTAACACAAGAAAATTTTCAAATAATCCATTTCCCGTTTTGTTTTCTTTTTATATGGGGTTGAAGTGGGGTCGAAAATTTTTGTCCCTTACCCCCTCCCCTGGGGGGAGGGGATCTATTGTCCGTAGCGCCATAAAATTTTAGGACCGAATAGTCCACCACTTAGGGTCCTTTTCGAACAGCAAAACAAAAAAAAAGCTCACCGGACCGACAGGGCCCAGGCAGGGGCCTGGGATGATCACCTTAATCCAAGTCAAGTTTAAATTAATTCAACTCTCAGTTGAGTTAAAAATGACATAATAAATTGTTAATTTGAGTTTTTTGTGTTAAATATGTATTCATTGGATGTGATGAGCAAAACTTGTTTCGAGAATTTATTTACACTCATAGAATTTATATACACTAATTTATTTACAATTCAATATATAATACTTTTAGGACTTCAATGACTTTTATAAAAACTATTTTATGAATGTTTAAGAGTTGAAAGTATTATATAAAGAATTGTGAACACACACAAACAAAATCAGTATTAAGTTAGAAATATTATTTCTTGTATTATTATTGTGTGTTGTAAGTGGATCCTACATTTCTTCACATTGACTAACACGGAATTAGAATGGATGGCAACATTTATATCGCTAATGCAAGAATGTATCTGGGTAGTAATGTACAAGTATAAATTGTAATCAAAGGGAATCGTACATTAGTACTCAGTGAATCGCATTTGTATATTTCTTTTAAAGATTAAATCCACATATCGTTCAATGATAACCTTTTGTATTTATTTGTATATGATTTCGTAGATGTGAAAAAGTGGTATTTCACGTATATAAATATCTATGAGTAATCCTCACAAATCCTCAAAACCAGTCTTGCTTATAACATCCAATAGATATATATTTAACAAAAAACTAAAACTAACAAATTATTATGTCATTTTATAACTAATTTGAACTTGACTTGGATTAATTTGAACTTGACTTGGATTAATTTGAACTTGACTTGGATTAAATTGAACTTGATTTAGATTAATTTGAAGTGAAAAAGGTGTAGTTCTAAAACTACGCTGGGTGCAACCCACGTAGCTAGACCTGCACAGCGGGCAACAATACTTGTAGATTATGCGAGAGCGCAGTTCAGTAGGTAGACGGTCTTTAAATCTAAAAAAACGATCCTATAGTACGCATGTTTATCAATATTAGAATAAAATCTAAGCAATTGTAAAATTTCTCCACCAGCTTAGAAACTTCACTGTCCAGCTTCTCGGACTGTGCACCATAAAAAAGCAAGTTACAATAGAATTTCTTTTTCTTTACAGTTGTCTCAGAGTAGGTCGGCATATATTTTTTTGTCTAAAAATAACCTTATAATTTTAGAGATTAGATTATTCGAAAAATCATTGTTACAGGAAAAGGTATGTAGAAAATTAAATTCATCATGTATATTGCGGTGCGTTGATCTTATATAAAATGCGCGATGCAACTAGGTTTTAACGCTATTAAGTTTAAAACTAAATGAACAAAAACTAAAAATGCTAGTGCTCAAACCCGTAAAAGTACTTTTCCTGTAAACAGAAGTTGTGAACCTTTGATTTTGTTTTTCGACGGAACAGTCTAGAAAAGCGTTGGTAGGAGCTCCAGAATGGGTAGAGTTTTAGCTGAGCCATCTTTTTCAGCCATTGGGGATCACGCAGAGCAGTGTTGTGTAATAGTAAGTAAATCTGATTCTTCAATTTTAAGTTTCTGTGCAAATAAAAAACGACCTACATATATTAGAATCTCTTTACATTAAAGAATTGAAACCATCTCTATATTCAATGTTGTCATCATTCCAGTTAGAAATAGCCTTGTTTTCAAAAATTAATTGCAGTATAATTTCTCCATTCCTTTTTTGTACTATTTTAAGTTGTATTCTGTTTGTCTTTTAGCCTGTCATATTTTCTGTATTTCTATTCGCTTTTACGGGTATTGATAATGACTTGAGCTTTAAGCCGAAACGTTCACGCATTAAAATGATTTTTAAATCAGCTGTCTTTGCTATCATTTTATTGTAAAACTGACAAGAGTGCTCCAACCTAATTTAATCAGACACTGATTATTTATGAGTCCCAGAGGTGCACTACTTTTTAATGTTGATGGTAGTGATGCTGTTGAAATGCATAACCTATTTCTTCCTTTGTAATAATTCCTGTGTTTAAATTGGTTCATTCGCGTCACTCTGACAACATTGTCTTACTATTGATATAATCACACTTTTCTTCTCTCAGTGAATTAAGACTTTCGAAGGTAAGTCTCCCGTGTTCGTAACCTAGAGTTTGCACACAAAAAGATTGTCGAAGTGTTCGCGCTTAAAGACTTGTATTGTAGTCGAACTATGGAGGTGGTGGAGGTGGTGGAAATATGAATGAATAATATTGTAACTCTTCATGACGAAATGTGTCTTAAAACTTTTGTGTAGTTACTTTCAAAACAAATTCAGTATTTACGGTCTATGTACGTACAATACATAATATATCAGAGAAAATGTAATTCATAGCAAAATACAACACATAAGAAAAGCTGTTACACAATAAATAATTCATATTGAGCTATGTAAAAAGTATTTGTGATAGAAAAGTGTTTTTTTTTCACTGTAGTTGTCAGCAGGAGAAAAATTCCCTGAGCACCTACACAGTTTAAATTAAATTTATTGGATTGAGGTTATGCAATGATAAATGTCATTTCGTCACTGCAAAACCTTCGTCACTGCAAAACCTGTTCTAATATACCCTTTCATGTATTTTGTAGATTTCAAGCTCCAAAGAAGACGTCGGGCTGCACTCCAATAGCGTGAGTCTCTGATACCCCTGGCAAACAAGATTTAAGCAATTTATGTGATACTAGCAGGACCCGTGGAAATTCCACGGACAATGCCATCGTTACGTTACCCTAGATGGACCCGGAAAAAAAATTCAGTCAACATTACCTCATCAATTCCAACATAACGTACTCTAACCTGACCTATCCTATTCTATCCTAACCAAACCGATCCTGATATTATGTCGAACATAAAAAACGCAGACCCATGAAAAAATTGATCAACAATACTATGCTAACCTAACCTATCCTAATCTACCCTAGCTGAACCTATCCAGATAATATGTCAAACCAAAAAAAACTTGGAGCCGTGTAAAAATTTCGTCAACATTCCCTAACCTAACCTATCCTAACCTATTATATCCTAACATATCCTATCCTAATCTATTTAACCAATGTCATCGTTAGGCTAGGTGGACCCGTGAGAAAATTCTGTCAACATTACCCAACAAATTCTAATTAAGCATACTCTAACCTAACCCATCCTAGCATAGTATGGACTAACATATCCTATGCTCACCGAAGCTCTCCTGATAATATGTCAAACATAAAAAACCGTTGACCCGTGAAAAAATGTCGTCAACATTACGTAACTTATGCTAACTTATCCTAACCTAACCTATCCTGACCTAACCCATCCTATCCTTACCTATCCTATCCTAACCTAACCTAACCTAATTTAACCTTTACTAACCTACCCTATTCTGAATCATTTGAATTGTCGTAATCAATGGGTTAAGGACACCGTCTAGGTAAAAATAAAAGTCCCGTTATTTATAGATGGATTTCTCTGAAATTTTCACAGTAGGTGTGAAATGATGCAAATATCATTTGTTATTTCGACAAAATTTTTGTATCTGCACTGGATTTTTTTTTTATTTTCGAAAAATATGATAAAATAGGGGTTTTTTAAAAATCCTACTACTTCTACAATTTTCAAGTTACAGAACCAGTACTTCGTTTTTAGATTGCTTAGATGTCTATATAACCACTCGCAATAGGGAATTTCGATAACTTATTTTTTGTGGATTTTGGGAATTAAAAATAAATAAACTTTTTTTCATTAATTTTTTTTTTCATGTCGAGTAATTTTCAAAACAATAAATTTATCAGAAAATGCTATTGCGCGAGGATACACCTTGCTGAGCCCTATCGAATGGCATATAAACCATTTTCCTAGCTCTAAAATTGTGGAAGAAGTAGCATTTGAGAAACCAATTATCAAGTTTCCGGAAAAACGTGTTTTTTAAAAAAAAATATTTTTTCTTTTTATCTTTTGAACTACAGGGTTTTCTATCATGAACTCTTGAGCGTTTGTAGCTCTTTTCAAGCCCTTTCGATTGATACAATTTACATTGCTGTAGCTCTGTAACTCTGGGAAAAAATATACATCAAAAGAGAATAGGTGTAATTCTTGAAAGCAACCAATTTTTTTAATTTTTCATTTTTTTTGACCAAAATACGTTTTTTTGTCAAGTCACCTCCTTTGTTTTATAGCTCTTTTCAAGCCCTTTGGATTGGTGTGCTCGCCATAGCTGTAGCTATGATACTGCAGCTGTCATTGAGCTATGAATGAAAGCTGCGGTATCATGGATACGGCAGAACAGCTAAATTCTGAAATTGTCAAAAATTATTAAAAAATATTTATTCAGCGTTAGAATGTTTCGTTTGAATAATGGAAGCACTTTGAGTAGCCCATTAACGAACTATAATGCCATTCCCGCAGAGAAACACGCTCAATTGACCCCCAATAATGAGGGCGGGAGGGTTCAAGGTCACTCCACCCCCATCGCTTTCTCCCCCTCTGGTGGGCGCACTAATCGGAGTAGACGTAAACGGAAAGAACCAATGGAAGCGCAAGAAAATCCTCTATAAGATGCATATATAAACAGATAATCAACACATATCCCGATTTCTATCAAGACGGTCTCCTGCTTCATTATCATAGATACGGCAGAACAGCTAAATTCTGAAATTGACAAAATTCTACAAAAAATATTTATTCAGCGTTAGAATGTTTCGTTTGAATAATGAAAGCACTTTGTGTAGCCCATGAACGAACTATATTGCCATTGCCGCAGAGAAACACGCTCAATTGACCCCAATAATGAGGGGGGTGAGGGGTCAAGGTCACGCCACCCCCACCGCTTTCCCCCCCCCCCCCTCCGGTGGGCGCACTATTCGGAGTAGACGTAAACGGAAAGTACCAATGGAAGCGCAAGAAAATCCTCTATAAGATTCATATAAAAGCAGAAAATCAACACATATCCTGATTTCTACCTAGACGGTGTCCTTAAGCAATGACATCGTTTACCTAGGTGGACCAATGAAAAATTTCCGTCAACATTACCTACCAAATTCTAACCTAACATATTCTCCGCTAACTCATCCTGACCTAATATATCCTACTATCAATTCCTTACAAAAGCTATTTTGATAATATGTCAGACATAAAAAACATGGTCGCGTAAAATAGTTTCATCAACATTACTTAAACTATGTTAGCCCGATATTATGTAATGTCAAACGTATCAATGGATGTAAAAGATCAATGCGATCTTTTCATGTAACACTCAGGAATTCAGTATCCATGATACCTCAAACTCGGATGAGAGAGTTGCACGAGAACTTAGTTTTACAAGTGTTAATACACAGATCAAAAATATTTGGAATAAAAGATAATGAAATTAAATAAAAAATGGAATAAATAAAATAAAATGGAAATTAATAATAAAATAAATATAATAATACAGAAAAAATCACAAATAATTAATAAATAGGAAGAAATAATTAATATGAATTGAAAAAATATAAAAATTCAGAAAAGGAAAACAAATAAAACAATAGAAGAAATAAAATTAATAAAAAAATAACCAAATGAAAAAATTAAAACAAATAATAAAAAACAGAATTTGAAAATAATATAAAAACAACGTTAAACAATAAAAAAATAAAAAATAAGAAAATATGAAAAAAGAATTTTACTTAATTTTTTCAAAACAAATATTAAGAAAATCATACCAATAAAAAAGTAATAAATATCCTAACCTAAACTAATTCCATCTACCTCACCTATTCTATCCTGATAAAATGTCAAACGTATAAATGCACGTAAAAACGATATTTTTATGTAACACTCAGGAATTCGGTATTTATGAAACCGCGAACTTGAATGAAAGCGTTACACACGAACTTAGTTTTAAGCGAATTAATACATATAATTTTTCTGTACAGAGTATAATGTGCATTGTTCCGCAAATGCAGCTTATAGCTTTGATGCTCAATCATTTATATTACATAATGAAGAGAGAAGCCATCGCTTCTAACAAAATTACTCGATGGAAAGATACAAGTCGTACTCATCGAGAACCTGAAAATTCTACTCCTACTGTGTGACTATCCACAGGTGGCTGTTGTACCGGCACGGTCAGCGACACCGCCGTTGGGTTGTGGGCCTCCGAAGCCGCATGTGAGCGTCCGCTTCTATGAAATCAAGGTTGAGGGCAGTGGCTCCGATGTGGTGAGTGGAGCTGGTGTGACACATACGTGTATCGTGATGCTGACATCTGCAGTGATGCAGCTGGTGTGGTATCTACGTTAGCTGTCCAGTTTTTTCTTCATTTGAAACGTGTTTACTCAATTTCCTGTTTTTTCACTACCTTCACATATCCGAAGCTCCGATTTTTTTTGCATCTGCCCTACCTGTGTGAGACAACGCAGTTTGTGTACCTGAGAAAATATCTAAGTTATGTGAGTGACATTTCCAAAGAGAATGGGTTGCTTTCTGGGATTTGTTTGAGATCTGACTGATATGGATCTTGACATAGTAAATAGGGACTTTCTTTGAAGACCATAAACAGACTTTTTCGGGAATCCGGTTTTAGAGAAAGCACAGCTGCTCATTTTTTTAGATTGTGAATAGCTATTCGAGCCACATACAGTTCTGCAACCACAGATTTTCTCAGAACTTCTTAGTGTAACGTTATGAGGACTCGTGTTATTTCTTGTTATGAAACTTTCGTAAGATCGCTTCTGATTTCGTAAGATCCCTTCTGGCAGAATTTGGCCTCGCCATGGAGCTAGGATATATACTCCCTCCACGGGCCTCGCAGTGGCCGAGTGTACAGAGCGCTTGCGTTCTGTGCTTCCTGCACGGGTTCGAGCCCTGTATATGGCAGTTAGCGTGAAAAACGCTGATGCGGCAAATCAGGGTCGTTGCCTGCAGTATGGTCACTGTCCTCTCAAGGAATGTTACCTGAGCACTAAACGAGAGGAAAATAAGGCCTAAAGCTCGGGCGCGACTAGGGGCCTGGGGAACCCCTATCATGTACATTCCCTGTAAAGTATCATGTCAATGATGCTAGCCACCCTCTACTGAAAAGAGGAAAAGGCTTGGTATATACCCATACCTTCTGATTTATAATCATATAACTTCAAATTTGAAATCAGAGCAAAACAAATAATGAGAAGTACAAGAAATCCCTCGTCACCAAGCTCAAGTGCCTCGCTGAAATAAAGTGTTTCACGCAGCTGTTTAGCAAGGGTCTTAAGAACACATCATCTCTAGGCCCCAACTTATTAGAAATTAAAACAGATATAAAATTCATTTGATAAATTGTGTGAAGATTTACTTTTGCTTGAAATGAGTATGGTTTTTTGTGGATGTCATAAGTGAACCGGTGTCATTTAAGGTGTAAGATATATTAATCAAATTTTCAAAATGTGATGCAGAAGTTATCCGTGACGTATTCTACAACAAAAATATTCCCAGAAATAATTTTGTGCAGGTATTCCATCGAGTGACTGTTACACTGTCGCACCTTCAGTTCGCTATGAATACCAGCGTCAATCTCCCCAGCGGCACCTTCGCCGAGTGTGCTAAAGCTGCGGCAAGTGAAGGTGAGGTAGAAGATTAGGGGCAGAATCACGGATAAATGACTTACTTAAATGAAATCCTACTGGCCGTAGTGTAGACACTAAGGTTAGGCTCAGTTACGACAATTTCAAATTTCGTTACTGTTAAATGGAAGCCAAGCTAGGACACCACTCTTCTTATGCGATGATAAAAAAGGATTTCATTTTAGATTAATAGTAATTTGTCCTACGGTGATCATATCATCTCGAGAATGAAGGCTTGTTATTGCCTATAGAACAAGAAATTATTTCATGGATTAGAATAAAATACGATGAAGCGGTATTACATTTTGATGCTGCAGTAGCAAATTGTAACACAGCAGCAGCTTATGATTCTTTGTTGCTGGCCCTACCGATGATAAATAACCAAGTGGCTTGTAAAAAACCATGCTCGAAATTTACATGAAAGGTAAAAACCATTGCTCTCAATAATGTCATCAAATTTACTATTCGCCTAATTTTATGAGACTCTGTCCATCTTATCCTGGCATCATTATGGTACCGAAAATTTTTTTACCTTTGATTTCCATTTTCCAATGATGGAAAATACAGAACGCCTAAAATTAATGTCACGTGTTGCCAAAAATTTCATTAATTAAGAACAGAAATCCTTCACCGAATCCGTCGAAACTTTACTCATGACCCTTGTAACGTCTCTTTTTTATACTCAATTTTAGTTCCTCCAATACCTTTAGAATCTTAATACATATCCCTCTAGCAGTGAATTAAAGTAATAAAAATTCCCAGCTCCCTTTATTGAATGCTGCACAAAATCGAAGTTCAAGAATTTCAGTTGTACGCTTAAAATCGGCACGTATTGACTCTTTCTGACAAAAGTCAGGAAAACCACCCCAGGTTTATTTGATTTCGAAATGCGTATGAAAAAATTCAGACTACGGATTATCGCCACAACCTTTACGGCTGTTTTTGCTCATCTTTTTCGTAAATTCTACATAAATAAAATTTTTACGTTAGAAACCTTTCTTTGGCTCATGAAATTTTGGCTCAGAGTTAAGGAATATTTTTAAAGTTTTAAAGGATAGGGAAAGAAAGGAGGCATAACCCTTAATTTAATTGCTTAAACTTTCTTCCATTATTGATCGCTGATGTTTTTTATGGACAAAATTCTCACACATGAAAAATAAATAATTTTAGTTCTAAAACATCGTTTGTATCTCGGCCTCATCCTCGTTCAAATAATAACTATTCATTAAAATAGAACTGCACAAACGACATAAAAACTCTCAGATTGAGCTCCTTTCAGAATAAATAAGTTTGATTGAATCCAGCAGTCAAAATTTCCCATATGTAAACCTCAAATTACCTGTTTAGCGTCGCTAACTCTCAACTGCTTCACCCAAGCTTTGATGTTCTAAAATTCCCAAGCTCTCTATTCCTCAAAAGCACTTTATAATTATCATCTATAAGGAGGTTTGATTCACTTATTTCTCGTGGAATTTGTACCATAACGTTTTTTCATGGCCACTGCCAAAACGCAGGCCTTTCTCTTATTGATACCTTTACAAATTGATAGTTTTGATTGCTTTGACGGTGATCGAACAACGGCTCGTTGAGTACATTTATTCATATAAAAATGGTTAAATTAAGTTTGTGCTGAGCTCTCGGGATATTTAATTATCATAATTTGAGCTGCGTACGTCATGTAAGAAGGGAAAGTCCTCACAGCCGATCCCTAGGCCTATTATTTAATGTTTGTAAAATCCAAGTTGAAAAAAATTCGACCAAGTACTTTTAGATCAAAAATAAGAACTATTTATCAAGTATTTTGTAACTTTACCTCGTATTACAAAAACTTCTAATGAGTTCTAAATACGTGTGGATACAGAAACACAAGGAATCAATTACAGGATAACTCTTAAACAGAGTAATTGTAGAGAAATAAATGTTCTGAAGTTGGGTATTCCCAAACAACGGTGCTTATTTCCTAAACAATGTAGATATACCTACAGTGGCGCCATTTATTGATTGACGAGGAATTTACAGCCACTCGTAATGGCAGAGGCAATTTAATTATCTCAACGAATTGACTATCTTATGACACAGTTTTCTAATGTATGGATATGTACTTTTTAAAGGGAGATTAGTACTTTTGAAAAGTTTTTATACCTGTACCTAGAACCGTGAAATTAAGTATACATAAAAAAATAAAACACTTATGATATCATGGGAAAAATTCGATTTTCGTAATAAAAAACGAGATGCGTCCAGAAAAAGGTATTTCATTGGGGGTTTTGAAATGTATCTTCTCAGTTATTTTTTAAACTACAGTGATGATATGGACATCATTGGACGCATAAAAACTCGGGCAATACAGTGATGGTTTAGGTTTTTCAATATTTTTGCTATGGAACTTGTATTTTTCCGAAACAATCGCACTTTTCGTAAAATTTCGTACATGTGACGTCACAACTTTTGATCAATGACGAAATTCAAAATTGTTACGCCATTACCTTATTGCAAGAGTCTTTCCGCATCCAATGATACCCATATTACCACCGTAGCTCATAAAATGATGGAAAAGTTGTATTTTTACACTTTAAACTTGGTACTTCTTAAAAGCGACAAAACAAGAGCGTTAAATACACCTATTTTTATTCCTTAATTTGTATTGGAGGCCAGCCAGTGGCCCATGCAATTATTATACACTAATAAAGTAATAAAGAGACAGAGGAGATTACAGAGCAACGTCGCGTCGTGACATACCAGCAAACGGGCTCTGTTGACATGATGAAATCCCTCTCCCCCCTTTTTGAAACCCCTGTAGGGGGATAACGAGCGAACGTACGAATCTCATTTCTTCACAGGACTTATCTGACGTCCTACATTTCCTAGCGCAGCTAATATCGAAGTTTTGAAATATTTGATCATTTTACCAAATAGAAGGGTACTCTCCCCTTAAATTACAAAGTTCTATTAGGTTGTTTGTTCACTTTAAGGCCATTTCCAATTACTGGAATATATTATACACTACTATTAGTTATGAGTTCTCATATTTTTCCTTGAAGTTCACTCAAAATTGCAAAACGATTCAAAAATTTAGATGCTTGAGTTTATACCATAAGCTAATTGTCGAATCGAGATTATTTCTTCAGTTTTAGGTCAATCAACCAATCATGGAAAATTCAAAGAAAATACATTATTTGAGGGTTTAATGCCTCTTCCTGAAAAGCGTAAGCGTCCTAAACCTGAATAAAAATAGTTTGTTTGCTGTTTATGAGTTACACTGTATTACACAGCGACAAAAATTAAAAACGGCTGCTAGATCCATTGCTTCACGAATTATCGGAGCTTTTGATGTGAATTGTAGATCAGTAGTTAAAAAGCATTCGGATCTTCATTGGAATTGTATGGCTGCTTGCAGGCTTGGAAGCGTTTGCATTTGATGGGAACTGCACTGGTTACCAACTTACGCGACAGTTCCTAAAATGCCAAGCTGGAGACCTGGAAATTTACCAGCGGTCGGACAATTTTGCTGACGTGTCTTCGGTGACGACGTTTGGTGAGGCTTAGCTTACCCATACATTGTCACATTGATCAAATGACAAGAGATTCCAACAAATCTATGCGTTACGATGCATAAATTAAAGTAAAATATTTCACAAGCTCATGCTAGAAATGAGGTTTGAAATATTAAGTGAATTGTGCGCATATACTTTTAATGATTTATTATCTGTAATGCATATATTTTCGGTAAAAATATATTGTTAGAACGTCTACGCTTGTAATTCCAAGCGGAAAGGGAAAATAATCATTAACTTCTCTCCTCCGTCCTATTATTGTGGCTTGTTCCTCTCATGAAAATAGGAAAAGTTTTGAAATTAACTAAGGAGCAGTCAAACAATTTCTTACGATTGAAGTAGCCATTGAAACTGATGAAATTAATAATAAAATGAAACTGTCTTTTGCGGCATTTTTGTGATATACTTTTAAATTGAAGTAGGATGGTCATTTTTCGAGCGTTAAACATGATATAAACATTCGAAGTTGGTGACTTTCGGGTCGTCCGCGTTGAAATTTTAACAGAGCCGCAAATTTGCTAACAGATTCTCAGGTACAAGTGCTTAGGGATGAGCAGTTTTTAGAAAAATTTTTTATCCTTCTTACTCGCCTGACCTTTGCTGGATTTCTATTTTTGGTTGCAACTTGAAGTCAAAGATTGTGGATAGCCCCACAATAGGTCCATAACCCTTGAGAACAACGTTTAAAAGGCCAAAGAGTCTTTGGCAGTGAGAGAAGTTTACCCGGCCGTGGCAGTATTTGAAAGAGACTAGAAGCCGTTATCATGGCTGTAAGCTGTCACATGAAATAATTTTTTTTCTAGTTTTTTTTTAATAGGTGTCAAAATTTCTAAGTATTATGTTGCATTTTCTCTCTGTTGTTAAAATTCAAATACATAAAAATGCTGGGTTTGTTTTTATCTGAAAGACCGGATATATCTCAAGGTAAAAAATGCTATTTGAAAGTGAAGAGAAAGCAGCGCGCTAAGTTGCGTACGATTTAATATTTATTACATTAAATTTTGATTTTTGACAAGACAAAAATTGACTATGCGAAACAAGCTGCAATATTTGATATGCTTCTGTAGAAAATATTATGGTTTTATCATTGCTTTCGACAGGATTGGTTTACTTTAGTTTTGATTTGTTAAAAAAAGCATTTGATCTATTCTTACACTAAAGAACTTTTCTAATGAAAGGTACTCTTACATATACACATAAAAAATATAAATGGTTATGGGGTACCAAATGGGAGCCTTCCGTTATTCTTTTAAGTTATGCAATACAAAAATAATCGGACTAACTCATGAATGTATCAAACGAGCACAAGATGGAAAATTAAACGAGGACCATTGTTAGGCCAAATACTGAGATGAAACTATTTGGGACATGATGATATGAGAGTAGAATAATTGTTTGATGAAGCCTTGTATTCGAAGCAATGGCGTTACCTGTAGACATCAGTCCCCCAACCAACGATCCTATAGCCTAACTGTGTGGCTGAAAGGGAGTAATTAATTAAACGTTAATCATTTCGAATTTGAGCTGATCCTTTTACCGAGTTCACTTCTACGAACAGGAAATTTTGAATACGAATTCGAAATTAACAATGAAACGCTTCATTTCTAATCACAAATGAAAGAACTGTTGGTAACTCATGATCGTTTTTCATTTAAAAAGGGGATTGAATTTCTTGATCTTACTTAATGTTTTAAAGGTCTGTAACATATTTTCCTATTAAGCGATTTTTTTGATGCGTTTTTCAATGATTTGAATGTAAGTGTTCTCTTATATCGGTGTTTTGGTTAGCCAATGAGTTATCGTACATTTTTTATTTGTTTAGACGATGCTCCGTTTGAAATCGTCGACAATGGAGATGACGATCCGTACAGGCTGTACCACCTCTACTCTTTCGTTGAGGTCGATGATGATCACCTGGGATTTAAAAGAGTCGCTAAGTTTAATGGTGAGTGTGTTTTGTTTCCAATGATTTAATTGACACAAAAATTATTTTCGAAAATATTTTGATGCTGTTGACATTTTTATCACTGCTACTTGTGTCCCGTAATTTGATTTTCCGATATCATGGTATATATGAATAACCGTAATAACCCTGTTTGGTTTTCTTATGTACAAAATCAGTGAAATAATTCGGGATATCTGACGACAACACAACGACTGAGAACAGAACTTATGGGGCTGTGGGTCCGCAGGCTGCACTAGGATATCAGGACTCAGTTTGTTTGGGCTCCGCATGGGTGTCGAGGGCTTCAACATGTTTATGTCAGACGAGGGCACTTGACTCGGAAGAAAATGCGTAATTCAATGTGATGCAGTTTCTTGATGTAACTGCAAAACGTAAAAATTGATTATTATGCTGGTACAAAAAAAGTGTCGAAAATTAATGAGAATTCGTTAATTAGAGACATTCCTCGTCAATACAGCACGTCGCAGTCATCTGGGAAACGAGGGAACGAAAGGAAGCAAATTATGTGTGAATTATGGCGGAACCTTTTTGAACTTTTTTTAGATTGAAGTTGGGCCACCTCTAAAAATATGTTATGTTAAGACAGAAGAAGAAAATTGATGCCAAGTTTGAATAGAGTTGGTCGATATCTTTTGCCTCTTCAACGCACCTGAAAATTGATTTTTAAGCTGTATTTTTCTGAAATACTCAATTGATACACTTTTTTAATTTTTACATTTTTTATACGGTCACACGTATATAATGGTAGGAAATAACTTAAATTATAATATTTTGATTGAAAGTCTATGAATTTATAGCATCTTCTACCTCTCATAGGATAATTAATTACAACTCTCCGCTTGTGTATTGCACACATTTTTACTTAATATTGATGAAATAAGTGATAAATAGTTACCAAGACTCACCGCGGGAATGGGGCTGTAAACGAGTCCCACCTTAACCGACCCCATCCTCCCTTCCATGGTCGGTTACTTAACTTCAATTAACTTTCATGGTATTTAATTAAAGTATTCATTAAGGGTGCAGTTCGGGTCAACTTCCGGATAATGGTAGGTTTTGAGTTTATAAACTCATCTGATAGAGAATTTTCTTGCGCATCCACCGATATAATTGGCTCTCAAGTACGTCCATCGGTTCGTCTCCTAGACGGGGTAGAAGACGCGCACTAGCGTGACCTTGAGGCGTGACCTCCTCCTTACCCCCTTTTTTACGAGTAAGTTTTGAGTGTCGAGAAATATTTACAATCTTCTCTGATTCGTAATTGTGAATTTTTCTCATTTTACCTGTGAGAGGATAGACATTGAAACAGACGATCTAAGCACAGAAGTAGTAAGAGGAAAGAGCTTGCCAGCCCAATTTTGGATTTTTGGAGGATTTCAGCAAATAAAGAACGATCTTGAAAAGCCTCAAAGCCTCATCCATGATTTTACGAATTAACAGGAAGAGTAAAATATATTCTTATTTTGCAAAATTATTTCAATACTTAAAATGTTACGATCAAGAAAAAGTGATTTGCTACTGAAATTTTTAAAGAAGTTATAATTTCAATAAAACGTTTAGGTATCCCCTCAAATTCTTCTCGTTTTCTTCACAACTATAGAAAATTTATTAGAAGAAACTAATGTATACATATATAGGATGGAATCTTTTGCTGAATATTTAGGTTTAAAAGATTATCAAGGGTATAATGAGTGTATGCTTTAAGCATGTCAAATAATCTTTAAAATATAGTTATGAATTCATATCAAGTTTCACGTTTGTGCCGTACATCATAACGCACTCTCCTTTCTGATTGTAAAACATGATGCAACCTTCTTAAATACTTTCCGGTTGTAAAACATGACGCAACCTTCTTAAATACTTTCCGGTTGTAAAACATGATGCAATCTTCTTAAATACTTTCCGGTTGTAAAACATGATGCAATCTTCTTAGATACTTTCTAGCTGTAAAAAATGACGCAATTTCCTTTCCGATTGTAAAACATGATGCAATCTTCTTGAAAACTTTTCGATGGTGTTACATGATGCAACCCCCTTTAAATACTTTCCGGTTGTAAAACATGATGCAATCTTCTTAAATACTCTCCGGTTGTAAAACATGATGCAAGATTTAACACCCCCAATTGCTCGTCATGATTTAATTTATGTGATAAGGAGCAAAAATTTCCGGGTTCACTTCAGATGCTTTCTCGCCTGAGTACTTGAAGGAGGTGCTACTACTGAACTCACACTTTTAAAATTAGTTGAACTTTTATTGTATTAAAAATGGTATATGATAAATCACCAGATGTATATACATTATATAACTATGAAAAAACACGACAACATAAAAACTCGAAAATACACACAAAGAAAGTATTGACTTCATTTGATCCTGAAAAAAATAAAATACCCTCAGATAAGAATCTTATAAAAATGAATAAACCAGTCAATGTATTCTGTAATATCTGTAATGTATCTATTAAAAACTTTAACAAACATGAAAAGACACTGGCACATATGAAAAACACTAATAATATGTTAATATCTAATAAATTCTTCACTCTACGTAAAAACAAGTTAAAAAAATATTGTGACATATGTAAAAAACACCTGACAAATATCTATAGTCATAGAAAATCATTGAAACATTTCCGGAATGTGTATGGATGTAAATTTAGAAAAGTTACAAGAGCAATAAATGGAATGAGCTCACAGTATGATTACGGAGATATTTCAATCAAGGATTATGAGGTATTTCTTAGATACTTTACACCTGAAATTGAAAAATAAAAAATCAAGCATTTGACAATCTCAAGTTACAGCTCAATTTAAAAGTGCAATTTTATAAATTAAAATTAGAAAATGAGAAAATACGGTGCCAAGCGTATTTCAACTCTGGTAAATTTGTGACAGCATCAAAAGGGTACATAGAAATTGCAAATTTACACAAAGATGTTGTTAATAAAATCGATGAATTCACAAGAAATTCATCTGGTTGGATAGTTGAACAATTATTAGAGTTCAGTTTGAAAATCGTTGAATACAAACCGATTACAGGGTCGAGCTATATTGAATTACCTGAGAAGTTTCGAAATCCCAATAATGAATTAATAAATATACAAAACACCGACAACGAATGCTTCAAATGGTGTATCGCGAGATATTTCTGTCTAGATGAAAAAAATGGTCATCGAATTTCTAAAAGACTAAAAGCTGAAGCCGAAAAACTTAATTTTTCTGATATAAGGTTCCCCGTAGAACTAAAAAGTATAACCAAATTCGAAAAAAATAATAACATATCCGTTAACGTTTATAGTTTTAATTATAATAATGAATTGTGTCCACGTAGAATATCAACATCAAAGAATAAAGATGTGGTATCATTACTATTGATTAGAGATACAAACACGACTCACTATGTTCTCATGAAATCATTAAGTCCTTTTTGTAAAACCAGTAATCATTACACAAAACATGTATGTCCGTATTGTTCATCAGTTTTTAGAAGATCAGATATTCTAGATAAACATAAAAATGATTACTCAGTTCACACTCCAACAAAGTATGTGCTTGAAGGAGGTAAATTGAAATTTAAACATTACCAAAAAACAATCAGGCATCCTTTTGCAATTTATGCTGACTTTGAATCAACATTGACAAAAATAGATACGTGTCAACCAAATCAAAACTCAAGTTACACCATGAACATTCAGAAGCACAAACCTAATTCATTCTGTTGCTATACAAAATGTGAAGCAGATGAATATTCCCGTTTAGAAATATATAATGGTAAAGATGCTTCCTAAAAGTTTGTAGAATATTTGGAAAAATATACCAAGAGAATTTATAGTCTGTTGAAAATTAATAAGAAAATGTATTTACCATCAGATAAATTCGAACAATATAAAGAAGCCACAAGATGTTATGTATGTGGCGGAGAATTTACGGTAGATACTTATAAAGTTAGAGACCACAATCATTTGACAGGTCATTACAGAGGTCCAGCTCATTTAAAATGTAATTTAAAAATTAGGAATCCAAATTTTATACCGGTGTTTTTACATAATCTGTCTAATTACGATGCTCATTTGTTCGTAAAAGACTTGGGAAATATATCCGGAAAGTTGAACGTTATTCCACTAACAGATGAAGAATATATTAGTTTTACACAAACCATAAAAGTAGATTCTTATGTATGTAAACATACAGGAAAAATTAAAGATATCACCAGAGACTTACGGTTTTTAGACAGCTACAGGTTTTTACCTTCGTCTCTGGATAAACTATCAAAGAATTTATCTGAGCACAAAGAATTGTCGAAGTTCTTTCTCAATGAAGAACAATTAGAGTTGATCAACAAAAAAGGTATTTATCCGTATGAATATGTAAATGGTTATGAAAAAATGAACGTTAATAGTTTACCAGCTAAAAGTGAATTCTACAGTAGATTAAATAATAAAAATATTTCAGAAGATGAATATCAGCATGCACTCAAAGTGTGGAGAGCTTTTAATTGTATAACATTCAAAGATTACCATAATTTATATCTAAAAGTCGATACATTATTATTAGCAGAAGTATTTGAACAATTTAGACTAACATGCATGAAAACTTATTCTCTAGATCCAGCACATTATTTCACAGCTCCAGGATTGTCTTTCGATGCTCTACTGAAACATACAAAAATAGAATTGGACTTGTTTGAAGATCCTGATATGCTCCTATTCATTGAAAAAGGAATAAGAGGTGGGATTTCTAAAATATCAACACGAGATGCAAAAGCAAACAATCCATATATTCCAGAAATATTCGGTAAAGGAAAACCAAATAATTTTATCACATACATAGATGCAAATAATCTTTACGGCTGGGCTATGTGTCGATCATTACCTACTGGTAACTTTAAATGGAAAGATCCAAAGTCGAAACTCAAAGCAGATAAAGGTTATATATTAGAAGTGGATTTAAGTTATCCGAAAGACTTACATGCTCTACATAATGATTTACCATTAGCTCCAGAAAATATCAAAGTAAATGATGTAAATAAATTAGTTCCACATCTTGGAAAACCATAAAAATATGTTGTACATCTTAAATCTCTAACACAATATCTAGATCTAGGATTGAAGTTGGAGAAAATTCACAGAATATTAGAGTTTGATGAAAGTCCATGGATGAAATCATATATTGATATCAACACAAAAATGCGCCAGCAAGCTAAATCTGAATTTGAAAAAGACTTCTACAAGCTGATGAACAATTCAATATTTGGTAAAACAATGGAAAATATTAGAAATAGAGTAGATGTGTGTTTAGTAAAGTCAGAGAAAGAATTAATTAAATTAGCAAACAAACCAAACTTTACCAGTTTTAAAATATTCTCAGAAAATTTGATAGCATGTCATATGCAAAAACAAAGACTGAAATTTGATAAACCAATCTACGTAGGGTTATCTGTATTGGATATAAGTAAAACATTAATGTATGATTTCCATTATAATCATATTAAAAAGAAATATGGTAATAAGGCAAAATTGTTGTTTACAGATACAGATTCATTGTGTTATGATATCGAAACAAAATATTTATACACAGATCTGGAAAGAAATAAAGACTTGTATGATACATCAAACTATTCTAAAGAACACTTTCTATATTCAACTAAAAATATGAAAGTGATTGGGAAAATGAAAGACGAAACGTGTGGAATACCAATTGAAGAATTTGTTGGTCTCAGAGCAAAACTATATTGTTACAAGACGAAAAATTCCGTGGGTGAGAAAGCAAAAGGGGTAAGTAAGAACATAACTGAGCACAATATCACAATGGATGAATATAAAAGAGCATTGAATAATGAAACAATATACAAAACGATGTATAATATCCAAAGTGTTAACCACGAATTATATACAAAAGAAATAAATAAGATTGCATTAAATGGTAATGATGACAAGCGACATATATTACCAGATGGTATCAACACACTAGCATTAAATCACTATAAAATATATTCAATTAATAAAGTATAAAAAATGATTATCTACAACAATAATGACTTCTATAACAAATATGTATTATCTGTTGAAAATGAACAGTATCTGAGTGGTTTGAAATCAATAGTTAATGAAGAAAAAACTGGGAAGGGTATTGTAAATACATTACTTAGAAAACTTCCATTACCTGAAATGCATTTGAAATTACCATCTAATATTCAATCTGAACAAGTCCCGAACGGTTCATTCAACAATAAACATACCTACTCATTTTGCGGTCCAGGAACTAAGGTGCAGAAGCGAATTCAAGAAGGTTATCGAGGAGTGAACTCACTCGATCAGGCTTGTAAGAATCATGACATATTTTATTCACAACATCCAACAACGAAAGACAGAAATTATGCTAATGATATTCTAGCAAAAAGAGCCGCTGAAATTGCAACTGATCCAAATGAATCAGAATACGTTCGACAAGATGCTAAATTAGTTAACGCAATTATGGCAGGTAAGAGCTGGGCAGGAATGGGCCTCTCGTCGACAAAAAACTTTTAAACACGCTCACTGATGTGAGCGATAAAATCTTGAATGACTTATATTATAATCCAAAGACTGGTTATACTGGAATGAATCAACTTGTTAAAAAATCCGGCTTATCTTCAACTCTCGTACGAAATTGGTTAGAAACTCAAAAAACTCACACTCTACATAAACCAATAAAACATAATTTCAAAACGAGAAGGGTGAAGGTATCAAAAATTGATGATCAATAGCAAGCTGATTTGGTTGACATGCAAAACTATAAAGATCAAGGAAAAAACTACATTTTAACAGTAGTTGACATTTTCAGTAAATATGCATGGGCGATTCCAATAAGTAAGAAGACAGGGGAAGAAATCAAAACTTCATTTCAAAAACTATTTAAAATACGAATTCCTTCTAAAGTTCAGACAGATAAAGGATTAGAGTTTACAAATAAATCCACTCAAGAACTATTCAAGAAACATAACATTCAGTGGTTTAGTTCAGAAAATGAAACCAAAGCTCAAGTTGTGGAACGCTTCAACAGGACGTTAAAAACTAAAATGTGGAAATATTTTACACACATGAAAACTAAAAAATGGGTGAATATTTTACAAGATTTAATGCAAAATTATAATAATAGCTATCATAGAACAATTAAAATGACACCTAACCAAGCATCACTGGAAAAGAACAGTAAAAAGGTTTATGATAACTTATTCCCTCCAACCGAACCAACTTTCACATCACCGAAACTCAAAATTGGGGATAGAGTAAGAATAAGCAAGAAACGGAAAGACTTTCGGAAGGGTTATTTGCCAAATTTCATTAATGAGTTATTCATTGTATCCGAAATACTGTCTACTGAACCAATTACTTATAGATTAAAAGATATGGATGGTGAAGAAATAAAAGGAAGTTCTATGAACAAGAACTATCAAAATATACTAGTGATGTTTATGCAATTGAGAAAATTCTCAAGAAGAGTAAAGGAAAACTTCTGGTCAAGTGGAAAGGTTATGATGAACCTTCATGGATCTCAGCAACTGAACTTAATGTCAGTTCAGAGTGAACTTATATTAAGTTAAAGTCTTTTTGAATTTTTCTCTTTAAAAAATAGCGTTGATTGATATCAAAACTAAATCAGATTTACTAAACTTAGCAAAGAGTTTGAAAAAGCAATTCACAAATGATAGAATAATCGAACAAGATTTATACCATGATGTTAAAAAAGTTTACAAACCATTGATTGAACCTTTATCTGAAATTGTTGACGAAACTAAACAAACTAGGTTGGCAATAAAAGATATACCTCATGAAAAACTTGAATCTATCCAAGGAAAACCTGTTGAGAAACTTGCTTTGCCATCTTCTGAATCCAACACTGTAGTTGGGCCTATCGCATTGGATTTCTTGCGTTTTGCATGGAAACATGGAAATGAGTATGACAAAGCTTATGGCATTCGTTGGGATGGAAGTAAAGTTATGCTAGGAAATAAAAAGGTAGATATTTTGGGTAATGATTTGAAAATTGGAGATAGAATATACGAAGGCACAACTGGATTATGGGAATTATGAACAAAGCAAAATCATATTGACTTTAGGGACGAAGATAAAAATAATTATTAGAATATTTTGTATTCAACTGATGCTTATTTGAAGGAAGACGGTACCATAAAGGAAATAGGGGTGAGAAATATTCTAAATTTATCAAACCCTTCTATCGAATAGTTCAAAGAAAAAAAGCTCAAGATGCAGTTGAAACAATTAGATCAGCAAGTCCATCAAGTCGTGAATCAAGTCGTGAATCAAGCCCTGAACCAAGTCCTTTAAGAAACTCAAAAATAGTAGAATCCTCAATTTTGAGTCGACGCAAAATTCCTTCAACAAGTCAGAGACCAATTTTCGACCCGTCACTAAGGTCTACTTTTAGACCAACTCCTACTCCTATACCTTCTCCTACATCTTCTCCTATACCCCCTCATCATCCTCACAGAGAGGATTCAGACGTTTCAGGATCAGGTATTATTGTATTACCATCTAACATCAATGATCTTGTAAAAAGACACCAGTTATTGTTCGGTTCGTTTACCGCTGGAAATACAGGAGTTTTCAATGAACTGCAAATACTTACGCATGAACTTTTAAAGCAAGGTCTATTAAATACTGCTGAAGTATAGGTGTTTGATGATTTATTGTTTAAAAAATGGAATCTCAAAGCATTGTAATTAGTGAAAGAAAAAGTGACATAAGTATAAACTTTAGTCCAGCAATAGAATTGAACAAAAATAAATTTCACGAAATGGCACTGGTTGGGTTAGACATGTATCATTCTATTCCTAACATTGATGAAAATAATAATAAATTTCATTATGAATTAAATGGTGTTGAAAATGTAATTACACTTCCAACAGAATGTTATGAAATAGAAAGTATAAACGAATTCATTCAAAAAACATTGGCAGGCTTCATTGAAATCAAAGCAAATACTAATACTTTGAAATGCGTCATAGTTCTCCATTCATCTACGTTAAAAGTATTTTTCAATAAAGAAAAATCTTTAAATACAATGTTGGGATTTAGAGAAATTATCTTAGAAGGTGTTGGAGAACATGAAAGTATAAATATAGTGAACATAATGTCTGTTAACGCAATACTCGTTCATTGTAGTGCAATTAACGGCTCATACCTTAATGGTTCTTTGCATAATATTTTATATTCCTTTTTCCCAAACGTCCCACCGGGATATAAAATTGTAGAAAATCCAAATAAACCAATTTATCTACCGATATATCAACCTTTACTCTATGATTTGAGAATTTGGCTTACTGATCAAAATGGACATGCTCTGAATACTAGAGGTCAAGAAGTAACTGTTCGATTACACCTAAGATCTAGAAATTAGGATAACTTGATAAAATTATCTTTAAAAAATGGATTCTTTAAGATGGAATGAAAACATTAAAGTTGATGAATCAATTGAAAAAATTGAAACGCATAACTATGAACCAAAAATATGTACTGATCTGAATCGTGAACATAACGATATCAAGATCATTATCCAGAATCAAGATCAGTTTGTATTACCTAGTAAAAGTTTTATTTATATAGAAGGAGCTTTGAATAAAGAAGGTTGAAGTGATTATAATTTTAAAGATGAAAAATAACAATAATCAACAATGGATTAATGCATTTGTTTGATAGAGTTTCTTACAGAATTGGAGATGAAGAAATTGAAGGTTATAGTTACCCTGGAATTACAACAACTCTAAAAGGATTAGTTAGCTATCCCCGAAATGTTAAAGAAAACATGATATTTTTCTGGAGCGTTGATACTAAGAAGAATGAAAAATCAAACGAAGGATTTAGCAATCGAAATGACTACTTAAGTTCAGCTAATGGGAAATTCAGCGCTGCTGTCCCACTTGAACATGTGTTTGGATTTTGTGAAAATTATAAGAATGTAATTTATGGAGTGAAACATGCTCTGACTTTAAGAAGAGGTGATAATTCTAATGCTATATTCAAATCGGATGAGGAAGATGCAAACCAGCAAGATAAAGTAGTTGATGGTAAAATTACTATTACAAAATTAATTTGGAAAATGCCAGCTTACAAACTGTCTGATGAGTATAAAATTAAGCTATATCGTCAAATTAAGGATAAAATAACATTACCTATTCCTTATTTGAATAGACAATTGGAACAAACAATTGTAAACTCTCAACAGAAATTCTTAGATTGGACTTTAACTCCAAATTCAGGATCTCAAAGACCTCGATATATAATTTTAGCGTTCCAAACTAAGAAAGCTAATTCACAAGCTGTAAACAATGCAATTTTCGATCATTGTAACTTGACGAATGCATATGTTCAGCTGAATAATGAACGATACCCTGATCACAATTTACAGATTGATTTCGATTCTAACAATTATGCTACAGCTTATAAGATGTTAATAGATTATGTATCTAATGAAAATTGTGCTATCGAATACAGACACTTTAAATATTTGTATCCCATCTATGTGTTTGATATCAGCAGACAAAATGAACGTATCAAGGAAACTACAATTGATATTAAAATTAATGCAGAATTTAAAACCAATATTCCTGATGATACACATGCATTTGCACTGATTCTATCTGACAGAGTAATTCGATTGCAATCTGACGGTGATAAAATGAGTTTAAACTACTAAAAATTAAAATATATTCACATAATAATGTTTAAAAAATTTGCTTGTGTAAAGTGTAAGAAGAAAACTGATACTGATAATCCTCAATATTTAATTACAAAGAACAATAAAATACTGGTCAAAGGTATGTGTATTATTTGTAAAAAGACAAAGACTTCTTTTGTTTCTAAAGATACTGCAACGAAAGGGGGTTTTATATTTACAATTCCAGCTTTATTAGCTGGCCTTGGGGCTGCTGGCTCTTTGGCTGGAGGTGCTGCTGCAATAGCATCCGCAGTCAATAAGAAAAAAGCTGATGATAAACTCTTGTCAGAAACTAAAAGGCACAATGAAGCAATGGAAAGTAAAAAAGGTTCAGGTATACGGATAACTCCGAGAAAAAAAAACCTTGTGGAAAGGGTCTCTACTTGAAACCACAAAAAAGTAATACCTAACCAACCATTATCTAAACATGATTTAGAATACTACATAAATATATTAAAAATTCCGAATTTTCGAGGTATTTGCATGAGAGATACTTTACCTAAACACCCTTTAGAAACGGAATGCGGAATCCTAAATTTAGACACTGAAAAAGGATTAGGAACGCATTGGACTTGTTGGTATAAGAAAGATAACATATGTTATTACTTTGACAGTTATGGTTTGATTTATCCAATTGAATTTAAAGACTACTCAACAGATTGTGTTGATATAATTTTCTCTACTTACAAAATCAAGAAAATAGGTGATGTAATTTGTGGACATTTATGTCTAGAAATGCTGAAGCGCTTAGAAAATGAAAGCTTTCATGCAATTCTTTTAGATCTGTATAAAACCCCAACTAGTTTTTAGAAAATAAACTAGAGTTAATTTTTTTCTTTAAAAAATGTCTTGTGGAAATATTTATGCAGCAAAGTTGGTCTTTTTACCTTCCTGTAAAGAAAATCATGAACATGAAAATAGTGAAAATAATTCTGAAGGACTTTTGCAGAATGTAGAGCAAATAAAAAGTTTACTTGAAGATTCTAATATAGAGTCATTGAAAGACACAATTGAAGCTCTCAAAAATGAAAGAACTGAATTGGAATCAATTATAAACGAGTATGATGAGAAATATGTGACTCTGAAAACAGATTTACAAGTGAAATTTTCTGATGTAGACTCAATCGTTAAATTCTTAGAGACGTTAATTTATGATTTTTCTGAAAAGTTCGGTGCTCTTGAACCAAAAATTATTTCAAATGATGAACGACTATCAAGCATAGACTATACATTGATGAAGAAAATTGATGAAATTGATGCTAAATTTGAAAACATTGATTCAAACATAATCAACCTAACAGACGTAAAAATTCCTGAGATTGGGGATAAATTGAAGAGTCTAGAGTCAGGTATTGAAACTAGAATTGATGAAATGCTGTTAGTTAAAGAGTCAGCATTAACCGATCAGATTAAAGGAGTTGAAGCTAAATTTGAGCTTGTGGACTCTAAGATAACCAATTTGATTGATGTTAAAATTCCTGAGATTCTAGAGAATTTTAAGAATCAAGAGTCAGTTATACAAAATCAAATGGATGAAAAACTGAAGACTTTAGAAACTAAAATTAGTGATGAAATTAATTCAAAGAACTTATTAATAAGTAATAAAATTGAAGAACAAGAAATTAGTATAATTAACGTTGTGAATGAAAAAGAAATGAGCTTGCAGACATCACTTAATGATCAAATTGAAGAAAAGCTGAATAATTTAGAATCAACACTGAACAATACTGTTGAAGAAAAAGTAAAAGCTTAGAGGCAAATCTAACTGAATTAAGTGATAGAAACCTTTTTGTTATGGAAAGAACTGTAGCATTAGCACCTTCGTTTGTTGAAGTTGACAATAAGCTGAAAAATTTAGAGTCAACCATAACCTCATCCAGCGAAGAAAAATTCAATGGTCTTAACAAAATTATAATGGAATTACGAGCAGAGTCAGTCCCATTAAGAAAAATAGAAGAACTAGCCAAGAACTTGAGTGATGTTGAAAGTCTTTTCCAGGAGTTTTCAAGAGACATTATTTCAAATAAGAATGAAATCAGTCAGTTCAAATTAATGCTTCAGAATGAAACTGATAAAAATGTAAAATTAAACCAGGAAGTGGAAAGTTTGAGTGACCAAGTAAACAATTTGATATCTATGAGAGTTAGAGAAAATTTAGAGAATTGAAAATTCTATGTATAAAAAATGATAGGCATAAATATTTTTGGACAACAAGGAAAAAAATCATTTTTTTCTTCACAACCAGGACCTCCTGGAATAGGTTTTAAATATCTTGATGAAGATTAAAATTTCGATTTAAATAATAGAAGACTTGCAAATATTTCTTTTCCAATCGAAGAATTTGATGCTACGAATAAAAAATATGTTGACGAAGTTTTGGAAAATTTGAGGCTTCATCTCAGAAAATATATAGAGGTAAGAGAAAATCTAATCAATGAAAATTATCAGTTCAGAAGTGATTCTATCCAAGCATCTATAGATGAGAATACTACAGGTTTTCAAGAAAAACTCAGGGAAATTATGACAAATCTCGATGAACATAGTAGAATATCTGAGAAAAAAATAGAGGTGATTCGAACAGGTACTTTAGAACATACAGACTTTTTGAAAAATGAGATAAAGAGGTTGGAAGAAGAGGAAATAAAAAGTGTGAAATTAGACTATGCAAATCTCGAGAGAGTATTCAACGATATGAGTTCATACATTGCAACTTTTAGAAATAATCTTCATGAACAGGATAGAGAAACTATCATAAATACAAAAGAAATAGAAAAATTGAAACCGTCATCGCAGAAATTGGAGGATGATAATGCTGATATTAAAAACAGATTAATATCGTTAGAGAATACTTTGAGACGAGAAACCGTTGAACCGTTGAACTAAAAAAACATGTTGTTTAATAGATGAACTTAATAAAAAATAAAAACACATTGAAGAATTAAACTTAATAAAATGGAAGATATTATTACAGACATTCAAAGAGAAGTTGTTCGCAATACTGCAAACATAAATCAATTGCAATTAAATGTTAATCAAATTCAAAATGATGTCGAATTAAATAAGGAATTTATTACTCAATTAGAGTCAAATATCATTCATCTTGAAACATTAATCAGTAACGTTTCTAATGACACCAAATGTAGCTTTTTCTCTGGTTATTGCCCAACGAGACAACCAATAAGAAAGAAAAAACATTGAAGAATTGAACTTAATGAAGTAGCAAATTTAAAAAAAAACAATGTTTACAATTGCTACAAACAGGAAATAAATTTTGAAAAATCAGTTGTAGTTTATTAGTTATATAAAATGGTGTATATGTGGAAAGACAGTAAAAGAAATAATCGAAAGAATCATTTTATTTTTCCTTCACCTTCTTTACGGTGTGTAATAGTCGGTAGATCGAATTGTGGTAAAACCTGTTTATTGATCAGACTTCTTCTTGAGGAATATATCGATTTTACCAACCTGTTTCTTTATAGTAAATCGACAAAACAAGCAGAATATAAACAACTTAAAAATGATTTTTCAAAAGGTTATAAACAGTCTGAAATAATTGAGCTTTTTAAAATCGGTAGTGGAAATATTGATACATTTCTCGAAGGCTTACCTGTAAAACGCAGGGCAAAGGTAATCGTTAAATATTTTGAAGAAATCACTTCTATTCCTGATCCTAGTGAAGTGGATGCTAAGAAAAAAAATTTGTTTATATTCGATGACATTGCAACTGAAAAGAATCAGACACCAGCTGATAATTTTTACACCCGAGGGAGGCATAATAATTGCAGCTCGATTTACTTGACTCAAAATTATCATTTATTACCTCGTCAGTCGATACGGACGAATGCAAACCTATTGATTCTATTTGAATTACCAACTAACGATTTAAGAAATATTCATATGGACATTGTCTCAGGAGACATGTCCTTAGAAGAATTTATTGAATTTTGCAGTGAAACTTTCAAAATTCCTTTTAGCTACATAATGATAAACAAAGACGTTCACCCATTAAAGGGAAAATACTTTAGGAATTTAAACCAAGTTTATATTCCGAAAAAGTATTTTAAAGACTTTGTAAATGCCTAGAATTTGAAACACCAGCCTATACACACACAGGGATTCAAGTATTGTAAATAGTTTATTACATATTTTAAACGTTATATAGAAATTACATACTTCTTTAAAAATTTCAGTAGCAAATCACTTTTTCTTGATCGTAACATTTTAAGTATTGAAATAATTTTGCAAAATAAGAATATTTTTTACTCTTCCAGTTAATTCGTAAAATCATGGATTATGAGGCTTCACAAGATCGTTCTTTAATTGCTGTAACCCTCCAAAAATCATGGATGAGGCTTTGAGGCTTTTCAAGATCGTTCTTTAATTGCTGAAATCCTCCAAAAATCCAAAATTGGGCTGGCAAGCTCTTTCCCCTTACTACTCACAGATCAGTCATATACACTGGAATCATTCAATGCCGTTTCAAGTAGCGATTGCCCTCCCACCCTCGCCAATAAAAATCCTGGAAATATTTTCCATTCTCAAAGGTTTATAACTGCTAATAGAGTTTTAAGTTTGTATATGTCATCAGAAAACCCTTCCAAAGAGTTAATTCGGGTTGTAAATTATATAATCCAAGTGTATGTACGGTTCGCAATTAAAAAAGCCATCTTTTTTCAAGGCGCGATAAAATGATTTCGTCTGCATACAAGCGAAAGAATGAAGATACGGGAGAAATCATCTACAAGGTTTTTTACTGCAATGCGTTTTTGCTCACCCGGTAAATCTTCTCATGGGAATGATCTCTGATGAAAGGAAGGAGATACGGAAGCTGGTGTAGAGGAGAGTGAGGAAGTCCAGGGATGGAAGAGACTTGGATGGGAACGTGAGGTCTCTCACTTTATCAAAAATATATGTGAATGTGAACGACCACATTCCCATTAGCTGGACTGTCAACTTACTCAACCTCCTGATATTCAAGGCTTTCCATATGATAGGATTGCCAAAATGATGGATTCTGGAGACTTAGAGCTAGAAATTCCTCAGCTTCCATGTCACACCCAGGCAGTGGAGAGGGCAACTTGTTAGGAAGCATCAGTAAAGGTTTATGGGCAAGAAGAAAGAGATGGCTACTTCAAGAATGTTTTGGAATCGAGAAGGAAGGGTGGAAAGTTCGTGACTAAGAAGGATTTAATGAGTACTTTAATTAAATGCCATGAAAGTTAAGTAAAGTTAAGTAACCGACCATGGAAGGGAGGAAGGGGTCGGTTAGGGTAGGACTCGTTTACAGCCACCTTCCCGCGGTAACTATTTATCACTTATTTCATCAATATGAAGAAAAAATATATGTAATAAACAAGCAGAGAGCTGTAATTAATGACCTCATGGGCATAGCTCAAAAAATAAACTGGTAGCACGAGTTACGAAGAGTTATAATTTTATGGTCACTTTAGTGTTGCTGAGGAGGTAGAAAATGATGTCATAGCGTTGCAAAAATTCTTGAGTCACTTCTTTAAACACATAGAAAGTAATTACAAACTTTTCTGCAACAAAATCTAGTTGTGTAATATTTTAATAATTTTATATATGTATTATGCATGCAAATATTTTAAAGAAAATGCATATTTTAAGTCGCTTTAGGAGGTAAAAGATGCTCTATTTTCATGAATTTTTAACTAAAGTATTATAATGAAACTTATTACCATACATTATGTTAGTGAGACCCCGTAAAAAAAGTTGGAAATGAAAAAGTGTATATTTTGAGCATTTTAGCAAAATCAAGCTTAAAAATTTAATTTTCAAATGCGTTCAGGATTTAAAAGAAATGAAACAATTCCACTCAAATTCAGCACAATTTTTTTCCAGTCAGCACATTTTTAGAGATAGCCCAACTTCAACCTAATAAAAGTTCAGAAACGCTCCACCCTATTGCACATTCTCTGAACTATGCTACTTGTTCTTTTATTTTAATTGATTCATTTTCATGCGTAACCAATTTAATTTCAGGAGATAAAGATCCAAATATCATAGTTGACGAAGAATTTACAATCTGAAACATAGTAAAGGCATTTAACGATAAATTTACACATCATTCGGAAATAGTCAGTAACAATGGTCATAATGGTAGAGTAGATAAATTCTTTCTCAGCATCTAGTACTCCGTTTTTTGGAATATTTTTAAATGTACAAAGAGCTGAAAGTATGTAAGTATGCAAAGAAAATTACAGAATTTGTTGAAATAAAAATCGTGTACTTCTAAACAGTATGGAAAATTATTCCTGTCGATAAATGAGTTTGGTGTGGGTGACCATACATATCACATGTACCAATTGCAATGTTTTTATTTCGAATTACGCGTTTTTTGTGACCTTTTTACCTCTAAACAATGTGAACAGCAAAAATTAAGTCTCTTTGAACGCGTTTGGGGATGATTAAGGGGGCCATCTCACTCTTTCAACTTTTTCCGTCCGATTCGTTTGAAAGTTGGCCAGTATATGTATTTTGTAAAAGTAAACCTTTTTTACTCCTGTCATTTTTTCGATTTAGGCCTTACTTTTTTTTTTGACGAAAAATGTGTTTTTGGTATATTTTTATTGAAATTTCAGATTATGACTCCTCCTTCAGTTTTGATGTTAGAACAAAAACAAAGACAGTTTTAGAACCCTTGGAACATTTCTAACAAACGCTCAATTCGTTTTTTTTCAAATTCAAATTTTTTCTATTTTTTCAAAAATTTTTAATATTTCAAAAATCATCAACAATTTTTTGGGTTTAGAGCTATATATTTTTTCAAAGAATTCGAATTTGAAAAAAAGCAAATTGAGCGTTTGTTAGAAATGTTTCAAGGATTCTAAAACTGTCTTTGGATTTGTTCTAGCATCAAAACTCGAGAACTAGTCCCAGGATGAATGTTGAAAATTCAAAGTGTTGGGTATAAGCAATAAATAAAATTTTGTGTTGAAGTGTAATATAATGAACAATTGATGTAATTGAATGCAGTTTTAATTTTTATTTTGATAATTTCCATACATAACTTCATATTCGAAGTGTGAATTGTGATTTCAAAAAATAAAAAAAATAAAAAAAAATTATCATTTTTTTTCAAAAAAATGATTTTTTTCATTTTCAGTCTGATTCTTATAAAATTTGACTATGATATGTAACCTTTGAAAATAAACACAATTGATTCCATTCATTTTTTTGATTCAGGCCTTAGATTTTGCAAAAATTTGACATATTGGTTTTTAGGTATTGATATTTCACTAATATTGATATTTCAAAATGGGACTCCTCCTTCAGTTTTGATGCTAGAACAAAAGCAAAGACAGTTTTAGAATCCTTGGAACATTTCTAACAAACTCACATTGAGCTTTTTTTCCATTTCCTATTTGTTCTCTTTTTATATGGGGTCAAAATCGGGAAAAAATTTAAAATTTTGGGTGCTTTTCATTTATATTGATATTTCAAAATGTAACTCCTCCTTCAGTTTTGATGCTAGAACAAAAGCAAAGACAGTTTTAGAATCCTTGGAACATTTCTAACAAACTCACATTGAGCTTTTTTTCCATTTCCTATTTGTTCTCTTTTTAGGTGGGGTCAAAATCGGAAAAATTGAAAAAGTTTGGTCGCCTTACCCCCCCCCCCCCCGGGGGGGGGAAATTATTTTCCGTAGCGCCATAAAATTTTAGGAACGAATAGTCTACCACCTAAGGGTCCTTTTACAACAAAAACATGAGAAATGACCATGGAATCGACAGCATCTGGCAAGGGCCTGAGATGATCTCCTTAACATCTATTTCATAGGTACTTTCTGGTTTTGCAGTGAATGAAGCCGAATCTTTCGAAAATTTGATTTCCCTTGAAAACGGAGAAGCGATCAAAACTTATTCCGTGGCTCTTGACGTAAACTTCTGCTTGAATGATGGAGCTTACGGTCTGCCAGTTGCTGTCTCTCAACTACTGGATGGCTTCGCGTGGCCATTTGTGTATTTCTGTAAGTAATGCAACAGTTTCTTATACGGAAGTAAGTTTCAAGGTGAATTTTTAATCGTATTTTGAAGTATATACTCAATATTACTAAAGTTAGGATTTTTAATCGAATGCATTTTTATACCACAATCAACAAAATCGTCATATTACTCATAATTTTTAGGTAATTTTATTATTGATGATTAACTCATGTCTAAAGACTGATTATTGCTAAACTTCTTTAGAAATTCAATATGTGTTACATGTGACCTGCTTTTTTGGATCTAAGAATATTTCAATTTTCTCCCGCATTGTTATGTGTGAGTATGTTCGCCTTCATAGTTGTTTGGCTATCCGTTCAATTGTACAATAAAAATAATGAAGTTTCTATCAGTCAGCTTTCAGACAAATGTAAAACAAAAGTACGATAAAGAAGCGTAAACCGTTAAACTACTTTCCTTCTCCGCCTACTCTGCTTTTCTCTGCCGCATTCATTTATTGGCTATTAATTTAAAACCATTCTTCACAGAAAGTCTCTTTCAAATCATTTCTAAAAATAAATGATTCTATATGTTCTACGATATTTGCCTAAGAACAGGAGGACACAAACTTTAATCGAATAAGCAAATGATTTCATATCGGATCTAGTTCTAATTGCGAGTTTCATTATAAAAAACTGTGCCCAGACACCAAACCTATATTTTTCTCGTTCGCTATTAAAATTCAGAATAGAACGAATAAAAATTCATTTTGTTCTGTACCTAGCCAGTTATTTTCTTGTTGTTCAGGTTTAGGATAAAACCAATAAAAAATATTCATCAGAATAATTTGCGCTGTCCATCAAAGGTGAACAAAATATAATTCAAAGGAAAATCTATTATGCGAAGCAAATTCACAATGAAAAGAAATAGAGAAGAAGTACTTTAAAAACATTTACTCTGAACGTTTCGAGCCTAGGCTCATTCCCAACAAAAAGTCTGTAAATAAAATAATAAACAAGTCAGTACAATCAAAATTACAGAAGCGCAGAAAATAAGCACGAAAAAACAAACAAACAAAAATAAATAATTTATCGGTTGACTATTTTCAGAGGTATGCACTCTGCATTTCGTTGAGAGAAGGTTTGAGTTTATGAATGAATAATGACTCTAAAATACGTAGGTTTAAGCTGGCGGTACAAGTGTCTAATATTTTAAATTTGCTAATATAAATAATTTATTCACAGGAATCATTACTACCATGTTGTCTGATACTAGAATGAGTAGGAGAGGTAAGCAAGCGACCTGTACGATGACTTCGACCTGCATGTTCAGCAACCCTGACGTAAAGTGCTCGGTGGGTGGAACCCACATACTGCGATGCGTAATGCGCACAACTGAAATTATAGACGAGGGAAGATCGCATGCCAGTCGGAGCACCTCTTGAATCTAAAAAAATGCTCCAATGATACGCTTGTTAACTAAAATAATACGAAAGGAAATTTCCAAGAAAAATTTAGTCAAAAGCATTAAATGGTCTTTTCTCAACTTTTCCGATTGATATCAAAATATGGCAACACACAAGGTTTAAACTATAGTTATTGTGTGTTAAAGCTCTGAACTATAGTTATTGTGTGTTGCCATATTTTGTTTATCAATCGGAAAAGTTGAGAAAAAACTTTTTGATGCTTTTGACTAAATATTTCCTGGAAATTTTTTTTCGTATTATTTTAGTTAACAAGCGTACCATTGGATAATTTTTTAGAGTTAAAGATGTTCTCCCGACCGGAATGCGATCTTCCCTCGTCTATAATTTCAGTTGTGCGCATTGCGCATCGCAGTATGTGGGTTCCACCCGCCGAGCACTTTACGTCAGGGTTGCTGAACATGAAGGTCGAAGTCATCGTACAGGTCGCTTGCTTACCTCCCCTACTCATTCTAGTATCAGACAACATTGTAGTAATGATTCCTGAGAACAAGTTATTGGCATTGGCAAATTTAAAATATTAGATACTTTTACCGCCAACTTAGACCTACGTATTTTACAGTCATTATTCATTGATAAACTCAAACCTTCTCTCAACGAAATGCAGAGTGCACACCCTCTGAAAATAGTCAACCGACAAATTATTATTATTATTTTTTGTGTTTGTTTGTTTTTCGTGCTTATATTCTGCGCTTCTGTAATTTTGGGTGTGCAGACTGTTTGTTATTTTATTTGCAGACTTTTTGTTGAGAAAGCGTCTAGGCTCGAAACGTTCAGAGTAAATGTTTTAAAGTACTTCTTCTCTATTTCTTTCATTGTAAATATAGATCAATAATTTTTGCTTTAAGGAGATCTAATTTTTTTATTTATTAATCAATTCAGCACGCTACGCTGCTTGCATTAAATGTGGTGAAAGCATTTTCTGATGAACAAAATGATATTTTCTGTCGTAAATACCTTTTACAAATTGAAAAACATTTTAGAATACGCCCAAACTCAGAGTAGTGTTAGGCTCGTTCCAGTGAACTGTTATAATAATTGTAGTAGTAATCACTATTATAAAAGGAGCCGCGTCCGTCCGTCTGTGTGTCACACTCACCAGCCGAAAGTGCGAGATGACGCTCATCTCGCACTTTCGGCTGGTGAGTGTGACACACAGACGGACGGACGCGGCTCCTTTTATAATAGTGATTACTACTACAATTATTATAACAGTTCACTGGAACGAGCCTAACACTACTCTGAGTTTGGGCGTATTCTAAAATGTTTTTCAATGTATAAAATGTTTTTCAAGTTATCTGTGATACAAGCTTCATCAACTCCACAATTTTCGGTGCCTTTAACCCAGCAGATTGGAAGTCGGAATGAATATCACGTGTATTGGTAGGTTAGATTAGGTTGAATAGAATATCAGCGGTTGAGACTTGGTAAAGTATTGGAAAGCCGTAGAATAGCATAAGAAATCATGGGAAAGCCATGTTGAAACTCAGTTAGTCCTATATCTAATCCTGTCATTTTTTTGACGGGCCGTGTGCACTCGTAATGATAATAGTTAGAACATGAAAGCTTTTCGGTTGTTATTAATGTATTATTATACTTTTTCTGTCAAACAAGAGCGTATGGAATAATGACCAATGAAGTTTGTTAGTCCCGTAACTGTGCTGGTGATGTGTAAAACTTTAGATATCATGAAACCCGTATCACAGATACGATCAAGTATCGCTACTTTTATTTATTGGTATTAGAGATAAGGTATTCAAAAAAATTGTGAGTCTCACTTCCTATCAGATTACTAGTCGTGTAAGATCACAGAGTCAAACCTTGTCCCCTACATAACTGGTCCTAATAATGTAATTTGCCTTGGTTAATTTCGCCGATCTTCAGTCTGTTCTTGAATCGTTTGTCGAATATACTGTTAAATCTAGTCCATATGAACTATATTGTAAAATGAAGTATCTAATTTCGAGTTAATTATCTCATTGATCAGTCTAAGGGTGCCTGCACACCAAAAGATTTGAGGCGAGAAAGCGAGCAAGCTTGAATCGATATACATGTATTCCTATGGGAGTGCGTACACTGCAAGCAAGCTAGCGAGCTAGTGAGAAAGATTGAAGATTGGGTGGAGCGAGAAAGCGACTTGAAGATGGTTTCACGCTTGACAGCTGCAGTGGGAAGCGTCTGGCAGTGCGTTGTGAGATGTCGACGAGGAAGGTGTGTCGCTCAATTCTTCCAGCATAGACTGAACTCCTAATGTCCGAAGTTTATGCTGAGCTGTGCCTTTCGAACTCATAAAATCCACAGCAAAGTGACAGACTACATTTGTCAAAGCCATGGGACGAAGTAGAAATGAAATTCAACGTTACAAACAGGTGTTTGTACCGCTCGTTTTTGGTATAGACCTCTCTCCATGGCATTTAGGAGCAGACTAGCTGTCTTTTGGTGTGCTGTAGATCTCGCCTAAAATTTTTCTCTCTCGCTTGCTTTGTCGCTGGCCGTCTTTTGGTGTGCAGCTACCCTAATGCGTCTCTAGTTGAAGTGAATTAGTTTAAACTTTATTGTACTCCTTAGACTAACCTTGATGGTAGGATGCCCTAGAAGTCACTGAACTTATTCGGGCCCACAGATAGCTATACTCAAATTTGACCATTTTACTAGACTTAAGAAACAGTCTACCTTTGTATCACCTGAGGTTAATAAATTGTTTAAATTGCTTGTTTAAATTGTTTAAGAGTGTTTGTTAGTTGCAGGAGGAACAAATTGTGCGTATAAATTGGCAAATAAATGCCCGATGGTGGTTTTTACAATAAATTATTTCAATTCGTACATATTATAGAATATTTTGCCAGTTAGCAGATAAAGGTGCTTCTTTGATGAGTGTATCTGTCATAATAATAATAATTTAGCTACCGTCCACTCATTAATATTTTACTGGAGTAGCTGTGCGCGCTGGAATAGACACATAGACTTCATTTGTTTTTCTATCCGAAAAATTACCAAGGAGAGACATCAAGTATAGAAGTGAAGCCTGTGTCATTGCTACGCGTTTTACTCCAGTTTTAGGGGCAATCACAGAGCAATATTGTATTGTTTGATAACTTTTGTTTCACGTTTAATTTTACGTATAATTCGTAAGATAATACGTATAATTCATTTTTATGTACATATGTGCATACTGTATATCCGACGGCTAATGTTACCATGAATGAGATTTAGTAATATCTTCTGGAAATCTCTTTTCAAAGTTTTAAATGAAATAAAATTCAACAAATAATTAAACTAACCGCGAAATACTACATTCTGAAACACTATCTTGACTGTGACGCTTGACAGGAGATTATGATTCAAGATGCATGACGCGCAGTTGTTTTCACTTCCTATATATGTTGTGACATTTAAAGCCATTAACGACGAAACTTGTCAATGTGCGATGTACTTGTACCATCACAGAAATTAGACGTTAACTAAAACAAATATTTTCCTTCGTTGTTATTTCAAAGGAATGTAAGTTGTATTTTTAATGTCTGGTCACTTAAAATTCACATACACATATGAAAAAATTTTACTCAACCTGGAAAATATGGAGAGATATGCATCACAACTCCTTATTTTATGATGAGGAATAGGAAATGTAACTCATGCATTTTCTGCTTCTCTTCCTTCTCTAGTTCAAGAATGCGGCAATACGGTGCAAGTTGCAAGTTTAGGCGCCGATAGCGACGTAGTGGTATATTCTCACCCGGGATTTGGATGTAAATATTATCCCGCTGGGCTTCCTGATGAATGCACAGTTATTTTTGAGGGCGTGGATTCTGCTGAAAAAGCATTGTATTTTAATTTCTACTTCTCCGAGACTGACTCCGATGATGCTGGACTGAACATGACCATCACTGGAATAAATCCTACTACCAGTGAGACAAAAACTGAGAACATGTACGACCCGTCAGTTAAGAACGTCTATGTAAGTATAGACTTATTTCCATCGATATAGGGTTTATGTATTTGGCATGAGAGGCTGTGTTTTAACATGACATCCAACAGTGGGTCATGGTTGAAACAAAATAACTTACAGGCATTAGCCTAGCCTCATATCCTTTCAGTATATTTTTAACTGAGTTCATGCTCTTGTACAGAACAACCAAATTGTAAAGAATACGTTTATTATCAAGGGTGTGAAGCAAAAATTGTAATCTTTATAACTCTTTCCCCAATAATTTTCCCATAAATAAAACCTCTCATCACGGATTAGGCCCCTGTTTGCTGATTGGAACCCCAACAAAATTAAGATTAACATGCATCCCTCAAAATTACGTGATAAAAGAATGAAAGAACTCTCTCCACACTTCTGTTGCTCGCTTCTATCGCGGGAGCTTGAGTTTCAATAACCATCTCAAATTTTGAGTGTCTTATCTCTAATTTTCGATTTTATCATACCGATTTTTCACGTTACTTTCAATATTATTCTCACTCTTTTCAATTCTGGTTGGTTAATTTAAAATGCGAATATTTTAATTCTGCCCTACACTATAATTACCGTGTTATTCGTTATTCGTTGTTTTAAAGTTTCTCGCAAGATATAGAGCAAAATATTTCCCATTTCGTCATAAAAATTATTTTCAAGGTAAAAGGAGCACTACATGGGGAAAAGCAGGGCATTTTTTTGTGTTCATGCCTAAACGAAATAATAAACTCAATTGCGTAAAGAGTGTTGGTTGGCTTGGTTATAGAGTTACAGTATGAATGAACTTTTCGTGATCGTACCTTTTAATCAGCGCTAAAAACTGATTTGAATGAAACTTAGAATTATTGAGAACAAAATGGGTGAGAAAATTCCATAAGCGCTAACAAAATAATGATGAGTAAGCCAATTTAGAAGAATGCGCTTCGAAGAGAAAATAAAGGTCATCAACTTTGAGGCAGACACAAGCTCAACGGTTTTTTGAGCTTTGATTTAACATTTAAAATGTGTTGTGCTTGTACAGTTTAAAGTATATTGCAGTGGGATAACATGTGAATATTTCAGGTGGATTGATATTCAACAACGGAATGTTAGATAACACATGTCAGTCTGCTGCTGAGTGTCGCGAGAGAACTGAAGGAGACCCAGTTCGGAAGGTAGACGATAATTGCGAGGGAAAAAATCTAAAGAGTTATTGGAACTAGGTTATTATAACGGTCTATTAGTTCTATAGGTAGTACGTATATGTTAAGAGAAGCGGATTTTAACCTGTCGGGATTTCTTCCGAATGTATTAACCATTGCAGGTTACGCAAGTAAATAGATAAATTTTATAAGAGCGTATATCAAAAAGTTAATAACACTCATACACTATTTTTGCACGACGTCATTCCAACGAAAGCAGAAGCACACTGCGCTCAACTATAAAAACAGGCAATAGAGGAACGCATACGCCCGGGAGCACCCATGTCAAAGTTCGCACATTTGGACGCCGCCCACCCCTCTCCCTCCACCTCCAAGCAGCTACAGCACCACCTCCGAGCAGCTACAGAAATGTTAGGTTAAATTTATTTAGGTTAGGTTAAGTTAAGTTAGGTTAAGAGGTTAGGTTAAGTTAGGTTAGGTTGGGTAAGGTTAGGCCAAGTTCAGTTAGTTTAAGGTTAACTTAAAAAAGTTTAAAAATGACTGTTTTTGCATGCCGAGATGTAGGGTTGAATAGCCAAACACCAGCGGTCGTTGCCAAAACTTATTATAATGATTTAATGCAGGTTAACTTTGGTATTCCGCTGTAGTATCCACTTACTAAATACATGTAGTGTTTATAATGCAGTGATTAATAATCAATGTATAACGAACAGATAGGTTAATAAACCTCAGAAGTACTACATAGTTAAATAATTGGCGCGAATGGCAACGTGCTGTAGCAACACGGAGGTGAAAGGAGAGGGGTGGGCGGCGTCCAAATGTGCGAACTTGACGTGGGTGCCGCCCGGGAGCACAGGGTCCAGTCTCGCGAATTTCTACACCGCCCAACCCTCTCCCTCCACCTACAAGCAGCTACATAAAGTTGTCATTCGCGCCAATTATTGAACTATGTAGTACTACTGAGGTTTATTAAGCTATCTGTTCGTTATACATTTATTTAAAAACACTGCATTATAACCACTACAAGTACTTAGTAAGTGGATACTTGAGCGAAGTGCCAAAGTTAACCTGTATTATAATCATTATAATAAGTTTTGACAACGACCGCTGGTGTTTGGCTATTCGACCCTCCATCTCGGCGCGCAAAAACAGGCATTTTTAAACTTTTTCAAGTTAACGTAAACTAACTGAACTGGGCCTAACCTAACCCAACCTAACCTAACCTAAATTAATTTAACCTGACATTTCTGTAGCTGTTTGGAGGTGGTGCTGTAGCTGCTTGTAGGCGGAGGGAGAGGGTTGGGTGGTGTAGAAATTCGCGAGACTGGACCCTGTGCCGCCCGGGAATCGAGTCCTTGTACAGGAAAAATGTACCGAAATTTACCTTGGTAACTAACATGACACGTAAACTCACACTAGAAAATATGATAAATTCAAGCTTCCTTGATAAATGTGACAATTAGCTGTATTCAAGGCAGCTCATTTCATTTTTTATCTGAAATACTTGCACATGAATTAAAGTGACCTTTTTTGTTGGTTGCTGCAAAGGTCTATTAAGACCTTTGCATTCGGAGAACCTAACAGCTGGAAAACTTGCAACTTTTCTGTGAGCATTTTCTTAGAGTGAGCATACGTGTCATACTGGTTAGCCACGTATATTTCGGATCGTTTTTTCGACACAAGAACTCCATTCCCGCGCTTATACGCTCTTCTGTTGTATGCAAATGAAATTGAGGGCAGTGTGCCTCGGCCTTCGTCGGAATATCACGCAATATTTACGCAAGAGAGGCAGAGCACCGCGGGATAAATTTTCATCCCTGTAACTTGCTGACTCATCTTCTTAATTCAGCAAGACGCAGCCATATAGAGAAGTGTAGTTTAATTGTCAGGGACATGCAATGATTTTGAAAAAATTGACAGTTTTTCCATATTTTTGAGATTAGGATTTTAGAATCGCTGCATATTTTACAGAAAAATTAAACAACATGCTTAGCACAAATTCACTTCAGATAGGTAATGTGCAGTTGTCTTTTTTTATGTATAGTCTGGAATTCATTATCGATCGTACATTCATGCTTGCGTGGTATTGATCATACTTTGTATTTTACCAAACTGGTGATGGAGCTAGCCTCCTAAACTTTTACTATTTTTTTCCGAATAAAATATTTAGTTTTTATCAGCGTTATCGTTGCTTTTAAACTTTTAGTGATTTTAGATTTAGACAAAGCGAACATCTGTTGTACAGCATCAGTGCAAGACTTCTAAACGAATTATTCTCGGCATCCTCACCGCGTGAAATAGTTACAAAAATTTTCAAAATATTCGAAAAAATTTCTTATTTCGTTCAATGTTATTTTTCTCTATTTCGCCGTGCTTCAAGTATTATAATGATAGTGAAATTTGAAATTTTCAACCTTATCCAAATCGCTGGTTGAATGGACTTTATTTGTTCAATCGTCAAAATGTTTTTCAAAATTTATTTGTTCTTTTTTCCAGATGTGTTGTTATCCGACGTACACTGTTTCCCTGCAACGTCAACCGTCGAAGCGTGCCATCGGTTTCTTCATTGAATTCTACGAGTAGTAAGACCTTTGCAGTTCGAACAGCTGGAACATTTGCAACTTTTTCAAGTCATTGCACAGTCTCTCTTGACCATTATTAGAATGAAGAAAGATTGCAGTCTTGGTATGAAATTCAGTTTTTTGGTTGTTTCAAGAGTCCAAGTCACCGGCTAGGAATGGGTTTAACCACATTCAAAACAAGTTCTTCTTGAACAAGTGCTCATAGTTTTCATTACGATTTCAGTTTTTAGAAGTAAAGAAATGAAATTGATATTTTCAGGGACAACAGTTTTGCACACATGAAATGAAAATAAAAAGAATAGACTGGGGCCGAGAGTACTTGATTGGAGAGAAAGGTAATCAAAAAATAATTGTAGGTAGACGAAAGGGGGTTCAGTGACAGTCATTGGTAAACTGAAAGTGAAATAGTGACACAATAAAAGCTTCACAGTTCAATGTCCAAGTAAAGCAGTGTGGTGCGAGAGCTGGCGGCATGCTGACTGGAAATTAGGCCGATTCCTTGGTGACTAACCTGCCCCTACAATCTCGGCTACGTTATGACTTCACCACAGATAGACTAAGTTTACAATGTACCCTATAGTGTACGGGTGAAAGCCATTCGAATTCGTAGCAATTGATTCGTAACTGAAGTACATAAGTAGATTTTTAATTAGAATACTGTAAAAATTGAGTTTGATATTGTTTATCACATGGGAGGATGAAAGAAATTAAGGCGAATCCGTTGTCTGAGTGTATTGTCAACAGAGCGTACGTTTTATAATAGTTCATACGATTGAATGTTACTTATTCCGTGTTCAATTATAGGACAAGTTTGTTTTCGTACATGCATGCTTAACCAAGCTCATCAGGACAAGCCACCTTGCGCAACCCAGCTGAAATTTTTGTCCGTGGAAATGGTAACCAGATTTGTCGTCAAGATGTCATGTATACCGATCATTTATTGTAGCACCTTTACATCGGGTGCTCGTAGCTCATTTTTCAACATAAATATGGAATAAATGAAAGTTGGCTACATTAGTTCATAGGAAAGGCTTCCACTGGAAGTATTTTTTGAAAAATCGTTTACGTGTGTTTTTGCAAAAGTTTAATCGTCACTGTCTTCACGAGTGTTATTGATATTTTCTCTGTTTTGTGTGAATTTTTGCACTACTGACACTGTACAACTTGTGACGTTGCGGTTGTTGTTAAGAAGGCTTTGGCTCAAAAGTACCTCAGCAATCTGCCACAGTAGCGAGTCGGTTTGAGCTGTCGAACTACTATGAGTGCGAGTTTGATGTTTTAGAATTGTTTTCCTGCACTAGAATTATCGCTCAGATTTATAGTAAGCCTTTGAGTGGTGAGTGGCAAAATCTAAAGTGAGATGTTTTTTAAATTTCCAGTCACTTATCATGCTCGAGCACGAATGCGTGTCTGGATGTGTGAATCGTACATTGTACTAGTTACATAGTTTCATGACTATATAACATTTCAGAGCACTCTATCTGATCGTATATTTCTGTGTCTGTATCGAATACAGATTATATCTTCGCCTCGGTTCGCTAAACCAACTCCGTTTCCTCCGAATTAATAGCACTCGACGCCATCTCGCAGAATTTGGCGTCAGTACTGCTAGTAAATATTGGACGTTGTCTTCAACGCAACAGCGAGGCTACAAACACAGGCTACAGGAGGCTAAAAACGTTTTCTTTTGATTCCCGATAACGGCTGCGCGAGATGCAATCTGGTTGAAGCTGCTTTCTTGGAATGGAATATGCCAAACTATCGGCTTGTTAAAATTGTTCGTCTGAAAAATTTAACGAAAACTATCTTCTGCATTCACTCCCTGCTGTGCTATTTTCTGCCAGTTACTCTTAATTACAGTCTTTTTCTACTATTTTTCAATTTTTTTCTTATTTTTTTCATTTGTTCTTGATTTTTTGTCAGCTTCTAGCGTTTTTGTCGAGAAAATAGCCCTGTCTTTTCTTGTTTAGCCTTGTTCTCGTACGTTATTTTGTCACGTTTACATACCACGTAGTTTCTCATTTTATTGTGTTCTCTCACATTATTTTCTTTGTGCCGTGTTTTCTTACGTCTATAAAACACTGGGTCGAACAAGTGCTGTAGCGTCGAATTGTTCGAACCGTTGCCCAGCTTTGCAGATACACGGATGATCAGCCAACTTGAGGTGCCGCCATGGCTTGTTCTTCAGTCCTGCACTCGTTATGTTAACTTGCGTGTTATTGGGAGCATTCTTGAACTGCGACAATAATTATTATATACTTAATTAGTATGTAGCGATATTTTAAAGTGAGTTTTAATGTTCGATCAAAAGTTTCTAGGTATGAAATACTGATCGATGTCAAGCCAATTCACGGATGATTCCTACGACTTTGTGTGCTTTGACCAAGGTTGCGACAATTACGAATAATCGACACATTATAAAATTTACCAGAAAAAGGGTGATAAAATCACAACGTTACTCACGGATTTAGCAGGACAAAAGCAGGATTATAGTTAGAAAACATGTATTATATACTGATTATTTTTTGTATTTCAAATTTCATCTTGAATTCATTCAAGAATTTTCATTACTCAGATGTTGATTGTGTTTTGCAGTGATGTGCTTCAAAATTTGTTCAGCTCTATTCTTTTGGGTCGTACTGATTGTCTTTCGCAAAAATTGTCTCCGTATTTAATTGACGTCGACATTTAAAATTCGTTGTAGTATTCCTAAAATAGATTTTTGTGTGCACTATGACCTAGTATTTGAGCGTGAATTACAATACGGCACTCCGTGGCGTTTATTTTTGTTTCCTTAGGGGCAAAGACAAGAGTAGTGTTCCCGTTTGCTGATTCTCCTCCCCAGACCATGACAGAATCAGGATTTAGGGTGCGCCGAACATTTTTCATGTTTCCTGGTTTCCGTTTCTTCAACGTGAACATGGCACTCTCGAGGGCAGTATTCCGCAACCGAAGCCTGCGACACGTAGCTGCACAACCGCGTTAGGTGCCATAGTATTTTGAATTTCATCTTTAATTCACCGAAGAACTTTCGTGGCTTAAATATTTATTGGGTTCTTCAGTGAGGTGTTTTAAAGTTTGTTTGGCTCTATTCATTAGTTGTACGTACTAACGTCCACATTTTAAAATTCGTTTGCTGTATTCCTAGGATAGCTTTTGTGTTGCACTACGACACAGTATTCAAGCGTCGATTTCAATACGGTACTCCGTCTCTTCAAATTGAACATGGCCCTCACAAGTGCAGCATGCTGCAACCTGACGCCGGGGACAAGCAGCTGCACAACCGCGCTAGGCGCACGGCCCGCACAGACGCCAATCTCGCCAGATTTGGACGCCGCCCATCCCTTTCCCTCCACCTCCGTGTTGCTACATTAAGTTGCCATTCGCACCAATTATTTACCGATGTAGTACTATTGAGGTTTATTAACCTATCTGTTCGTTGTAAGTTTTTATTAATCACTGCGTTATAAACACTACAAGTACTTAGTAAGTGGATAGTACAGCAGAATACCAAAGTTAACCTGCATTAAATCATTATAATAAGTTATGACAACGACCGCTGGTGTTAGGCCATTCGACCCTCCATGTCGGCACTCAAGAAGAGGCATTTTTAAACTTTTTTAACTTAACCTTAAAGTAGCTGAACTTGGCCTAACCTAACTCAACCTAACCTAACTTAACCTAACCTCTTAACCTAACTTAACTTAACTTAACCTATCCTAAATGAATTTAACTTAACATTTCTGTAGCTGCTTGGGGGTGGTGCTGTAGCGCACAGGAGGTGGAGGGAGAGGGGTGGGGGGCGTCCAAATCTGGCGACATTGGCGTATGTGCGCAAGGCCCTAGGAGAGCGGGAGCCGCGGCGCCAACAGCAAACTTGTGGGCAGAGGAGCGTGTGTCAGCACCTAAACTGTGCGCTTAGTGAAGCAGTCATTTTTGTTGTGTTTCCTCACTGTGGGTGAGATATATGCACTTTAATAAAAATGTTCACACACACAAACGGAGTATCATTCATTCCTCGTTTGATGTGTGCCAGCGTTCGATGCTCATGGAGTACAGAATATCAGGGCGGGGTGAGGTCCCTTTAAGTGGTAATTTAACGAATACACAATTTCGTTGAAAATATCGTATAAATTATTGAATTTACCTAAATAAATTTTTCCATCATCTCTAAATGCTTCATGACCCCGTGAAATGAAGATTCTAAGAGACAATCTTTAAAATCACCGAATTAAGGGACTGTACAAACCATAAGTGACAATCGTTTATGTTTCCAATTTATAACCTAAATCAACATAGAGATGTTTCCTTAATTCATTTACGAACCTCTAAGCCTCCGCAGCAAACCGTTGAGGCTTGAAAAACCGACAAAGAAAATCAATGCACAATTCACTGAGGATAATAATATTCCTCATGTGGCTCCAGTGTCTGCCTCGCAGTTTCAACTTTTGAATCAATGCTACTCTCACATATTGAAACATAGGAAGACGTTTTAGTTAATACTACACTAGTGAAAAACTTTCTCTCTGACCGATGCTTGGCAAACATTAAATCATAAAACACAAATTAAATTGCAGAAATTACACGCTCGCGGTGCAAATACGTGATCACACGAGAAAAATTTTTCTCTGCAATTTTTTCTCCAAATTGCATAGTATTCTAATCTACATCTACACAGCATAATACACTGAATCAAATAGAGGAGTCCGTTTTCGTCAAAGTAAAAAATCCTGTGAGAAGTACCAACATGAACTATTATGTTATTTTCCCGTTATTTAGTTGTTCTTCCCAAAGCGAGAGCGGAAAATTTCATGAGGTAATCCCCTTTTTTACACAATATATTTATGAACAAACTTCGAATCTCTAAGTTCAAACAAATTAGTTTAGTGCGAATAGGTAGATTGCGAAACTTTAATCCTTTCAATATTCGCGAAGCTCGCTGTTGATTTTGTTTTTAGATGATTACCCAGTGGCTGACCAACTATTGATATTAGAAGGGAGAAAAACTATGAAAAATGCGGTTTTGAAAAAAATCCTCCAATTCTGTCAGGCTGCTTCGCGACGTTCTAACCTTTATGGACAACTTCGGAACAGCGTTCGGCCAGGGCCAGAAACGATCTCTCTGGTTTTGGCGATACCCCACCGGGTGCTGCACAAGTTGCGTAGGTACAATACTGGATTGTTTCGATAAATATTTCAGACTTTAAAATATCGCTCGTAAAACACAGTCAAACTGGAAAGACGCATCAATGTGCACTTGCATCAGTTTACTGAATTTTTCTACAACGCATAATAGAAATGTCTGCCTAAAAAGACATTTTGATCGTTAGAGGATTTCTGTCTGATATAGTAAACACTTTGGTCTTCCGATATAGTTAACACTTTGGCTTAGCTTTACGTTTAAAGTTAACTGGTTAGCCCGACTGAGATTCTCTCAGTCGGCTATTCTAATGCAGGGCTCAGCAAATAGGATCCAGTCGTTTTAGAGGTCAACAAAAAAACTAATTCGTGTATTGAATGCATTTTCTATTATTCATGTTGTCCACCAATAAAGTGTAACTATTTTTCATTATTTCTTTTGTTTCATAAACTGACTTCTCATAATTATGATGTAAAGAGAAAAAAAAATCGCATATTTGATATCAATCAGCGAATTGTCTGAACAGTGAATTCACCGTATCGACACAATTATTCTTCCGCTGGCACAAAGAGTTTATTAATTAATGTGTAAACAAGTAAACTTGAAATTTTAGTGTAATTTTCTGCAGTGCATGGAACAAAGCCCGCTTATTAGGAAGTTAGTGTACAATTTGATGTAGAAATCATGTCGTCCAATGATTAGCAGATAGAATTTCTTTACTTATGTATTTAAATTCTGCCGCTGTAATGTACAGTATATTGTAATAATGCAATATATACAACACATAAGAAGTAGGCGGTCTCTAACTCACTGTAAGCTATAAAAGAGAATTTCAAACAGCCTGAGGTCTGGTTGAAATTCTTCTTCGGTAATTACCAGTTAACTCTAAACTTCAAACTCCTGAAGACCAGAGTGTTAACGATGTCAGTCAGAAATCCACTAAAGGCCCGAATACACGAACGCTCATCACCGTCACCGATCCTTAAGGCCTGTTTACACGTGCAGTGGGCGAGCGCTCCACCGGGAATGAGAGGCTTAAACCACGCCCATTTTCTCTCGTTTCAGACTGAATGGAGCAGTAGACAACAGTGTGTCTAGCTTTGGTCTTCATCGAGCTATCCAATGCTTGCCAGTGTCATTTGAGATGCTGAACGTGTAGGGTGTGTCGTCTCTGCTCCCTGCCTACACGTTCTCTTGGAAAAGTGGCGTTTAGCTGGCAAAAAAGGACTTTTTTAAGCCAACGCTTCGGCCACATTTTCCTCATTCGTTTTTGTTTCTTCTTTATAGCCGGGACAACTGATAGAGATTAAAAACGTCATTGCCTGTCGCAGAGCCACCTTCGAACGTTCTCTCTCTACTGCTGCTAGGAGCAGACTGAGGATTTTACTTGGTGCAGTCTGCACCTCTGTCATGGTCCGTGTGGACACGCTGACTCGAACAGGCATTTTACTGAGCTCGTGTTTAAGCGCTCGCCCACTGCACGTGTCAACAGGCCTTTATGAGAGTCACTTAGCCCCACCCAATGCAGCTAAGCCCCACCCACTGCAAGCCAAAATGACCCTAATTTCATGAGCGGCACCGATCCTTATGACCGTCACCGGCATATCAAGCATGTTAGATATTTTCCCAAATCAGCGTCAATTCCAATGAACGGTGACGGTGAAGAGCGCGCGTATATAAGCTCGGCAGTGACCGTTCACGCTCACTGCTTACTGGTGGGCGGGGCTTAATGCCGCTCATGATGATCGGTGACGGTGAAAAAAGCGTGCGTGTATTTTGGCCTTAACAACCAGATCAAAACAGTGTTTAGGCAGACATTTCTTTTATGAAATTGTGGCAAAATGAAGCGAACTGATGCAAGTGCACTGGCCCATTGAAGCGTCTTTCCAGTCTGACTGTGTTTTAGGAGCGATATTTTAAACTCTAAAATATTTGTAGACACAATCCAGCAGTATGTACAACTTGTGCCGCACCCGTTAGGGTATCGCCAAAACCATGGAGCCGTTGGAGCGTTTCTGGCCGAACGCTCTTCCCGAAGTTGTGCATAAAGATCTGAGCGTTGCGATGCAGCCTGGCAGAAAGGGAAGAATTTTTAAAAGGATTTATTTTTCATAATTTTTCGCTTCTCTAACAATTCATACAGTACATATGCGTGAAATAACATGTCATATACACCTTGTCGCATTTTATTTCATTTTTAGTACCGATGTTTCATGAGCATGAAAAACATTTATGTTACCTCACATTTGCGTACAAATTTAAAAGCAATTTCAAAACAGAAGTATTTTTTTCTCAAACAGGTGACAGAAAGCAGACTAATTTATGCAGTGAGAAAAGAACTTTTCATTCACACACTCTCACAAAACGACTGAAGTCCCCTTCATTCAATTCTCTACTGTTCATTTCAAAGCAGAGTGAATTACCACATTAACGCGTCTGAAACCATGAACTAATTTCATTATTTTAAATGAGTAATTTCAATGAATTTTAGTTGGTGCATTTACTACACCTATTCGGATAATTTAGGATAGCTAAGAAACGGCGTTCATGTTTAAAACTACCTCGAAAAACTACCTGCAGACAAATTGAAACCCAAGAAAATGGCAGATTAAGCAACTAGAAAGTGTTCATCAGGAAAACTTTTGATGCTTTCAACGAATTTATTTGCCCGGACAGAGTATATCCACTGCAAATTTATTGTTTCGTCATGAATGATTCCGTCAAACTATGGACGATGTAACGGTCGATATCATTAGTATACTAGTAGCACTTATATCAATTTTGACCTGCCAGCTGAAATAGTTGTTACAACGTTTATTTGTTCACAATGTACTCAATCAAACATTAGCTTGATGAAGCTGAATGCAAAGCCAAAATTATTGAAAACTTGCGCTTCTCAGAATATCCAGTGACTCTAACTCTCCCACAAGCAACTCCACATTAAGATTGCACTTTTTAGTCTGAACATTTTCATTTGGTACTGTAGAGGCTTAGATAATTCTCGGTCAAGTTTCCTCATTGAGGTTTCCAATCTAATTCATATGTTAATAAAATTTAGAGTTTTATAATATGGTTTATTGTGAACGGAAACAGCGATTTTCGAATGGAAGTTCAATATGCATATTTTCTTTCGAGGCCAGTTAGTCTAACGAAAATCTACATCACATTTTCATCGATATTATCCCTAAACATACAATGTCACATGGAAGCCACATGGTTTGTTGGGGGTTTCGTGGATTAAAGATGGCAAAATGGATTTGCCACTGAATATGCTCATCATAGCCATGTTATTACATATTGCATGCTGGATTTGATTCGTAGGATCCATGTGGGATTTCCTATTAGATACCACATTTGTTTTACAATAATATTTCCACATGGGAGTCCTTGTATATACAACATACATTACTTGCTTTTAAACGTCATCAAAAATTTTTTTATATAGAATAGAATGCGGTTATACGTTTTTTTGATAAAATGCCAAAGACATCTGTCAGACCACATATTAATTTCTGCATTTATAACCAATTACCCGCTTACAAGTCTGATTAGTCCCAAATTTAAATGCCACCGGCTTTTAGGTGTAGTATATACTCTATTATTTTTAGTTTCCACAGTCAAGCTCAGGTAAAAGAGATTCCATGTGCTAAAAAATCAAACATTCGTCTTTTCAAAACTTAGTTGTGTCTCATTCAGTTACAACGCACGGTTGAAACATTTGTAATAACTAATGCATAACTTTTCAAATGATTCCATTCAAACAACTGAATAAATTTCTCTTACTTTTTATTTGCTGTTGGATGGACATGAAAGACATCAGCGCTTAACTTGTATAAATGCATCATTTACAAAGCAACTCCCATACCACCGGAAATATTATTTCTACTCTTTTCATGTCTTCATTCTCTCATGAAGTATTTGACGACAACATTTGACAATAGTATTGTGGAATCAAATAAAATCTGCATCGTTCGTCTCTGTATATTTTTCAAAAATTTTCTTGGACCATCTACTTCTACGAAGTAATTTCAATGAAGATTTAGGCTATGAAAGTGGCAGCATTGTAACAAAAATGCCTCAGAAATGATGAATTTTTTATTATTCGTGGTGCAAAAGATCAGTCTAAACTTATGAAAAAGTTTATCACCAAATTTAAAAAATCACCATGGGAATTCTCGAAGCCCATATTGGCGAGCAAAGATGTTGCATGAGCGCTCTACTAATTGCCGTATTGCTTACGTGGGACAACTCTATAATCGCAGAGTTACAATATGGAGACCTGCGTGGCTGGGATCACATGCTCTCTAAGCCCAGGTGAAGGTCGGTTTATGTGATAAAATTTCAAGAATTGCTAGGGCCGCACTTATATTTCAGTAAACATCCTACAGTAATAAATGCATCGAGTTAAAAACCAGAGACCGTCAACACTCAGAAGTCTCGTTGCATGACTAAGATCACGAATGAATGTTGGAGACGGAGTGAAAGGGATAAGCACTGAGGGCAGAGCGAGTTGAACCGCTTAGTGGTTGTGACTGGTAAATGATGAGCATGGCGTTTTCAGCTCTGTGTGCCATATTCTGAAACGACCGTCTTCAACAAGGCTTCTGATATTCGGTTATTAATTCTGAGCAGCAGTAAAGATAACGATGCAATGAAAATGAAGCACACCTACCAAACCCCCCACCCTCAAAAAATATGTAAATGTCATTCAAGGATTAAATTTATTACTGAAAGCTCCATTAAATGCAAACGAGTTTTACTACCCGTTTAAAAAAGGTTCTTTTCCATTAAACTGCCAATGGAGGTTGAATCCTCATCAGTGCATTAATTTCGGCTTTTTATTCCATGCTACCGGGCACAGGCTCATTTAATCTAAGAGAACGCATGATGATGAGGATGACGACCGATTGAGAGCTTGGTTCCATACCAGATAAAGAAGTTTAAACTGACAAAATGCCTTAATAATCGACAATATTTGAGAGGAATTATCATGTATTCTATATTATTATTCTTCGCTATCTATTACAGAGTAAAATTTGGACTTCTACTACGCTATACTGTTCTGCAGATCGAGAATCGCTAACACTGAAAAATACTTCTCCTCTGTGGAACTTAGGGCTTTCACAGTGTTACAGCGGTATTCATGATAATTAAAGAGGCTTTACACTTGACACTTTCTAATTTTGTCATAGGAAATGAAAAATGGTGCATATCGAGAAAGTATTGTTTTAAATTGAATTGTTACTTCTCCCTGGGTTTCGAACCAGACAAAAACAGCTATCATCTTTAAATTGGGTATAATGTGTTCAACAACTGTGAATAAGTGTTTTTAACATTCGAATTAAAATTGATTTGAGATTTTTACTTTCCTGAACACAAATTTAGACAACAATCATAAAATGTTGAGCTGTCAAGCTAAATACATATTGAACTTCAAAAAAATCTTCATACCCTAAAAACGAATTCCATCACGCATTCAAATTATGTTTTCATTGTCTTTCTCCCTTCAAAGCTTCAGAAGTAGTTGCTTCATTTGAATTGGAAAAATGTGATTTCCACAAGATATATAAGAAATACCCCGCATGGAATGCAGCTGCATTCCCGCTGAGTTTTAAGCTGCCCTCTGAGTAATAACTATACAAATATGTTCACTGCATGAGATATCTTTCGTCCCTGTAAGGAAATTGATTGGGTGTCATTGACCCGTGGGGAGACCTACCGAAGAGGTGGAAATACACATTATCAGAATAAAAATGAAGCGATTGATGTGGAACGGGCCATCCATCATCTACCTTACAAAGCATTTTTATTCGCATAACAGTCCTTCTAGATGCAACAAGAGAGTTCGAGCATGCCTTTCTCGTTGGAGGACATTGACGTACACTTAATCTCACAGCAACAGCACCTTTAACGTTTTCAATGTTATCGATCAAAACAATGTCTGGAGATGAAAGCTGGAATCATGAAACCTACATCAGAACTCCAGATGATTAATTTCGAATGCAATAACTTGTTCGGATTCTAATTCTGTTTCTTTAAATGAAGTTAGAGAACACTGTTCTGTTGCCATTTCTTCTAACACCGCTGCCACTTTGAAGCACCTCCCAGCTCCACTTACTCTTCGCCGGTTTCTCATGCCCTTCCGCCCTACCGGTTTGTAGTGCGAGTTTGAAACTAAATTTCGGGGTGATATGAGAAATCATTCCTGCACCTATTAAAAAACTGATGATTGAAAATACAGTCGTTTATGTAATGAATTTCATATGTGTATTGATTTCATTTTCAATTGACTCTAAATAACGAAAAGCTCTCAAGTTTGTGATGGCGAGGAATTTTTGATCTTGCTTGAAAATTTCTCTAGCCAAAGAAATACCGATAATTATTAAAAATATGATTCCACAAGAATCTTTATGTACTGTTGGAAGTTGAGTGTGATACCTGAGAGTACGAATAATGGCAAAAATCACTTTCTTGCGGTAGCTGCTGCTGAGATTATTACAGATCATTTCACACCATACCTCCTCAGGGAGCTAATGTCATCTCACTGCTTATATGAAATAATTTTTCATGTTGACCCTACGATTGGCGCAGTTCTTTCCCAATAAGAATGTTATAATTTCTCCCCTGATGAGTCTCTGACCTATTGTGAGAGGTTTTTTCCGAGATTCCTCTTCAAATCGTGTTACGAGATCTGCAGACCTCAATCGCTGCAATCATGGTTATGGGGTTCTTCCGAGAACCTTTTTGAAAAGAATTTGGAATAATCTGAGCTCAATTCTTTATTTTACATAGTTCAAAATGAAATGAACGGACAAAAGAAATGCTCATGGGATTGCGTCTTGGTTTACCTTGTGCAAAAATAATCGTGTGTAAAAATAATATTGACCTATAGTATGCTAGCCCGAAGAAGTTTAAATGTATATTTTGAAAAGGCTTTATAGACTTCCTTACTTATTTGTGACTCAAATCAAGCGTAATAATTCTTCGGGTTACTTGACTAGATCTCATGTCGCCATCAAATTTATAACCGATGCAAAACAGAGCAACAAAATATCCCTCAAGTTCTGGTAAAACGAGTTCGAGCGCTGTGTTTTTAGGGAAGGTGTTTCTCTAGGTAAGGGCATATTATTTTAGTTTTTGTTTATGACCTTAAAAAAAGTAAATTTTTTGAAATCCGAGGCTTGAGAATCTACAGTTATTTATCACATCAGAAGTTAGAATTTTTGCAATATTTTTTTCAAGATGTTCGTTGTACATATCTTTGAAGCTAAAATACTTATATTTTTTGATGGATTCTATGACATTATTCCTTGTGTGGGTAACACTAAGGTGGGTCCTACTCATGCGAGTGAGTGTGTTTCTATTTGAAGTTGAAGAAAGGATTTACTAACGGTTTTTCAAGATACTTCACTAAAATGAGGTTAAACGGTGTTCTATTGATGCATGCAGAAAAACTTTCTGGCAGAATGTAAGCTATTTTTATGTATAAGGTTAGGAACGCACGTCAGAAAACGAGTACTATAGATGTATCACTTGCATTTGTTCCACTAGGGGTTAAAGGGCATTCTAGTTGGAGTCTCTAAATTGTCTCTCCATTGATTGGAGCTTTTATGTTCCGCAGCCAAAATTTATCTTAACCAATTGTGCAATATAGTTTCACTAACCTATTTTAGATTCTAGCAGATGCGGAATTTAATGCCGATTTTTTAATTTTAAGTTTCTTCTATATTTAAAGCTGAGACATTTTTTAATTGTATATCTATTTCACTTGTACTTGCAATAGTGAATAGAGAATCGCATTTACCATGTACCGCAGTTTCTAAAATTCATGTGGTCATGCTTCTCAATTTTGTATAAATTTACAATTTTTTATTTGAAGATGTTCATGATTGTCTATGTAATTTTAAAAGACCATCTATACCCCATGGTTATTTAACTCGTTCTTTGGATAGTTTGACTTATACTCAAAAGTTCTACGAATTAATTTCGGTCGAGCAATGAATATTTAATAATTGAATGGCAATGGTTTGGAAGAACTGTCTTTTCTTCTCTCCATTTTTGTCAAAATTATTTCAAAAAATATTCCCTGTTCGCACATTTCTATTTTTGATCGAATACTGCATCATCTAGTTTGATTTTATCAGTTTTTTGAATGTGTATAAATGGTAAGGTGAAAATCCTCATTTCGTTTTAATAATGGTGTGAACGATATCAACGATATGGAATGTGTTCTTTACTATTTTTACCACTGTACCCACCGAGTCCCCTGGCTCGTTTGTATAAATGGTAAGGTGAAAATCCTCATTTCGTTTTACTAATGGTGTGAACGATATCAACGATTTGGAATGTGTTCTTTACTATTTTTGCCACTGTACCCACCGAGTCCCCTGGCTCGTTTGTATAAATGGTAAGGTGAAAATCCTCATTTCGTTTTACTAATGGTGTGAACGATATCAACGATATGGAATGTGTTCTTTACTATTTTTGTCTCTGTACCCACCGAGTCCCCTGGCTCGTTTGGTTATATCATGTCCAACAGATCGGTTCATGGATATTTTTGCCGTGAATTCTGTAAGAATAGTACCAGAGGTATTTTATCAGCAGTTAAGGCTCAACAACTAACGTACACGGAGAGAAGGTGCAGCGAAGGAATCATGACTAAGCATCATTAGTATAAATCATGAATTTTATGCGAATTTCATTTCGAAGAAAAAATTCATACAATAGGAAGTTTTCAATGATATATCCAATGAAACCTAGATCTTTTCCATTTTGATTTCAAAAGAAATTTTTTACTCTTATAACTGCTATAAAACAGTTATTCCAGTAATAGGGCATAATAAAAACTTCTGAATAGAACCGTTTTATATGTCGTGATCTACCACGACGTAACGATCTTTCGAAAGGAGGGACGCCTCAATAATTCGAAATGATACGAATCAGCCTGAGGAATGCGGAGGTCGCTGGCGGTTACTCAATTCGACAACTTCGCATCGATCTCAAAAACGACATTAACTGTCAGAACTGCAAGCTCAGCACTCCGGAGTCCGGGTGGCAGCAAGCGGCTCGCCTGACGACAGCGTGGCATAAGCCACCAACGGAAACTGTAGCTGCAGATCATGACCGTTAGATGATTCAATTAGCTGCGGCAATTTTAACGGATATCATCCCTATTTAAGGGAAGACCGAGAGTTAGGAGGTATCAGATCTTCATCATAGAACACCGGGCTGCTACAGAGAGAAGCTGCTGTCCCTAGGTTAACCAGCCTTCGGGCTTGGTTTGTCTTTGCTCTATAATGTAAACCAGTGTAAATTACGTACATCTCTTTAACGTAAATCTAAGCAGTCACGGAACACTCGTTAGTCATCATCCTGGAGTCATCAACAACTAAGATGAGTTCTATTCTGTGCATATTCCCATTTAGCATGTTCGCACTGATCCTCCCTGTGCATAGGTTTATATAGGAGTATTATCTGTATTGTAAAATTAGGTGCGTTAAATTCTTTCCATTAAATGTGTCATTTTTCATGTGTCGAGATTAGGGAATAAACGTTTGATGCCAACGCCTTATAAATTTCCCGTTATATAGGAGAAAAGTTGTCGAAGCTGTTGGAGATATATTTCATCACGTTACCATTTAATTTGATTTGCAACTTATATGCTCATTAATTATAATACAGACACTGAAACGTCTTTGCAATCTAAAATAACATAATTGTGATCTCAATCACGCCTATCAAAAGAGAGCAAAACGACTGAAACGACGATGAGAAAATAAAGTGAACAACAGAAAAAAATAGCTCCATAACAAATGGCGGCTAGCGGTGACGGATTTTGACTCCTATTCTTTGTAATAAGAGTTAAATTTCCCTTGCTCACTCCCTCCGAAAGTAAAGCTCGAGCCTTACCAAAATAAAATTGAATATTTTAATCTCTAACAGATTCGATAACGCATCTCAAACTGAACCCGTTACATAACTCAAAGTTTAGGATGTTCGTTAGGATATTTGTGTAATCTAATATTTCATGTATGTGTATGCTAAAATTCTAATTCATTACTGTGAACCTATTATTTAGAATGCATTTAAATTTTCCCATTTACTGTGAACCTTTTTGTTTTGATAGCCCAACTTAAATTTATTTCATTTGTCAACCATTAGTAGATGTGTATTGATCATTACGAGTGAATTCTTTTAATATGTTAAATCGTTGGATTTGGTTGGATCTGATAATCTAAATGTATTTTCTGATCTGAAAACATTCAATTACTAAATGCCAATTTGACATCACGAATCCTTCAAATTATTATAACGTGGAATAACTGCACTTCAATGATTTGATTATATGAGGATTAGGATATGACGCTGTAACATTTTATCATTGCAACCAACTCTAGACCATTTTTATTTTCCGGGTGCCCAGACAACAACGATTGCAGTAGACTCCTCAAATTCCCCAATTTATGTTGAATATTTAACTGGTGACATCTAAATTTGAATTCAAATTTCTATATACCAAATGACACCTTTGAAAATTCAAATAATAAATGGAACTTTCTTTAATTTAATTTAAATGATTACATGCAATAAAATATCTATTTGAAATACAATCATATTTAAAGCGCTAAACGAAATTCATTTCATATGTAAAATTTCATTTAATCGGAATAATATTAGTGCGATTGAGATTATGCTTCACTGTGCAAAAATGACATATATATATTAAAAAGTGCTGATGCAAAGAATTTTTCATAGTATTTCATTTTGATGTGTGTCTAGTTACAATTACAATGCATTATTTTACCATGAATTCACCATGTTATAGTGAACGCTTCTGCGTGAATAAATGACTTCAGATGTAATGAAGAGAAAGGTTCAGGACTTGAAGTCTCTGGCTGTGTAATAGCAGGCATGAACCCGAGCCCGGATGCATTTAAGCTTACTATTTTGAAAACAACCTCGGCCTAGCTTGCTACCTTTCAGTGACTCAACGCCCTCGCTCTCTTGCAATTCAGGATCGCTCTACATTACTGCATTTCAAAGATTAATGACTTCCTCTGAAGCACTCTGTTTCGCACAGCAGCCGCCGTGCTGTGGTGTTAAGAAACTGATGTGTAGAATTTCGACTAAGAACATGATGCTTAACGCTTTAGATTTGCTGTAATATTCAAAGATATGATAGATAGTAACGTGAATATATAATAATTTCTCATTTAAAAATTTGAATTTACACGTTACATATAAGATTTTATTTTCACGATTTAAATAATTATACTTCATGCCCATCAAAATATTCCTTCATGAAAAGAACGTCTTGATACATTAAATTATCTCAACATCAAGATGATGGAATTTGTGAAATGTAAATTCGATCATTATAGACATACGCTTGATATCAATTTAATCGCAGGAGTACATTGTCATTTGACGTACTCAACGTGAATGTACTACTAGATATATTCTATCTCTTGCTGCGAATCATTTAGGTTATAACGTACTTAACGTGAATGTACCACTAGAAAATTCTGTTTTCCCTCGCTGAGGATCAAATTTAGGATATGATATCATTTACAAATAATGGAGTAGAATAGGTTAAGTTCTGTGTGCCCTTATGTGAGCACAGAGAGGATATTATGAAGTGAGATGCTGGGAGGTGTGTGAGAATGGAAGCTTGTCTGGAACGAATGAAATAACAAGACCACCAAATAGCCAAAACTAAAATTTCAGCTGCCGTCCACTGTGTGGCCGCCACGAGCACACTGCCGCAGCCCACACTCATGGCAGGCTTCACGTTCATGTGGTCCACAAAGTGTCGACGCAGCGTACGGACAGTAACAACAACAACAGCAGCTACTCTCACCCGTACTACGATGGGCCCAACGTAAAAACAGCTGGCTTCGGTCTAGACAGCATCCGGTGAGAAGAGGAAGGAATCCAATGCGGCATCGAAGCTCCAGGATCTACCAACACACGGATGAAGAAGAAAACGACTACGGCGAAGATTATTGGGTATCTTCCAGCGACAATTCGACATGACCTCATGGTTGTATTAATCAAATCCCGTCCTAAAAAGGGATCGTGAATGACGAAGCACGGTTTGAAGATGTTCCTCGAAACAGAGATTGCGAAGATCTTTATCTTTCCTATATGGATGCAAACTGAGTGCAATCGAGGCAACCGGAGCTCTACGTTCCGCGTATTTTCTTAATGGGATCTTCATCTAATTGAATATTTTCTAGAGATATTCCGCGTGCTGGAGAAGCCTTCGCCTCGTTTCTGCAGAGACCATCGTTTGCCGAAAACGTACGTAGGACTTGGCCGTGTATGGAGACTTCGTATCAGAGTTCGTCACATGAACCAATCCAGTTTTCGCTGCCATCAGATTGCCTCAAATGGACTACGTGGAGATTATAAAAAAGCACTGATCCGTATCGTCAGCGTAAGTCCGCACGCAAATACTGTATGGAACCATCATCGATCAGGAGATCGAATCTTTTGAATGACGACGCGGAGATTTGTCGTGATCTACCACGACGTAACGATCTTTCGAAAGGAGGGACGCCTCAATAATTCGAAATGATACGAATCAGCCTGAGGAATGCGGAGGTCGCTGGCGGTTACTCATTTCGACAACTTCGCATCGATCTCAAGAACGACATTAACTGTCAGATTTGCAAGCTCAGCACTCCGGAGTCCGGGTGGCAGCAAGCGGCTCGCCTGACGACAGCGTGGCAAAAGCCACTAACGGAAACTGTGGCTGCAGATCATGACCGTTAGATGATTCAATTAGCTGCGGCAATTTTAACGGATATTATCCCTATTTTAAGGAAGACCGAGAGTTAGGAGGTATCAGATCTTCATCATAGAACACCGGGCTGCTACAGAGAGAAGCTGCTGTCCCTAGGTTAACCAGCCTTCGGGCTTGGTTTGTCTTTGCTTTATAATGTAAACCAGTGTAAATTACGTACATCTCTTTAACGTAAATCTAAGCAGTCACGGAACACTCGTTAGTCATCATCCTGGAGTCATCAACAACTAAGATGAGTTCTATTCTGTGCATATTCATATTTAGCATGTTCGTACTGATCCTCCCTGTGCATAGGTTTATATAGGAGTATTATCTGTATTGTGAAATTAGGTGCGTTAAATTCTTTCCATTAAATGTGTCATTTTTCATGTGTCGAGATTAGGGAATAAACGTTTGATGTCAACGCCTTATAAATTTCCCGTTATATAAGAGAAAAGTTGTCGAAGCTGTTGGAGATATATTTCATCACGTTACCATTTAATTTGAATTGCAACTTATATGCTCATTAATTATAATACAGACACTGAAACGTCTTTGCAATCTAAAATAAAATAATTGTGATCTTAATCACGCCTATCAAAAGAGAGCAAAACGACTGAAACAACGATGAGAAAATAAAGTGAACAACAGAAAAAAATAGCTCCATAACATATATTATTAATGCTTTACTTGGATATTTCTCCATTTGCTGATCGACAGATGAACAACAGATGAGCCCTCGTAATCCCCTGAAAATATTATTAAGGTGATGAAATGAGGTCGCCCTCTAGTGCTTCCACGATTTTTTGCACACCTCCACGGAAAGCTTCGTAATCGACTCGCAATCCAGCTCTGGGGAGAAGTCCATAGATCGTACAAATTAGTTGGTTGAGGGCTCCCACATCAGAAATCTGACAGTTTGATCTAAGCAGATCACTTAGTAATCCACCTCCTCCAAGGAGAACGTTCAACAGACTGGGCACAGCACCTTGAGGACCGAGGAGGCCGTTCAACAATCCTCCGACCAGACCTTCCTGACCAAGAATTCCTCTGAGTAGACCATCTTGTCCAAGAAGTCCTCCGGTAAGACTTTCTAACTGAGGTCGTGGCGAAGCTACAGCAACTCCCGCAGTCAAAACCAAAATTGCAACCTAGAAATCAGGCAAAAATTAGAATGTAAATAATAAGAATAATGAAATTAAACTATATTTACTTCATTTGTTTCATTTTCAAACAGTCAAATAAATTTTAAAAATATATACCAAAGAAGCAGTGTTAAATGATCGTCAATCAATCCAATATGAGTACACAAAAAGTAAGTTACTCACCAAAAAACGCATCTTGATGGCACAGTACAATACTGATGATATAGTTGAACGTCTGTGGCCTTTTATAGGTTTTCTATCCGAACAGTCACACGCATTGGCAGAACCGATATTAATTGCTGCGCTTGATCTCTTATCTTCTCAAAACAACTTCGCCACACTGATCACACTCGGCCACTGACCGCAAATTGGGACTCGAGGCCAACCGCTACATCAAAACATTTCACGTTTAACTTTTTAAGCCTTCATTTTACTGGCTGATCTGATGCCCTTTTGAATTGTTACAAGCAAATTGTGGAAATTGAAAATATAGAGGATTTTGTTCATCTTCGTCTTCTGTTCTTGGAGAGCATAGATTGTAAATAGGTTGATAAATCGAGACATTTCTTCGCGGTGTACCGAGAGAGAATATAAATTGAAACCTTATATGGTCGTTGTCAACTCAAATGTTGCGAAACTGCATTGAGTGTCCCGAATTTCCACATTACAAGAAATTTTATGAACTCTTCTTAGAACGATGACTAGAATTCAATATCAGGATACTCAGCGTTGTTCCGATAAAAATTGACTATAACATTCACATAGTCTGAGGACATCACAAAGAATTCCGACATCTCTCAAGAGATGCATCGTTCCCTTTCTGCGAAAAAAGAAACGCCCATTTCTTTGTTCGTGGATCATAAAAGATATGAGCTCATATTATGATCAGACTTGTTCGCCACATATTCCGGATCTTACTTCCTGCTGGAACAGTGACTATTTTCCGACAATCCCACTTCATGTTGTCAGGCTTCCTACTTCCTGAGGGCTTCCAGTGAGCCGACACTCATCTCCTAATAGGCTACTTCAAAGGCGAATTATCTGACGTCTGAAGACGTCTGGTCTGCAAGTCTGTTTCTCACTAAAACAACATACAACTGAAGGTGCAAAGTTTTATTCTGTTTGGCAAAACTTGTGAGAAAGAAAGGCTTTGCACAATATCAACTTTGCGACATAAGTTGCAGTGAATGATGAATGACGTGCAAATTCTTCCCACATACGCCTCGCGTGGCTTTCTATTTTGAGCCTGTACTATGGGCCAGTGGGATTTTGTTTTTTTTTGCCGACTTCATCGGGGTTCGGCTGGTGTGTTCGGATGGTCCTATTTTTTGATATTGAGTGTGCTCTTCGGCTCCTTCTCTTGCTACCACGTGAGATGGTTGTGTGGCCGTTTGGTTTTGTGGACGGGCTCTTGTGATGGTTGCTAGTAACGTAACTCTGCCGTGATCTGCCACTGACCCTCGACGTCCTATGCTCTTGCTGCTACTTTTATCTTTTAACTGTTTTTAAGTTTGTGTGAATGTGATTTTCTTTCATTAAAACTTTTGTTCGGGTATTAAATTTTACACTCTTAAAGGTGTTCGGTCTAGTAAAAATAAATTGGGCTACGGCCTGTTATATTAAACTGTAGTAAAGCTATGGCCTACTGCATTGAATCTTGAAACTAAACTTACTTTAAATTTTTGGGCTGCAACCTGAATTTAGGCGCTGCCGTTGAAGATCTTTATGATCATTATTTAAATTATTTTTGAACGGAGCTGGTGAGGTTTCTAATCTTAAGAGGAGGGCTACCGCCTGCTCTGCGAACCTCCCAGCGGGAATTTTCTTCTGGGCTATGCTTTTCACAAGTTGAAACATCTCCCTACTATCCTTTCTGTCCTTTGACCGAACATCTACCTTATACTGTTTTCTACTAAATTTCTAAATTACCTCTTAAAGTAGTTTTGCGGCCCACCGAGTATGGCAATATACTTGGGTGAGTTTCGTGGTTAAAATTATTTTTCATATTCAAATTTTCGGTATATCGGGTTGTTTGTTCCTCAACTTACCGTCTTTCTTTTGTTTCCTTAGTATACGAATCTAAAATCAGCTTCGCTTCCGTCTGGGCGTCCGTCTGCTGGCCGTTCTTTGTCTGATTTTTCGCCGAACCTGCAGTGTCTTGTGCCTCCGATTCGATTCTTCTTTGCTTTCTTGGTGCGTTATGCTAGGGTGCGTCTGGCCTTATTTCTCTGCGGTATAGTGTTGAGATATAGCTCGTTAGTGATTGCTATAATTCGACGAGGTGAGGCTTAGTAATTATCGTGTTGTTGCTCGTTGCAGGTGTTCATGGTTCGGTCGCGGGCTAACTAGCTCCCTCCAGTTCCCATGCTGGCTTCTTTAACGATTAACCGTGGACCCAAAACAGACGTGCACCGCGGTGCAACCTAAACCGTGTGAAGCCTCTCGGTGACGCAACTTTGAACGCCCGAGCACCTCCTATTCGGGGCGTCGCACCATAATAAACTTAATATTTACCCATAAAGATTTTGAAAATCTTAGAATTCTAAATTAAACGTAAAACCGTATTACCGTAATTTTACGGAGTTGTGTACTACGTGCAATCTGAATTGGATTGAAATCTAACATCAATATCTCTCGTCAAATCTAAATCTCTTTATTAACAACTGTTTTTCTATCCTTTATAGTTGTAGTGTGCGAGAATTTCTTACAACGCATTTGAAAACCCACTCTTCTTACTATCTCTGAATCGTTTTCGGAGAGTCTTTTAAGAAAACCGTTAACTTATATGTTGACTCAAAATTATTCAGTTCATACGATTTTAAAAATTCGTCAACCGCTAGAATTATATCAAAAATGACATTCTTTCTGACTTCTACAATCGGCACACAAAAAATTACCGACATGTTTTCGTGTTTTAAGTTCAATGAATTCTCAAGTATTCTATCAAAACTTTTCTCAGAGGTGTATAATTATGTTTAACAAAGTACACTTAGTATAGTTTCACACGATACTAGTCGAAACACGAAACTAATCGACTTTACAGTTCCAGTAATGTCGAAACTGTGATTAGAGCGTGTAATTGAACTGCAACGAAATTTGAATTATACGCCCTATTTCCATTGCCTGGAATTGCATCTGATTGTCGCGGGTGCCCCGCGTCGCTTATTCTAGCCGTTAGGTCAAACGGGATGTAATTTACTACGGCAGCTTAGCTCTCCCCAATCCCTAAAACGTTACCGAATCTAACTACTACTAATTTTTCTTTTGATGTTTTACGTCGGATGCTGTGTTACTCGTAAAATTAGCAGCGCAAATTAGTAACAATTATTCAGCAAAAATGTCCAAGTAAATAATAAGTTTTCAAATTGTTCAGTATCCATTCGCTTTTAGATGCTGCTATGGAGCTATAAGTAATGCTATCACTCTACCTCGACATATAGTCCAGTTAGTCCACGTGCTATCTGTCTACCTGCTTACATTTTAAAAGCGACCGTCGTATAATTCATAACCACTTCAAATTTTAATGCAGATTACCCAGTCAAACTATTTCACCGGAGCAAGCATGTTTATCGCCGCCTAAACGGTTTAATTACTTGGGCGTCAAAAAACATGCATGCAGGCGGCAAAAAACGTTAGACTGGGTTAACATTCGCGTTAAAAATGAACATAAAAGCACATCGTTGAGCTTAAATCTCAAAAGTCATGGTGACAGCGAATTTCTGACTTTCCGTTTTCATAGTGATAATTTGCGAAACATAATATTGATTTCAAGAAATAGTACATCGTTGAATCAACGTTTAAAACCTGTTTAAATCTTTTTTCTTTGAAGTTATTGTTTGAGGTTGGGTCAAACGCTGGCCTGTTCGGAGCATCGGGCAGCAAATCCAAGTTAGCAGATGACCACAATAAAATCGAGATCTCGGCTTTCTCACTCAAAAAGTTCTGGCTCACTCAAAGTCCACTCTCTCAGGCAAACGCCAGATGAAAATGACAGAAATATAGAAAATCCCTGATGCCAAACACCAAGACTGCATAAGAACGGATCCAATATAATCGAATCAAGGTTAAACCAAGAAACATTGCATGATTAAACTCCATCGTCAGGCAAAACAGACTCCATAACAAGTCCGAAAATAAAAAAAACAAGAAAACAACAGCGTTGAGACGATTATGAGGAGACCGCGGAAGGATACTCACATTACATTAATGTTCAAAAGTCTGCACCAAAATTTAGTATTTATTATTTATCGTATAAGGTTTATAAGCTTAATTTATTAATTGGTAATACATGCCTGAGTAATACATACAGTATCTGGTGAGACTCAAGTTTAAGACGAAAGCCACATGAGTGTATGGAGACACCTCAATAAAATGAAATATTGAGTGAAGAATCAGACAACGGGAGAAAACACAGAGTGACCCTGCCGGGATTAGAACTTCCAACACCTACCTTCCCGTGAAGGGTACGTTCTTACCCACTAGGGCACGGTGACCACATTATAATTAAAGTGATGAATAAAACAAGGACACACTCTCACTCATAAATTAAGTAAATGGTAATACTCAAGTGAAGATCTGACGAAGACGTGGACATGCCAAGAGAGATATTTACAAAGGAGACGCCTTGACAGGTGCCATGCGAGAAACCGACTTAGCGGTAACCGAGCACAGCAACTCACAAACCCAGCTGGCACCACAGATGCTCAACTGTTGAGCGACAGAGTCAAAATTATTGAATAAATCCCGAGCAGTAAAGTAAGCCCTGGCCCCTCCGGAACTTCCGTTGAAGTGATAAGAACCTGAATACAACATTACTGCTTGTACAAATACAACACGAAAACAGAAACATTGTCCTAGACTTCGAAACATTAAATCTTCGAGGGCTGGAACAGTTTCAATCGTAATCATAATGTGTCCAAAATCGCTTCATCAAATCAAATTTCATGGCCGGTCTCACTCTCCTCATCATGGAGCGTGACTGATACCACGACTTCATAAACCAGTGAACAGCTTTACTAACTTGAAACTGTCTGTCATGATTATACGTTTGATACTTGTTCGGCAAATTTTTATAAATTCAGGAAAAAAGCGTAACATTCATCCGGATACAGGGTATGAAGCACTCAAATGCTGCGAGATGCCATTATCATTTGGAAAGCGATCATAAAATGTCGGTCGTACTGTGCCCATTCAGCTGCCTAGTACTGGTCGTAATCCATTACTTTAATTAATGAGAACCAGTCGTCTAGGTGTAATTCCGATTAATACTTGATTGACATTTACTTATTTTCGAAATTTTTGCGGGTGTGCTTCATTCTCATTACATGGTTCTTCTTTACTGCCTCAGGACTGATGATCGGATCCCACGAGGCGTGTTGGAGACGGTCGCCTCAAGAACATTCCATTCAGACATGAGGAGGCCATGAGGGTCACTTGCCAGTGCTCGCGCAATCTGCACTCGTTGCTCGACATTAACACTAAACAATTTTTAAACAATTAAAACAATTTATTTACCACAGGAGATACAGAGGTAGAATGTTTCTTAAGTCTAGTACAATGGACAAGTTTGAATATAGCTGCCTGTGGGCCCGAATAAGTTCAGCGACTTCTGGGGCATCCTACCATCACGATATTCTAAGGTTTACAATACTGTTTTACCTAAATCATTTAACCTAGTTTCGCATTAGACTGATCAGTGAGATAATTTACTCGATATCAGATATTTCATTTTACAATATAGGTCATATGGATTGTATTAACAGTACAGATTGAACAGTAGATTGAATATCGGCGATATTACCCATGGCATATTACATTAGTGGAAACAGTCATGTAGGAGACAATATTTTGTCTTGGTGATCTTACACGACTAATATTTCGATAGGAAGTGAGACTCAAGATTTCTTTTGAATACCTTGCAAGAATTACTATCACGGATCTCCGCAGGTATTGAGTACCAAGTTTTAGTTCCAACGAAGAGAATACTGTGTTGCGACCGGGCCTTTGAACAATAAGGAAGCATGAATTTACTTCTATTTAGGGTTAAATGGTCGTGATGACCAGTTTTCGCAGTTAATAATTGTTTTAGGCTATTGTCGCCATCAATTGATAATGTTTTGTAAATTAAATTGCAAATGGAGATTTTGTAGAGATCCGAAAGTTTAAGTATTTGTAAATTTTTGAATGAATCATTTGTGTGAGCATTATATGCTAGATTCTTTACCGCTCTGATGGCTCTTTTTTGCAGAGTAAAAATTTTATTGGTTTTATTTTTAGCAGTTCCGTGCCATGCTTTTATTCCGTATTGCAAGTATGGTGAAATTAGCGTTCGGTAGAGCATTCGTAAAGCTGTTTCAGGCAGGTAAGTTTCAACTTTATTCAGGATTCCGATGGATTTTGATAATTTAGAACTAATATGAGCGATGTGCTCGTTAAAGGTCAGATGTTTATCTATTATGATACCCAGAAACTTGCATGAGTTGGTTTCTTCGATTTCACCTTCGCCAATTTTTATGCGTGGGAGAGATATATTTTTCTTGTATGAGAATGTAATATATTTTGTTTTATCGATGTTGAGGCTTATTTTATTAGCTTTAAGCCATAATGAAACCTTATGGAGTTCATTATTTATACTCTCTGCAATCATAGCGGGATTTTGGTTCGGAAGGACCGCAGAAAGCGTGCTGTCATCGGCAAAAAGTATGAAATTGAAAAATGATGTAGATTTGATAATATCATTTATAAATATCAGAAATAGGAGAGGCCCAAGGACAGATCCTTGTGGAACTCCATGGCTAATTTTCTGTGGGTCTGATTTTGCATTGTCAATGACAACGTATTGTTTCCGGTTTGTTAGGTATGATTTGAACCAATCATGGGCGATTCCTCGAATGCCATAACAGTGTAGTTTCGAGAGTAATATGTTATGGTCCACACAATCGAATGCTTTACGAAAGTCAAGAAACACGGAGAAAACAAGCTTTCCTTCATCTATATTAGAGTAAAGGTACTGTAAATGATTTAAAATAGCTTGTGACGTTGATTTTTTAGAACGAAAACCGTATTGTTTGCCGTAGAGAAAAGAATTTTGTTCAAAATCCGAATAAACTTTTTTATACACAAATTTTTCAAAATATTTTGCTAATAATTGGCAGTACAGAGATAGGTCTATAATTATTAATGCAATTTTTATCACCATTTTTAAAAATAGGGGTCACTCTGGCAGTTTTGAGAGAGTTGGGGAAGATACCTTGAGAAAGTGAATGGTTGATAATATTAGAAATGCACGGTGCTATTATATCAGCTATAGCCTTAATAACTTTAGCTGAGAATGTATTTAACCCATTTTATTTGTTTTTCAAGCTGTTTATGCACGTAATTACATCGGAGGGATTAGATGGCGTGAAAAAAAAGAGTTGTGTTCACGGATATGGTCCATGTATTGCAGGTGGTCTATAGGTTCACTAACGACACTATCGGCGATATTTTTCCCTATATTTATAAAAAAGTTGTTAAACACGGTTGCAATATCTTGTTTGTCGTGATATTTTACATTTTCGTGAATGATGGACTCAATTGTTTTTGTAGCATTATTGTTCGGTCTATAGCATGAATTTAGCAGGCGCCAAGTTTTTTTAATATCAGTTTTGTATTCAGTAAATTTACGCGTAAAGTAGTTTTGTTTCGATTTTCGTATTTGATTTGTCACATGATTCCTGAATCTGTTATATGTTACTCTAGATATTCGTCCTTCGTATAGTAAGGCTAGATAAGCTTGACGTTTCTTTATATTGATCACGATATCTTCAGTAATCCAAGGCTTTTGTCAATTTTTCGGCGTAATTGTGCCGGTGATTATTGGACAACACTGGTTGTATGCGGTCGTTATAATTTCAGTTAGATTTAGTATTGCTTGATCAATGTTAATTGCATTATTATCCAGTTCATAGATGTCCAATGATGGCATTAATTCTTCTAGAATAGTTCGCATTGTTCCCAAGTTATATTCGTTTACACAACGATGTGAAAATTTCTCAGCCTGTGGGCTGTTACAGGGACTATAGACATTTTTATTGATGAGAAACACCGGAAAATGGTCAGATAAGTCAGAAATTATTATTCCTGTAAGAAAATCAGTCGGATCTAACATAAAAATATTATCGAGCAACGTAGCTGATTCAGATGTAACACGCGTAGGTTTCGTGATAATTGGAAGGAAGGAGTTAGACTGAAAAACATTTATGAAGTTTGAGATTTGCTCACAGCTTTCATATTGTAGAAGATCGTAGTTGAAATCCACGCAAATTATTATGTCATTGTATAGAGATTTGTTAAACTGAGATATTATGCTTTGAAGCTCGTTCAGGAAAGAGACGTTACAAGCTGTTGGAGGCCTATATACAGTCCCAAGTGTAATCCGTTTACCATTTTTCGATAGTTCTATAAATAGAGTCTCAATATGTTCACGATTCATAGTTGCACTTAAAATGATTTTCGATGATATGCGTTTAGATATGTACGTACTGATGCCACCGCCACGTTTGTTATTTCGGAGTGAATGATGGCTATTATAGTTCTGAATTTGAATTAGGTCTTTAGATGAGTCATCTAGCCAACTTTCGGTAAAACTGAGAACATCAAAATTGCTGTTTAGCTCAGTGATAGTACAAGATATTTCATCTATTTTCGGATAAATGGACCTACGGTTCCAACATAATATTGAGAAATCGTTACAGGTTTTTCTCATCGATTCATTGAATTCTTTAATATTTAGGTATTTACAATTCCCAATTTCATTTAGGTTTGGATGCAGTCTATTCAAATGATTGAGATCTGGATCAATATTATCGAGCATATCATCATGGTCAGTCATTACAATTAAGAAACAGTAAGTAAAATGTGACGTAAAAATAATGAAAATGTACAGACTACAGAGTCAAGTTAAAAATAAGACATTCCTATTTATAAAAAAAAATTAAGAAATAAAGAGAAACTAAAACACACAGAGATTATTAGTCTAAATTGTCTAAAATCTAGTATGATTTCATAAGGAGAGGGCAAACTCAGTCCATGAGTGGGAGCGTTAGGGATCATAAATTGCGAATAATGTAGTTACAAGGCTGTCATACCAGTTGTAGCTGCACATAACACATAAGATGTAGCAAAGGACGATATGGATTAGAATCGAAGTGACAGCGAAGTTATTTAATTATAATAACGATCTTGAGTATCTATATTATTTTCAGATTTAGAGACATGTGGTAACATATAATTTAAGTCAGAGTAGAAAATTCGGTATGAGCCTTCTATAAAAGATAAGAAAAAGAAGTAGATAAAAAAAAACAATTTAGTGAGCATTAAAACAAAGTTGCAAGTTCTGCGTGGTTGCCTTGAAGAGCCAAAGGCGATTCTATCAGAAAACAAAAAGAAATCATGTGGACAGAGATCAAAATGCTTTTAAATTTAGTACATAAGTCCATAAATATACTAATTACGAATAATTTCTTCTGAGGACTTGTCAACATGTTCCAATAAGTACTGGTCAAGGGCTTCAGGTGTGTTGATAGTTACAGGTCTCAGAGTAGCTTGTCCAGGTATCTTTGGAGAGTAGACGTTGATATTGCCATTCAGAGATCTTGCGAGACCTATTTTGTCCGGAAATTTTCGTTTGGCCAATCTCAGAGTGTACATAATATTTACTCGCGAAGGGATGAGGTATTCGTTTACGTAGAATTTCGGTTTAGTTACACGGCAGGCTGACAAAACTTCTAGTTTCTTTTCGTATTGTCGTAGCTCAAAAGTAATGTTTCTTCTATCGACGTTTCCGGGTGCAGGTGTTTTTCGCAGCCTATTCGCTGTAGTGATGTCAGAGTTACTAAGGTTCACGTTGATTTGGTCCTTCAGGAGCTCGCGCACCGTCTGTCTACAGTCTTCATCAGAATGTGATTGAGGTAGTTCCCCTGTTATAACCAGAGTGCATTTTCTGTTTTCCAACTCTTCCCGTTCTTGTTTCCTTTCGAATCGCTCTGGACGAGAGACTAAGCTATTTATCTTCTCATTTTGCTGTTCTATCATTGCCTTTTGATTAGATTCTTTCTTCGTTAGTGTTTCAATCGTCGCTTTCAAGTCACTAATTTCTCTTTGAAATTTCTCCATTACTTTGTTGAAGTGATCAATTATGATGGAGACCATTTGCTTATTCTGTTTTGACAGGTTTTGTGCGTCTGGATGTTCAAGCTCCAGCGTATCCTCACTATTGTTCTTGCTCGGCTTTCTTGACGCCATCTTGTGAGAAGGCGACACTCACGAAAAAACAAGGGTTGAGTGCTTTTTTGAGGGAATATCACACTTTTTGTTCGATTTTTTGGATTTTTGTTAGATGAAATTTACTCTTGGATCCTCGTGGTGTGAGTGGGCACTCTTTTTGGTTAGAAATGCATGTTCATTTACTAATTGGGCACTTTTTTTCCGAGCAAAGACACAGAACGTCCTCACTTCACGGAGACACGGAGACACCTCTTTCTGACACGGAGACACTTCTGACACGGACTTTATCTCTAGCATTCATTTGTAATCTTAGTCATGCAAGACAGCTCTTGTGGGTATACTGGCTCAAATATACTACTCCATCCATTTTTTTTTACTTAAGAGTGTTTATTGAAATCAAAGGGCGGCACTGTGTTTCTTTAAATTTCAACAAATGAACTCAACAAAACATGGGGTAAGTAACTGTGTGATCAAACGCATGCAGGTCCCCATATTGTAACTCAGCTATTTAAGATTTATCCCACGCAAATAATATGGCCATTTCTAGAGCATTCATAAAAGATCCTCGCTCCTTAATATCGGCTTCAAAGATTTTTACAGTGATATTTGAAATTTGGTACAGAGCTTTGTCATAAATTTGGTCTGAACTCTTGCAGAGTCTGTATGAAAAAGTATATTTTTTTTGAGGCATTTTTGCAGCAGTGTTAACAGTTGCTCCTGGCATAAATCCTCATTGAAATTGCCTCATAAAAGTAGATGATGTAAAAAATCCGTAGAAATTTAAAAAACTGAGATGCAGTTGCATGTATGCCACCTTAGTGAGTCATATCGTTAAATATCTCCGTGAAATGCTTCCACGTGAGAATGAAGACGTAAAAACAAGAGAAATTTAGTGACAAATTAATTAAAAAACTGTTCGAACCAAACTTTTTTCCCCTCAGTTAATGCTTTGGCAATGTATCAAATAGGCACTAACCATGACACGCAACGAAACGTTTTGATTCTCAATTAAATTAATAGTTGATATGGTACATGATTTCATAACTATATAGCATTCACGCAGAGGAAGAAATGACCAACGTTCAAATCTAAAAAAACAGTTTTGTTCAATTTTCTCAGCTCGTTCCATAAATTTTGTGTTTTTTTCACAGAGTTCGCGTTCAGTTTTTCTTATCAAGCGATGAACCCAGTATCCCCGTGAAGGCCTCATTTGGCAACACTTCGATAGGTAATCTACTAGTCGTAAACAAGTCTGTGGTGTTGCAACAGATGTTTCAGTCTAGGGAACATCGCCCTCCAGACCAAAAATGACAGAAAACGTTTAGTAGAGCTGGTGCACTAACTTCAGTTTGTTAGGTTTTATTTGCTGCTAAAAGCAGGAGGAGATAAGTAACATTAATCTCGTTAGAGGCACTGCGATTGACATCATAATGTACCCCTTGCGAGCTAAAGTAAAGCTTGATATTTAACTTGAGGTGCCACCAAACCCGCAGCATGTGACTCACACCTAAGGACACTTGTGACAGGCTGATGCAAACTGGATGCGGTCATGAACTTTGAGCGGCAAGTACGGCGTTAATGCAAGTCAGTTTTTTTCTCACTTAGCGAATTAGTCTGCTTTTTCTCACATGAGACATTGCTCCTTTTGTTATGAATGTACTTTAAAATATTTGTGGGCGAATGTAATGTAACGTAAATGTTTTTCGCGCTTATGTAACATCGATATTAAAAATGAAATAGGGAGTGAAGAACAGTACACAACATCTTTTTTTCACGGATACGTTGTATACAAAATATCAGAGGGATGAAAAATTGTAAAAAATCCGGCATCGAAAAACATTCTCCCAGTCTCTCTGGCACTTCGCAACGCTCGAAACTTTATGCATAAATCCGAACACAACTTTCGCTCAGAAAAGAAATTTCTGTTTTTACCAAAGACTTCATTTGGCGATGCCATAAAGGGTGTGTACAAATTGTAAGCATAATTAGGTTTTTCTAAAAGCATTTCAGTGCTTAGAATTTCGCTCCTACGACACAGTCCGACTGCAAAGGAACTTCAATAGCTCATTTCACATGCTTCAGTCCACTAATTATTGTTAAATTTCAAGAAAAAATGGCTGCATAAAAACACACTGATTGTAAGTGGGTTTCTGTTTAACGTCGTAAACACTCTGGGCGTCAGAACTCAAGCTTAGGTTAACTGGCTATTGCTCAAGAAGAACGTCAACCATGCCTAAGGCCATTTGAAATTCTCTTTTGAAGTTGTCAGTGAGATGGGGACCACCTACTCCATGTGTGTTGTATATATTGTGTCATTAAAATATACCTTATAAAGGCAAAATTTATTTAAAATTCATCATCTGCTACTCATTGGACGATATAATTTTCGGACAAGAAAGGTTCACTAACTTCTCAATAAACGGATTTTATTTCAAGCACTGCAGAAAATAAACCTAAAATTTGAAGTTTAATTATAGTGCATGCAACTGCAATTTTAGAATCAAAATGCAGTTATTTTTACAGTGATTTTCAAATATTTTCCACATTTTAATAAATCTCTGATAACCCATAGCCTAAAATGTTTATGAGCAATGTTTTCTTAATTTGTTGAATAAATCACGATGCCACAGATCATGTTCAGCAAATGCATCCATCAGTGGTGCATAATGCTGAAATGAGAGAAGTCTTTCTGTGAAATGAAGGCGTGATTACAATTAGCCGACCTGTCACTTCACCTGGTGTGATAATGGCCGTCAAAATTGAATACCAAAATTCATATATCATTGCACTTCATGATAGATCATTGCTCATACCCTTCAAGAATAACATATTAAATAAGAATAGTGTCATGAGTGAGACTCTAATCGGCAAGATTGTAATATAAAAGGATTCAAGATGGCGGAGCAATGCGCTAAAAATCTTGACATCTCTAGTATTCGTTGGAACAATAATTCGATATCATCTACACAAACTTCATCATTACACTATTGTTACCTGTTGCTGAAAGGTACGAGATGGATGGAATAAAAGATTCCCGGTGCGAAGTAAAACGTTGACCAATTTACGAGAAGAAAATAACTTTCCACCCATTCCCGCATGTTAATAAATAAACGTACAAACCTTTCAGCGTGTAGGAGTGTGAATGATAAAGGAAATTAGGTCACGTTTATATTATTTAATCAGCAATACGCAGACATGCCGGTCTGCGCTGTTATTTAAAATAATTGACATTTCATCCTTTTTTGACCTTATGGTTGTAGAATTTCGCTTATTTTTGAGAAAAGACAATTGTAAACAACATGCTCAGCTCGCTTCCCCATCAGAGAGTTAATGCACAAATTTCTTCTTTTTTGTATTATCGCAATTTATTACCGAAAGTTGTTTTATGCTCGCGCTAAACTGATCACACTTAGTATTTCACACAACTGATGATGGAGCTGGTCTCCAAAATATTTTTGAATTGTTTTTTGCATAAAACGACTTACCTATGAATCATTTTCCTTACTTTAACATTTTTTGTTGTACATTTTGATAATGGGTATGAAAATATTTTAATAAATCAGAAGGTTCCCTGAGCGAAGGATGGGGATTTTATGCGCTAAGACCATGTCCGAATTTCCAAAACCTTTTACCAAAGCACACCGAACTATTTAAGAAAAATATTGGGAAAAAAGGCCAAAATTCTCTCTAGAATTGAAGAAGGCACGCTGCCAAGTCATGTGTTCAGTGACGAGAAGAACTTCGACGCAGAAAGGAACTTCAACGTCCACAATGATCGAGTTGGGTCTGGCAATGGTTAGCTTGAGGTCCGGTAAGTTACTCGAAGAAAGGGATGTGCTTTACTCATGGTACGGGCCTCCGTCACCGAATCCGATGGGATCCTGTTTGTAATTGTGAACCAGGGAATGAAATTTAACCACAAAAAATTATAAAAAGACTTTCTTGAAGGATCGTTACAACCCTGGGCCAAAAAACTTCAAAAAATGGTCATGGTCTTTTCAACGAGATCGTGGTAGCTATGTTGTAAGTACTTCACCGTCCCTTCTAAAGGGTTCTTCTCGTTTCGAAGAAATCCTATAGTCTGTTTGTATAGGGTTGCATTATTTTTGTTAGGCCGCAGTTTGATACCCAAATAGCATGAGACAAACCCAATCTTCTTCAACCGTTAGCAGGCTGAGGGAGAAAATTTATAAAATACTGATCAACACGTCTAACTAATAAAATATTAGTACGGAACCCTCGAATAATCTATTCAACGATAATAACAATACAATATTCCAATTACTTAAACTCGTGTAAACATATTTGGATCAGCACAACAATGTCGTAAAGCATGGCTGCAAAAATTAAAGGCAATCGCCTAGATTCTCTCATTAGGCTTTTCTATTAAAAGTGGATCTAGCAGTTTTAGGGGTTTACAAAAAACTAGTTGTTATAGGGCAAAAAAATTGATTTCACTCTAAACTCTAACGTGCAAAGAATGCACATTCTATTTAGCATGAGAGTCATTGATGATTTGGGATTTCGCATTGGTATCCCGGCTACCTACTAACCTCGTGTAAGAATCATGCGTTCCAAATTCGAGACAAAATGATACGAATGACTTTTCCGAGATTATATATTATTTATTGATGCATAAGGTTCCCACAATGAGCCATCGAAAATTCTACAGTGCAAGTGTGAACAAAAGTATTAACTGTGAAGTGCTCAAGCGTTCTACAAGAAATGTGAGAGCGAAAGCACAGGTCAACTCAGCCTTGATAACAACGACAAAGCTTCGGGAGCTGAATCCACGACCGTTACAATAAAAAGTTCCAAAAAACACATTGACTCATGAACAGTAAAATTCATTATCTTTCGTTATTGTCGTAAAATATTGAAAAACATTACTTTAATTTCGTTGACTTCCTTCGTTTCTAGGTAGGTAACTGAAAGAAAAGAAAGAAAAATGAGAAACTACTATTTTATATTTGTATAAAATTATGAGGCGTAGGTAAATCTCATGCTATGAAAGTCCTTGTACAGCTTGAGGGCGTATGGTATAAGTCGAATAAAATAGCATCAACATCAGTGGCTAAATTAACCAAAAGTAAAACTAGCAGAAAAGTTTCTTTGTTAGCTCTTGGAAAGAACAAATTCTAACACACATGACTTCCATTATCATCGATATATTAGCCCTAGGACTGCGAAAAAAAAAACTTAGAAAGAAATTTTTTTATTACATTCTTGCAAAACGTAATATAAAATTGTACACATAGGGAGAGAATTATTTTTCTGCTCTCAGCGTGTTCCAATATTTAGTACAAAATCAAAATAAATGGTGAATAAACCGGGCAAATGGATTAGTTTTGGTCGAAACAAATTTGAAAACAATGGTAAAATTGATAGTCAGTTGTAGTTTAGTTCTCCTTTAGTCGAACAAATTGAAGCACATTTTAGTTTACCGCATGCATGACATAAAGAAAATAGTGTAATTTTAAAGAAGGGACACACCTAACAGAAGTGCACATAAATACATCCTAGCGAGAACATTAATATAGGAGCGAGAGCTCCCACATATTAAAACTTGGGATACCATAATAACAATTTTAGTTTTGTTTATAGAAGGTCTTCAAGTTTTAAAGTTTAGAGAAATATATAACATGTTGCATTTCTTTACACATCAGAAAATCTACGTTCCTTGGAAGTAAATCTAGTTAGCAGGTTTCTGAGACAGTTTCAGAACATTTTCGATGGTTGTGTTGGAACCCGTCGAGATCATAGACGAAATGAAATTATTTTGAGGAGACACGAAATGTTTTCTTCAAACTAGAGTTTTTTCCAATGTTCACTCTGGGATCCAGCGAATGGCTTGGTGTGTCGATGTAGAAAGTTACAGACCAGGAGATGCCTTTACATCTGTCAGTCAAGCACATAGGAAAATTATTATTCAGGCTCCGAAAGACAACGATTCACATCACAGCAGCATCATCTCTGTGCAAAATTCAATTGAGAATTCCTGAAAGTCAGCATCGAGGTTTACCGAACGTTAGTGTACGAAATTAACAATGTATTTCAGTGTGAACCGAGAGAAAATGAAATTGGAACATCCACCCACCGATGAGGCGTCAAAGTGTTTGAGAATTGGAACGAAGCGCTTGTCTCATTCGAAGCTAGAGCTCGAAGAAACATTCTCTGGGCGTAGAAGTAGGTAGCATTGCTCTGAAATTTGGAGACGCTAGTTTAGATTGACACGAAAAGGTAAAAGAATACACTCTCAAACAAGTTATAACCTGGTAAAATAACAAATTTTAAATAATTGTGACGCCAAAACGAAACAAGTGTATTACTTTGTCAGTGAAAGGTCTTACTCAGAAGCATCATTCATTCCCGACAAAGAAATTTATGCACAGATGATCATGAAAAATCGTTGAACATTGCAAGATTCCTTCAAACGTTAAAATCACTTCATTTTCACTGACTGCTTCGAATGAATCCAAGCCTAGACCAATGCAATTACAGCTTTGCTTAACAAAGCATCACAATTTTACTTTCATGTATGACTTAACCCACAGAACTGATAGATTTAGAAATTTACCGATTTCGAACGGGGCAGGATTGCACGAAGTTCCCCGCGTGCAAAAATCTTATTCATGGTTGATTAAATAATAAAATGAATAGCAAGGCGAAAATCGCTGTACGTGTAGTCATTTTAGGAAAGTTTAAATGAATAAAGTTGAACTTTTCAAACTCATCAATTCATCTTCAGCAAAAATGTCAGCAACAAAACAAAATAAATACGAGTAAATTAAACTGCTAAAAAAAAAGTATATAAAATGACTGTACGCACAGGGATTTTCGCCTTGCTTTTAATTTTAAGAATCAGACACATTAATGCTGAAGTAATTTTAAATTGATTTAATAATGCACGCTATTAAAACCAGCAATCCCCTCAATGGCTTCGTGTAAGCTTTATCCACTTTTGTTTGCGATTTGGAGCCTTGCAATCCGTCACTTCTTTACATTTTTTGAAAGAGAAATGCCAACCAAATACCTATCCGTTTTTCGATCGATGTCCGCGCTATTTTCTAATCGTTCTCCTAGTATAACTTACAGATTGATTCTTTGCTAAGAGCCATTGAAAATAAACTAAACCCGAATGAACCATTGCAAATTTTTAAGAACATTTCTATGCACTAGCATTATAAATGCTATTGATAGCCTGAAGAAAATCTTTCAGCTCCCGACAAACGGATAAAGTGAGTATATATAGCTACGAGACAATTCACCGCCCCATGAAACAAAGCAACAGGTATCGATGCTGAATGCAGTAATCCAACCATTCAATGATATTTAAATACGAAGAAATTTATTAAGCCTCAAACCAAAACTGAAGCAAAGTTTTATTTTTCGTGATGAAACCCATTATTCACAAATAGTTATAGAGAACTCACTGTACAGAACGGAAAAACAGTGTTTTCTGACGAGAAAACAGAATGACGCTAATGGTCCTCGCAAATTATATCATTTTCATTATGTTACGGTGAGGCTAAGCGAAATGCATTCAAACGAACATTTCGCACAAGGGTGTTTAATAATTATAATCTATGTTGTATTCTCCTATGATAGAAAAGTTGAGCTACTTTTTTTTAGAATTTGCAGCACGGCAAATGGGTGCGTAAACATATGTCACTTCATGAATGAATGCATTAACGTTTGCTTTCCCAAAAACAGGTAATAAATTGTATTTATCAAAAAATTTTTCTGAATCAACTTCTTCTATGGTTAAAAGAGTTTTTCAAGTAAACTGGAATCAGCTCATGAATCATTTGCAAGGGGATCCTGATTTTAGGGTGTAGATCAAGCGTTTTTTAAAAGCCGATCGTTCAGAAATTGTCCCAGTATTCGGAATTTGGACACGCAATTTTCGATCAATCACTAAAATTTGCATCTAAAACCATTTCTTTGGTTTTGAACAGTGATACAAAAAAAATTTAACGTTGAAATAGGGAAAATTTTGATGTTGTTTGGTAGAAATGTTACAAGGATTCCAAAATTGTATTTGTTTCTATCTAGTATGAAAATTCATTGACTTCCATTCATTTCAAGGGGGAAAATTACATTCCTGCGATAAATCCCAAACAACATAAATTTTGTGGGGAAATGTCATACAATTCCCTTTTGTTACGTGAATGGTGTATTAATGTTGTATTACCGTCAACAAATAATATGCATGCATAATTTCATATTTTCCCTTTGAATTAAATATTACATGTAGAATTTACATGGGTGACATTACGCTTATTTCTCATGATTATTTATGAGGACCTAAGCCTAATTTCTTATTTTTGAACCGATTGTTATGAAATTTGCCCAATATATGTTTTTGAAAAAGAAACACATGTGACTTTTTTGGTTTTACCCTTAGTTGTAGTGAAAACGGGAAAATCATATTTTATTAAATTTTCTAAGGAATTTTAAAAGAATAGAAGTCCATGAGTTTATTTGCTAGAACCAAAAGTAAGACAGTTTTATATACCTTGTAACATTTCTGACAAAGAAATGATTCCGGATTTTATAATTACTTTTTTGCTTTCTCTAGATCTGAGGGTGAAAATTTATGATTTGTTACCCCTTTAGACCCTCCTCGCCGTGGCACAGTGGTTAAGGGATCGTCCTTGTATGTTGGAGACGAGGGTTCGGATCCCGGCGCTGGCGAGGCGATTTTCCCCGTTGGGTATCAGGGAAAGCTCAAGCACAATACCCCACTCAACCCAGGTGTCGGAAATGGGTACCGGCTTTACGGGGGAACCGTCATGGTGTCCTATATATATAGTGTTAGTTATAAGACATTTGAAAAACCAATGCTCAAGATCATATGTATCAGGCTTGATTGGAAATAAAGCATCCCAAAGATGCCGATGTTTGTTTGTTTTGTTTGTTTTAAGAGTCTGAGCGGAGGGGAGGGGAGGGGTGCTGGGGTCTAAACCGTCAGTTGTACTTTTTGAAGAAGGGAATTGAGGGGAAAACGGGATCTTTTCCAAAAATGCTCATTGCTGACTGAGTCAAGGAGAAATTCATTTATGAAATCATTGAACAGTAAAAAGCTACAAATTCAAATAAACTCCAGAATACGTGCACAAGAATACAAAAAGGGAAAACACCGAATAACAAAGAAATGAAAACAAAAGCCTAAAATTTTCAAGCAAATAACTAAGAAAATTCAAACAGTTGCAACGCAAAAATATTTAGCGGACTCGGTGTAAAAAAACATACTTTAAACCATTTCCTACCGGTTTTCTCATAATCAATCTGCAGCAAAACAGAGGGCAAGAATAACTGTTCTTGTAATAAGCACATATGCTCTCTTCACGACAGTAAGCATGAATAATCCAGCTGAAACTATTCCTACTACAGTTTTTTAACTTTAATTTCAAAAAGCTCAAGTTCAATTTTAAAAGTTCAAGTTCAATTTAAAAAACTCAAGTTTAATTAAAAAAGGTCAAGATCAATTTAAAAAAGCTCGAGTTTAATTCAAAAAAGGTCAAGTTCGATTTGAAAAAGCTCAAGTTTAAATTCATAAAGTCAGGATAGGCTATATTTAAAATAAGATCAAGTTCAACTTTGAAAGCTTATGTTTTGAAAAGCTAATGTACATGGTGTTTTACCTGAAAATATTTCACTGTATCATGTATACACCTCTACTTGTATATCAAGCGGCTATGGTTGTTAAGTATTTCATGGGTGATTTTAATTTAAAGCCACGTCAACCCTTCATGATGTCTTCCTTCAACAGCAGCCGAAGTGAAACATATTCAGAAGAAGTTGGAAAAAAAATTATAGAAAAACGTGGCGCAAAACTCGGCTCGAGACGAGGAGCGCATAAAAAAGGATCCCGGCATGATTCCAAACTTTGCATCTTCACAGCCAATAAAAATAATGATTGGAAGGCAATAGCCTGTGCCAACGGTGTAGCTGTTCAAACTGCATATGGATGGCTTCGTCGATCCGACAACCCTGTAAAAAAGCACGGAGGTTACCGCAGTCAAAAATTAACAGAGGAAAACATCGAACTAATGCTCACATGTGTGGAAAAAAATCCACTTATTACACTTAAGGAGATTAAATCGAAAATTAAAATTGAAGTTGGGATCTCAGTCAGCACAACTACTATTCATAAATATTTGGATTACAAATTATTTACAATAAAAAACTGCTCCCAGAACCTTTTACTAAGAACTTCGAAAGCAACAAAGAAAAAAGAAAATGTTACGTGCAGGCAATGATGGACAAGATGGGCGATGACAAATTATTATATTCATTGACGAGACCAATGTTAATCTTTTCTTACAGCGTAGTGAAGGTCGTTTTCGTAAAGGAACTCGCTGTTCGGTCAAGTGTCCGCTCTCAAGAGGAAAGAAAATACATGTTATCGCAGGGATATCACAGCAGCGTCTCGTGTATCGGCAGGGGCGAAGAGGAAGTTACAGAGAAGAAGACTATCAAGAATGGCTTCGCGAAATGCTGCGTGCAGTAACAGAGCCTCTTAACAATGTCATAGTAGTATGTGATAACGCCCCAGTACATGAAGGTCTTGAACCTGTTTTTGATGGAGTAGAATTTTCTGGCGCTATGTTACTTCGAGCAAGTCCTTACAGTGCACCAATTAATCCCATAGAAGAATGCTGGAGGGCAATGAAAGCAAAAATGAAGCGCTTATTGGCAACCAGAATGACAGAGATACTGAACTCCGAGGAAGGAATGACCATAACTGAGCACCGAATGCTCTTCCTTGAAAATGTTATAGATGAATCCATTAATGCCAGAACACCCAGTCTATGTCTACGCTCCTACAATCATATACATAATGAATCATAATCATAATGAAGGCATCTACGGATGCTTTATTTCCAATCAAGCCTGATACATATCACCTTGTGCATTGGATTTTCAAATGCCTTATAACTAACACCAGGACGCCATGACGCTTTCCCCCGGTCAAGACCGGTACCCATTTCAGACACCTGGGTAGAGTGAGGTATTGTGCTTTGAATTTTTCTCCTATACCCAACAGAGAAAATCGTCACCAGCGCCGGGGCTCGAACCCGGGTCTGCCGCACGGCAGCAGATCCTCTAGCCACACGGCTATGGCGAGCAAGCATTCTGCTGGAATACTTGCGTTAGAAGATTTAGAGAAGGGAGATAATGTATAAATGTACTCGGCTATGATATAAATAGGTAAAAATTGAATTATTAGTAAAAAGGTTGGCCTCTAATTTGGTATTTTATTTTATATATAATACTATATTATAATAAGCCACTATTTTAGCAGCCTTATTGTTTAAATATAATTTTGAAGCTATGTATTGTTTAACTTTTCAGTCAGTGTAGTTTGCTAATTGTCACACAGTTACTCATTACATAAAGTTCATTTGGATAATTTTTGTCAATAGATATAAGTACCGATGATCTGTTTAGCAAATGATTCCTAGGTAAAACTTGAAGAACGTCAAATTAAGTACAAAATCACAGCAGCTTGGTTGGTCTGATATTCGATTAACTCTATTTTCAGTGCCAGTACTTCTAAATAAGTATGCTTTCTCCCAAAAAAATTAATTATATTATTATTACAGAGGTGTGCAATTTTAGAAACATAAGCTCTCCAAAATTAAACTTGAGCTTTTTAAGTTGATCTTAGCCTTTTTAAAATTAATTTTTAGCTATTTTAAATTGAACTTGACCTTTTTTAAATTAAACTTGAGCTTTTTTTTAAATTGAACTTGAGCTTTTTAAATTTAACCTGAGCTTTTTTAAATTTAACATAAGTTTTTTTAAATTAAATTTAAAAAGCTGTAGCACTAGAAGTTATAGATAATAGCCTCATCACATTGCTTTAGGATCCCGATGAAGGGTACTTGATTAAATGGTCATTCAGAGTAATATTAAAATAACCTAAAAATTTCGGGGTGCGAAATAAAGATTGGTAATTGCGGACGTAAATGCCAGTGCTCGTCACAGACGAAAAATGCTTCTTTCTTATAAACGTAATACATAATTATTGTTATTTGTGTGAATTGGCGGTTACCTTCTTCTTACAGTGAGAAATACTACAGTAAATGATTTTGGCTCGTTTCCATCTCACCTTACTCGCTCCAGACGAGGTGGAAGCTTGTTTTTGATGTGCAGTCGGTAAACTCCATCTCTAAAATAAAATAAAAAACAAAAGACTGACTCTGAGCATTTTAAAAATTCGGTCACACATGGAGTTTTATGGCTGGCATGTTGGGTTTCAGTCATATTAGAGTAAAATATTTTGCGCTAAGGTACTCAAGGGGCTGTGCATTTGGGTTTATGTACAGGAAGATATTCTTTTGATATTACTATCAAAACGTATTAAATTCTACAGTGTGACTAAAATTAATTCTATTTTTACTTCTATCAGCCGCACTGATTAATTAAGGGGTATCACATGAATAAATTAACAAAGTTTCTAATTAAAAATTGGAAAAAATGTTGTGATTTTATAAACCATTAACCAATACTCGTTAAACTGCAGACAAATGCCGTTCGTTGTGGATAAAAGGGTGAGAACAGAAGCGTGAAATGTTAGCATTTAAAAAAAAATCAGGTTTATATCCTCCTCAGCTCAGTTCATAATATATAAAGTTAAATGCAATTTTCAGAGCAAAAGGAAATCTAAGCTAGAGGAGAGAAAACACAACAGGAAACAAAAAGGAAAACGAAAATAAAAATACAGGGGTAAACGTTTAACATTGGAAATTAACAAAGATTCTACAATTTTCAGATCTTAGTACTTTGAGGCTAGAAATTACAATTTCACATTTTTATGAACGAAGAACTAAGAGAAAAATATATTGCAAAATCCCGTGTCGTGGTATATACGGTATATAGTAAGTTGCTTAGTTGACCTCTTCGTTTGTGCAAGTATGGTCGTCAATATTGCTTTACGTAGGTCATTGTTCCCCGCCTCTCTTAAGCAACTACCTATAAAATCCATCTGCTTACTTTTATGTTCAGCTTATATTTGTTTTAAATATACTAGCCTCAGAAATACTGAGCATATTAGTGACAAGGAAAAATTCGGGACATATATCTCGTTTTAACAACCTTAGCTTCTGAAAATGGATTAGTCATGTTTCCCATTTTTGACGTAGTTCATAATGAACATTTTCAATGTTTGAAATCTTTGCTCATTGGTTGGTTATCAAGTGTAATTTATGGATAGTGAAGTTTCATACTTACGATTTTTTACGAAAATGATGAATGTCTACAATTATCATCAGAGTGCTGCCTTCATTTCTTAGTCACTTGTTTATCATTGTATAAGAAGTAGCTCACCATGTAATCAGCAAGTTATACTCTTCAAAATAAGCGAATAGTCTAAATCAAACCTTATTTATTAACAACTTAGAAGCTCTCATTCGTCAAAACTCACGCAATTTTGGTGGACGTTGTGTTTCTTTTACTTATGTTTAGTGTCCTGATGCCTTTTTTCTGCAGCACGACCAGCAGATGATCCATTTCAGCATCGCTCAGCTTACAGCCACTTACTGTCAGCTCACCATATCTGCTAGAAGTGAAATCTGGATAAATTCATTTAATGATGAGGTTCGCTGTATAAGAAATATCAACTACCTCAAGATTACTTGAGCAAATTTAACAGTGCACTCCTGTTAGGAGTTCACATTGTTCACTCCTAACTGATAACCGTTACTTTCATTTGATGAGTGACACGAACCGAGAAGTGTGGCCAAAACGGACTTTATTTGAAAAATCGGTGGCCGTTCATATTGCTCAAGAATTACGTCTCCAATAACATTGAAGACATTATTGAAGACGAGCATTTTGATTAATATTATCTTGGAATATGTAATGACATTTTACTTCTAATTTTTATTTGTTCTGGTCTTAGCAAAATAAAGTTTTAAAGCAAAATTGAGAGAAATTTTCAGAAAAATCGGCTTCAAGACATGAAGTTCTTCTGAGTTGTGTTATGAAAAACGATCTAAAATCTCATGAAATGCTCCAATAAACGAACAACTTCAAGTACGTGGTCCTTGTTTGCACAAAATTTTACCGCTCATACTAACTCTGATTTTTATGCTGTCAAGTAGTTCACGCTGGTTTAAAAAAATTGCATTAGTCATTTAAATTCTACCCTAATCGTGGAAACATATCAAAATATCGTTATTCTACACCTTATTGCAACAACCTTGTATACTAGGACAGCTTTTAGTTCTCAGAAGTAAATGAAATACTGTTCTTGAATCAATGGCTTGTTTTGACTACGTTTCAACTGTTTTGTAATTTCTTGTGATACATCGTCTGCATTGGATGTTATTTGAGTTCGAGTTTGATTCAGCTGAATAAGGCTCTTATAGCTTTAATTTTGTTAAGCATATATGAAGTAACGTCTTAGCATCTACACGGATTCAGTTTTCAAGAGCACTTTCATGTCATACCTCAACTTTTTATCAAAACGAGTGAATTAGACTATGCTGGCTATAATGATATACACGTTGGACCACAAAAAAGTAAACCCAGTTTTAAATTATGATATCTCAAAAACTATAAATGTTGCAACATTTTTAAAACATGCATATTGTTTATCAACCTTTTCCGCATCTATGAGGGAAATGTGAGTCGGATAAATGAAAAGGTACTTTTTCACAAACAGTTTTAGTGATAGACACGAAAAGTATGTTGTACAAGCTAGTTCAAATTAAAATTGCACTCTGTTAAAAGTATTTTTTAAAGTTACTTTCAACTGTGTGTTGGTAATAGAACATCGCTAGCATTTCAAAAAAGGAAAAAATTATCTCAAGTAGTGAGCTAATATTTAATTTCCTTCTACAGGGGCACCGTTACTCTCAACATACAATTGCATTCTCTTTTCATTCCTGTCATCACTTGTCTGTTAGGACCATCATTTTCTTGAAGTAAATTGATTTCGTTGACAATTGTTTGCTTCAGATCATCAATGTTTCTTGGCAGGAAATTATTCACTTCACTTTTTAGACGTCCCCAATGGAAAAAATCAGAGTGTCAAATCGCGACATGTGGCCACTAAAAACGATGATGCAAGGTGATAATGCGATCGCAAAATACCTTATTTAGATTTTCCTTTACAACATCACTTCTCTAAGGAGGAACGCCATCCTTTACAGCACCAATTCTGTACGCAGGAGCTTCATCCTGAATCCACCAGGTTTTATTAATCTGCTTCCAAGGGTTTCTCGAAGTCTTGGAATTATTTATTAACTGTTAGCGCAAGCATACTTTTCGTGTATGTCACTAAAAATATCAATGAAAAAATACCCTTTCATTCATCCTCCTCAGATTTCCCATATAAATGCCAAAACGGATGATAAACAATGTCTAATTTTAAAATTTTTTGTAACAATTAACATTTTTGAGACATAGTAATTTGAAATTGGGTTTACCTTTTTATAGTATCATATATACGGTATAGCGAGAGTCGCTCTATGAAGGTGGCAATTATTTTAGAACCTTAACAACTGCAGGTTAGAAAATATGACCTTTTTCCGTTTGGTGCGAGACTCAGCACCGTGTTAACAACAGGTTCCCACGACTCCTGAAGGAAGTTTTCTACTATCAAGTGTGGAGGAGGTTGTGCAGCCAGAGGGTTCGAGCTCCGCCCTCCATCAGAGACGAACGACAGCGCATGTACCACTGAAAACACAAAAATGTTCTGCAATATTTTATTGATTGTTTTAAATTAGGATGAAAAAATTTGAAAGTAGTGCTTGTTAGACTCATTTTTGAGGAAAAGGTTTATGATTTCTCAAGATTTACATTAAAACAAAGTTCAACCTAGTTTCCCTAAGTGTATAGATGTTTTTCTGATTTCAAGAAACAGTTCAAATGAATCAGATTTGTCGTCAAAGCTTGAACGGTTTTCTCGAATCTTACGTACTATATAAAGCTCAAGAATTAAATAAGCTTTACAGATGTGTATAAACGTGAAGTTAATATCACCACCCAATTTGACATGTTTCCAATTCTGGGCAATCATCACTTTTTGTCCTCGTCTTTTTACTAACTTACACAAGCGATTTAGCCACTCAGTGTAACAGTAATCTGTGAAAAATTGAAATGCAAAACGTTAAACTGAGAATATTCAATTAACTTACAATAAAAAGTTGGTTAGAACATTATTTTTCATTTTAACCTTCAAAAGAGGGTGATCTCTCGTATGCTAAAAGCAAAACTTTCACATTGATTTTTTTCATGTTTATTAAGATTTGAATTATTTCATATGATTCTGAATTTTAAACAGTGACGAAATAGCTGTTACCTCATTTTACTTAAAGGATTCTACAGCGTAGAAAGTAAAAAAAATAGGACATTCAATATTTAATTTAGACTAGAAGGCTGAACTGATATTTTCCCCTCAACAAATAACTGTCACCAAATCAGACATCTCATGCCTGGGGTTTTTAATTATCCGATGTACCGTGGGATTTGCTACCCATAATGCATCCCATTTTTATAATGCAACTCATTGTCTCCTTGAATTACAAATTTAAAATATATATACACTTTTCTCCCTGAAAGGCGTAATAGCCTTGAAAAATTCATGACAGCACAAGTACAGATAGGTAAATTCGTCCATAAAATGCTCTCCTAAACATTATCAACTTAGAGTAGATTGGAAACTCACAGAAAGTTTTCATCTCACATCTTCTTGTTTTTCTAGACTGTTGTTGCAAATTTATAGTTATGTCATAAATTTTTCACGGTGACAATTTTATGTGCATCTGCATCATCGACTAGATATTCCGTAAAACTATGCTTCTTATAAAACATTAAATTCTACAGTTAAAATGCATGCGCTCACGAATACTCTTGCACCGCATATTCGAGAAGTCCAGCAGCAGCGGTTTGCTCAACCAGATGTGCAAATCTGATTCAGAAGACGCTACTGAGGCTATTGCTGAAACGCCCTGCGCAGTGGTGAGGTGTCCCCTGAAGTTGACCAGGCGGCACCTGCGCACGTGAAGTATATGAAAAATATACCTCAATTCCTTTTGTGCCCTCGTATAACTGAAGATCACAAAGTTGTAACAGGTGAAACTGTTGCATTTGAGCTACTCCCTCACTATGCAAATGTATGGTACGTAGCTTTACTACCTAGCAGCGAAACAATTTTCTGAGAGAGTTAATCAAATTTCTTACGAAATCGTTTCGGAGTCCAGCTCCGTCGTCAGTCTTGCAAAATTCCTTACATCCATGAAATACAACATCGAGCTTTATTTAATATATTTGGTTTATGCAAGTAAAATGAGCAGAATTCTACGTGTATAATGCACAAAAATTTTTTATTTTACTTGGAAGGGATTCGATCCGTTTGTATTATTCAGGTTTGGCTTTCCCCTACATATAAATGCAAAAATATGAAATAATTCTAGTCGGCTGAGATCTTTCGGAGGTAACGCTGAATATACTATATCATAATTCCGAAATCAGAAGTATAATAATACCAGATGTAGGAACATTCGCTAATATACTGTACAAAGGCCGTTACCACGCTGCTCTACTACTCTGATGTACTATCATATCATTTTATCGACTTATGATAGTGTGCACAGACCTCAACGATCGTAATGAACCCCTTAAGTCAGCACATCAACAGAAGGCTTATACATGTACCGGAAAATGAAAGCGTTTGTACACAGTGAAACTCTATTCTAGAGTGAACTCGAAAATACGAAAACAAAAAGTTTGAATAATTGACATTTTTTCCTATTGCCTGTCTTGCGTATTATTTCGATAGATTTATTCGCTCCCACATTGAAACATCGGACGAAAATCTATTGGCTTCAAAAGTGCTTAAAGATCAAGCTCACTATGCGCATGAAACCGTCGATGATAAAATACGCTATGTAGATTTTTGTTTGAATGTAGCTGAGCAAACTCTTGTAAGAATCTCATGCCTAATCCTGTCTAAGTGGGTGTGCGATACACTCACTGCTGAAACTGATTATTGTCTTAAGTTACAAAGCAGTCAAGAACTCTAGAATGGATAAAATATTGCTCATTGCAACTTTCACCGCGAACCATACAGATTTATGCTTCAGTTCAAAGTGGTTCAAAAACTGTTCAATATGTGACCCATGTCTAAAAGAAGCGAGTAATCAACACAGCGATTTTCAATAATTGGTTTAAACTCATGGAGACAATTGTCTGATCGATCTGCTTTGAGATTTAAATGGGAGTATTCTACGCACCTACGATTAGTCTGAATTGAAATTCTGATATAAAATCGGAATTGTGTATTTTTGGAAGACCGTAGAGAACTACACCACAAAAACTAGATAAATTCACGGTTAAGAAAATCATGTACAGCAAATATATTAACTCTTTTAATCTACTTGAAAAAATTTATATTATACGTTTAATTTAAAATACTATTTTACTTATCACTTTACTTCGTAATGTCAATAAAATTTGGCTCATCAGAAATTGAAAGTAACGTTCTTCCTCAGTGTTGTTGGTGGTCACCTAAAATCTGAATGGGGCTTAAAAATAATTAATTCATTGTTATTTGCAAGTTACTTCTTCATCTTTTTGGTCAGTCAACTTTTTACGTTTAGTAAGTTACCTGTTATGGAGGGCTAGTGACCGACCTGCTGTTGAGGAGAGGTGCGACAGCTTCGTCACAGTTGGGGTTGCCTGTGTACCACTCATTGTACGAGAAGAGCAACCAGAGCCGCAGGTCTCCATTCCAGCTCCTGACGAGCTCCGGCCAGCAAGTCGCCTCCAGTTTTCGTGGTCTCATCTCGACCGACAGAAGGTTGGGCTGCGCGTGTTTAAGCATCAGAACCACCGCCGCCAAGTCCCGTGCTACAGAGGTGGGTGTGACGGTAGTAGATATGAGAGAAATGTTCCTTATTCGATTAAGCTCCGTGATCACCAGTATTTTCACATCTCTAGTTGTATATAATATGCGCAATTATCTAGTCTGAATGTTACTTTCTTTGTTTATAATTGCAGATATTTCCTGATGATGAGGCAAGGCCCGAAACGTTCGATTTTAGAATTGACCACATACAATTTTAAACTATGTGGACTTCTTTGGTTTTTGCCCTTAATTTTTTTACGATATGTATTTTTAATGAAAAAATAGGGGCAAAATTAATATGACACGCATTTGTTAAGTTTTAAACAAAGTTGTCTCGTCTTATTCTGGTATTTTAACCTAATAAAATTTGCTACTCTTTCTCCGAATGAACAGGAGAGTTTCAACAAAATAATTGACGAACCGTATTACACTTAGTGTCACTTCAATTTATAAACACTTAACAAACACCGTAAATATATAGCACATTGTATTTTGTATGTCATTTCTCATTCAATTTCAGCGGACAAGTCTTAACGAACTAACAACAGAAGTAATTTAGCGAAAAAAGTTTGATTTTTAATGAAAAAATAATAAATTTCAATTGCAGTGAATAAAAGTTTGAAATGATAGTACCAACTCAGCGAGCATTTAAATTTAATTCAAATTCATTAATAATGATTTTTGATTTTTTATCCCCTAAAGATGGACTTTTGAAGTCAGCTAGCCTTATTTATTTTCAGTCTAGAATACGCTTCTTTTCAAAATAGAAAGCAATTTAAATATGATTTAAACTGGAGTTTATTTCTGAGAGCAAGTTTCGAGGAAAGTAAAGTATAAAAAGGAATACCACCCATACGGGCAATCTCATCATCACTGAATGTGCCATTTCAACATGTAAGACACCATAAAATTTGACTCTCAGGGTGAAGCACGGACTCACCTTTCGTGCGGAAATGCAAGAATTTCTTTTAAAAATGGACATATGAACTCACTTACGAGGAATGTTGTGTTCTACGGAAAACATTGATTTTTCATAAGCCAAAAAGTAGAAAATTCTATCATATTTAAATTGGAGCGTACTACCAATCTAACTCACCGTTGTTTATAACCCACACATCTCTTTGGTCTCGTGCAGTCTCAGCAGCCCATTTGACCACTAAAGCGCTGCTTGGGCAGGCCAGCACCAAGTCTAGCAGGGTTCTGCAGTCAGCACCCGCGTCCTGCAGCGCCTGACTCAGTTCCGACCATCGCTGCTTCAGAAGTGAAGTGTTGTTGGCGTTCAGGTCCCGAACCACGTGCTGGAGTACCTTCAGGAAACTGGGAAAACCGATACTGGGTGTGTGGTCTAGAGTTGAGTTTATTGTTTGAATGGCGGTAAAATTGGATACAATCAAGGTAAATGCTTTTGAATAGAAAATAATTTATATTTTTGCAGAAGGATTTGGTTCAACTTACTCCTCAAATCTAATTGAAGCAAGTCTGAGTTGCAAAATATTAGATTGTTCATCGATGATTGTGAGCACGACGGGTGGATCAAAATTATTTGTGTGCTATGTGGCCACCTTATGACAAGAAACTCAACAACGCTTTCACATCGTTGAAAAATTCGAACAATGCCGTTTACAATTTTCAAAAGATGTGAAAGCAAAAGATGTGTAGAAGGAATGTGTATCTCGGATCTGTTCTGCCGATACGCAAACAACGAATCGTGAAGAAGGTAAAGTTCAACCTGTGAAGATGAAGTTCCACATTTGGAACATCTAAATGTTGCACTTCAAAAGAAGGTGTATAGCCAAATAATGCTATGATGCAGCAGCAAGTATATTGTGATATGAATTTTTTGTTTTGCACTGTCTGTGCTAGAGGTGCGTGGGTAAATTTTCTGGTATTGTACTGATATATTGTTTGATGAAAGATTAATTTAAGAAATTTACTGACAAGTGAAAAGAATTCGTACGAACTCTTTAGCTTATACTTCAATTGAACGAATGAATATAATTAACAGTAAAAGAGCATCTCACAAAATATCATACAATGAGGATAGCAAAACATTTTGGAAACCTGGTGAGATGAGTGAAAAAATTGTAGGAATGTCAATCTTACCTATAATATCCCTGTGTGTTTATTTGACTATAATCCAAACATTGACTAAATAAAGATATTAATATTTCTACATTCCTTATAAAGTATCATGCCAACGAAATGAAACCCAGCCACTCTCTACTAAAAGTGAAAAACGCTTGGTATATACCAACATTTCTACTTTGTGAATTGGACACTCAATGTGTGTATTAATCAGTAAGGTCCAACTTGATTGTTTTTGAAATGAATTGAAAAATTGAGTCAAACTTATTAAAATGGATAGGAACGTGTCAAACGAAAAAAATACAAAGTACAAAGAGAATCAGACACGCAGAGAAAAAACTAGTATGAAACATCAATGCATAAGAAAAGTGCAGTTATAAAATGTAACAAAGAAATGAAAAATTCCGAGGAGCTTGCTGAGAAATTTATCTCAGTTAGATGCGCTGTATGGTAATAAAGTGCATTTAAAACATTCGACTACGGTTTGTGATAGTTCATCGACCTATGAAAATGAAAATGCCGACGTGTTGTGTGTTCATGTTAGAGTCTCTGGGGTTCAAGAACATTTTTAAAATTTATTTCTGTTTTCTAAGTACTTTGAGCGAAGCATAGTTGATGAAAACACACGGATATAAATGCGCATCATCATATAACTTCACGAATAGATGGACTATGACTCAGCTATAAAGAAGAAAAATGACTATAAGGATGAATAAGTAGAATGAGGTTTGAGATTTTCCTGGTCAGCGCCGTACCATTCAATAAGTTTTTACTCGTAGTTTCGATTGTTCCTGAGGCATATTTGTTGGTTTCATTGTTGCCTTTCAGTTTTCCCCAATACTGTTTTACTGTTACACTGTGGAAGGCGATAGTGAAGATTTCAATCTGAATATACGTGAAGCCAAACGTTTGACATTTACGTGTACTAAAATCATCATTCTGATCCGGTAGCCATTTTAGCACTATTTCGAGTTCAGTAGCAATTATTGTCCCCGTATGGAAATTTCAAAACTTGAATTCTAATTTCAATTCTTTGTCACCTCATTTTTGGCAATAATAAAAAAATCACCAAAATAGTTTTACTATTGAATACCGTCAAAAAATCGAAATACTTACTGCTTTCCGACTGTTCTATGCATCCATGGCTAAGTATTCTTAATTTTACACATTATTGTTAAGATTTCCTTACAGTAGGTAAGGGGTAAAAAAGCTAGATTCCCCAATCAGTAGGGGTCTGTACAGACAATAATATGATGGTCTAACTATTTTCGAACGAACGTCAATTAAAACAGAACATTGTAAATACTTTTTCCCCTTTTTCTTGTGGTTAACATTATACTCGTTGTGATTAAATCTAGTCATGCTTAATTAATTTGAAGTACTTGACGATCGTATTTTTAATTTCGTTTGTTAATTTTGGCATTTGAGGCGCTATTTCAAGAAGCAATGTTTCCGTGCTTGTCTTTCAACAGCATAAGAGTTGAACTTACGGTCGCAGGTGAGGATTTGATGTTGCCACTCTAGTCTTGAAATGACTCCCCATATAAGCCGGCCATCGTTCAATTTTGATTTGAACCTCTGAGACGCTCTCGGCTTCGCTGCTGAAAGGGAATATTAAAAGATAAATCTCAAGTGATCTCGATTCAAGAGCAGTTCAGTTGTACACACATTTAAAACCTACATTAATGTTAATCGAAATTCTACTCATTTGGTCAGTCTATCAGTTATTTTACGTAAGAAAAACTGGTACATTTAGACAACATCATTCTACTCTGAATTTTAGGAGGTAAAAGAGTGTAAAATTAAGACTTGCTGGTCGATAACATGTCGCGAAAGTGGTGTAGGATGATTTAAAATAATAATGTGTTCCCATGCATTTTATCCTCTCTTCTACTGTTTCGTAATTTTTTGAATTGCAGTCATCCCCTAGAAAGAAAATCGGTATAAAATTAGTAATTTGCCTGCTTCTTTACAAGATGAAATTGGGTGTTATTCCTAAGGTGGAAACTACAAAAGGTTTAAAACAAAACAAAAATAATATTAGAAAAAAAAATTACAATCCATGAAACATGTTCGATGAAGTCCCTGCATGGTTTTCAGTATTATGATTGTAGAAAAGAGAACAAAGTCAACGTCCACTCACCGATCGAATTCTACCGACTCTTCTCTGAGGATGTTTTTGAGAATACCACCAGCCTCCATTTTCTCAACAACACTTCTCGCCGCAAAGTATTGCTGGTCAGTCTCGTGATTAAATGAGAACGTCGTGATTCTTGTATTTCCTGGGGGTCTCCTCGTTTTGAGCACTGAAGACAGAACAGCTTCTATGTTGAAGCCCTTGATTCCGTGCCTTTCCACGAGCATCGACAGGCATTCTCCTTGGATCATTTTGACGTTGGCTTTGGTGGAGATATTTTCTTGGGAACGAAGAAATTTTAGTGCTACATTGCAGATCACCGAAAAAAGGTCGTCAACGACAATCGGCACGTTTGGATGAGAAAAATAAGCTAGCTTTTTTTTTACGACATCTTTGCAAACATCATATGTGTGTTCAGCGACATCACTTGGCGTGTCCCAATTAGCAATTTCTCCTGGAAAATTCTTGACGACATAGCAAAACTTCAACAACTTGAGAGGCTCAGCAAACAGGCTTCTCAGAGATGGTCGCAGATTCCTGAAAGTTGCTTGCAAAGCTCCAGCTGGGCAGTCAGGAAAGATGTGAGGCTCATACTTTGCTAAGAATTTCAATTGCTGTTCCAGACTTTCAAGGGGAGCAATTTCGAATTCTCTTATGCTTGACTTGTCCCCTGGTAACTGTTGTATTAACCGCTCGACAGCATGGTAGCGCGAGGTGATAACAACTTTCCATGCAGTTCGCCACATGTGCTTCCCTATTTCTCGCAGGATTCTTTTCGACATGCCCTGTTCACCATAGCAATCAATGAGAAAAAGTATCTTCAGACGAACAAGAGCTTCAAGCAAAATATCCTCATCTTGATTCGGGCAGATATTTCCGAACTGATGCATCACGATATCCCTCAAGGTTTTTGTGCTCTGATCATGGCATCTGACGAACGCGAGCAACTCGAACTCAAGAAAGGGTGCTGATGATCCACTTGGCGAATTAGTGAACTGCAAGGCAATTTTCTTTAATTGAGCACTTTTTCCTGCACCAGATTCACCTGAAATGATCACAATAGTTTCTGTTACTTCGAAGATTTTCGAGAAAGGAAATGTTTCAAACCGGCCACCGTTCCTAAGCATGACTTCGCTGTCACAAAAAACGTCCGAACGCTTCACTTGACCCATTTCAAAAGGAAGATTTTCGTTTGTGAAGTTGTATTCCACGTAACGTTTCATTGACTCTCGTCCTTCTTCAAGTAGACAAGAGCACGTATATTCCACCTGTTTTTCATTACGAGAGAAACCTGTATTGCGGTCGTTATTAAATTGCATCCTTGATCTCTGCTTTTCGCTCGAAGAAAAAGAATAAGAATTCCCTGTTTCTTCGATGAAGGACTGTAACTCCTTTGTAAGTTTATCGAACGTTCCTGGATCAACAACTGATTCACTGTTGTGCATCGAATCGTCTCGGAGGTCCTTCAAACATTTTAACGCTTCCATAATTTTGGTTCCGTATTTTGGCTCGTTTCTTATTTCTCTTTTCACTTTCAAAACGGCGTTGTACAGGTGGCAAAGAGCAGTTATATCAAGCTTGTCAGCAGTGTAACTCGTTTCAATTTTTTTACAAGACATGTAGCACAATTTTTTCCACTCTTTCTTGGTGAAGACATTTCCTCTGAGCCTCTCAAGGTAGGCTCTGTAAGTTTCTGAAGGTCTTTTATCTTTGCATTCTATGTCCAAGGCAAAGCTCACATATTTAGGACTCAGCTGCAAGTGGCCCATTATGTTGGTGTGGGTCACCACGAGCTCATGTGCTAGCGATAACGATGGCGGCCCAGATGTGCTTGCTGCGCCGCCCGATGATCCCATCTTGGGAAGTCTGAAAGGCATAAAATAAATTGGTTAACTTTAAAATCTTCAAAGATACACTAATACCCTTTTTATGCCCTCTAAAAAACCTATGAAAAAAAATTTCATATTGCGAAAAATTGCATTCCCTCCCAACGATTTCTGACGGATATTTTCACAAAGGGGTGTAGCCAAGGGCATACGAAAAACTAATCAGAAAAATATTTCCGGAAATACTGCCAGGGACAGTGATTAAAAGCTGTGCAGAAATCGATACATGAATAGTGAATAACAAAATTTTAGAGAACGACGTCTATATCTAATGAATTAATCATTTGATTTTCCACCTAAACAAGATGACTTCAAGATCTAAATAGAATTTTTCTTTTGTTTTTGAACATACAATTATCATTCAAGTGAAGTCGATATGTTGCAACAGGATGTCTAAAGAGCTTAATCATAATCAGTAGCGAGAAGACACTTCTATACAGAGGTGCCGCGGTAAATAGATTTTGACAACAACTTCCACCTAGAACGTGAGAAGTACGAGTATAGCTTGAAAACCATACTGTTAAACAAATTTCATTAAAAATATTCCCTCTTGAAGTGGAAGTTACCTAGGCGTCTGAAATTTTGCTTTTCTCAATATGTTATTCGAATAATTTCAAGAACACATGAAGTTTGTACTGATTTTCTCCGACTTTTTTAAGAGAATCGGATATTGAATAATAGGCTGAATTTTAACGTCAATGCCTAGAATACTGATAAACTTAATGACAGAACTTAAGTGACTTGATATGCTATCCGTACATTTCCATCATAGGGTGTTTTTTTGTATTATTTGAAAGCAATGTAAGCATTTTTGTAGCTTAAATGGTTTAACTCTGACAGAGTTTTTTATCTTTCACTTTATCTCATTTTCTCTGACACTTCTCTGGGCCATCTTATTTATGTCTCGCACCCCGCAGCCTAAACTGTGCGAAGCCTTGCTGTTAGCTGTGTTATGGCGTGACTACTAACGAAAGTGGCTCTAAGCGTTGAGATCTGGACTGGGAGGAGGCCAAACGGCTGTTAAGCCAGAATTTCACCTTCATTTCGCCTGCTTTGAATTTCTCAGTCTAAATATTCCGGAAACTCCGGGCTGGTACTGTTCGATCACCTTGATTAGTCCACGAGTTTAGAAGGCAGTTCTAAATTGAAAAAGTAATGTGCTCGCGGTGGCACAGCGGTTAAGGGATCGGACTTGTATGTTGGAGTCGCGGGTTCGTATCACGGCGCTGGCGCTGCGATTTTCCCCGTTGGGTATAAGGGAAAAGCTCAAGCACAATACCCCAATCGACCGAGGTGTCGGAAATGGGTACCGGCTTTACGGGGGAACCGTCATGGTGTCCTATATATAGGGTTAGTTATAAGACATTTGAAAAACCAATGCTTAAGATCATTTGTATCAGGCTTGATTGGAAATAAAGCATCCCAAAGATGCCGATGTTTGTTTTTGTTTTTGTTTTGCATTTATCGCCTGTTCTCGTACTAAGAAATTAAGAAGCCTACCTGACCGACGCTGAATTTTGCAATAACTGCGCTGAATTCTTTAAATTTTCCATCCAAACTACCTGTATTTCCTCGGTATTGCCGATAAAATGACCAACTTCATGTGCCCAAGGCAAACTTTAAAGAGAGAAATACGACGAACAAAATGCATTTTGCTTTTATTTTTTAATCGAAATAATAACTGTTCATATTTAAACCAAGAAGAGCTATTTTATTGCAAATCTTACCTTATAATGCTACATATAATGCTCAGTCTCTCGAAAATTTCAGTTTTCGTAATTATTAAATGGTGTTTTTAGTACGAACTACAGCAAGCAGTTATTTTAAATCTACATCAAATGAGAAATTACATTGCATAATATTTAGCCAAGTTTAAATAAAAGCCATCATACTTATTGTCCCAGCTACAGTAACAAACATGACCACATCGAGACGCAGGCGGTTTGAAGAAGAAATTGAAGGGACTTTGCGGTTGTGCAACGATCACTGCGTATGACCTGTTTATATTGCACAATTGCAATGGGTGAACAAATTTGAGCAGGTCACCATCTGCAGGTATAGTTTCTAGTTTGCTCTGCAGTGTAATATTCAAATTTTGACAATATTAGGTTAAAAATTGTTTAAAAGTTATCAAAAGAACTTGAGAACTTAGGGTCCGTGTGTAAGAAGTGTCGAGCACATAATTAAATTAACACAGACGCATTTATAGGTTACGGGAAGATACTCAAGGGTACTCAGCTGGGAGTCTCTTCAAGTGTCAATGTACCTTTTAAAACAAGTAATAATTTTAAAATGCGTATATCACTAATGCTTTTCGCTTCACCTTTAAAAAAAATTTTATCGGTTATTTTTTAAATCACAGTTGAATTCATGGAGGCAAATGACAAAATGTACGAGCTGTCCCACCATTGGACTGATGTGACCTCTGAAACCCCTATACTTAAAAAAACTCAGTCATACGGTCCGGCAGGTTCAACAGGCATACTTCGATGCGCAGTGTGCACAACTAATTTCAGAAGCGATTGAACGCCGTAGCGGCACAGGGAGTCTTTCTTTGATGAGAAACAAGGATTTTTTACTTACAGTAATTTGATCAAAAGGATCACATGCAGGGAAATATTAAAATTTTGAACGCCTAAAGTTTAAATTATTATTCGATTTTTTTTTTTATCAAGGGTCTGAAATACAGAAAGGTAATACATAATTGGCTATCATGGAGATTGGTGATAAGGATACTATTGTTATTTCTTGGAATGGAACCACTTCAATACATAATAAAGTAACATTAGCGGGTAACCATTTTCAAATCAAATTATCTTGAAAATCTATGGCAATGTATACTCGCTTTTTTCATTTGATTCTCAGTAAAACAGTTTTTAAGCATACGACTCAATCGTATCCACTCTGCCATTATCTATGACAATAAATTATGAATCTTTTTTTCGTACTTTGGCACCCAGTACGAAAACTTGATAAAACGTAAATCTTCAGTATTCAAGCGTTAAGTGATGAATATTGGCAGTGAAGAGTAATAATTGGCATGACTATTAACAAAAGTCCAGATAGGTATCGGCAGTGAAGGTGGAGTGTGTTGGTAGTGAAGGTGGAGTGTGTTAGCAGTAAGTGTGGAGTTCATCAACTTATCTAGGATCTAGAAGCTTATTACTCTTTAAATTAGCGTTCATGATCTAAATGTCCCGATGCAAATAAACGTATTTTATTTGAAATGATTGTTTCCATTACCCAAGACTTTTACTGTGCGTTCTTTTTGAAGATATTAGGTTTCCTTGACCAACTTTCGGACACTTGAGTAACTGTGTCGTTAAGTGAATCAACATTTATGCAAGCAAAAATCTCAAAAAGTTGACCAGCTTGGCCTTTAGAATTTTTGTTAGTGCTGGGAAATGAAAGCTGATTGCTTTCCTTAAGCCAGCTCTGCAAAAAAACAATGTTTTTTTTTTCATCACTTTTTCAGATTCTGTAACGGTGTTTTTGGGACGAATTAAGGGGTACAACTGACTGATTTTTAATTTGTGGACCGATTGTTCTGAAATTTGGCCACTATATGTAATTTTTAAGAAGAAACACATTTTGTTTCATGCAACTTTTTCGATTTTTGCCTTAGTTTTTGAGACAATGGGAAATGTTGTTTATTTTTATAATTTGTGTAATTTTCTGCGTCATTTCAAAACATAGAAGTTTTCAAAAATACAGAAGCTATAAGCTCATTGTTATGACTTACCCAAGTTAGTTAGATAATAAATAGATAGTGTTTCCTTGCTGCCTCATACGGAAGAAACGATTTTCTTTAGTACAATAAATTCTTTCAAATGCGCAAGAATATATTCCTGGTGAAAGTTTCATGTTGGACGGAGGTAAATTTTCACATCAAGATTTGTGAAAATTTTAGCATCGGAATTGCACGCTGTTTCCTATTTCTTTACATGTTGATCGCGATAACTTAAACATAAGTCCAATATTCAAATCATATTTAAAGTCAATGGTACTAGACAATTTTAAAAACATCAAATATCAACTGGATTTTGTACAGTATCTATGAGAATTGAGTTGGTATTTCTGGTCGGTCATCAGCATTATAAAATCTCCTTCCGTGTTAATGGCTGCTCACGTGGCTGCCAAAGTATTTATTTTTTTCGCATTTTCCAGCCTTCATTTATTTGCTGTGAAATGGCAAGCAAATTTGAACATTGTTTGATTGATTTCGCTATTATTGAAGAAAGAATTGTACGAGCTTGATTTTTGCAGCCTTCTTTGTAGATTTTCGATTTCATGGCGTAACCAATATTCTAGCTTGATTTTGGATGTTGTTAAAATTTCATAATGAGATATTTTTACGTTCATAGCATTTAACGGCTGGACTGTGTTATACGCTATATTATATAAGATTTTAAAAATTAATAATTACCTCTTCGAGATATGGCCAGCCTTCTTCTTCAAGCGCACTGAACTTAACTACGTAAAGCTTCACCCTCTACTACTGGAATAAGAGCAACTAACAAGATGAAGTCCGGCGTAAGCAAGTTGATGTCATTATCTCTCGTGATGACTCGATAGCACTCGAAGCCGTTAATTCAAGTGCTTGATATCGTATTTTCCTTCAGATAAGTCATAGACAAGCATATATCGCATATTTAATGGGGTTGAGGATGACACAAGACTGTTAGGCACTTCAGAATTGCAATGCGTAATAAATAAATGGTTAAAGACGTCTTGATATTAAAGGAAGCTGATGGCTAGATAATTTAGAAGTCGGAAATTAGTGCATTTTGTGGCTGCCCACAACAATCTCGACAAAAACAGTGGCCGTAAGAAATTAGGTAATTTTAATGGGCAAAGAAAATTACTAGGCACGTAAATAATTCGATTGGTTAATCACACGGTTCTAGGTTGCATGACAGCTAAGAATTGGATTAAAGTAGAAGTTTTCCGAGTTAACGAATTAGACTGTACTCATATGGTCTCGAATATATCCAAGACGGTAAATTTACGTGGTTAGGTCACGGCTTGAAACTGAGAGTATGACTTGAGATCGGAAAACTACAGCCATAAAAAGGCTAGTGAGGGTCGTTCGGAAAAATGCACCCTCACTAAAATCCACATGACGACGGTGGAAGAAAATGCCGACGGCAGGCCATTTGGTCGCTGAAGCGTTGGACTGTGTTGGACGCTCTTCATCTCCATCAGGGCTGACTCCGTAGTCGAGGAGGTAAGATAACCGGGTGAGACGCAGGCAGAGCGAGACCACAGTGGCGCCACAGGGGTCTGAGTTGTAAATCATGGGCGTTACTAGTTAAAACGCATATCCTGAGTGCAGCTGTATAAATAAATCAATAAATAAATGATACATATAAATTTGATGGTTCTCAGAAGGAAGATATGTGTATGTTTTTCAGCGGGTGTGGGAGTTCACAGCCACAGCATTTTGAATATGGTTAGTGAGTCATTAGATGGTGAGAGGATTGATGACAATTTGTTGACGATAAAGACACGCTGTACCGAATGACCTAAAATTCAAGATTCCTTATTAATGTTAAATTCCCGAGTAAGAAATTGATTTTCTTCCTCAAAGTAATCTGTAGATTATACATGCTGTCAATCACCTTCATTGATTTACCTTGTGCCAACGCATCTTACCTTTACCAACGAATTTTCTCTATGGGAACGGATGATTTACTTCATTTCACGCATTCATAATTAACTGAACTGAATTAGAAAAATAATGTTCTGATGCTATTGATAAAACGTTCCCGGGGACATTTTCACAGTCATTTTAACCGGAGCTCGTCAGCTATTGTGATAAACTTGATAATCTTAGCAGTCGTTAAAAAGCTCGACTGTGGGAAATACACAGGTGATTTGCAAAAGTATCTCTCATAGTTCCGACAATTTAATGTAACTTCGAATTACTACTTCTTTAAATTATTACATTCTTCTTTCAAAATTAGCAGAAATTCTTCTGCTAATTTTGTAACCACAACGTTTGCCATCAACAATGATCAAAGTCGTTTGCAGCTAAAATTATCATCAAAATGAAAATTCATCCCATCATTAGTGCCCAATTCAATCGTTTCTTAGCTGCACAGCTCATTCAGTAGCTTCTTAAAGTAACATCAGTCTAGAGAAGAATTGCTCTCTATATCATGAAATTATTGCGCACTGCCCCCCTAACATTTGGTAAGAAACAGAGTCCTCCATATACTGCACTTACCTGCCATGATAGTATGATGTCTGAGAATACTCCCCCGTCCCATCGCTGGAGATGTTCCTTCCCCCCTTCTGCACAAATGAATCCAAGTTCCTTCAATACATTTAACAGCTGTATGTTGTGAGCAACGAAATTTCATTGCTATCTTTGGTCGCACTTCACATAAGGTGTTCGAATGAACGCTACATGTATAAAAGCACGCAGCCATTGATGCCAAAGCAAAAAATTTTGTCTGTTAGTTAAATCAGCAACTGCATTTTAAGGTGTTCTAAGTATTGTAGTGTTTCACTTTCCCAACTAGCAGTAAAATCTATGAAACATTTGTAAACATCCCTTCACTAAGTTGGTTCAGTTTCGCTTCTTAGCATGCGAACTTGAAGAAATTAGTTCGTTTGGTTACTTTTCCGTTGCAATACACATTTCTCATAAATCACGAAGTGAATCTTAGCTGTATTTCACAGCGTTGTACTCTAAAATTTAAAGAACAGCATCAAGTACACAGCTCATGCCTTACACTCAATCTTGAGTAATTAAGAAACTCAAAGGTCAATTAGTTAAATTGTGCTGCGCGATGCTATTTTTCCGCTGTCACTTGTTTATTCTGCCGCTTGACTGTAGTGCATACATCTGGACTGCCTTTTGAATCTACTCAGTCGTATAAATTATTTCAAATTATGATCAAGAGAAATGTGATAGCAGATAATTTAATCATAGTTCCTATACTGAATGAAATTTGTCCCATGAAATATTGTCGTCAAATCAATTTCTAAGCCTTATATGTTGAAGTGAGTCCACGTTTCCAAATGCAGTATTTTTAACTGCATGTATTGTTTTTGTGCAAATGTATTCGGATAAAAATTTCATTCATCATTTTTCATGAACAGCAACTTCAATCCATCGTCTTACGCAGTAAGTCAACTTCCTAGTGGCCATCTTGCCTAAAGATTTCATAGAACTAGGACTGTGACAATAAGCAGAGATACAGAGCGAAAGAAGGGGGCTAAAAAATAGGCATGAAAGGATTTGATGTTCGTATAATTTTGATGAAATCATGAGTGTAATTAAATGTTAAATATTGGCTTCAGGACATTTCTTTAAAACTTGAAAGACTACATTGGAAGAACTTTGTAAAACCTCAAAAATTCATTGATAAAAACTAAATTTCATTCGCCAGCCAATACTTGAATTTCATTCCTTGTCAATTATATGTGAAAATGAAATAGAAATACATTTCGAATTTGAATTAAAAGTTTTTATTTTCATAATAAAAAATACAAGCTCAAATTAAATCATATGTGGGTTATGTAAAATAATTTCATTTGAACATGAAAAATACATGACATAATCTGATTTACCATTGATTAGACTCAAACTAATACCGTTAATCGTATCAAGTATTACCGTTAATATCACATTATGAAGTACAGTCTAATAAAAGACCGTATATTTCCGTCGCATTTGTATGGTCGGAACGACCGTCGGAAACTGACGGTAAATAACGATCATCATCGTCGGCGGGCATTTTAGTGTCTGAAATTTACCGGTGATCACGAGTAATATATTTACCGTCGGAATTCTTACGATAAACGACAAAAACCGATAATTTCCAATGAGCCGACGATAAAACAAAAGAGCAAAAAGCTCTCTAAACAAATTCTGACACAAGAGCACTGAAAAATAGCTAGCATTATACACAAATACGTTCCAGGTGCTACAATCAAGTTTTCAACAAAACTTCGCATTTTAATTCCAACCAAGAGACAGTTATCGCTTTGCAAATGAATAAACCACATGCAGACGCAACACGATTCAAGCCTTGTCGAGTCATTCTTCAAAGCTATTCTGAACTAGCCATTCCGTTATGTCGGTTCGCGTTATAATACTGGAGTGTGTGATCATGAAGAAACAACTTTCTTTTATATCATTGAACGGCAGCTTGCGTCGAAAGACCAGCTCCTCTCCCTCCCGTATGTGGACGGGCTGGGGGATGACATGGAGGAAGTTACAAAGAGAGAAGGACAAAGAAAAGGAGGAAGACTGGTGGAGGACTTGGGGTAGGACTTACATCGGAATTTATGGTTTTGCTAACAAGACCCCTATTTTACCATATTTATGAATTCATTTTGTTACTAGGATTAATGCTTCTCCAATTATTGCTCACCCAAGTCTGCATAACTAACTTTGCCTGCAAGCGGCTTAAGCACATTTCTTTGCCCATGCACCGCTTAAAAGTAATTTCAGTATCGCAGAAAATTTTCGATGACCTGCGTCTTCATGGAGGTTCAAAAAAGTCATTAATTGGTTTTATTCTTCATCTTGAATGATATACCTATGAGCACGGTCTTCCTTCATTAATTAGGAAGGAATTGAATGAACTCATTACGCTTGTGAAATCCGGCCGCTGTAATTTTTGTGATCCTGAAACAGGGTGAAATATTACTAAGTTTGATAAAAATCGATAATTTCACAGCAGGAAACACAAGGTGTCATTTTCGGCCAACGCTTCAGCCCGAAGCGTTCAGAATAATTTCGAGTATTGATTCCCGCCATTATTCAATAAAAAATTTTTGCTGTTACTATAGCTTAAGGTCTACCGTCATATATCACCTACTCTAGTGTAGTTTGAGATGTATAAATTATCCTGCTTATCGCTAAATTAAATACATGGAAATAAAACATATGCATTTGGGATAGGAAATGCAGCGTTAACCTCACGTTAAAGCAGCACCAAATTGTTAATTTGGTGCTGCCAGCACCAAACTAGCAAAAATTCAAGTATTAATAACAATTTTTTTCATCATCGAATGACAGGAAATAGCTTTGTCCTAGGTACTCACAGTTCTTTTTAATTAGCGATGTTCAAGGCGTGCGATCAAAGGAGATAAATTTCATCCGGCTGCTGTCAGAGACTGAACTGGCTAAACGCTGCGCTTGAAGTTGGCGTCTGATCTTCGATAACTTTTAAGGAAAGTTTGGTTATGGTCCAGGAAAACCAGTTCTTCAACAAAACTACAGAATTTCTCAGCGCCTCTTTGTTATTAGTGCCCCATAAACGTCTAGTGCACAATTCTGGAATGCAGGTAATCACGTATACACTTTCGTGAGGTATCATAGAAAAGAGTATTTAGTTTATCGTAATACTTCAGTGGGAATTTGGATCTGCTAATTACAGTTGAAGCGAGATTTGTGGAACCTACCTTTCTTGGTTCATACGGAATAAAATCTACGTCAATTAATACAGGAATGAATTGCGTAAATGAAATAAATTATTCGGTATATTTTGAAATGTACACTTTTATTGAATTCGTTCAAATTGCTTATGAATGTTTCGAGAAAATTCTGACTTGCAGAGATATGTTGGATTGTTTAGTTAGAACAATTAATTTTTTTTTGCTAATTCCTAAAGGTTTTTCATATTTCTCCACTGATGGCATGTAGACAGTACATAGAAGGAGGTGCCTGACTAAAGTGTTTTTGCGTATGGTAAAAACAGCACTCAAACTTATCTTTTGAGTTTTCAACTCAAGTTCTTATTACATTCGTAAGGTGAAAGGGTTTTTAATCTTCTTTTGACTACTGTGTCCATGATTTTTTCATTTAAAATTGTCCTACCTATCAGCATTGTGTGTACCAACATTTGTCATTAGCAATCATTTTTAAGATGGGAAATGTTAAAACAAAGAAGCTAAACTTTTTGATAATATAAAAATGAGGGAAAAAATGCTTCAATGAAATACTAGGAGAAACAAGAACTGGTTGAAAGATAGTGGCCAATTTATGAGACCCAACAATAATATTGCATGTGTATTATGTAATCACCCAATATGACTTTTCTCAAATGATTTTCCGACCAAAAATTCACTTTTAAATTCTTAGTTAAAAACGTAACCACTTGATAAGTTTACATATCTTCGAGATGTAAAATACCTTAAATTTAGTTGTTCACTTTCCAAACATGAAGTTCATTCAAGAACCAAAATACCGAGGTATGAAAAGGGATAAACTCAGGCTTATCAAGTGTTGAGGTTTACAGTGCAATAAGGAACGGTTTTCTCTACCATCGATAGTATCATATTTTTTTTAAATAGATCAGTTATTTTCTCTTTTCTCAGAAGGCCAAATATGCGCCATTTTCTGAGTTATTTACACGCCTGTAAGGTAAGAGTTTTTTTTAGTCTTTTCTACGAATATCATAAGACGATGGTATGTGAGTTCTCAAAAATTTTACGCACAAAATTTGGAACGACAAATCTAAAATTTGATTGAGTTATTAGAAATAAAGAAAAGGAAAGAAAAACTGTTTATTTCCAATAAAGTTGATACAAAAAGACTTTTGTAATACCCATGTCACTAGTCGAAACATGATTGAGGGCAATGTATTTATAATGTTGCTTAAATAATCTAGATTTTATATGCGTAATACAATTATAAAACAAAATGCAATTTCAGTGACGATGCATTGTTAAGAACTCTCGTTTTAGTGCGAGCTGAGATACGAGCTGAGGGACTTGCGGTGTATGTAATTTGTTGAAAGTAAAACGTGTGGATTTATTAACATATTCATACGTGTAAGCCAGCGAGGTTGGCATTTAGAACTATATTTTCACTCCTACGTATCAACTAGTATTCCAATCAAGGGACTCGGAGAAAATGTTTTTTATCACGCCAAGAATTTATATTTCCAAACTAATAATAGTGGCATAAAACAGTCTACCTGAGTTAGAAACATAAAAACGATTGTTCTACAACATCTTCAAAGACATGTACCACATAATCGGAGTAATAGGTGAAGTTAACCACCAAGATAGGGGTCATAACATACTCAAGAGAGTAAGCAATAATAAGATAATTGGCACCACGCAAGCCAAACAAAAAAATTTTAGGACGTGAATACGAGAAGCAAACGTTAATGCCCTATAAGATAAAAAACTTGGCTAAGTTACAATATTTTCGAAATATGATGCAAATGTCTTTCATTAATAGGCATACATAGGTGCCATGACGGTGGAGTTTAATGCTTGTACGAAAATGGAAAGAAAAAGCATAAAAATGTATTCTACAGCTCATTAATTGAAGTTGAATAGTGTTTGTTAATTCATGGAAACAATAAAGACAACGAACTCTGTGGGGTGAAAACACCTATGACAGCTTACACGTACATTGACATATCAGCTTTGGATTTCTCGCCACCAGGAAATAATATTAGAATTGCTTGTTGCCGCAGATGTTCAAAAATTTTAATTTCAAGTGAGCATGAAACAAAGAATAAAAATGAGTTGGCTGCCTAAAAACATGCCAAAACTCACAGACAACAAATTTATTAGATTTTCATTTTAATGGTTTACAATAACATAGGGAGAAAGTTAAAATATACAGGGTTTATAGGACAAATGTAAGTCACTTGATTGGAAATTTTGCAAAAACTGTTGTGTAAATGTATGAATGTGCATACATATACACATAAATGTATGCATACAATACTAGGATGAAAATATAATACAACTAATTAAAAATTTAACATACAGGTAATTAGTTGATAAGCATCTTATTAAACATGTTTGGATGATCACACAACAAAATTATATTTTAAAATAAATGCTTTACTGTAATAAAGAGAAATGACGAGTTAGGTTACGTTACAAGTTGAATGTGAACAAAAAAAAACGATATTTCTAGTTCAAATACTAGTTGATAGTTTAATACACTTATATACAGTATATGCTCACACATACCTAGAGACATAAGCATAACATGCTTATATATACATGCATATGCAATATGCATGTGTGGAAATCTCAGCACTTGAGGCCAGCGAATGTTTTTCTTGTGGCCCAAAACTGAAAATGAAATTATTGCTTGAAAATGCTCCTAAACCCATCCTCTTTCGCGTAGAAACGTCATTTGTCCCGTGTTGGCAACCCAAACCACCATAATTACCCCCAAATTGCCCACCTCGCGACTGTTGCGCTCAGAGAAACCAACTGCGGCTCTGCTTAGCTGTGGTTGGTTGGTCAAAAAATTTTTGCTTTGTTTTTAGACAACTGTCCATTCATTAGAGAGGCTTAGTGGTCTCTCGACCTTCTTAGTGAGTTGTTTTGTGCTCGTCCGTCCTGTAAAATGCCTAGAATATCAAATGCAGCTGTTCGCTTAGACCGAAAATGCTTTTGCGAATTTGAGGGGCCATTCCAACTACAGTTTTTTACTTATGGAGGAAATATTTTTTTCATCGTAAAGATCAAGGTGAGTACTATAAATCCCCGAAGTTGTTTTTTGAAAAGTTGATTATAAATTTTTCATTGCAAAAAAATTTAAAAATTGGGTTTTAAAAATTCAAAATTTCGTAAAAAAATTGTTGAAGCGATACCAAAACACTGTCTCAGACACTTGTAGATATGTTTATTGTGAATCGAACAAAAAAAATAATCGTTTCTATGTACAATATTGCCTGAGAAATTGTAATTTTAAGAATCCCTTCCTATTGGGAAGGAGGGAAAGGGGCTGTGGGTAAATTCCCAAAACTTTATGGGCTGGGAATGTTTATTCGAATCTTATAAACATGCTGTGACTACCTCAGAGCTTATTTCACTCCGTAAGTATTTATTTTTAATTCTTGAATATTTCATATGGAAAAACAGTTCGGGGCCGTCTGCAGTTTGCAGTAAGTATTAGTGACTTATCAGTGGTAGTGATTTATTACAACTATGGATGACATATCTAAAATGTTTTAGACTTACTATTAGTGTATTAGTTTGTCAGTTCTGATGAAAATAAATGAAATCATGCTAAGGAAACTATGTGTACTCTGCACTTTGTGTTTGGTAACTTTGACCGACATTTTCTCAAAATATGGGTCATAGACTCTTCCGGCCAATTATTCCTACAGTTTTGAAGCTATTGAGATCTTTTTTGTATCGTAGAGAGCAAAGTAAGTACTACAAATGCTAGTTCAACTTTAGTTGAAAAGTTAATTAGAAATTATGTCATTGTCTATCGAAAAAAATAACTGTATTGATAATATTCAAATAGTTGTCAGTTTTTGTTGAGCAGAAATAAAAAAAAATTGAACTAGCTACTGTATATTTTTGATTGTAAATCGAACAAAAAAAAAACATTTGTCTCTAAGTACAAAATTGGGTGAGAAATTGTAATTTAAAAAAATTTTCCTTGGAGGAGGGGGGGGAGGGGCAATATGGGTAAATTCCAAAAAATTTGGGCTACAACTGTCTATTTGAATGTTATAAACATGCTGTGAATACCCGAGAGCTTATTTCCCTCCGGAAGTATTTTTTTTATTTTTCAAAGAGTTCATAGGAAAAAGCGTTTGCTTTCAATAAGCAATCATAATACACACGCATTCTACAAAAAAGCTGTATGATCTGTTGAAATATAGGATAATGAGCGAAGAAAATTCGTGAGGACATTGAATGTGCTGCAGCTTACAATTTCTAATCAAGTATTTTAAAGCGAAGATCCTTTGTTGATAAGCATTTTATGAAACACACAGTATATGGTTAATCACGCAACAATTATATAATTTTATAATAATACTTTACAATAATAAAGAGAAATCACGTGTTAGGAAGCGTTACAAGTTGAGAGAGGGTAAAGAAAATAAGCAGTATTTCTAATCCAAAAACTAGTAACTAGATCAGTACCCATAAACATATATATGCACACATATACCTATATACTCTACATACACATATACATACGTAAGCATGTGTGTAAAAATTAGCATACAGACAATCAAATGATAATACGAGTACATGCGCACACTACAAACTTTTGCATATGTTGGAATATACGATAATGTGCAATGGAGGTTAGTAAATACTATATAATACAAGAATGTTCTGTAGCTTACAACTATTGTTGAGAGGCAAGATGACGGACTATTTTGGTTTTAAATTCTTTCAATGTTTGAGGGATTTTGATACTCTGGGGAAGTTTGTTTCACATTAAGGCACCTGATATTGACAGAGCTTTCTCTCCAATATCAGATGAACGACAGTCGACTTAGGCATTATTGTTTATGTTCGACTTTAGGTTGGTGATTTCGGAGGGGATGGAAACGCACTATCTCAGCATTGCTCTGAGGAAGATATAACGAAATTAGGTACAACGCTTTTGCATAAGGATCTTTTCTTGAATAGAAGTTCAGCCGCTTTTATAAGGAGAGGGGTTACGTGATGGCTTCTTTTGAATTTACCGTTGCATATCACCATGGCTTCGAAACTCATGCATTTTGTAACTCTCTTCCATTGTATTGAGGTAAATCTCCCCATACTAGGCTGCAACAGTCAATGCGCGATAACATTAAAGAATGAATGCCAATAATCTGGATTTTTCGTAGAGGATACATTTTATACGATGAAAAAACATTCTCGTTTAGTGAATTTTGTCGCGAGTTTTTTCAACGTGAGATTTGAAGGACATGTTTCTACCGAACCAGATACCTAGATTTATAACTTTTTCCTGATGGCTTAATTTCATCATTTCTTAAATGCAAGGGTAAGTTTTCAAGTTTTTTGATGTTGGCAACTTTTCCGCTTCAAGTTCCCAACACATTGTTCAGTTTTACAGTTTTTCCTTTACCTTTTATTGTGTTTTACTGTTGATGTTAGTGTTTTGTCAAAATGTAAAAATTTTTAGAACTAATTAGTGAATTTTAGTAGTGTAAGTTTTGTGATTCAATTCTTCCTCTTTTGGTGTTTTTATATAGATTTTGCTGAAAATGGGCTACTTGTCCAAAACGTTCAGTTTTATTTTATCATTTTTAATAAAAATGACTTTACGTGTAGAGAATTTCGCCTTGTTTTCATTATATAAAATCTTTAATTTTTACGTGAAGCCATGGTTACAGGAGCTTGAAACCAGCGTTTAAATTCAACGGTTTAATTAACCAAAGCATGAGCGTGAATTTTCAAAAACTGCAATATTACTTAACACTAAAGAAGGTAGAACAGTGAAGGAAGTCCTTGTTTTCCATGACCGCCAATGAAGGTTCATTCCTTTCTTTCTCTGCTATCCATTGATTTTCTTCTGTTCAAGAGTCTCTGCCTTGGAAGGCAGAATCAACAGGAGGGCTGGTCACAGAGGAAGAGACGATACTCGTTCGCCCTGCACGGTGAAAGAGCATTGGCTAAGGGAAATTCCTTGCTGAATTGCACAAAATGTGTTTCGTATTATGGAAAAGTTGCAAACAACCATCGTTAAAACCTAATTTCTAGCCGAGATCAGGTTAAGGAAAAATTGTGTTCTGTTCGGAAGCCGATATTGACGTAGAAAATGTAAAATTAATACGTTTTCTGTGGTCACTCATACTGACTTCATTTTTTCCTAAAACTGCATTCTGTTTATAAAATTTAACCTGAGCATAGAATTAAATTTTAGCTACTTGAACATTATCTAGCGTTAATTAATCAGATTGGATATTATATTCTATTAGCTCTATCCGTTTTTACGAGTTAATTTGCTTCTAAAATCACGACTAATATTTTGAAACGTTTAACGATTAATGGATAATCGTAATCTATCATAGTTTACCGACTCACTGAATGAGCAAAATTAGGGTAATATTTCAGTAATATAAGTGACACATTTATTCGAATGATCTGAAAAAGTTAGTCATTTATAAATACACACAGCGATGACTCTCCGTTCAAGATATTTTGGTATTCTCCGACTACGTACAAGAGATAAGGTGTTATTAAACAAGTGTTTCCAATTCTTTAATATGACGCCACAGCTATTGAGCAAATTATGCAACACTTGAATAGTTGCGATTGAGAAATTGTTTTACCAGACTTTCAATTGATAAGTTCTTATTTGAGCAGTGCTGAAACGCGACTATAACCATTTAGAGAAATTGAGGTTCTGTAGTAAGATTCATTATTGCAGTGGTAGGGCTTATGATGGATACCATATTCTAACTCTGAAGAGTTCTCAGTCGTACATTTCATACAAAAAATTAATATCTCAATAAATAACAAATGACACTACTGAGAACAGTTATTGAACAAACATTTTAGTTCGGTAAATTTTTTTTTATTCAAATTTTGAATAATTAGAAAAAATGTTAGTTGACAATATCATCTTTCCAGTCATAATATAGCACAAAATTGAAAAATAATTTAAGACTGAGGCTTAAATGTTCAACATTTTTTTTTTTCTTTTGTGAACTCACCATTTATCCTTCCAACGTGTAGTTCCCTGACCATCTGTTCTGATGCCCTGCTGCTGCAGATATCGCACCAGTTGGGTCAATTCGTCAGGTCTCAACTCACAGTCCGTAAGCACCACCCGACCATACCTGCAGACCGAAACCAACGGCACACGCGCTAAAGATTTAATACGATATAAATGGTTAAGCAGATAAATTGTGAGTCGAAACAGGTGAGAGCTTACTTCTGCACAATTACATATCAGTGCCAGCATTGCATTCTCAGATTTTGCTTGATAAAAATGAACTCCGTTTAAATGCAATTAGTTTAAATGAAATCTGAGAGCACAACCTCATCACCAATATGTTCGAGCTGCTACTCAAACCATGTTGATACAATGATGTTTAATGTAATACTATCACTGAAAAAGTAACTGTAAGCGCATTATATGATGCGAGTATAGAAAGTTTAACTCAAAAGAGATTCACGAGACGACCATTCAAGAGATGTGGTAAGGCTCGTTAGTTTGCTGTAGACAAAATTTAAGTAAACTTTTTACGAAATGGAAATAAAGTACAAAATTTAACTACGAAATTTAAGTAAACTTTTTTTTAAAGGCAAATGTGATTGCAGTTTATTTTGAACTCATTTTCTAGCTGTTTTATTGATAGCTCAATACGGAAGTGAGCCCGCTACCTCAAGTAGGTTGTAAATGGCGCTTATCTTCCGAGAGTTAAAATACAAATAAAGTAATCAATCTGAAGGTTTTATGTGTGTGTTGAAATGATCGGTTAATTTAGTTCAGTTTGTGATGATTATAGCTTGTGATTCTAATGGCACTACGCGGAGAAATTCTACAATCAATGAGAAACTGATGAAAAACTTGCAGCAGATTGTGTAAGCAGATAGATTTTTGGTTAATTTGGCTGCTGTAGTAAAATATTTCGCACAGAAAAATAAGGGTAGACTCTACACAGGGTCTCTTTTACTATTTTTTCTACTGATGAACCATGACAAAAATATGGCACTCTAACAAATTAACTCGAATTCGTCATGTACGCCAATAACTTATTGAATGGTACTTTCCACGACTATTTAAAAATTTGCGATATATTCAGCCAAAGATAGATCCATTAAGTCAATGCTGTTTACTATTCTGAAAATGCTGTTCAATGCTGTTTACTATTCATTTTTTTGCTATGCAGTCTACGACATCATTCTTTCGTCATTGAAAATACTGAAGAGGAGACGGTATTTCTTCCAATGAGTTGAGAAAAACATTTTCGAGCTTATTTTTAATATGCAAGATATTTGCCCTGTCGAAATGACATCCTTGACGCTCAACGCTTCGAGGCTTTAATATGAATGGAACCTTTCCAATTTCGTTAAACGGATTTATGACGCGCTTAGGTAAACTCAAACATGCATTTTCTTTTAATTAACTGAGGCAAAAATTTCTTCTGCATGAGCCCATTATGGCTGGAATGAGAAATTTTAATTGGCCAAATATGCACAGGCATATGGCTACATCCCCAAAAATTATCGTATAAAATTAATCTCTGAGGCCCAAATCTTTGGATTCGATGCATGAGTGCACCTTGTCAGGAAAAATCGCATATTTCAAACTCCATAGGAAATAACTGAAATCAAAATAGATGGCACGAGTGTGACATGCACATCATAGATACAATCAATAACATACAAAACTATCTATTATTTTCTTCAACTGATTATTCTTATGAAATCACGGATTTTCCAAAACATAATTAGACCGAACAAAGTTCAGATTCTGACCTGTTGCCAGAAGGAGCGAGAGCTTGTATCATGCAGGCTACGGCACGCCAGGATCCCGCACTCGCCTCCACCACGGTCAGCTCGGGGCGCGGCACAGCCGGCAACGGTGTACTGGCCCCAGCAACGGGAGCAAAAACCCGAGTTTTCACGGCTAAATGAGAGTTAATGACTTAAAAGTTCTTCAACATACGAAGTTTCACTGACGTGAAAGTTTAATTCTAGAAAGTGTAAATTAACTTATTTTGTCATTCTGATTTTTATATTCAATTACCAAATTCACTTAACTGTTAAAACATGAAAATTCTGAAGAACTATTGCCCTGCAGTGATAAAAAATCGCTTTGTCAAAATTTTACGTTGTAAAGCACTTTTAAAATTCATGTCATGAGTTTACCTTTCCCTTTACCTTTTTACAACTTGAGACATTCCCACTTCTCAGTCGTAGGTGACGTATTATCATGAACATGTTCAAAAAAGTTAATATTAGGTTACTAAAATACAAATGACTTGCTGTAGTAATTTAGCACTTACATATATTCTTGCATTTCCCGTTCAGTGTGCTGAGGTCAAGCGGTTTCTCTATCGTGATGTCCAGTTCAGTGTCACGAGTGGCGGCGGAACCAAGAGCGGCGACTCCTACATCGGAAGAAATGCAGCCGTGGAAAGAGCCCAGCGAAGCACTGTAAATGAGGTGCAATTTTACGATACTAGTTTAAAAAAACACTGTAAATTAAGAATTCAGAAAAAGTTTCTATTATTCCAAATGCGAGTACAGACTGAAAAATACAATCATTTTGAATACGAACTGAATCATTTATATGGGAGATTACATTGACCAAATACACTTGACTACGAGCAAAGTAAAGCACTCAAACGGTTATCCGACTTACACGCATGTTTGGCTCGGGATAAATATATAGTTCTGCCTCAATCTAAAATTTTGATATACGCTTCGATGACGGAATCATGAAGAGGATTAATGCTCTCATAACGTCGAGACAATTGCTAAAATATCCCCTCGTGACGTTATTTATGGAAGTTTTTAACTTACAGTGAATCTGAATCAGTACATCAAATTATTGAACAACTTTTTGGTCAAATAATTAAAGTAAAGTCCCCTTGAAGACTCAGTCACACGTTTTCGGAAGCGTGTTGCCAACAACAGAGCTGATTTGAGCAAACCCTTCCAAAGCCAAACCTAAATCGCAGTTTTCTCTAAAATCTTCGAAACTTGGACACAATTCATTTCAGTGTTAAAGTACTCTTCACTTTCAAAACTTCACGCAACCCCTCTTTTAAAACAGTCTCGAAGCTCTACTTTTGTAATTTAAGAATTTCAAGTACTGAACTCTGAATGAATGGATCTTTCAGTGCACTATCACAAAAAATTTTCTATGCATGCAGAGATTATAAGTTATTCAACGTAAAAGTCTATTTCTTTTTAATAAGTGATCATCAAACTTAAATGGTATTCAACAGCAGATCTTTACTAGGAAACTTCTCGAACAATTTTTTCAATCGCTAGTTCTTCCCGAATGTATACGCCATCCAGATTTACAACATCAATTACATGTGTAACTCGGTCTGAATAACTCAGCTACCATATGATAATTCTGTTAATGCCCCTGATCGAATGCTCTTAGCAGTCACAATAAATTAATTACTAAGCGTACAATAATTACTTTGATGATATTCCTAGAGTCCACGGCCCCACCACCAACGTTTTCTTGGATTGTTGTTTTCGACAGGGGATTCTCTTTAGGTACTCTAGAGGAATAAATGCTTTAGTGCTGATGCTTGCCAACTCTACCCATAAAAGTCGCCCAATTCTCAATCCGATGAACTTTCAACCCCGAAGTCCACTTTGAAACAGAGGGTTGGCAAAATAACACGTAAATTAGATGAATATGACATTAATCTCTGTTTTGCATATTGGTAGTTTTGAGTTCGGATGGCAAATATCAAACGTGCGCGAAGGCAGCTTGACATCGTAACGTTTATTTATGGATTCACAATATTTATGCCTATTTTTGCAGATACATACATCCATTCCCATTAATGATACTGCGTAGCTATTAGCTACATGCTTGGTTGCACCCTTCGTTTCCCTCATCGGTGTTGCAGAGCTGATAATTAACGGCACAATGCAAACATAAATTAAAAATGTGCACACAGCAAAAGTATCTGCATTGTCTTAGTAAGTAAACACATTGTAACAAGGACACCTAAATACTTCATGATGACAGCAAAGTTTAGATTTACAATTGAAAGCCGTTATTCATTTTGAAAATGATTATTATAAGGCAACAAATCTTGTGAAGCCGGTATTACAATACATTTATCGCATACTTTCAATCGATCGCTTATCAGAGAGGTTTTAGCTGATGCCAGTTCATAAAAAGAACTGAGTAAAATTATTCATATTTTAAACAATCTGCTTGAACTCAAGGGAATACTTTCTCGGAAACACTAGTCCGATGATGAAACGTGGTAGCTATCATACTGAGCAAGATGACAAATTGTAGTTGCTCTATTTTCTGAAACGATCTGAATCGAAAGCAACTGAATTTCAAACGCCTCGCAAGCAGCTGCTTTTACGGAGATGACAAACCCAACAGAACATCCCAGTCAGAAATTTTTCGTCTGACCGACGAAAATTTACGTCCGAATTTACCAGTAATTATTATCTTATTCTTCCTATAAACCGACGAAATATCGTCAGAATTAGTGTCGCGAATGTCCCCTATTATCGTCCGATTTACGTTAAATTACCGGTTTTTATCGTGAATTTTGGACGAAGACCGACGATATTAACCAGTCAATTACCGGCAGTTAAACGATTATTATAGTCGGTCTTCGTTCAAAACTCACGATAATTACCGTTGATTTAACGGTATAAATCGCTACTCTAACCACTATATTCCAGGAGATTCATAAGCAGTGCAACGATTTGTCCCAAAAATAGCGAATTGCTCCCAAAAAAAATGGGCCACACCTCGTGAAATGCGTCTGTCCAATTACCGCAAATTTGAACACTGCACAAAAATTCTGAAATAACTTAATTTAATTCAACAAATATGTTAAACACTGTCCATATATTTCCGCAAGTTTCTTGCAAATTGCGATAATTGAACAGATTAGTATTACAGGGTGAAGCCTATTGCAACAAGTAACAATGCATCATTAGAAAAAATAGTTGCAATGCTGATGAATGCTACAATAAGAAGGCTCAAATTGTCATCTTCATCGAAGAACACGAGACAGTTACGATAAGTCTCACAGTACAATATATTTATTTCAAAAACGCCACTAATTTATAAATAGGTTAAAACATTACAGAAATGAGATTTTTCAACACATATATTTATTTCATTTTCAACAGCCGTCATTTGACTATTAAAATAAGTTCTTACAAAAATATATTCGGCACGCAAAGAATTTCATCACACGTTTTTGTAAGATTCACCACTACAAACAATACGTACATAACCTTCATTTAAAATTAACCGCCACCACAAAAGGATTCGTCAAGCAACCGATTACTAAGAAAATTTTGCCAATTTTTAATTCAATTTGCACCCTTCCATTCTTAGACATCAAATATCTACTATGACCAGCCCTCTCAACCACTACACATCTTAGTCCTTTAAACGGGATGAAACGACAGGGCCCGCACTAATGCTATCGAGTCGCAAGTAGCAGAGGGCGGAATTATCCTCCACAGCCATATCTTTTCAGAAGAAGTTACCCTCCACCTCCCGCTGCAATGCGGCTCCACGTTTGTTCCTCTATAGGATTCTTAATTTACTAGATATTCACATCATAAACAAATGAACAACTGAAATTTTTCAAATGAAACTTTCCCATAAAACTGGTGCTATTAGGCACAGAAATGTAATGCCGATACATCCTGTTCGATTAAACGAAAATAAAATCCGTAGAAAAAATACAACATACTTTGGGTTCTTTTTGGTACCAAAAATAGATGAACAGATGCCACATCAAATCACAACGATCAGTAAGTGCTAGTATCGAATGAACTCGTTAATTCGTGAATGAAAATATTATTTTCACATCCGTTTTTTGAAATTCCTGCCACAGAAATTTTCGTAATGCCGATCCCTTATGTTCAATAAAACACAAATGAAATCCGAAGACAAAAGCGAAAAACAGTGGGGCCCTTTTTGGTACCAGAAATAGATGAACAGATCCGACATCAAGTTAGTACGATCAGTAAAGACTAGTTCAAGACCAGATTTGATAATAGTTTAGTTTTAGCCTCCCTAACCGCAACAAAAAAAGGGTATCGAAGAGAGGAAAGAGGAAGGCACCATTTAGTATGGATAATAGGGATTGCGGAATCTATATAGAAGGGGCATAGAAACAGTAAGTTTAGAAAGAAGTTCATGAAACAAGACAAAAGTTGAAGAAAGTAGTACGTGCTGAAAAACAGGACAGCAGTGGACCGAAAGAGGTCGGCCTTAACATAGCAAAAAAAAACTTTTATGTCAACAATAAGAAGGCCCACCTAACTCTTAGCTCGGGCCCTCACATCTTCCCCCTAGGAGCGCTAATTCCCATACATACAATGATTGTATCCTCCGTAGGGAACAACTAGTTCCAAATGAACTCAATTCGTTGATGCATATGTTATTTCAGCATCCGTTTTTTGACATTCCAGCCACAGAAATTTTTGTAATGCCGATAATACCTCATGTTATTAACCTGCAAAGTATTCCACGGAGGCCGGCACAAGAACGTCAACGCATTCGTGAAGAATTCAAGAATTACAGAAATTAGTTACACAAATTATATCCAAGTCCTTTCACGAGTCATCCTGTGTTAATAATAGCATAACAGCGAAAATTTTGTGTTACGATTGTTAACAGGTACGTACTTTTGAATTAAATGAACAACTGACTGATACTGACCATTGAATTGAGTGGCACAAGCATCAGACCGAGTTGCGTCGAAACATCCTTTCTCAATGGTTTGCTAAAATACCTCACCAGGTAATTTATTATCTGATGTATCAGTGCTTTCAGCAATTAGTGTGTTCAACTTTTCACATATATATCAGCACACAGTTTACTGACAAAGTGAAGTGCAAGAACATTCACAAAAAATTCCCTGTACTTGCTGAAATGAAGTTTGATACCCGGTTCTGCTTTACAATCAGTATGCTGAGATATCAGCACACAGTTTACTTACAAAATGAAGTGCAAGAACATTCACAAAAAATTCCCTGTACTTGCTGAAATGAAGTTTGATACCCTGTGCCGTTTTACAGTCAGTAAATGAACTGCAGCACACTCACGACAGATGGTCAGCAATCGCAGAGGAACTATATTCTGCGATATGCAAACATAATTTACCCTCTGTTGCACTCTGTAGCGTCTTCCTCAAAAGCTGTGATTTTCGACTGACGAACACTCCAGGCAACATGCGAAAAATTAATTGTGTTTTTGGCTCATCAAATTTTTCAGGGCACACAATTTTGCGTTTATGGTACATTTACAATATTCCCAAAATGCATTTGCATTGTAGGCAGCCTCTACATTCAGGAAAAGATTTCCAACTTTTCCGGAAGTATCATGCTTAAGCACAAGTGATTACGCCGCACTCTCTACCCCACACGCTACTCACCACAACCAATACATGAATGGCTGCTGCTGGCATGGAATGATGTCGCCGAAAAAACGTTACATGTACTGAACTTGACCGCTAGAAATTGTTACATCATTAGTTGAATACTTTTTTCTATAGGTATAAATAATTGCGCCTATAATAGGAAAGTAGGTAAATTAGAACCAAACCGTACTTCAAATACTCTGGTTTTTCCGCCAGGAGCTAGATAGTGATTTTTAGGAGCTAGATGAAATCTCAATACTCGAGAACTAGCTGGAAATCCGCTAAATTGGCAACACTGTCAGTTGCCTTTCAGTTTTGGCAGCGACAGCACGCATGGGGAACGGGTGGGAGACATTAGATGGTGGGTTAGGGGTTTTTTGAAGAGGCGGGGAGGGAGAAGGGGCGTTGCCCCGAGAAAAGCACCCTCCATCTAAACCCAGCTTGAGGAAAGAGCATCATGACCTGATGTCGACGGAGCTAGGCAAATAAGGGACTGAGAGGCGGTCAAAGTAAGCGATGAAGAAGCAAGTAGCCTTTGAGGAAGTGCACTGGTTTTGTCCGGCCACTTTTCTGATTCAATCCGTCGTCTCTGAGCCAGCTCAATCGTTGCAACGAAGCAGGACCCCTTGGATGGCTGACGCCTTCAGGTTCTTATCTTCATCATACCCGACTCCAACTAATGCATCTGATGAATAGAATTTATTAGTAAATATTACCTGTGCAAGTGAAAACAAAATAAAATGAATTACCACTTGCTGAATGACTGTGTTTGGAGCAAGCCAAGCTAGCTTTAATTGTGATCTCAACATTTGGCCCATCAGGCTTTGGCTGCCATCGGAGAATAAGTCGATTACCTTAACCCTGAATACAAAACTTGGTATCGGTAACCTATTGGACAGCTGAGCGTTAAGTTATTGATAATTTATTTTTATAGGAAACTTTGAACCAATTTGGCTTGTTAAATTTGAATAAAATGATGTGTGAATAAAGCAAACTGATATTAAAACGTAACATTGAGGACTGACGTCCATGCAATGCTCAAATATACTGAATATAACCAATTGTTGAACAAAAAAACAGATTATTCATATTAGCATTTAATTATCGATTCTGCCCACTGCAATGCTAATACGTTTTCAACTGTTGCAACCAATCTGCCAGTCATTGTTACAACAAATTAGTATCAATAAATCCCTTTATTTGCATTACCATGACGAAAGATGATTATTAGTTTGTTTAAGCCTTCCTATCCGCAGCCATATTTATGCGATGCAAAGAGAGGAAGGAAGAAGGCACCATTTAGTATGGAGTCAAGGGAACGCGGAATCTATGCCGAAGGGGCATAGAAACAATAAGTTGAGTATGAAGTTCATGAAAAAAGATCGAAGTTCAAGAAGAGAGTAGTAGGAGCTGAAAAACAGAACAGCAGTGAACCAAAAAAAGAAGGTCCTTAACATAACAAAAGCATTTTAGTTCAACAAACTGAAGGCCTAACTAGCTTTTAGCTCGGGCCCTCACTTTTTCCCCCTGGAAGAGCTAATTCCCATAGATACAATAGTCGTCTCCCCCGGCGGGGTATTACTATAATGGAATGCCATTTAAGATATCAGTTAGATAACATGTTAGTTTAAGCCTCCCCCACCGCTAAAAAGATCGTTTCGAAGAGAGGGAGGGAGGCACCATTTAGTATTGAGATAAGGGAACCCGGAATCTATGCAGAAGGGGCATGGAAACAGTAAGTTGAAAAAAAAGTTCATGAAACAAGATATAAGTTGAAGATGCCAGTAGTAGGTGCAGAAAAACAGGGCAGCAGTGAACCATAAACTGGTGGTCCATAACATAACAAAAAAAATTCTATTCCAATAAAAAAAAGGCCTACATAACTCTCAGTTGTGCCCTCACACCTTTTCCCCATGGGGGTGCTAATTCTCATAGATACAATAGTTGCATCCCCCTGAGGGGAAAGATATTAGTTAATGAACGAAAAGAAATGTGTAAGCTTACACGAACCTTATACTAACTCACAGGTGGAATGCTCCTTGAAAGAGATTTTCATCTGTAGACGAGCTTGTCCTAACACAGAGTAGGATATTTCCTAGGCCACACCACCGGCATGACGTCATGGTGAGCTGGTGACGTGCGGACTGACACCCACACATCGCTGAAATTAAATAGAAATTAAATAGAGCATGTAATTGTGTGTGATAAATCAAAATCAAACGCGCTCCCCATTTTGGAAACTGACTAATTGCAAGAAGAATGCAGCTTTGTTTGTAAAAACCTTTTTACTACACCATACCATATCATACTAAATAAAGAATGACCAGGACATTTAGACATCTAAATAGGATCGAGATTCATGCCGCTTTTACCTTCACAGGAAAGTTTTCATGGATTGTTAAATTCTAAATAAACGGCGGATAGGCCAGTCAGTCCAGCCTTTGTGCAATAATTCCTAGCCTCTGAGGGTAGGTACTGCAAAGAGAGCCATCACAGCGTAATATGTTATTCACTCTGGTAATGAAAAGTTTTACGTGTGCAATCACTGACCAGCATCACATTTTCACAGTACTTTTCAACAACTTTATGCTTTTTGCCTACTGAATGCAGTTGGAAATTGGCATCTTTGATATAATTTCCATGATAAGTTTTAATGTTTATCCTTATTCATAAGCAAAATTAAAATTTTCAAATTGATTCCCCACACAATAAACCTGGAAAGTAATTTCTGATTATAAATATAGTGTTATATGTCCCTCATTGGAAAAAATTCATTTCTAAATTTTACATTTGCCCGGAATTATCAAAACAATTCAAACAAACATTATGCTGGGTGTCTTCTTATATTTCCGTTCCAAATTTTAATACTTTTTACAACCTTTAACAGCAAAAAATGACTTCCGAATTTTTACAAAATGAATGTTGTCCAAATGTGCAGGATGTAAGAAATCATCATATAATGAGTAGTTTGAGTCAATAATACATGTCATAGCATGTGTTCAAAAAAATTTCAAGTTGATTAATACATAAAATACTAAATTAGAAACTTATTACTAAATGAAGCGTCCAATGCATAATTGCAAAAAATACCCAATTTTTTATGTACCCCTTCCCAAACAGACCTTAACAAATCTTTGGCCAAGACCCTGTGTCATTTTTCAACAATGAGAACAGATCATATGCAAAAAATAAACTCACTGGAAATTAGTAGACACCGGGGAATTGTCCAATCCTCTTACAGGAACATTTCCCACAAACTGCAGCAAATATCTGATTCTGAGAGAAAAGAATTTTTGAAAATCAATCTTCAAACTCTATGTGCATATTTACTTTACGTTCCATTTTCAGTGAATTATCCCGCTTCACACTTTTTTACAACCCTGACAGGTAAAATAAACCCTCAAGGCAAATTTCATTACTACTTTCTTTTTTGCTGCTTTTCAAATTTTTTTACTTTTTACTACCTAGTAGACACCTTGTTATGGGAATGAAAGAAATGTCCGATAATCAACCCAAAGCAATAGTATTGAATCATAAGAATTAAATACTTCACATTTCAACATGACAGGTCTTAATTTACTTGAGGTATCAGCAAAGGCTTCATTGGGTGAATTGCATGAAAAGTAACTATTGTCTCTAGCATCAGACTCAAGCAAATCTAGATGGATTTCACTTACTGAGTTTCCAAAGTTTTATTGACTCTGGGCTGTTTTTGATGGGAGAATCACATTGAATTTTGACAGTTAAATGAAACAGGTTTACTGAACAAGTCTAAGCGTTTATCAGGATGTGAATAAGAATTAGAGGGAATTATGAGCTGTTCACTTCATTTCCATTATTGGATGATTCTGAAATTAATCAATCATTAACACAAGGTTGGGAGACATTACCAAATACATCTGGGCAAGTGTGAGAAACTAGATCATTTATTATTTAACTTTTCAACATTAAAAACCTTTCAAGAACATCATTGGAAGAACAATGGTAAGAAATTCACTTTGCATATTTTTATTGATTTATTGTCAATAGTTGAATAATTCACTAAGTCTGTAGTCTATAAAAAAGCAATATTTTGATTTACAAACATCTTCAGGCTGAAAATACATATAAAAACACATACAGTCACAATGATAAAGTGCAAATATAATACCCAAAGCTACAACATACAGAGTGATAATTTTGAAAATGACAGCACTGGAAAATGATTAGAAGCAAAACTTGCACCACATTAATAAGTGCTCGTGAGACTATATCTTTTTACTTTATAATTAAAAAACTCAGGCTTTATTTTGACAAGCTCGGGTTATGTTTCGAAAAGCTCGGGTTACATTTCGAAAAGCTCGGGTTACATTTCGAAAAGCTCGGGTTACATTTCGAAAAGCTCGGGTTACATTTCAAAAAGCTCGGGTTACATTTCAAAAAGCTCGGGTTACATTTCAAAAAGCTCGGGTTACATTTCAAAAAGCTCGGGTTACATTTCGAAAAGCTCGGGTTACATTTCGAAAAGCTCGGGTTACATTTCGAAAAGCTCGGGTTACATTTCGAAAAGCTCGGGTTACATTTCGAAAAGCTCGGGTTACATTTCGAAAAGCTTGGGGGTCATTTCAAAAAGCTCGGGTTACATTTTGTAAAGATCGGGTTACATTTTGTAAAGATCGGGTTACATTTTGTAAAGATCGGGTTACATTTTGTAAAGATCGGGTTACTTTCCAAAAAGCTCGGGTTACATTCCAAAAAGCTCGGGTTTTATTTCAAAAAGCTCGGGTTTTATTTCAAAAAGCTCGAGTTTTATTTAAAAATGCTCGGGTTTTATTTAAAAAAGCTCGGGTTTTATTTAAAAAAGTGCGGGTTCTATTTCAAAAAGCGTGGGTTTTATTTCAAAAAGCTCGAGTTTTATTTCAAAAAGCTCGAGTTCTATTTCAAAAAGTTTGGGTTTTATTTCAAAAAGCTCGGGTTTTATTTTAAATAAGCTCGGGTTTATTTCAAAACGCTCGGGTTTTATTTCAATAAGCTGAGGTTTAATTTCAATAAGTTCAAATTTTTTTTCAAAAAGCAGATTTCATTTCAAAAAGCTGATTTCATTTCAAAAAGCAGATTTCATTTCAAAAAGCAGATTTCATTTCAAAAAGCTGATTTCATTTCAAAAAGCTGATTTTATTTCAAAAAGCTCTGATTTTGTTTCAAAAAGCTCTGATTTTGTTTCAAAAAGCTCTGATTTTGTTTCAAAAAGCTCTGATTTTGTTTCAAAAAGCTCTGATTTTGTTTCAAAAAGCTCTGATTTTGTTTCAAAAAGCTCTGATTTTGTTTCAAAAAGCTCCGATTTTGTTTCAAAAAGCTCTGATTTTGTTTCAAAAAGCTTTGATTTTGTTTCAAAAAGCTCTGATTTTGTTTCAAAAAGCTCTGATTTTGTTTCAAAAAGCTCTGATTTTGTTTCAAAAAGCTCTGATTTTGTTTCAAAAAGCTCTGATTTTGTTTCAAAAAGCTCTGACTGTTTCAAAAAGCTCTGATTTTGTTTCAAAAAGCTCTGATTTTGTTTCAAAAAGCTCAGGTTTTATATTTATAACTAGGTCACATATTTTGAAAAATCTCATGTTCAATTTAAAAAACCTCAAGTTCAATTTAAAAAACCTCAAGTTCAATTTAAAAAACCTCAAGTTCAATTTAAAAAAACCTCAAGTTCAATTTAAGAAAACCTCAGGTTCAATTTAAAAAACCTCAAGTTCAATTTAAAAAACCTCAAGTTCAATTTAAAAAACCACAAGTTCATATTAAAAAAACCTAAAGTAAAATGTAAAAAACCTCAAGTTCAATTGAAAAAAACCTCAAGTTCAATTTTAAAAAACCTCAAGTTCAATTTAAAAAAGCTCAAGTTTAATTTAAAAAACCTCAGATTTACTATTAAAAACTTTAGGTTCAATGTAAGAAATCTCAGGTTCAATGTAAGAAACCTCAGGTTCAATGTAAAAAACCTAAGGCTCAATGTAAAAAACCTCAGGTTCAATGTGAAAAACCTCAGGTTCAATGTGAAAACCTCAGGTTCAATGTGAAAAACCTCAGGTTCAATGTAAAAAACCTCAGGTTCAATGTGAAAAACCTCTGGTTCAATGTGAAAAACCTCAGGTTCAATGTGAAAAACCTCAGGTTCAATGTGAAAAACCTCAGGTTCAATGAGAAAAACCTCAGGTTCAATGTGAAAACCTCAGGTTCAATGTGAAAAACCTCAGGTTCATTGTGAAAAACCTCAGGTTCAATGTGAAAAACCTCAGGTTCAATGTAAAAAACCTCAGGTTCATTGTGAAAAACCTCAGGTTCAATGTGAAAAACCTCAGGTTCAATGTGAAAAACCTCAGGTTCAATGTAAAAAACCTCAGGTTCAATGTGAAAAACCTCTGGTTCAATGTGAAAAACCTCAGGTTCAATGTGAAAAACCTCAGGTTCAATGTGAAAAACCTCAGGTTCAATGTGAAAACCTCAGGTTCAATGTGAAAAACCTCAGGTTCATTGTGAAAAACCTCAGGTTCAATGTGAAAAACCTCAGGTTCAATGTAAAAAACCTCAGGTTCAATGTAAAAACCTCAGGTTCAATGTAAAAAACATCAGGTTCAATGTAAAAAACATCAGGTTCAATGTAAAAAACCTCAGGTTCAACGTAAAAACCTCAGGTTCAATGTGAAAAACCTCAGGTTCATTGTGAAAAACCTCAGGTTCAATGTGAAAAACCTCAGGTTCAATGTAAAAAACCTCAGGTTCAATGTAAAAAACATCAGGTTCAATGTAAAAAACATCAGGTTCAATGTAAAAAACCTCAGGTTCAACGTAAAAACCTCAGGTTCAATGTGAAAAACCTCTGGTTCAATGTAAAAAACCTCAGGTTCAATGTAAAAACCTCAGGTTCAATGTAAAAAACATCAGGTTCAATGTAAAAAACATCAGGTTCAATGTAAAAAACCTCAGGTTCAACGTAAAAACCTCAGGTTCAATGTAAAAACCTCAGGTTCAATGTAAAAAACCTCAGGTTCAATGTAAAAAACCTCAGGTTCAATGTAAAAAACATCAGGTTCAATGTAAAAACCTCAGGTTCAATGTAAAAAACCTCATGTTCAATGTAAAAAACCTCAGCTTCATTGTAAAAAAGGTCAAGTTCAATATAAAAAAGTTCAAGTTCAATGTAAAAAAGTCTAAGTTCAATGTAAAAAAGTTCAAGTTCAATGTAAAAAAGTTCAAGTTCAATCTAAAAAAGTTCAAGTTCAATCTAAAAAAGTTCAAGTTCAACATAAAAAAGTTCAAGTTCAACATAAAAAATTTCAAGTTCAACATAAAAAAGTTTAAGTTCAACATAAAAAAGTTCAAGTTCAACATAAAAAAGTTCAAGTTTAATTTAAAAATGCTCAAGTTTAATTTAAAAATGCTCAAGTTCAATTTTAAATGCTCAAGTTTAATTTTATATGCTCAAGTTTAATTTTAAATGCTCAAGTTGATTTAAAAAATCAGAAATTGATTATAAAAAGCTCAAGTTCAATTTAAAGCACCCAATTTTGATATAAAAGAGGTCAGGTGTTATTTATAAAAGGTCAAGTACATAGGTATAGGTAAAAAATTTTAGAAACATTAGATTTTCAAAATAATTCTGTTACAAAATATACTTGACATATATATTTTAAATTATAACCTGTATTGAATTAAACTTGTGCTTTTTAAAATAGAACTTAAGCTTTTTATAAGCGTAAATAAAAAAGTGTAGGTAACAGTATTGCTCTAGGTGTAATACTAAAAAATATGTTAATACTGTTACCTAACCTTACTAAAGTAGTACATATTGCTGTGGTACAAATTTAGTTTCTAGTTATTTTTTTGTGTTGTCATTTCTAAAATTATTACTTTGTCTGATGTAGCTTTGAGTATTAGATTTCATTTTATCAATGTCTGAAAATATTTTTCTGTATCATTTTAGCCTGAATATGATGTTCCTATTTTAAAACGTCACTTTTTATAGACTACAGAGTTAGAGAATTTATCAACAATTGACATTGTTTCAATAATAATATGTTGAGCGAATTTATTACTGCTTTAACACACAATGAAATTGAATGATTTGATAAAGTTGGAGATTTTGCCCAACTAATTCCGATTTGTCATTAGATTGAGAACAATTTCCGAATTAATGATGCATATGACAATCCTCAAATTTTTCTACTGCACAAGCAATCAAGAACATAATTTCAGCTTCTGCAAAGACATTGTAGATAAGTAGTGGGATGTCAGCATAGCATTTCAGAAAGAAACTATCAGTAGAAATAAGTTGGAGTGGGTGTGATAAAATAATGAACTCAATTTTTCCCAAAAAATATTGCTGGTGTCCATTAAAAGTGTGATTCAGAAATACACCACACCTCGTCTCTAAAAACACAACTAAGGTGAGTCAGAATATAATTTGTAATGTCAACATATGTTAAAATAAGATCTTACCAACTTCATCATTTTTGACAATTATATGCAGTTGGAAAATGCTCTCAATGATGCCTTATCTGTAATAACTTTTTGTGTATAAAAATAGAATACTAATACGCATATACAAATAATTCTCACAAACAAATATATTACTAGAATGTAATTTGGCAAACGGTCTGGAAAGAACCATTACCAATTTTCCACTTTTTGGAGCCTAAGCATGGCTAATTAGATCAAAATAAACAACTTTTCTTCTATGCACTTTCTGTCGCAAATTAGTATTCAACGAGTTAAAGCGGTAGGTTTAGTTTGGGTCCTATGTAATTCATTATTTGCCCGCCCCACAGAGCCTCAACCCACTTCTAGGATCTTTAATTCCGAACAACACAATAGAAATTATCACCCATAAATAATAAGTTATAACAGTATGTTAACTTTTGTCTTACATGGTGGGAATGCGCTCAATCATTCGAGCGCATCAAAAGGGAGAGTCCATTATTGTCTTGCCATCCAATGCGCACGGTGAATTAATTTCCGTTTCAAACACTAGAGTTGCGGTCAGTAATTTACCACTATAACTCGTCAAATACTCATTTGCGACGAAAAGTGCATGGAAGAAAAATTGTTCATTTGCATCTAATTAGCTATGTTTGGGCACCAAAAAGTAGAAAATTGATCATTGTAATCTCCTAAACATTAACCACTAATTTTCTGTAATGATTACACAAGGTTACTCTCCACCAGTCGCCAGAAGGAAAGTCACTTTGAAAATTAACATTTATACTGAAACTAATCTAAATAATGATTTTGATCCAATGAGACACATTACCTTAATATTCAACAAGTGAGCATTGAATGCTTCACATTTCATCATAATAGGCATACCAGAGCAGGACTCAATGGTAATATTTTTAGGCTATTATGCACCATTATCAATAAATTTTTAGTCTCTCAGAAAACAATTTGCACCGTCACAAATACAAACAAAATTGACATAAGCAAGTTACCAAAAATTTCTAGAAGGTAACTATCAGCACAAATAAATCTAAGGGTAGAAATTATTTACAATTGAAATTTTGCTCAAACCATGATTTTCCTGGCATGAATCAGCAGCTCGATTCAGTTACACACCCATTTTCATCCACACTATTTTAAGAAAGGCAGCTGAAATGAATAATTAATGACACCAAACAACTTAGGTATCTTCTTTATACATTAATCCTTGTTTATTGCAGTAGAGTAACTTGAATGGTAACTTTGATGTGTGAACACATAAAAAGCAATTTTTTCTTGAGAATGCACAGAATAATTTTGAAGTCTCCCTCGTTACCAGTTAAACACATCAAAATAACTTAAAACGCCAACATTAAGGCAATTAGATCTTGGTTCCAATATTATAAGCTATGAAATTTCAATGTTTAGACATTGATACTTTGAAACATTCCAAACAGTAAATAGTATGAACGCTCAAACTTGTAGCACCACAATGACTCCACGCAATGAACAACAGCTCAAATGCAAGTCCAACAATCACGAAGGTTTCAATAATTTTTGCATGTGGATTCACTCATTTAAAAATATTTCATTATTAAAACCTGGGAATTTACGAAGGTAGGCTTGGATTTTTTTCATATGTTCGTTTTCGATCACCTCACATAAAATTATTTCATTAGAAAATAGGTCAATAAGGTTTAAAATTGTTACAAACACGAACGTGATAAACTTGTACTCGCGTACTCTAACTCTTTTAAAAACTGACAAGCCGCATCCGGGAGGGTACAGAAAGTTTTGTGGAAACTACAGAAATTTCTTGAGCACGCAGTCAAAAGACTTAAGTTTACCACTCGTAACTTTTGAAAGAATGCACCGATTGACTTTAATTAAATTATTCTCAAACGAAAGAGCAAAGCATTACGCTGAAAGAAAATGCTTTCACTGACAGGCCGCAGCCGAGACGGTTCAGAAACGGTCTTGTTGAAACTACAGAAATTTCTTTAGCGCGCAGTCGAAAAACTTCACCATTTCACTTGTAATATAATGTATAAAGTGTTAAAATTAAAACGCTTGAAATTAAACTCAAAGCATTTGAAGCCTTAGTTGAAGAATTTCACCTTCATATTACAATGTATAAAATTAAAATGTATGAATATTGAAAAGTTGCATACGAAAATCCAGTTGAAAGCTTCGGTTTTTTAGATCTAAGCTTCGAATTAAAGTTTTCAATTTCCCAATAAAAGAACTAAAGCTCAAATTACATCATGTGAAGATTACGTAAACTAATTTCATTTGACCACGGGTAATACATAACATAATTTTATCTGACTTGTCCTTGATTAAACTTATTCATGGACAAACATTGACGATAGATTCAAATAATGAAGTATAGTCTGAAAAACGACAGTAGTTTTACCGTGGTATTTCTACGGTAAAAATGACAGTCAGAAATCGACGGTAAATCACGGTCATCATCGTCGGCGTGCCGTTTTAGCGTCTAAAATTACCGTTGATCACTGGTAATATTATTTACCGTCGGAATACTTCGATAAAAGATGAAAACCGATCATAATTACCGTTACGCCGGCGATAAAATTCTGACTGGGATGTCATAAAAAGATACAGGACCATTTTTACCAAAAAGAAACACCTTATTCACATCAGGGCAGTGATCATTGTACTAACCTACAATTTCTCATAGGCGCTAAAATTTCGTCGCAAGGAGTGAGACTTCGACCCATCGCGTCGGACATATGAAGTGACAGAGCGCCTTCCCTTAGCTGAACAACACGCGTCCAGTGCTTCCCTCTGAGGTCAGCAAGTTTCGCCCTCACCCCGAGTGAGCGGGGCTGCGCGTACGGTAGCATGGCGGCCACGACAACCACATCACGACCTGTGGGTGTCAATGTGCACTAAAATAAGAATGATCTTAATAAAAGCTATCAAGTTTAATAAGCATCTGCCAAGAATACAAACAGATTTGTTTGGTTCATGAACTCAACATTCAAATCGACCATTGAAAATTTGCTAAATCTTGAAAAAGAGATATTTCTGGAGCAGTCTTTGCAACTTATACGTCTTTGTGCTGATGTCCTCATCTAGAATAATACTTCACGAAGCGCATCAGAAAATAAATTTAGTTTCAGTAAATTCTACTCACTACGTATTCCACTGGTACTGTTTTTGGAGAACTCATGATGTCTACTTTCATCACCGTAAAGCCTCGTTAAAGACAATGGAATAGAGAGCTCTTAGGCATGAATGAAAAACAAATCAGCACCAGGATAGCTCTCGAACTCCGTAAATGAGTTATTTACGTAATATTAATTTGCTTTGACATAATTTGTTATAAAACGTTCGTCATAATTTAACCCGCATCTCTATAGTGATACCATAAGTACCGTCCGATCTCGAGTTTCAACTCGTATCGTACAGAAACTAGTTAGTGGAGAACTTTATATGATAAAACTTAACCCGTCGAATCCTTACACACGTAAGTTCCTAATCGAAGAAATTAAAGCATTGCTGTTTAACTCATTAACACTTATATGACTGCGGAATCACTGGAGACGATCGAGCGACAAATCGTCTTTGCCAAATGCATTTTCGTTAATTCTAAATATTTTTGGATCAAATTATAACCAAAAATGATAAGTGAATTCTCTACACCGAAATTTTACGCTAGAAACTGCTCGACTAACATACTGGGAGCAGCCCAAGAGGTAATGTAACTCTAAGGAGGTTCCGTTGAGTGTTCAGAGAGCTTCAAAAGAAATGATGGGGTATGATCGAGAAAATACTCCACATCGGGACTATTAATGCTTCACTCGACGTACTGCCTGTTACTGCAAGAGCTTGACAGCTTTACCAGAAAACGTCCAGTTTTGCCATTATCAAAAGGATTATCCATCAGCAAAACTATACGCATCAGCATCATATCAAGTCGAAAATGAGCTAAAACCCTTTTTTAACTAAAAGCACAAGGATTTCTACGAAATGGGTTGGACAAAATAGGAAAGCAATGCTTGTTGAGATAAAAATGAGATTGCGTTGACAATTAATTAAGAACAGTTCTACGCGATCTCGTGAAAAAGGTCGCTCTCAAAAGTGCATTTCCTTTAAATTTTAATGATATTGTGCATCGCATCTGGTATTCAAATCGAGAAAATATGTCAGAATAAACCATACAGAATGGGTGTCGAAAGAAAAATGATCAGAATTTTGAATATTTTTGCGGATTGGATAATAATTGTGTTATCTGAAACGTTTTTCATTTTCAATTCATTTACACGGAGGAATTACTGTGAAACGCCAACGGTCCTTTGTTTCAATATTTCAATACATAATGCTCTGATAACTGTGAACTATAATAAATTGGCTGGTCAATAATAGGCTTTCAGCAGCGTTAGCAATTGAAAAACGTAGATAAAATTATCATTGGGAGTTCTTTGCATATCAATAGTGTTATAGGATATAATTTTGTGAGAATTCTTGAAAAATTCTTCGGAGCGTATTATTTCCCAAATACATGATCTAGCGAACAACTTGCTTTCGAGGATGTGAGGAAAACTCTCGAAAACAGAGTTGTGTAAATATTAGTACGTCTGGAAACAAAACCTGATTTACACCAGCAATAATTTCGTTTTAACAAGTTGTTGTAGTATGTGTTAACATTCATGCTGTTGAGTATATTACACTCGTATCGCTTGGAATACCATTTACAGCTATGCGAGCAGGTGTATCTCGCCTCCAATTCTAAATTTTCATGTGAACGATAGTTATCGAGGATAAATTTGCATCTCGTGATATGAAGACGACGGCATTTCAAATCAGTTTGAGAAGACTGAGAGCTGTGAATGAGTTCCATCAAAGAATGTTATCAATAAGTGAGTTTCAATCGGAACATTTTAAAGCTCGATTCTTATGCTGGGTAAAGCTTACGATCAAGTATCATCCAGTCTCTCCTGTGGGACAAGGTAAGGCTAGCTGCCTCCTTAGCCACGCGAGGTATGTGAGGGCAGCTGAGCATGTAGTCTTGCCAGTCTTTGTGACTGTCGAGGCCAGCCTCCTTCAGTGCCACTGACAGTTGGGGCCAACGGCTCTCCAGCAGCTCCCCGTCTTTGGAATTCAGGTCCTGAACCACGAACTGAAGAACCTCCCGTAACCTAAAGCATAGAATTACTGTTTAGTAAACAATATGATAAAAAATAAGGGTGGGGAACGTCTTCACATCAAGAGAGCAGGTCATGCCGGTTTAAATCCCCAAAGAGAGACAGACAATTAATGACACGACACAAATATATAGTTTTAACCAATAAATAAATAAAGACCAATAAAGTCCATTTGATAAATAAAGTTTATGCACTCTTTCAAGGTGGTTTCTGGAGTCGGTTAGCCCCATGAAGGCATCTACATGAAGAGGGAAGTTTGAGCAGTTTTCAGATAAGTGAGAGATCAGTAACAGTAGTACATAAAATGCATTTGTCACTCGAACTTTAAATTAGATAAATAAAATTTATGCACTCACCTACGAGATGACACTGTGGGTTGTGAAACAGACCAATATGCTAGAAAAACACAATTGTATATGAACTGAGAAATATAAATAACAGAAGCGAGAGAATTCCATGCTGTGTGACGTTAGAAATAAATGTTCAACAATAGCACGCAGACTTCCCTTTTGAGTGACAACATTTCTTTGAGAAAACCTGTCGAAAAAGAGATCCATGCTCCTTCATGGGTGTTGATTAAAACTATTCTATCAGAGAAATGAAACTCTTCAGCAATTAAAATTTTAGTTCGATATTCGTACAAAAACACTTGAAGCATCACTTGGATGTATTTTAAGAGTACGTCATATATATACCAGTTCGAAAGTTAACTACGCTATTGGGTTTTGATATCGCATTATTGGGAGCTGCGCCGCTTTGACGTTGAGGAAAATTTCACTAGGCTGTTTTGAAGTAACGTCTACAAATGATTTTTATGTAGCATTACTGTACACGCCGGCATGATGTTGGAAAAGCTCAGAATAACTCACCGCTGCAGTTGAAGCCGAGGCTTCTTTGCCATGGGAGGCAAGCTGTCAGTAACTTCCATGGTGTCTCCAATTTCACTTCTGTAGGCATTGGGTGAAAGCAGAAATTAATAGCGATGTTTCATCTTACATCTATCATTCATTACGTTAACCATATTGCTCAAGGTTACCAGAAAGTTACTCATCTGCAAATGCACTTACAGAAACGCATATTTACAAAAACAGTGTGTTGGGATTCAGACAAATTCAAAGACCAGTGGCACTAATGCTACTAAAGGGAAGATGGGAGAGAATGCCGACTATCATATTTAATATTCCACAAATTGTACATTATAAAATAAACGCGAAGGAAATATTCGCGAGCAAGTTATCTATGGTCATAATTTGTAGCCAGGTGCAGTCAAGTATGACTCCTCGTTGTTCGACAATGCACTAAACGTTAATGGATTCAATACCCTTAAGAGATAGATAAAACTTTTCAAATTATGCACGCTCTGTCAAGACGGACGCTTAGGGCGCCTCTTTAGTGGAAAGGCTATGGCCCAATGGCAGCTTAAGTCAGCATGCCATGTGAACTCACATATCAAATTTCAGTATTATCTCTGAGCTCATCAAAACCGGTAGTTTATCGAGTGTATGCTACAGCTTTTTAACTTTAATTTAAAAAAGCTCAAGTTCAATTTAAAAAAGCTCAAGTTTAATTTAAAAAAGGTCAAGTTCAATTTAAAAAAGCTCAAGTTTAATTTAAAAAAGGTCAAGTTCAATTTAAAAAAGCTCTAGTTTAATTTAAAAAAGATCAAGTTTAATTTAAAAAAGATCAAGTTTAATTTAAAAAAGCTCAAGTTTAATTTAAAAAAAAAATCAAGTTTAATTTAAAAATATTAAGTTTAATTGAAAATGTCTCAAGCAGACTATATTTAAAAAGGGTCAATTTCAATTTTGAAAAGCTTATGTTTCTACAATTGCATACTTATGTGATAATAATATAGTTGAAGGTTATTCATTAGAATACATATTCATTTAAAAGTACTGGCACTGAAAATAGAGTAAATCGAATATCAGACGAACTAAGCTGCTGTAATTTTGTACCCAATTTGACATTCTTTAAGTTTTACCTATGAATCATTTGCTAAACAGGTCATCGGTACTTTTAACTATTAGCAAAAATGGTTCGAATAAACTTCATGTAATAAGTAACTGTAGGACAATTAGCAAACTGCACTGACTGAAAAATTGAACATTACTGAGCTTCAACTTTTCAGTCAGTGCATATTGCTAATTGTCTCACAGTTACTTATTGCATAAAGCTTATTTGCATCATTTTTGTCAACAGATATAAGTACCGATGATCTGTTTAGCAAATGAGTCATAGGTAAAACTTAAAGAATGCAAAATTAGGTACAACACCGCAGCAGCTTGCCTTGTCTGATATTCGATTTACTCTATTTTCAGGGCCAGTACTTTTAAATAAATGTGCCTTTTGACAAATAAACTTTACTTATATTATTACATAAGTATGAATTTTTAGAAACATAAGCTATTCAAAATTGAAACTCATCTTTTTTAAATATAGCCTGCTTGAGACTTTTTAAATTAAAAAGCAAGGCGAAAATCGCTACACGTAAAGTCATTTTCATTAAAGATGATCAAATAAAACTGAATGTTTCTAACTGTCCATCTTCAGAAAGAAAATTTCTGTAAAACAAAACCAAATAAGAGAAATTAAATCACTAAATTAGTATATATACAAAATATAAACTTAAAAAAAACACAACAACGGTAAAAAATATGTAAAAGATAAAGGAAAACTAAATTACGTGTTGGCAACATGAAGCGGGAAAGCACTTTGGGTGTCATTGAGAGCAGGTTTCATTCTGTAAATATACAAAGATTCGAGAAGGTGCAGATCTGTTCTGTAGGAGGTACTGTTCTGTAAGAAGTGTTCTGTAAGAGGTTTTATTCTCAAGCTGAGAAGCATCAATGATGGACTTTTTAAATTAAACTTGATCTTTTTTAAATTAAATTTGAGCTTTTTTAAATTAAACTTGAGCTTTTTTAAATTTACCTTGAACTTTTCAAATTAAACTTAAGCTTTTTTAAATTGAACTTGACCTTTTTTAAATTAAACTAGAGCTTTTTTAAATTAAACTTGACCTTTTTTAAATTAAACTTGAGCTTTTTTAAATTGAACTTGAGCTTTTTTAAATTAAAGTTAAAAAGCTGTAGTTTTGAATTCAATATTACCTTTCATCTTTCAATCATGAAAGAATTCTCAGCTATTAAAAGTGGCCTATGAATTTCAACAAAGTTCATTTATATCGTTTATATTACGTTAACTTACTTGTGCTCTAGGCCAATGCGATAACTGCTTGCAATGACTCACTGCTTCAAGATTCTAAAAAGTTAATCCTTCAGTAGAGATTCATACTTTCTTTGCCTAAGATTTTCCATGACCTTATGTTCTTATTGCAGGAGTTTAATTGCATTTAAATTTTTTCGTAGAGTAGAATAGGAAACTCAAACTAATATATAAATTCAAATATCGGTTATTATTCAACACATGCAAAAATTCATTGTTATATACGCACATACTAACTCCATGTCACCAAAACAAGATCTTTAGAAAGTGTCTACTTCAACCACAAGACTGACGTTGAAAAACTTTTCATGCAAAAAATACATATTTTGGAAGTATCAATCAATGTTTTATGATGTAAGGAAGAAAACATGTATCTCATCCAATTGATATGTTCAGCGTTACTTATCTGTATACTGAGTAAATAAAATATTTAGTACATACTTTAAAAAAAAGTGTACTTTCAACAGTACCGGAAAGTAATGATATATTTGTAGTAGATAAAGTGTGAAGAAATAGAATGAAACATTTCGAGAAGAAACTCTCTGTGATTTAAACAGAAAAATTAGACATTCAAATCATTCTGCCTCGAGTGATATCCGTTACTAAACGCGTTAAAAACCACTAGAGTCGGCTAATGGATTGAAGAGAAGTAATCCTGGTGCGTACAGAGGAAATTCGTTAAATTTTACACCCATTAATGAGCCTTAAAAGATATAAAACAGTTTAAGCTCACTTACTCAGATGTTGGGACCAATTTTCGTCCCAATAACACTTGATTAATATCGTAGTCCGTTTGAATTTGCCGAATGACGTATCGAGATGCAAAATATTCTTGGTCAGTTTTGTGGTTGAAGGCATACGTTACAACTTCTTGTCTCGAGATGGGCCTTTTCATTTTCAGGATCGAAGAGAGGACATTTTCCATATCCAAATCCTTGATGTTGTGATTTTCTCGAAGTAGTGAAAGACACTGCCGCTGGATTTGCTCTATGTCGTCTTCTTTGAAGGTTAGAGTATTTGAATTCAGATAAACCAGCGCCGCTTGGCCAATTATTAGAAAAATATCATCAATTACAGCGCTCATATTTTTGTACAAAGCAGGAACCAGTTGGGTTTCAATTAGACTTCTGTAAACCAAAAAGAAGTCTTCAGCGGCATCGTAAGGTGTTTCCCATTTACTGATTTTCTCCGGAAAGGAAACGAAAACATTACTAAACTGTATCAGTTTCAGTGGTTCTGTAAATAAGTTCCTTAGAGCTGGCTTCATTTTTTTAAAACCAGTTTGCAAAAATCCTTTCTTCTGACTGACGGATAGGTACGGTTCGTACTTCGAGAGGAAGTTCAATTGTTCTTTAAGTCGGGTGAGTGGTGCGATTTCGAATTCTGCGTATTTGATGCGCGACAGCAAGGTATGCAATTTACTTGCAGCATGAGGCCGAGTAGTAATGATAACACGACAGTTTGATTTCCAGGACATACCTACCACATCCTGCAAGACTGTCTTTTCAGATGAGTATTCGTCAAAGCCATCGATCAGGTAAACAACCGTTACGCGTCTCAGGGCTTCTCGCACAACATCCAGCCCATGCAACGCACACATGTCCGGAAAAAACTGAGTTAAAACTTCATTCAAAGTATTTGAGTACCGGTCTCTGCACTGAATGTAAAGCAGTAACTCGTAGTTAGTGACACCAGTCGAAGCATCATTCAAGGCTTGTACTTGCTCTACAGCAATATTTTCCAACAGGGTACTTTTGCCAGAACCAGCTACGCCAGACACAATGATGAATGGGTGAGGATTTTCAAAAATCTTTTTGTAATTATGTACTGTACGGCTGCCATCTCTAAGCATAACACTAAGTTCGTGGAACACATCCAGTTTATTGACTCGACCCATCCCAAATAGTAAGTTTTCAGTAGTGCAGGTATACTGTAAGAATTTCGTTACTACAGATCTTCCTTCGTTCACAACAGATACCAAAACCTGATACAGTTGCATTTTACCTTGAGCAAACTGTTTTTCGAAATCAATTTTTAACTCCCTTAGCTTACCGTCAATTTCATCAATGTTTAGTTCATAGAAGTTTCCAGCTTCTCTGATAAAAGCGTGAAGCTCACGTCCCAATACCTCAAGATGGCTTGGATCCATTATGTCAGCCAGACTGTGCATCACCTTATTGCGAAGATTCCTCAGCTTTTTCAATTGGCTCATCATCGACCAATGATCCTTACTTTCCTTCATGCTGAACAAACATTCGAAAAGGCGCACAAGAGCAGATATATCCAGAGTGCTCGAGTCGTTCATTTTATCAAAAATCCATCCACATTCTTTGGCTAAATTGCTCCACTCATCGTTTGTAAACTCGTTGCCGTTTTTCCGTTCCAAGTAGTCCCTGAACGTCTCCGAGTCATACTTATCAGGGCATTCGTAGTCTAGGAAATATCTCACATACTTGGGACTCCATTCCAAATGACCTCTCACAATGTAGAAGACACACTCCATTGCTGCCACGTGTGATGACGCAACGTTGAAAGCAGTTTTGGCAACGGTCCTTTCTTTAGCCATGGCAACGATTCTGTGAACACAAATGGATAGCAAAATTCATTTAGTTTTATCGCTAACTGCTGAACGAGGAGACGCAGAGTATTTCGTAAATGTTTCTTCTTGAAGCAGCGTAGAATTGAAACCTTACAAAAATTACTAGATAATTAAAAATCTGTACTAAAAACACTCAAAAACACAAGTGATGTCATATTCAATAATTATCTCTATTATATGTACAGTACTAGTGTATACGGCCCATGAAAAATGATATGAGTCGATATTTTTCTGAAATAAATATTCCAGGTGTGGATTACAAACAAATGTATATCCAACCCAACAAAACCCGCAATAAAAATATTCTTAAATCTTGTGCTCTGGTGATACTCGCATCACAGATGCAGTCATTAAACATCCTTGAGAGTGCGACATAGAGACAGACCAACTGAGCTTCAACATGGCTTTCCCATGACTTTCCATGCTTTTTTCTGGCTTTTCTTCACTTTCGTAAGTCTCAACTGCGGGCATTCTATTCAACCTAACCTAACTCACGTTCCTGTTTCTTAACAATCACGCGAAATTTATTCTGACTCTGAATCTGATGGATTATTACACCGAAAATTGTAGAGTTGAAGAAGCTTGTATTATAGAGACTCTCATCACACACTTTCTGCTGCTGGGTGTGACATATAGACACACAGATGCAGCTCAGATTATAGTATAGATTTCTAAAATAAATACCGAGTATGAATTTGCACGCAACAAATTAATACTCTTATCGCTGTCATACCTTAATAGTGCATTTGCTCTTTTTCAGCGGATATTTTTATATGCTATCTATAAACAAGTTTTGAATAAGTTTGTTGTAATAACGTGGAACAGGGCTGAAATTGAATAATAATTCTGATTTCGGCATTCTCCCGAAACAGTTTCTGATTGAACTTCTGAAATTAACTTTTTAATGTTATGATCTCAAAAACTTCATAACCTACCCACAGTTTTGTAACAATTTTCTTAAATTTCTCAAATAGAGCTCACTTTTTCTAGTAAATCAAAATTTTGAGCACGCCTGTAAAAACATTGTAACAAATTCAAATTAACTGTGAGGCTGACGTAAGCGAGCAGATAATTTAATTACATTTGCAACTACTGACCGTCACACACCTGAGCACTGCCAACGGTTGTTACCACCCTAGCAGGAGCCAATCTCACTGTCGACGGCTAACAGGCGAATCTCACTGTCGTCGGTAGGTCAACGTAGTGATGAAAAAAACGGTTTTATTTAATTGGGTTTTTTTAAAAAAAAACGTGTTTTTATGTTTTTTTTTGTTTTTTTTTTGCACACCTAAATTTTGTTAAGTGTATGTCTGTTTTTTTTTGACACCTAAAATATATTAATATCCATGTTTTTTAGTCATTTTATTGTAATAAAAACATCAAAAGAAACCATACAGTAAAAGTGGTGGCAGATAATCCACAATTACCTAGAGGCGTCTAAGAGGAACAGCAGGAGCCACAGAACTTATATTGATGGAATCAAAATTCAGAGCTTACTATCTCTACTACGTCTTATTTTATTTTTATGTGACCAAAAAAAATCAGGCTTTGCAGAGATAATATGCTCTGAATTTTGACTCCATCAATATAAGTTCTGTGGTAAGTTCTATGGCTCCTGCTGTACCTCTTAGACTCCTCTAGGTAATTGTGGGTTATCTGCCACCACTTTTACTGTATGGTTTCTTTTTTATGTTTTCATTACAAAAAAATGACTAAAAACCATAGATATTAATATATTTTAGGTGACCAAAAAAATATGCTGTTTTTTTGAACATTTTTTTTACAAAAAATTTTGACTAATAAAAATGAATATTAATATATTTTCTGGTACCAAATATAACCATGCTGTTTTTTACAAAGAATCATGACTAAAAAACAATATATTTTATGGGACCTAAAAAGCTCCATGCAGTTTAAAAAAAAACGTTTTTTACTAAAAATCATGACTGAAAAAACATGAATAATATATTTATGAGACCAAAAAAAATGTTTTTGTACTAAAAAATCATAACTAAAAAAACATGAATATATATATGAGACCTAAAAAACCCCATGCTGTTTTTTAAAATATATGTTTTTTACAAACAATGATGTATAAGAAAACCTGGATATGAATATATTTTATGCAACCAAAAATCCTTGCTGTTTTATTTTGTGTATTTTTCATAAAAAATCACGTCTTAAAATCATGGATATTAACATATTTTATGTTACCAAAAAAATCATTGTTTTTTTAAAACATGTTTTTTTATTAAAAAGTTATTATTATTCATTTTTTGGTCACGACTTGTTTGTAGAAACAAAACACCCCTCAGGGGGATACAATTATTTTATCTATCTATGGGAACTAGCGCTCCCATGGGGACAATGTGAGGGCCCAAGCTGAGAGGTAGGCCTCCTTTTTGTTGAAATAAAATGTTTTTGTTATGTTGAGGACCATCTTTTTTTGGTTCACTGCTGTCCTGTTTTTCAGCACATACTACTGTCTTCTTCAACTTTGATCTTGTTTCATAATCTGCCTTCCTCTCTTTGGATCGCATTTGTTGCTGGGTAAGGAGGCAAAAACTAATGACTAATCTAATCTGCAAAAAAAACATGGATATTAATTTATTTTATGTGACCAAAACACCATGCTTTTGAAAATTTGTTTTTACAAAAAACATGAGTGTTATTAAATTTTATCTGACCAAAAAAACATGACCTTTTAAATACCATGTTTTTTTCACAAAAAGTCATGTTTTTCACATTAATATCCATGTTTTTTAGTCATGATTTTTTTGGTAAAGAAAACATGATTTGAAAAAACCAGCATGTTTTTTTCGGCCCATAAAATATATTAATATCCACATTTTTTAATCATGATTTTTCTGTAAAAAAAGATGTTTTTCAAAAAAAACAGCATGGTTGTTTATGGTAAAATAAAGTATATTTATATCCGTTTTTTTTAGTCATGACTTTTTTGTAACAAAAACATTCAAAAAACAGCATGGATTTTTTGGTTACATATGATATATTAATATCCATTAGAACCGTACCAGGTCTTAGAATAAAATATCCACAAAGAATCTATTCACTCTATAAAACCTTTCGGAGACTAGCTCCATCCTCAGTAAGTCATTCAGTCAAATGTTTTTCAAAGGAACAGTGAAAATTCATTGTCCACTTTACCAAATTTTACTGAATGACTGAGGATGGAGCTGGTCTCCGAAAGGTTTTATGGAGTGAATAGATTCTTTGTAGATATTTTATTCTAAGACCTAGTACAATTCTAATAAACATGTTTTCAATATTAACAGCATTCTTTGTTTATAAGTTTCTAAAGACAATTCGATTAAAGAAAATTAACTTTCCTGATATTTAAATCTGTGTTTTTTTAGTCATAATTTTTTAAAAATGTTTAAAAAAAAAATTTTTCGGTCCCATAAAATATAATAGCCATGTTTTTTTAGTCAAGATTTTTCTGTTAAAAAACAATGTTTTAAAAAAAACAGCATTGGATTTTTAAGGTCACAAATATATTAATATCCATGGCTTATATTCATAATTTTGTAAAAATAACATGCTTTTTTCTTAAAAACAGCATGGTTTTTAGTCACATCTCTATCAATGACCATAAGTAAAGATATGTTATTATAACACACCATTTTGAGAGTTGAAGGTCATTCACATGTATTGTAAAATAAATGAAATATCAAAGCATGAAACCGCAGAAAATGATTTCATAAAACCATGGAAAACCATCAATTAAGAAGTATGCTGTTTTATTTTGTAATTTGACATGAAAACAAATAATGTAATGTGGTTCTTTTTCTTGCTGAGTTATTTTCAGACAAAATATTAAAAAAAAAAAATATCTACGTTTTTTTTGGCAACGGTTTTTTTTTTGTAAAAAAAACGTGTTTTTTTTTAAAAACGGCATGGTCTTTTTTTGAGTCACATCTCTAGGCCAACGTCAATCTCACTGTCGACGGCAAACAGGCGAATCTCACCGTCGTCGGTTGGCCAACGTCAATCTCACTGTCGTCGGTAGGCCAACGTCAATCTCACTGTCGACGGCAAACAGGCGAATCTCACTGTCGTCTGTTGGCCAACGTCAATTTACTGTCGACGGCAAACAGGCCAATCTCACTGTCGTCGGTAGGCCAACGTCAATCTCACTGTCGACGGCAAACAGGCCAATCTCACTGTCGTCGGTAGGCCAACGTCAATCTCACTGTCGACGGCAAACAGGCGAATCTCACTGTCGTCTGTTGGCCAACGTCAATCTCACTGTCGACGGCAAACAGGCCAATCTCACTGTCGTCTGTTGGCCAACGTCAATCTCACTGTCGACGGCAAGCAGGCCAATCTCGTGGACGCCGAGAAGTTTTGTTACTTGGTGGCACTTGAAGAAAAATATAATGTAGTGTTAGGAAGCTCGGTTAAAACGTTTATGAATTTAAAAAAATTCGTGCGCAAGCATTTCTGAACTTTCATCAAGGTCTGTAATGCAAAAATTTTATATACTGTTTTAATATAAAAATAAAGAAAGCGTTATATCAACAACAGCTGGGCGCCATTGGCAGTTCAAAGTTATTCCTTAGCTCAGGCATAACAAAGTAGTCTCACGTTCATTCTCGGTACACCATGTGATGCTAGCATTCAAAATGTGAATTTGGTAAAATCGCTGCTTTTTAAGATCGAATGAAATGATGCTAGAAAAAACTATAACTTATTTAGTATTTGTCTCATACTAATGACCTGAAGTTGCGGCATTACGACGTACGAGGTTTTGACTCAAAAAGTACGTTAACAATATCTATGACTATTCCATGAGTGACATCTCGCCAGTTCAACGTGTGAAGCTTCTGGTAATTTTTTTGAACGGAATTTAGATGTTGCAGCATTTGGAAACATAGTTTGCTGAAAATTGTCCCAATATCAATTGAAAAACCTTTAGTTTCTGCTCAATATTATCGATGGTATTTATAAACATGTTTTCAACCTTTATCTCCTAAGATCTGATATCATCTGGAAAGTGCTGCCGCCAGTTAACGGCATTTTTTGTATTTCACATAACCTCTCAAGGCCGTCAGTTCAAGGAATCAAATCATTTTGAAAGATCCCTTTTAAAACCAAAATAGACACGCTCATGGCAAAACATGTTTCATATTTTGCTGCAGGAACAAATTCCAGGATAGATAATCACACGATATATAAATTCACATTTACGAATCTTCCAAAGATCAATCACGTTACTGTTAATTATGAATTTTTAAATATATCCACATACTGCACATTTAGCAAGCAACATTGTATCAAATGTATCAAATCACTTGAAATAATGTAAATAACAGTGACTAGTCGCCTGACCTACAGTGGTTTGATAACTTAGTGCTTAAAACAACTACTATCAACCATGAAACCGCACTCGACGGTCATGGCCTCTTTCATCAAAGCTTGAATCTCGCGCGGGAGTTTTCTTATCCAATAATTCAGTAGAATTAGCAGCACAGAAAATCCCGCAAAAACTAAGTAATCAACACTCACCGATCAACGAATTCCTTTAATTTTGCACGAATATTACCTCATTACAAAAACATAAATATTTCTTAGAACTTGACCACAGCTCACACGTGTGAACTCAATGCTGTAGCGCGGCAAACTGCTGAACCTTCGAACTTTTCAAAGTTCTAATCATGGTTCTATGTTCTAATCTACACTCATGCGGTGTTGCCAGATGAAGCAGATGCCAATGTTGCACACACAAATTATCAAGAATCGTAAGTCAATAAATGAGTGCATACAAGGGAATTGCAGATAAAAGTAGCGAGAAAAGTTTTGCCTAAGAATTGAAGGAGAATATTTCATCTAGAATTGTCAAAATAGGTAATTTGAAGTTAGAAATACAAAAATAAAACTTTGTTCCACGCGATTTATAAATCCCTTGAAACACGAAAACATCAAGAAATAATTCATACTAAAGGTTTATTCTTTCATTACGCTTGACATTTTCGATCAAAAACAAACCCTCTAACAAGCCTGATGAATTTATAAATTTCTTATAAATAGGTTCTGGGTTAAGATAATATTCAGTTATTTTGCTTCACAGTTTCCTTGATAATTTCTACATGGCAATTACGTTCTGCTCAAGACACTCATTATTCACTACTAAAAGTTACCTACATTACAACGTCGCATTTTAGGAATGAGTTTTAAGATAAGGTATTAAAAAAATCAGAAAAACCCAGAAGTCAATGAAATCCAAGATCTGGGGTAAAATTCTAAGCACTGCCTATGGTAACACTACCAACTCCTTCAAGGTCACAGAGGAGCTACTGGTTCTCTCTGTTCTTGCTCATCGCTTCAAGTCTTCCCACTTTTTTTTTCTTTTTATTCTTTCTTTACTTAGAGCGTGCGTTATTGAGCTCTAAAAACACTTCTAAAAGCTAGAGAACTTCTAAAATATTGAGGTTTTCTTTGAGTAGCTCGCGCATTCAAAGGTATTAAATGTGAAGGGCTTCAGGCATAATTCCGCAGCTAGTAAGCGGAAAAGTGCGTGCATCGGTTCACGAGTACATGACTCCAGCTTTCAAGTTCGGTTTCCCGCCAGTTCGGAGCATCGGTTAATATATGATTGCCATCGAGGGTAAGTTTGTTTCAATATCCGTAGAAGTATTATCTTTAAATAGTATTATCTTAAATGCTATTTATAATGTATTGGCGGTATTTGGTTCGTTAATGTTTATGATGTGTAGTGTAGATTTCATATATTAATTCTTAACGCACTGTGCAACGCTTTCAAAATGAACGAAATGTAACGCTAATACGTGAATTATTTTCTTCTTTACGTCGCTGCAAAATATGCTGAATCTATATTATTGGTAAAATAAACCGTCATAAAATGTTTCGATTTTCAACTTTCCAAATGAGCGAAGGCATGAACACAAGTTTGTAGAATCGATATTTATATCATGATTACAGAGAAATAGGTTCTGTTGAGAAAAAAATCATCATATTTAATTTCAAATGATAGAAAGATATACCTAAGCTGTACAGGGAAGAAATGTTTGAAAAATTGTCCTCGAATTTGAGTCAGGTGAGCAAAGTTGATATCAAAGACACTTTGTGCTTGGAAACTAGTTCTGAGAAAAAAGAAATCTTACGGTTAATTAAACAAACAGATGCTAAACACATCACTGTTTTACAATGGCGCCAAAAGATCCATGCTGTAAAACATAGGACGTTCATTTTATCACCATATAATAAGAAAAAAAAAAACAAAAGAGAAATCTCGTCCTTCATAACATACTGCTCAGTGTTATGAAGAAACTCAGTGTAAACCATGTGTTTAGAGTAGCTCCAGTGTAAAATGGGTGTCCAGAAAAAATGTACTCCCGATGTACGTATATATGATACTGGGACCATATATCAGAATTAAAGTGTGATATGGTTCCAGTATCATACATCCATACATCGGTCAGTGGACTCATTTTTTGTGAACATCCAGTATATGTGACCACTTTTAAACACATCGTCGAAATTTTCACCGAACAGGATATGAGAAATAATGGCCAGCATGAAACTTTCACCAGCAATCTTTCATTGTGCTCTGCATAAGAGGAATTTGGCAAACTACAGAAAATGTTTTTTTTGTTTTAGCCTCAACTTTTCGTTAATTTTTTATGGTCTTCTTTCCATTAAAGTCCTGAAATTGCGTGATACATTTAGCGAAGATGGTTCAGTACAAATGTGTCAGAGAGCAGCCCTGAGGTAGACCGTGGAAAACTGGTTATAGAGAATAGAGAATAGAGAATATAGAGAATATTTGGTACAGAGAAACAGCAATTGAAATGGAAACAAAGACGTTCTTATATGCACACAAACAAACAGAATAAGACACACACGCAGACTTGTAGGTAGACATTTAAACGTGTATGAAAGTTTGCACTCGTTCACTGCGCCCAAGAGTGCATGGTAATGTTGAATACATGTATAAAATGTGAGTGTGTGGTAAACAGTTTATTTATTTGTGTAAGTGTCTCTTTGAGCATGCATGTGTGTTTGAATGTGTAGGTATATTTATTCATGCGAATGTGTGTATATGTGCATGAATGCCTGTTGGCATGGATGAATGTTTGAATTGATGATTGGATATTCGTACGGATGTTTGTATGGATGAATACATAAATGTTTGGACGTACAAGCACATTTTAACAGACACGCACCCGTACACACACACACCTACGACCGTGCAGTACGTAGGTATGATACGTTTGAGAATATACGCATGCATTAGGGCACACATGCACACGTACACGCGAACGCACACATTCAACGTTCACACTGGAACACGCACATCTTTTCTTGCGTTTCTGACGAAACAAAAAAAAAACGGCATGCCCGTTTATTTGTAGGGGCATCATGCACAAAAATATTTGCTCCGGTGATTAATAAAAAAAATTGTATCAGTGGAAAATAAACTCTTTAACCTTATTTTCCATCCCTTGACATCGGCAACCGACATTACTCCCAATCATTATTTTTCAGGAGGTTTTCGGCATCTAAAAATGATATTTGACAGCTGTATCCTAAATACCGTGAAGCTCCCTTTATTTCCGAAAGTTATGAAGTTTCTTCCTGGTGGTAATATTATGATGAATTCTTCCTTGATTTGGGTGAGTTTAGAATTTGCTGCTGTGCACGCATTTGTGTGCAGAAACATATGGACACAAATAAAAAAAAGAGTATATACGCACTCAAAAATACATTCAGTGTCGACAAAGATAGAGATACACGTTCGTATTCACATTCAAATGCACGTACAACCATGTAAAACAGTGAATGCAAGATATACTGAAAAAATTGCATTTAATAAAAGAACAGTGCTATTTTGAGACCATTCAGGCTTTAGCAGTAAATGTAGTGATATATCCCCTAAATATTTCTGAATTCATTGCATATTTCTGTGAATTTTAAAATGTACTTAGCTATACTCTCTGTTATTATTATTATCATCACTAGTCCACCCCCCTTGGTTTGAAATAAGAAAGAAAGCGAAATAAAATAAAGGCCAGAAGAAATAAAATGCTTCAATTTCTTTGGAGTTGATGATGCGAAGTGTGCACAGCCCATCAAAAATGTATAATAATATTCGACAAATTGCATGACAAACGTTCCAATTTTTTAACAACACACTCGATATTCATTCCGACTCAGAATCTGATGGTTTAATGAACCAAAAATTGTGGAGCTGATGGAGCTTGTGTCACAGATACGCTCATCAACACTTTCTGCTAGTGGGTGTGACGCTCGGACAGACAGACGGAGGCGACTTTTTTTTATAATATTTTAAAGTTTTGCTTTTCTCCCTTGCATACAATAACATAGCGATGTCCTGTACTACAAAATAATTCTAATATCTGACATTCTGGGACTGATATTGCATTTCGTGCTTCTTATGAAATCTTCAGGGGTTCTGCTACATTCCCTGATTTATATACATTGGATCATATATTCTTCACTTTTCACACCTTATCCGGATTATACAGACAGAATTTTTCCTCGTGTAAGCCAGTCTTTCTCAATGATGTTCAAATGGTAAATAAATGTTCCTGAAAATATCGAATAAAAGCATCATAACAGCTAAAATCTTACCGAAAGCCCTGGTACTCTTGTTTCCTATCCTGACACATTTTGTGGGTTCAGTGGAATATTTTTCATTTGTACTGCGACTGACTAATTCTTTTTCTTATCTAATTTAAACCTATCGCTGCCAATTGAAGAATATTCGTCTAAACAATGGAAATTTTTACATTTGGGGTGCCAGTATCATCAGTTGTGCTGGAATGCAGCCCCAGAATATCACGTGAAGGATATCCTGCGATAACGCTCCTCACTCAACCATGAAGTCAGTGAATATTTTTCTTTCAACTCAAAATATTTGTGTCCCAGATTGTTTTCCCCAAAGTAAAGATTTACTGACCGATCTGCTGCAAACGTCTAAAAAACATTAAATGAAATACCGTAATTGATGTGGGAAACCAAGAAACAAGCAAAAACCAACATAGAGAACCTATATTATTGAAGCCAAGATTTAAATTGTTCGGCATTAATCAAAAGATATCACAATCTTCTTGATGGCAAGGTCTGAGATCCAAAACTTTAGCCCTTTACCGTCAAAGTGGATTTCAAAATTTAAATTCATAAACAGCTCTAATATATTTTATTTCTCGTGAAATTTGTACCCTAATGTGCTATTTGATGTTTTTTTGTCGAGTGGCGGTCACTTCCTCGTTGTGATGTCGGGGATTACCGGATACCGGTGCCAGTTTAATGATGTTGCTTGTGATAATGGCAATATGAGTACAAAATGCGGACGTTAAGGCGTTGATGAATATCTTCATCTTTTGTTTCTAAGTTTTAATATCATTCATGTTCGTCAGTTGTTCAGTTTTAATGTTTTTGCCTGCTCTCCCCTTATCTCCCCTGAATAGAAATACGTTGCCTAACTTTCCTGCCTCCCTTCCTGACAGCGCTGACCTGCGCCGCGCCGTGTTTTTAGGGCCGACAACATGAACCTCGTGATCAACGACGTTACAGGTCCTATACTGCGGTGCTACCCAGCGTCTTCATTGCTCCTCCAAAATTAGACATTTCTCTACTGTTGACACTGGGAAGCAAGGCCTCACGTAACTGCTGCGATAGTACTGTTGATGTCAAACGCAAATGGCCGAAGACGATCAATATTTTGGGTTGGGTTTATTTTTTCATCATGGAATAAATGCTCAAGCCATTCCGAACAACATAGTTTAGGTCTAAATAATTTTGGCTAAGTTACACAATATATTGAATCATCAACGAACAAATATTTCTCAAATATATCGAACTCTTAGGAATGAATTTAAAGGAAATTTTCAGAAAATGTTTGCTTTCTTGATACGCAAATGTGAAAAAATCCATTAGATATGCGAAATGTGAGCACACTGACGCTTTACTTGCGAAAATAACGGTGTTTCCTGCGTGCCAAATTTATGATGAGGTGCTCTAATCTGTGTTCCATACTCTTTATGTGTCGTAAATGTGGCTTGACCGATTTTGTAAAAGGTATTTGTGCCTCTGAATTTGCGTGAGGTAGAGCCGCACTTGAAATAACTACAATGATTGATAAATATCACTAATCTGTGGAAAACTCAACTGAAGATCATCCAAAGGTACGTCAAAGGGCTGATAAAAGCCAGTTATGTTTCACGCCGTTATATACTGCGAATTCACAGTGTGATTGCGAAGAGTTCTGAATTCACACGCAACGAAAATTGAATGAAATTAAAATGTTTGTAAAATGCATGCTAAGCTTTCTTGCAGGAACATTTTAAACAGTTTTTGAAGGACCAGAGGGTAACATTGCAAATAAATATTTATAAAGAACTAAAAAGAAAGAATCTAAAATAAATGTTTAATAATGCCCCTATCGCATGTTGCTCATGAAACTGCCAGAGTTACATCAAAACCTGGAGATCTGTGGGCTTCGAAAAATGAAGTGTCCTGCTAATTCCCCAGATTTACTCCAATAGAAAACCTGTTGAGGACGTTGAAACAACGACTTTACGTAAATGATCGTCAATTCATTAACAAGGATGTATTCGGAGAAACTCTGCTAGTTGTATCACTGGAATTACTTCAAATGACATTTTTTTTAACTTATTCAACGTTTATATTCATTGCGTTGCATTAGAAGCAACAGTTAATATGTTTTTCTCGTGTTTAATTAATGAGTGTAACTAATCCCCGCTAATAATTTCGCATGCCAAGTTTTGCATCTATTCAGAATTATTGTTACTGGTCATACGTACCCTGGTTCCAATTTTTAATCCAATTTTTCACACTGAGAGCATATCGGGAGTGCCAATATTGCCTGAAAATTTCATGCAAATTTATTTGTTTGTATCCGTATATTTGAGAGAATGTTAGCAAGTTCATGATTCGGCTCGCAGTGTTACGAGCTAACTCATTTTTTTAAAGTTATCTAGACATCGAAGTTACATTTTTTGCAGACCTTGAAATGAATTAAACATTATACAGGTATTATAACTTTGTTCAAGCTGAAAATAGGGTTATGACACTTTCATTATTGAAAAACTGGAAATAGTGTAGAAGAGCACTTCTTAAATTCATCACCCTGAATAAAAGAGCTCTTAAAACAAATAAAAACAGTAAGGTGTTTGTGAACGAGTATCTATTCCCAATTACAGGTACGCTTAAGAGATATGAACGTCTAGTTATTTGAGTAACTAAATCGTTTTGTTTGTTTAATTAAATTTACGTATTGATTCATTTGCACTATTCTGTTTACGAGTCTTGGCTACTGATAAATTTAAGCATCCTATTATCTGCATGGGCAAACTTTCAATTTCTTGATCATTGGCCATTTTGAATTTGGCTGATGCATTTGAGAAACATGCAGTCCTTAAAATTCAAGCCATAAAAAGACAAAGTGTAATGAGTATATTCTGTGTCTAAATATGTTGACATTTCGTCGTAGGCATTGCGTTTAGTTCATCACTTTTAAAAAAGGTAAATTTAAAATACATTGCTTTTCCACGATCGGCGTACGTATAAGCAAGGAACATTCGAAACAAGTTTCTGTATTTCTTCCCATCGCTATTCACGAAATATTGCATTTATGAACGTTTATTAATTACATTCATTTCGTTAAGTTGTTCATTTATCGGTAACCCGGAAAAATCGTAGTAATTGAGATCTTACATGGCATTCCCAGTCTAACTTTTTCGCCGCCTGCATGCATGTTTTTAGATGCCTAAGCGATTTAATCGCTTAAATCGCTTAGGCGGCGAAAAATATGCATGCAGGTTGCGAAATAGTTAGACTGGGTTTATGCCTTAGGTGAAGGAGCCAAGTCGTCCATGTGCTGCAGTCAGAGAATTTAGAGGCCATTACTTAAATGTTAAGTTCCCGTCTGATTCTATAAGACGTAGACAAAGTTTAGTTACGGTTTTTGGAAATCCTCGCTAGGCAATTACTTTCTGGAACAAATATTTACAAAAATTCAAATTATTTGGAAGTTGCCGGTAAGAAGAAAAATTAATAGGTAAAAGAGCAACAGTTTTAAAGAGCTTGATCTGTAGATATGACTGAAACGCTGCAAATGTTACACCCCCTCAGGGGGATACAACTATTGTATCTATGGAAATTAGCGCTCCTAGGGGGACAATGTGAGGGCCTGAGCTAAAGGTTAGGTAGGCTTCCTTTTTATTGAAATAGAATAGGTTTTTGTTTTTTATGGACCATCTTTTTTCGGTTCACTGCTGTCCTGTTTTTCAGCACCTACTACTTTCTTCTTCAACTTTTTCTTGTTTCATGAACTTCTTTCCTAGCTTACTGTTTCTGTGCACTTTGTGCATAGATTCCGCGTTCCCTCAACTCTCATACTAAATGCATGGTGCCTTCCTCCTTCCTCTCTTAGAACATCCTTGTCGTGGTTAAGGGAGGCTAAAACTTTCCTATATAATAATAATAATAATAATAATAATAATAATAATAATTAGATTTCAAATTTTAATTAATTAATTTTGAAATCTAATCTCAACGGCGGCAACAGCATCAAAGCCATCAACACATGGGCAGTACCGGTCATCAGGTACACCGCCGGAATAGTTAAATGGACGAAGCTCGAACAAAAGCAGCTAGATACGAAGACCAGAAAGCTGATGACCATCTTCAGGGCACTCCACCCCCGATCATGCACTGACAGGTTATACATCAAGAGAAAGGAAGGAGGAAGAGGTCTGCTTGAAGTGGAAGAGTGCATCCAAAGTGAGATCAGAGCACTCGGCCAATACACGAGAGAGCACCAGGATCCTTGGATGCAACTGGTGTGGACATCGAAGACCCTGAAAGAGGAAGAGACCTCAGACAGTTTCAAGGAGAGGAGGAAAAGAGAGCGACTCCAAAAGTGGGAGGAAATGGCACTCGCCGGCCAATACCCCCGACAAACTCGAGAAGCAAAACCCGAACTCACTTGGAACTGGCTGAATCGAGGTGAACTCAAGAAAGAAACTGAGGGCATGATCCTTGCCGCGCAAGAACAAGCCCTCAACACCAAAAATATAGCAGCTAGAATCACGCACACAAGCAACGACCCAAAATGCCGGATGTGCAAAACCAAAGACGAAACCGTCAACCACCTGATCAGCGAGTGCTCGGCGCTGGCGCAGAGGGAATACAAGAGGAGGCACGACAAGGTAGCAAAAACCCTACATTGGAACCTGTGCAAGACCCACAACTTTCCCTGCGCTGACCGCTGGTACCAGCACGAGCCCAAGACTGTGATGGAAAACGACGACATCAAACTGCTCTACGACGTGCTCCACCAAACTGACAGGGCCATAACAGCCAGACGACCGGACATCGTCGTCGTCAACAAGACCCAGAAACAGATCAAGATCATCGACGTGGCAGTTCCGTACGACTCAAGAATCGTCGAAAAGGAGGCTGAGAAAATCCTCAAGTATCAAGACCTCCGGGTCGAGCTCACCTCGACCCACGGCTGCCGCGCCGAGGTGGTTCCCATCGTGATTGGGACACTTGGGGCCTCAACCAACAATATTGAAAGACATCTGGGTGGCATCGGCTGTGATAAAATCCACCCTGGACTGCTGCAAAAGTCAGTTCTCCTGGGAACAGCCCACATTCTTCGCAAGGTGCTCGGATAAAACCGGACACTGAGCTGAAGCACTGAGACGAACTGAATCCGAATATGGAGAAGAGAAGAAGGCTGTGATCCTCAGGGTGCGGGACGCACCCCGGAACGCTACGCCTAGAGGGACCGAAGGCTGCGAAGGTTAAAGGTTAAAGGTTAACATCGGCATCTTTGGGATGCTTTATTTCCAATCAAGCCTGATACATATGATCTTAGCATTGGTTTTTCAAATGTCTTATAACTAACCCTATATATAGGACACCATGACGGTTCCCCCGTTAAGCCGGTACCCATTTCCGACACCTGGGTTGAGCGGGGTATTGTGCTTGAGCTTTCCCTTATACCCAACGGGGAAAATCTCCGCGCCAGCGCTGGGATACGAACCCGCGACTTCCAGCATACAAGTCCGATCCCTTAACCGCTGTGCCACGGAGAGCGAAGGAAGGAAGAAGAGCGTAAAACACTCGATACACCACTTCCAACTGGAACATCCCGAGGACAACCCTACACCAGCCTTAACAACTCGGCTGTGGATCTGTTTCAATAATAATAATAATAATAATAATAATAATGCAAATGTTACAAGCAAATGTGACATTTTTTGAACGATTTTTGTAGTAAAAATCATCAAATCATCAAATCATTGAACTCAAAATGCATCCAACCTATCGAGTTAACTTCCTTCATAACTTGAGATTTCTTAAATTTCATTTCTCCTATTTATAAGCCAAAACTGTCCGCTGAAAGATCTCATACCAAGTGACGCACAAGCTCAAATTGATTGATGCTTGAAACTTAGCGTAATTATGTAACTAGAACATATGTACATGATGCTATTACTTAAACCATCATTACTATTCCTGTAAAAAGTTACGAGTTTTTACCTTTCTTTAGAATTAATGACTGATTTGACAATGTTTTACAAGTTTATGTTGAATTGCATAATTTCATAATCCAAGCGTCTGCTGCGTTTTTTGAGTCGCAAATTCTTTGTTTTTTTCAGAATTTATCTCAGCTTCTTTCCAATTTACGTCTGAAGCATTTTAATTCACTCTGACGTCTGATAAATCTAGAACTAATATTAGTCGTCTCTTATTTCGTTCTAAATACTATAACAGCTGAAGATTTGCAGTATTTGCGCCCAATCAGAAATGTCTTCACCGATCGGTGTAGATTATTGCCATTTATTGCCGAAATTTTTTGCAGATCATACAAGATCTTCGCAGGGGTATCTGCATTCAGTGCGGATTTAGTGCAGTATTTGTCCGCTTTCGAAGTGCAGATCGGCATCGAATTTCTGCAAAGATCTTCACCGACCAGGAGCGGAAAATTTCATTAACCTGCAATGAACTGCACTAATCATTGGAGATCTTTTAAAATAAATCTCTACCGATCTTTACCAAATAGGAGAAAAAAACGCATGGATAAAATACTGCACATTATATTCAACCACAAAACAGTTTATCCTTCCGAAAATCGTACGTCAGCGTAGGGAGTCTCGCCCCTCTGTCATTGAGCCAAACGTCCGTGTAGGTCGGTACAAACTCTTCTCTCAGACACAATTTATTGAACAAAATGGCTGGCATGCAGTTACCTAATTTTTTCTTACTTTTCAGCCTTACAAAATAGTCCAATGTCTTCACGTGCAAGTTGATTCAGGAATGCTCCCAGCATTTTTGTACTAATACACAGCAATTCATTAAAATCAATACATCTGTTTAATTATAAAATGCCACGCAATTAGACAGAATTGTACATTTTAATGAAATGCTGTGTTTCAGTACAAAAATGCTAGGAGCATTCCTGATTCAACTTACACGCGAAGAAATTAGACTATTACGTATGGCTGAAAAGATAGAAAAGAAATTATGTAAGTGCGTGTCAGCCGTTTTGTTCAATAGAGTGTGTGTGAGAGAAGAGTTTGTTCCGACCTACACGGACGTTCGGCTCTATGACAGAGGGGCGAGACTCTCTACACTGACCTACGATTTTTGGAAGAAATTACTACAACGCAAGTTGGATCAGAAAACAGTTAATCCATTAAAACCAAAGCCGAGCTCTTCGGTGAGAAAAGCTAAAACATTAGCATCCGTGATTAAAAACAAAACTAAACTTACAATTTATTCATTCGGTACGGCAACAACGATTTGTATCAGCAACCTTTAACAAATAGAAAATATAGGAAAATAACACTTGTTATTTCTGACATAGACCCTGTGTCAAGAGAGCAGCATGTCGCACAAACCCCTCCCTCCCATAAATTTTCTATACTTATGGATCATTTTTTGTGGGACACTGAGATTAGCTATGACCTTAGTAGACCATCTTTTTACTCTCTTGCCGTGAGACTGACTGGACTACTGTAGAGTCAAACCTGGCGACTTTAAAGCCGCAGCAATGTTTATAAATAGAATAGTGTAAAAATTTATTAGACTCCCAGTCCCACGACAAAGATTTTCAAGGAGAGGAAGGATGAAGACATCATTACTACGGAGTTAAGGGAACGCGGAATCAGTGCACAAGGAGCATAGAAACAGTAATCTAAGAAAGAAGTTGATGAAACACGAAAAATGTTGGAGAAGAAAGTAGTAGCTGCTTAAAAATTGGACAGCAGTGAACCGAAAAAAGATGGTTCGTAACAAAACAAAATACCTGTGCTATTTCAACAAAAAGAAAGCCGACCAAACATTTAGCTCGGTACCTCACTTAATCCCCCTTGGAGCGCTAATTCCCATAGATACAATAGTTGTATCCCCCTGAAGGTAGTGATGTAAAAAATTTGAGTAATTTATAAGTTATCATTTTTTTACAGTGGTCCAGGAGCTGCCAGTTGTGCACATCTGCTCTAAATGTAATAAAATAAATATCAATCAAATAATTTTATAACACACATCGTCACGTGTATATTCGTTTGATAAAAACGAGTATTGTAAATAATATAAGAAGACGCCTCTGAGGAATTTTATCATCTATTTCATTTACGTGGGACACTTCCATTTTTAGTAACAATTTATATCGACTATTATTCACTCGTTCCTCAATAATTTCACGAGATTTGTGAATTAGAATCAGTGTATGTTTACTTTAATAGGAATGGCTTGCCTCCATTGTAAAACCTAAATATACAATACAGGACGTGAGAGGCTGCTGCTGTCGAGAAACAGTAACACTACTTAATAAAGTTCAACATTTACAACATTGCAAGTATTCGGTAGCTACGAACATTTTCTTATGATAAAGAGCTTTTGGCTGAAGCAAAGTTAAAATACACAATTTTGCCTAGCTAGTAGAAGCATTTTGGGTTTTCCGCTAATGGATAAAGTCGCAAACAATGTTATGGGAAAAAGAATAAATTGATAAATTTAAAACGTGAACATTCAAACAGCCAGTGTTCAGCAAAAACGAATACGCACAGCCTCCCTCGTTGACGACAGTTGTACTACTAAATTTTTCACACAAACGAGCCTACATCAGCAGCCTGAGATCAAGTTCTTCAGGGTTCCATTCCTCGTCCTCGCTTCCGATGTCTGATGCCCAGACTTTCAACTGCGATGCATCTTCATCAACGCCTGAAGTTACCTTCAGCGAAGATGATCCTCGTTTCCCGTGCCAGTCTCGGGCTCTTCTTGCCTTGGAACCCAATTCTGCAGCGCAATATAAAAATTAAAGTGTAGATGTAAAATAATACTATACAATGAGGTAAAACTGCATACCAATCAACATATTGGTGATTATTCTAATATAAGTTAGTTTAAAACTTCCCTAACCACCCCTTAGTTTAAGCTTCTTAAGAGGCGCTCCAAAGAGAGGAATAATCAAATGACCATCTGGTATAGACTCGTACATGCAGAATCTATGTACAACGTGTGTTCCCACATGGGCCATCCTTGTGAGGTAACACCAGTGTGTTTCAAGTTAACTGAACACAATGCGCATAGAAACAGAAGGTCAGAAAGAACGTCTCAACAAGATTAAAGTTCAAAAAGTAAGTAATGGGTTCTGAAGAAAAGGATAGTACTGACTCAAAAATAGATGGTCTTAACAAAACAAAGGACACACTTTTTCATCAAAAAGAAGGCCTACCTAACCGTCAGATCGAGCCCGCATATGATCTACCTGGGAGCTCAATTCAACACGAAGATAAACATTTTTGATAACAGACCGTCTTAAAAGCAATTCAGTGGTGTATTTTACAACGAGGAATAGTTTAGGAGCATATTTAAAATTATTTGACCATTTCATTGCATGATGTCAGTGGGTGATATGAAGGAGAAATACTAATGAAACATTTACGTCAAGCAGAAACGAGAGGGTTTCCAGCTAGCTAGGTTCAAAGTAGAATCTTGGTTAACTGACAAGAAAACCTGTGTAGGATTCAAAAACATCAACAATCAAATGGAGAAAAATTAAAACAAGATTAGACTGCATGAAAAAATGAATTATCAAACTCTGTGCACATACATGCTAAGCACATGGGATTAATAACTTTTGTAACAGATCAGCAATTCAGCATCGGTATATTGCATCAGAATAGGAAAGATTCAGTGGTTGAATAAAATATTATAAGTTAAATTTAGTAGGTTAAATTGATTATTTCATTAAATATTGAATGAATGCATGAAATATTAAGGGAGACGCCCACGCTGAAATCTACTGAATTAATGAAATGGCTGTAACGTTCTTTCTATGGAATTTAGATCTATGAAAAGTGGCATACACATGTTCTGTTGAAAATAAATAGGGGTCGTCTCTATAACTTTCCCCACTTTTGACATAATTTTGGAGACAATGGGGGAAGGGGAGTAAGGGGGAAGTTCATACTTTTCAAGAGATGTTTTCTCAAAAAATACATATCTTCGAGCAATTATTTAGGTGTCATTGGATGCGCAAAAAGTTGCTGCATGACCAGTCGAAGGATTAGTTTTAATTTCGTAATGGTTTAGATATTATAAAATTTAAAGCTTTTTTCTGAAAAATAAATTTTTCCCATATTTTTAATGTAACCAAAAATTACTATAAAAAATCGCATGTAAGTAGATAGAGCAGCTTTTTTTGCATCTAATGATATCTAAATCATTGCTCTAAAATAAAAACCCTAGGAGAAAATAGATTTTGAAAAATAACCATGTACCCGACATTTTTCCCTATTATATCCGTAATTATGTCAAAAATGGGAAAACGTTTTGTACACGACCCCTATTCATTTCTACAAATACATAGGTATGTCAATTTTCTCAGATCTAAATTCTATAGAAAGAACGTTACAGTCATTTTATAAAATTAACTAATATCTTCCAATCTGTAATTCTTTACATACATTTTTCCTATGTAACTCAGAAATTATCATGAAAACCGAAATAATCCTTCGAACCGTCATGCAGCAATTTATTGCAAATCCAATGACACCTAAATCATTGCTCAACGATAAGTACTTTTTGAGAAGATGTCTCTTGAAAAGTATGCACTTCCCCCTACCCTTTTCCCCATTGTCTCCAAAATTATGTCGGAAGTGGGAAAAACTCATGTAGACGACCCCTATTTACTTTCAGAAATACATACGAATGCTAATTTTCATAAATCCAAGTGTCATACAACAAACGTTACAGACATTTCCTTGATTTTGGGTGGACGTCTCCCATAAGTCTACTCACCAATGATTTGGAGGCGGAATGAATACACTCTGAATTCTTGTTCATCTCGCCGCCGGTTTTCCCAAGCCCAGTTTAGGTAAACTGGACAACAAGCTCCCGTGACAGCAAGCTCTTTTGAGAATGCGACGTATGGTGCCTCCGCTGTTTACCCCAACGTAATGCTTGAGCTTGCCAATCTGAAAGTAATAGTTCAGTTGAAATCAAACTTTACTGTGCGCATGATCAAAAATAACTTTAGAGAAAATTACGTGCAATGGAGGAAAGCAATGCACATTATTCTAGTTGAATTATTTCTACATTTTATGGTTTGCATGCTTTCTACTGCGACATTCAACCTTTTTTATTTTCAATTGTTCAAATTCCTTGAACTTTCATACCTATGCCAGATTGCTGAATATTAATTCTTTCACATCACTCATCGGTACTAAATTCTTCATTATCTTGTACCAGTTGACCACTTCCATATGATGATTTTACTCCATTCAAATTAATCTTCACCTACGAGAATTACTGTAACATACTTTCTTACCTCACAGTAAACTATGGTTCATATGTAATTAACTCTATTCCTAGCATGAGCTTCATTTCTTCCACCAGTCATTTGCATCAACATGCATTGTTTCAATGTTTTGCATCTTTCTTCTATCTTCCATCTTTTTGCTTATTTTCATCTTTTCTTCTACCCTTTAACCAATCAAACTCAGTTTTCAGGCCCTCAATCTTAGCCCTTTTCACTTTCACATGTGCAATGCTTTCAATAAACTCAAACTCCAAATTTTTCACTTTCTCCTTTCATCTTATCCACCCACTTAACAAGCCTAACACATCATCCTAACACATCAACCTAAAAATACAACTCTACATGAAAAATGTCCATCATAAACCAGGCATTCTCATTTACAGTTAATTCATCTTATTCCTAAAAATACAAAATTATAAAGTATAATTAAAATCTCATTACGATGGGTTTTCTATACTGTTTGCGATAAGGCACAAGCAAACTAGGATATATAATGATATATAAATATATATATCATTATCTGACAGATATACACTATAAGCCGGTGCTTTAAATTCACTTGAGAACACCTGGTCTGTTCATTTCACAGCAATTCATTCTGAATGAAAGAAATAAGCTTTGGCATATACATTCTGGCAAAAACATAATTAGCAAGATAAATAGTTTTATTGCTTTCTAAAAATTAGGAGATGATCTTTCATTATATGTTTTCCTAAGCCTTTGATTAGGATAGCAAATATTAAATTAATGCATCATTCAAAGTAGAAATGAAAATTACTTTGACTGAGAGATGAGTGTCCTGCTGTCCGGGTGAAAGCGATACACAGAGGAAGCTGAGAAGAAGTTGCCCTGCCCTCATCAAGTTCCCTCCCTGTAGTTGAAGTCCCAGTGATACCATACTGCATTGCTGTTCATGCATTGCTGGGGAAGGAAGAAAATTATATTGTAAAATATTGAAAAATAATTGAAATACATGAATAACATTTTATCATATGCTACATATTCATTACTTTTTCATTATAGAAAACTATTTCACAAGCAATATAACTAACTTTTTGTTTTATTTTAAATCAAAATAAATATTTTTTATTCCCATATGTTTATTTCTAAAAGGTGCTCACACTGTGTCAAAGAACTTCAACACTAGGTTGGGACAATTAAAATATATGTACAATGATAAAAAAAAAAACACAGTTTCTGATATATTTTAAAATTATTTGTGATTTCAGAGTGACATCTGAAGAAATGCATTGCACAAAAATTCAGGACACTTAGCTAAAATATTGACACGTTGCATTTTGGCTTTCATCTTGTATTTGGCAAATCAGAATTTAATGCAACACAAGCTGAAAGGACCTCAAAATACAAGGGATCAATGACAGACTAAATATAATCCTTACTTGCAGTTGTGAGCCGGTGTACAGGTACAGCTGCCATGTGGAGGTCTAAGGTAGTTGCTCTTTTGTGATGGTTCATGTGAGCTTTGCCAAGAACATGACACAAAAGCACTTGTTCTCTCATTAGTAGGCTCAACGGCTGCAATTTTTTCATGTCTTTCATTCCTACTGACCAGATAAGTTTTCCAGATCTCTCTAGAATTGTTTTTAGCAATAAGTCGGGTTAGGTATTTCATTCATAAAGACTTTATTAGAGCAATAATTACCTACACAAATTATTATGACTCGATATTCAATAGCATACACAAGGATTGCATTAGCTGTGTATTTATTATATTCTAGAAGGAGATGCCCTCAATGTTCACTTTAAATTAATGAGATGCACTCTCATTTTAGAAATCTCTTTAATTTTTTTCAACTGCTTATCCAATCAAAGTGCACACACTCTTAATTACTTATGTAACTCACTTCACATCTAAATCATATCTTCACTGTAACAAATTGACGAAGAGCTGTTGGAATTATCAGTCGATCAGCTGATCGGTCCGACTCACTGCGCGTGTTTTGAACTCTTTCTTGCGAAAAGACTTTCTGAAGAGCTTCCTACGTCGGTTTGAATTTTCTAAACACTCAATAATCCTTGGCCTTTTCTGTCTTTCACCTAATTCATAGAATCAATTTCTCATTCATTGATTTTCCATCACCATAACACAATTGCTAAGCGTATTTTTTTAGATTTTAAGCTTATCTCACAAACTAAGAACGACCAGGCTTAGTTTGACTAACCCGCTGGTTGTGAAGTTGCGACTGATGTCAACACTGACCGCTGCACGCTTCAGTGGTGAAATGTGCGCCACCAAAAAACTAGTTCTATATTTTTGCTATTTCATGTGACAATATAATAATTTAACTGGGAATCAAAATTATTAAAAGATTTTTCACTATGAAATAAAATAATTGATGAATGAATTTCATAATATGATGCAAAGTTGGCAGTAATTATTATTGCTGGAGTAATAATACCACAGGCGATTTATGTCATGCTTGTACAATTTGTACAATACTTGCATTTAAAATTTGGATGTTGCATTTCAATGGCTCATAATAATTTAAGCCCTGCTGCAAGTAGATTTGTTTTCCCTACATCAATGCGCATGTTTATTTGTTCGTGTGTTACGCCATGCTTGTTTCTTATAAAATTGATCAAGTCATATATGTTGGTCGTCGGAATTTCAAGTTTCCATAACTAGGAGCAGAACGACGAAAACAAACAAACATCAGCATCTTAGGGTGCTTTATTTCCGATCAAGCCTGAAACCTATGATCTTGAGCATTGGTTTTTCAAATGTCTTATAACTAACACTATATGTAGGACACCATGACGGTTCCCCCGTAAAGCCGGTACCCATTTCCGACACCTGGGTTGAGTGGGGTATTGTGCTTGAGCTTTCCCTTATACCCAACGGGGAAAATCGCCGCGCCAGCACCGGGATACGAACCCTCGTCTCCAACTGACAGGGCCGATCCCTTGACCACTGTGCCACGGCGAGCACTAATATTCTTGCGTACTAGTAATAATAATAGAGTAATAATATAATAAAGGGATTTCATGGAAGTCGGTATTTTATTTCTACAAGAAAATAGTTGCTGAATAGATTCACTGTGTGAATGACTTTAAAATGTAAAAAACAGCAAACAAAATTTTCATCACAGGTTGCACATTTTACAAAAAATAACCTAAAATTCCCAGCCTTGTTCTCTTAGAAAAATCGGAACATAGAATTGTACCCACTTGGTGATAAGCTATAACTGAAAACGTAATGTGTGTCAAATTTGATTTTAAACAAACCAAGTTCACTTGTGAATTGGCTTTATGTAAGGGGTTCTCTAACCCTAAAATTGACCTAATTTTTCAAATTTCCCTTTTCGAATTCCTATTGCAACTAGGGCAACGAAAAAGCATAACGATGTATAAAATTGAATTCGAAATACATTCACGCCAATGAAAAGTTTCCATTATTGCAATAGAAAAAGTTATCACGAGGACATATGAAAAAAAATATATATATTGCACAAAACACTTCTTTTACAATTTTCAACATAGAAACTTTATTTTGGCCTCATTCGACGCGGAAAGAATGCAGCAACTGGAAAATGAAGGATTATTTTGAGTTTCGAATTAGAAAAACTTATTGATACATTTGTCAAAAATTTTTTTCCAAGTCCCAGATTTTTCACCATGGAAATATAATTTAGAGTTCAAATGAAATTCCGCTTCGCTTCGCTGTTTTCACTGTCCTACTGCGTCGAATGAAATGAAAATCAAGTTTCTATGTTAAAAATTGAAGAAGTGTTTTGCGCAATATATGTATAGAAATTTTTCCGATATATATATTTTTTTTCATATGTTCGCGCAATAAATTTTTTACTATTGCGGAGTTTCATTGAAGCAAATGTGTTTGGATTTCAATGTTACATATCCCTATGCATTTTGGTTTCCCAAGTTGCAAAAGAAATGCAAAAATGGGAAATTTTACAAATTAGAAAATTTGCAGGGCTAGAGATACCTTAATTAACTTGAAAGACACGTTCGATTTGAAATCAAATTTTAGTTTCATAATGTACACTGGTTTGAAAACAAATACCTCTCATTCTAATTATTGATGAGCAGTGCCGATTTTTCTGTTAAGATCACTGCAGACATTTCTATTCCGAATTTTCTGCATTGATCTGTAGTGACCGGTGAAGAAAAATTTCATCCCGAACTGGGTCCCGCACTGATCCTAAAAAAGATGCACTGTCCCCAGATAATCGATGCCGATCCGCACTAGCATTTCTGACTGGGCGGTCGTTTTGCAGCTTGAAACGCGGTTTAAGCGCAGTAAAATACAGGGTGGCTGCTAAAAATACATACCTTTCAAAATTTCAAAACTTTTTGAAGATATGAAATAGGAGACTATAACATAGAACATCCAAAAGGAAAGAATTCAATGTTTTCCTGTTGGTGATTTCAGCAGGATGGAGCTCCACCGCACACATCGGGTTCATCCATGGAGTGGGTAAATCAGCAATTTCCCAACAGGTTAATTTCGCACAAGAGTTCGTTTCCCTGGTCGGCACGATCACCAGACCTTTCCTCGTTAGATTACTTCTTTGGAGTCGTATCAAAACCACGTAAAGGAATGAACCACGAAGGAATTGCAAGGAATGAACTTAATGAAACAAAAAACACTGAATTATCTGTAATAGAATAACTTACTTGGCGAAGAAGGAAACTCACTCTAGCAGAGCCTTCGCTCGAAGTCGACTCTGACAGAATTATAATTAAGTACGCTTATATAGAGGTAAGCTCGTAATGGAAAGTAAAACATAAAAGATAAAAACGTATGAAGTGCAACATGGGAGGTAACCACAGGCGAGGTGAAACCAAAGAGGTAACCACAGGTGAGGTATGGCAGGAGATGCAACCACAGGTGAGGTGCAACAGTGGAGGTGCCACAGGCGATATGCAGCAATGCAGGTAACCACAAGCGAGGGGAAACCGAAGAGGAAACCATATGCGAGGTTCAATATTGGAGGCAATCATATGTGAGGCACAAAATTGGATGCAACCACAGGCGAGATGCAACAGCGAACGTAATCACTTATAAAGCTACGTAGAGTTGAAGGCCAACCAAATCATTCATCGCTATCACCAGCACTATCAAAAGATTAGCGTGCCTGGCTCTCCTGGGTATCCCAGTTACAGAACAACGGCCAAAGCAACTTCACCGGAGTTATAACTGTTTAACCTTATAATAATATTATTTCCCAAAGAGCATAATTCCCATTTTCAACTCGACCAGACTCAAGCTAAGAATGTGCAACTTTTGAATTTTTCGTTTTAGCGAATAGTTAACACTAAAATGTGTTCGATAGATTTCCACCTAATCACTTTAAACAGCACCTTAAAAATTTGTGAAGGAAACCTTCACGAGTGTGCTATGCATAGAATATTCTTTCACGGTAAATTTCGGGCACAAAAATGATGAAAAATGCTTACTTGGAGTAAGAAGTTATAATCGCATGAATGATTGGGTTAGGAATTGGCCACTGAACAAAGGTTTTTTTAACTCCTCTATGCTGCAGCAGGAAATACTTCCACGACACAGTGATAAAACTTTATCAGCCACTGATTAGATCACAGAGAGAAGCTCACGCAGAGGTTCTCTCAGCAAGACTCACTATGTGCAATCGTGCAAGTGGTTAAGCTTCAGTTACTGAGGTGTGCAGTTAAAACAACCTGTTTACTAAGCTCATAAATCTTTAATAACATTGTTGGTTTATTTTCAGGTTGATTTCTCTGTTGGTTGCCACTGTCCGCGTACAGCTTTCACTTGAAGATATTATTGTGAGAAATAGAGCACTCGGGTTTTCGTTGAAACATACAAGGACATGGAGCATAATTCAAGATTCCCGATAGCTGTTATGAGTGCACAATTGGTTACAAAAATCTAATCAGCGAAGTATTTAGTACAAAAAGTAGTTATTCATGCACGTGATGTTTAGTATTATTAAGAAATGCGATACACTCGTCTCGGTGGATACACATCTCTGAGACTAATGTTCATAAGTGAAATGGAGCGAAAAGTGCTAGAAGTGCTATACTGTCCGTGCCGAAGAATTGAGCTATCTCACAGAAATTAACATTTAACACGAACATAAGGTCAAAATAGGAAGAAATAAAATGAGGCAATGCGAATACGGTGAATGACTCATTCTCACATCACTATATAAGCCCGCGTCATCAGGTCATAATCGCGAGCTGGAGTGCGCATAGGAATTCTGAACTTATTTGTGCTCTTTCACGCTGAATTTATGACATTAGTGCCATGCTTGACGGAGGGTAATAAATCTGGGTTGAACAGTACAATCTGTACGGGATAAGACGCGAGTTTTCTAAAACATAACATAGTGCTCTCAGAAATGGAGTTATAGTTTGTCTAAGCCTGTGGCATTCATTGCGCGGCTCGCGATGACTAATTCACGGCTCTCGAAAAATTTATAAATTAATTAATGTATCCCTGCAGTTGCCTTTAACAGAGAAAAAGGGAAGAAGTCTCAGCTTGAATGAAAACAAAGCAGCGCCTGCAATTTGTTATACACTTAGCTGGACTTGAGCTTTCGGACATCTGCGTCGTCAGTGTCGAGCTTACTGCTGCTGAAGAGGATTTCAAAAAAGTAATGGCATTTACGAATCTATAATATTATTAGTATGGTAGACATATGTATCTTAATATAATACCTTCAGACGTCTGAGTGTTTAGTTTGTGTAAAACTTTCATTTAATGGGCTTTTGCTCGGCTTGTTATTTCTGCTCGTTTTCAATGAAGTTGAAGCAATGCGCAGCTTAAAGGCCCTATTACACGGGGCAACAATTGCTCCAAAAAGCAGCGACGTATGCTTCTGAGAGCAACGGACTGCATTTGCTGGGCGAGTTTTGGTTATCGCGTTTGTTCAAAAATCTCGTGCTGAGTCGTGCACCTCAGAGCGACGGAGCAGTGCTCGACCATGGAGCTAGGATATATGGAGGGAGCATAGCCGTCAGTGAAGAGAACCAGTTTTTGAGATTTCTCCTCTTTCTGTGGTAACCAATAGCCGTCTCGCAAGTGTGACGTCAGCACGGAAGCCAGTTACCTCCTGACCACGTTGGGATGCGCACACGCTCGCTGAATGCTCTTCCAGCTGTTGAGTTTTTCGTTAATCATTAATTTGGGATTCTAAGACTCCGAAAGATAATAAATTGTGTTTCCTCACTTGAGGACACTTAATAATATCAAAATTGCTAGCAAAGATACATTTAGAGTTGAAAACTATGAAGATTACAGGCCCTTGAATATAACAAATTAGAGAGCGACTTGAACGCGCACCTCATCCTTCGATTTGTGGAGCGGTCCTAATCTTGCTTTGGAAAATGGGGGGCGAATCGTAGAGGAGGTGAGGAGGCGAGGAGGAGCCAACTTCAGCCAAGCGTCTGTGGTTGGCTCACGTGTGGGGCCTTGCCAATGCCCCAGTCTCCCAACTTTTGCAGCTAATTTGAACCCGATTGGAATCGGCTATGCTCCCTCCAGTATATCCTAGCTCCATGTGCTCGACTGAGCGTCGCAGTGTGAGGATGTCTGCAACACCGTCTCCGTCTGGTTCACTATGGTCTCGATCCGCCATACAATTGATAAAAGAAGCCTTTCATCAATGTCCTATGCTATAATGAAACACCGCCTCCCACTGAGCCAACATAAACTTGGTCCACCATTCAATAGAAAGTCGAAGGATTTAACACTTTGACTGCGGCAACTAGGTATTAATGAAGTTCACCACCAAACTCAAATTTTTAAGTCAATTATAGAAAACTATTTTGGAAATATCAAACCTAAACTGGATCGTGCATGTATTTAGTTGTGATTAAATATTTATGAAAATTGAGTTTGCGACTATTGGTCGGTCAGCAGCATTATGAAAATTTCCTCTGTGTACCACCGGTGGCGCACGTCGCAGTCAAAGTGTTAATAAATCGCGCAGTGTTCTATAACATGGAAGCTAATAAGTCTTATATAAGCAATTAAGTGTCATTTTATTCATATAATTAGTCGTAATTTCTGTATAAAATAAAGCGGAATATTACCATTTACCGTGACGTTTCATTCGTGACGTTTCATTTTCAAATGCTGTAACTTTTCCATATATCGGAATGTTTATCAGGTAGAATTTTATGATAAATAAAGTTGTCAGAAATTCGAAAAAGAATAATCCATAGGTTTATAAGTTTAAACAGTTTAGCTGGATATGATGTAACTATCGAAGCCACAAAAAATAGAAAAAACATTAAGAAGATTGACTCTATGAAGTCAGGTAACTGAATGTGCATTCATTTTTAATTTTCTATCATAAGTAGCGGGTAGAAAAATAGGCAATAATTTATTCAGCTTCTAATGATCAAACCATTTAATATGTTTTTTAGGCTTGAACCTAACTATATCAATATACCAAATGAATGGGGTTAACACTTTGACTGCGACGTGCGCCACCGGTGGTATACGGAGGTAATTTTCACAATGCTGCTCACCGACGCAAACTCAATTTCCATAAATATTTAATCAAAGCTAAATGAAGGCACGATCCAGTTCATGTTTGGGATTTTCAAAATAGTTTACTACAATTGACTTAAAATTTGAGTTTGGTGTTGAACTTTATATTTAGTTGCCGCAGTCAAAGTGTTAATTAATTAAATTACTCTTCCTTTTTTTATTTCTGTGCGATATAAAAACACAAATTATTATATTTATTATAAAATTTATTATAAAATTTATTACAATATTACGATGTTTATATTGCTGCATTTTATATTGATTATCATAAATTAGATATTTTCCTAGAAGTCAATAATACATCAAAAGAATTATTTTAAATCAACAGTCGTACGACCCTTCAATCTCATCCATTGTTAGAAAATAAAGACAATAAATTATGCAAGGAAATTTAAAAGCGCAAAACAGGATCTAAGTTTTGTATACGTTCTTAATGCATTTCATTTAATGATGAAATGAAGATGTCAAATGCCGCAGTCACTGCGAGCTACAACCTCCCTCTGCAATTGGCAACGCCACACTGGTTGCCTTGTGTGATAGCGCACCCACAAGTTGCGTCATTTCAGTTGCCGTAACCGAGGCAAAGTGTTGCTCCGTGTAATAGGGCCTTTAAGCCCCCTCCAGACCTTGCATTACCATGTTGCCTCTGGACGTCGGAGTGGCGCTGCAAAAGAACCGCTGATGACCAGACTGGCTTGTGAGAAAGCCCGCACTGCAATGGCATTCAGTTGCTCAAGAGCTCTGAGACGGGAAGGATGCTTGCGAGCTATACGCGGGAGCTACTCACTCGCGCGTATAGCTCAGGGCTGCCAATGAGAATTTTACCAAAACCCCAGCATACGCTAGAAAAAAAACCAGATTGCTGCTTAAAACCCCAGATTCGCGGAAAAGCGTGTTAATGAAGTAATTTGCTTACCTTTGTACTCGTATTACTCTGAATCAGTTGCTGCCGTCTAACATATAGCGTTGCTCCGTAATTTCTCATTCTGCCTCTCCAAATATCGGTGACTTATTGCTCCGCTTTCCATATCGCGTATTAATTCTTTTCGTGGTTGCCAAGTAGTTCAATCATTGTTGCTCCTCTTAATTAATTGTTTTGCCAAAATTCTATCTCTTACAGTTTCTGCTTTCAGAAAACTGGTTTGTTTCGTTTTAACACAATTCATGACTGAAAAAATTCGTTCAACCGAAGCAGACGAATGTGGCAGAATAGTTAGACTTGTCATAAAAGCAGACAAGAGGCCATATTTTGAATTTTGAAAACCGTCCTTGATTTCTTTCAGTTTGTTCCAGTATCTGAAAGGATTTTATACACAGAACAATTACTATGTAGGTGTTTTCAATAATTATGTGTTACATGTACCACAATAACAGGTACTGCATAAATGGTACTTGAACATTTAAATTGTTCGATATTTTTTGCTGGAAGTAAACAGACGTCAATTAGATTTCGACAGAATGCAGATGCAACAGGAATATAATAGCAAAAATGCACCCAATTTCAATTAAACGAATTTGATAATGTAATACCATAATTTTCATTGCATCAAGCGCCGAAAAAAATTATTATATATAAAAACCTTCAATTGGTTACCTCTGCATAGAAAACCCCGGATTGTTTGCCAATTTTTTATAAAAACCCCAAAACCTTAGGCCACAGCTAAAAACCCAAGATCTGGGGTTAAAACCCCAGCTATGGCAGCCCTGGTATAGCTCGTCAGTCAACGCGGAGCGCGCCACCGACACGACCTTCCGCAATGCCTTGTATTAACATACTGACTCGCGTCGCCCTACGACAGCAATCAGGAACGCGCAACTCTGTGGTTAGCTTGAAAAATCGGCTTCTCAAGCGGTCGGAAAGCTATCTACAGCTCGTCTAAGCGGCATCAAGCAACATGGTAATGCAAGGTCTGGAGGGGGCTTTAGGTAATCCTTCATTCGAGTTGTGTTGTTGTCCTAAAAGGTTTTACTGCCGTGTTGTAGACTCTGGATGAGGCATTAATCAATAGGCTTACGACTCTTTTTTTACAGAAACTATGAAATTGGAATAAATTGGTTAAAACCAGAAGTTTTTGATTTAGCTTAACCAAGATTTGAAAGCTTGGTATGAAATGGCATCGAAGAGCTGCGCAACTTGCTATGCGGTCTATAACTCTTCTGATCACAAGCCTCTGCTTTTGGATTGCTGCCACACCAGTTGTTATTTATGCGTAATCATCAAAAGAAATGCAGATGGAATACGCTGTTTTAGATGTCAAAAATTGACAGTGAAACCTGTTGATCAGCTTCCAATCAATTTAGACCTCATGCCGACAAGTGACAGCGAAAAGCCACCCCTAAATTTCTTCGCTACAGACCTCTGCAAAAGTCACAAAATTCGACTCGAGTACTTGTGCGCTGACTGTGAGGCACTCATATGTAAGCTGTGCCATAAAGACCATCATTTAGGGCATAGTGTGGACCTAATAAAAAATATTGCCGGTGCCGGATCAGTGGCCGGTCCATGGAACGGAGTTCACAGTAAACTCTTAGCTAAAGTGGAATTGTTCACTAAAACCCTCGAGGTACCTGGTGAGATGTTACATTTGGTCGCTGAACTCAAAAGAGATTTGGAAGAATGGCAAAATTTACTTGAAAAGAACCTTACATCAGTGAGGAAGGATTTAAGCGCTTGGAACGCTCTCGCTACGACTTCATCCCGAGAAATAATGGTAAAGGAGGTCGTCCAACGTTTGAAAAAGGTCGAACTCCCAAAGTGCGAGAAGTTGCCGCAGATTAAAGCCAGTATTGAAGCACTGGTGACTAAATCTATTGCAATCGAGGTGAGTTTGTATAGGAAATCAACGTAGATTTGGATTGAATGGGTATTTCTGAATTATATGTTAGCCATTAGAAAAAATTATAGTATGACAATCGGTTCATATTATATGAAGTATGTGAAATTAATTGCTAATAGTCTGGGAAGTGTTAGAGAGTATTTAATTTTTAAGGTTAGGTCTCTTATTAAGAAACTGTCGACCAAATGCACTAAAATGAAAAAGCTGATTAGAGACCTCATTATACTGATTGAGTAAGTCTATATTATACTTTGCATTGATGAACTGCAGTGTTTTGAAGCAGATTTTGTTTGAAATAAATTGAGTACCCATTTCTCTCATGAATTATAGAGCATTGAATCAACTTCTAAACTTTCCAACCGTGCTCGAATAAAAGAGACCAGGTGTTTATGGCCTCCCCAACACTTAACAACGCAAAATAATTTTTTGTATGAAAAATTTTCACATAGCTTCAATTAAATACAATCAAATTTAGAGCAGATCCGGGCAACGATATAGCATTTCTGTTTTTCATTACTCGTATTGTGATATTGCAAAAATATATCGCTATTTCACAAAAATCACATTAGAGCTACAAGGAAAATAAATTCACGCTAATGTCAAACAAACTGGGAAAACCTTTACTTAGAAAACTAGGAAATGGTTGCACCAACTCAGGCTCAGGATTTCGGAATACTAAGCAAAATATAAATTACGAGTGAAAGACTGAAAATATTTAAAAATTGTGGTCTTATCACTTTTGCTAGCGATGATGTTGAAAGCCGTTCATTTTCTGAGTTTTTATCTTCAATACTCTAAATTTTTCCTAACTAACATTACAACATTACATTCATACGAGTATATTATACACAATAGAAAAATATGAATTTTAAATAATTCATGTTCGTTCGTCTTATCGTCAACAAGTTCATTAAAATTCGATCATCAGAGAAGAAACTGGCTTCAACCTTCACCAGAAAAAGAATCGACTATATTCCTTTCTTAAAGAAAGTCCCTGGGTGTAGGAGAGGTGTTTAAACTTAATGGGACGTAGAAAAGACATTCTTGTGCAGGTATAAATATTTCGCAATGGAGTCCCGCACTACAAGTGGCTGTCGCTGGCATTCAGCCGAGTGAAGGCGTGTACTCGTAAGTTTTTTTGTATAATGTCAGTAAAATTGAGCAACGATACTGATGCCAAGATCTCTTTGTTGGTCTACTGGTTCAATTGGAGCATCATTCACGGTATATACAGGGTGCTTCAAAACAAGAGGTACAAATAAATAAATATCTATACTTTGCTTCTTGTAAATCATAATTATAAATAAGAGGTCAAAGAAAGTCGCTTCTAAATTCAACATTATTATTAAGACAGTCTGATACTAAAAGAAGAACGTTTCGACCCGTAAAGTCATTTTCAACTTCCGTCGCTAGCAAATCACAAAATCCAGTAAAATTAAAAAAAAATGTTAGATGATGAGAAAAAAATAATAGCATAATACTAACTCCAACAAATACAACCTAAACTAGCTGAAGGGGGAAAGCGGACTGACTATCATTCAAAACTGGTTTTGTCGTTAAAATTTACAATAATTTTATAAAATACGAAGATTTATAATACGAGATGAAGATGCAATTACTTTGGAATCGTTTAAGAGCACTGGAAGATTGCATTTCTCTGCATGAGAACGGATGGCAGAATGGAATGGCGTAGAGAGGAGGCCTGTTCTAAAACTCATACCAGCATGCTCCGCAACGCGAATACTGAAGGCCCGTTTAGTTGAGCCCACGTACTCAGAAGCACAATGGGCGCAACGATATTTGTAAACAACTGATGAGAGCATGCCTTTGGGAATTTTATCTTTATAATTGAAATAAGACCCTATTTTAGACGTATTGACAATGTAATTTTGAAACATCCCCGGTAAGCGTTGAGATAAATAACGCATTTATGAGTCAAGCTCCACTTATGTCAGGTGCTCCCAATATTAATTGATGATTTAAATATTTTGGAAATAGATTTTGGGTTTGTTTCGGTTTGTGCTGCCACTGGGATTTGCTTCGCTTTGAATGCTGATCATCCGTTTGATGGCATAGCAATGGGCTTCTGTGTGGTTTATTTTCAAGTCTTCAAGCCAAATTATTGGCAGGCATTTATGACGCGTCCAATCTTGTCTTAAATTAGGAAGCGTTATTGATTGATTTCATTAAAGTAACCATGCTATGGAGCAGTGAATTTTTTCCTTTTAATAACGTAGAAAAAACGTAAGGAATTTTGTTCCCCATTGGATCTTAAAACTTTATTCTACCTAATTCCACTCACATTTACTCGAGTTTTGCCTCTATATTGTTTGATACGTATTTACATTTTCTCTTAACGTTATTGCCATGGATGAGAACGCAAAATCTATGATACGGTAATCTCTCACTTGCCCGTCATTTATATTTGATATTTATTCTACGACCTGAAGCTTATTAATTATTTTATTTCATAAGTTTATAACGCGCTTTCAAAAAAATTGCCTCTAAAAGATCAGTGAACTTGCTTCAAGGTGCTCAATTTTTTCTTGAGGTCTAGTCTATGCAACGTAGATGAAAATCGCCAACAGTGTACTGAGGTGTACTGAAAATTTCGTCAAGTAGGTCGTAATGTTCATCTTCGCCGGTATGTAGCTTCGCTTGCAGTGTTTGGTAAAGGAACTGAATTTTTTGCATTCTTACTTTCGTTTCAACTCGAGGTTGCAGTTGCTATTCAACGTAAAGTATGGAAGCACTGTATCTCTTGCTAAACGAAATTTATTAACATCGTAGTATACGCTAAACATCTGCTGGAAAATAGCTTCCTTTCAAATCAAACCAAGTTCAATTTAGTGCAATAATATGGTGCGGCAAGGTTAATGGAATAATGTGAATTTCTTGCATTTTTTGCAACGCTTTGAACGTTGTAAAATATTACCTCGGGGCGCCGTCGTCGGTCTAGTTAACACATTTCCTGCGAATTGATCCACCGGTGGTCACTTAGATGATTTTCATAGTGCCGCTGACCCATTTGGAGTCATTAGCTCATTTTTTATTAGTACTTTATGGAAGTTAAATGAAGTCCCGATCCAGTTAATGTTTGCTATTTTCAAAGTTGATTAACACAATCGATTTTAAATTTAAATTGAATATTGAACTTCAGGTTAACCCATAACAGTTAACGTGTTGAGAAATGCTCTTGCGGTTAGTTATTTTAATCTTCATCTGTCATTTTATTCTGACCCTGGTTCATCGTTTTGCTGAGTGTATGGTTCTGCTCTAGTTCTGTCGATTTGCCCAGCGGCCGGTTTGAGTGTTGTTTTGTGATCGATTTACGATGTTGTCTAGTGGTTACTTTATGCTTAGGATTTTGGTTGGCTTCTAGAGATTCAATTGCCTACGATGATGGTTGCTCTATTAATGCAAACCTGTCATTGATTTCTAACACATTCCTGTCATGCTCTGTACTTAATCGAATGAGTACTCGCCCGGACCGGACTTTGGCAATTTAGAATTACACTCATAACCTTGTTAACCCTTGCAACTGTAGAGTTGAATGATGCGATGGCGCATTTGTTGCTCGGTGTGGATGCATATAAGAGTACGCATTCTGTGGAGGCTCATCTGCAGGTCTTTCCGCCATTTCTGATATGCTTGGGGCTCATACGATTGCGTGTTGAACTACACAGATTCATAGGTCACATATGTAGGAAACAGAGCGAGTGATTCCCGCAGATAGGGTTTCAGATCCTCGTGTTTTCTCGGAACTTTTGTCCTTTGCTCGGTGCGCAAAAGGTTCGGAAATGCTGCAAGCGAATTCATCTATTGTTCTATTCACAGTATACTTTTCTTGACTTGAACGTCTCCAGCCCCATTTGTGAACGCATGAATTCCACAATGGATGAATTGAAACGATCATTGAACATAAAACTGATTCCCACCAAAGCCGATGGACACTGCCCCCTCCACGCAGTAGCTCATCTACTTACAAAACAACCAGCATCAAAATGGAATTACAATTCCCTAAAGGCTGCAATCAAAACAGAGAGTAAAGCAAACTACAGCACATATGCTAAGTTTTTTGACAAGAACAGTGGCGACATGCAAAACCTCATAGATAATTACATTGACGAAAAACATTTTGACCAAGCTGCTGTAGACCTTATACCACTAATCATTTCAAATGTGACAGGCCAAAAACTTCTCGTCCTGGATGAACGAGATCATTGTGTTTTGAAAATATCAGTCGTTCCCATTTCAGAGTTATCAAATAATAACCCTCCACTACTGCTCCATCATAAAAACGATCACTACAGTGCTCTTGTCACACAAGGCAAAAATCAGACCGGGGTTACCTCATCTTGACAAAGTGCCGCTGCCCAGCCAAATAGTAGACTTTCTTACATAGCAGATGCTGGGCCAAGCCCCCTGGGCAACTTAGACAAAATCGATAAATCCCCTGAACGATCCCATCGAGATAGTAACCTCGCTACCTTTAAAAAGAGTGCTAATATAGGTAAAATCAAAATCAAGCATGTAAATGCTCGAAGCCTGAATGGTAAATTGGATGAAATCAGAGTAATGTTGGTCACTGAAAAAATTGACATTTTGTGTGTCTCAGAAACATGGTTTGATTCACGAACCCAAAGTTCATTTTTTAACATTCCTGATTACGTGTTGTACCGCTACGATGGCGCTAAAACCAGCCGAGGTAGTGGATCTTGTATTTTTGTGAAAGAAATGTACTCAACATCTTCACTACTAGCGAATAAAGTTTGCGAAGGCATTGAAATGGTTTGGTTAGAAGTGCAAATAAATAAACACAAATCAATAATCATTGGCAGCCTTTACCGGCACCCATCGTCTCCCCTAAATCTAACACTAGATTTCATAGAGGAAACCTTCAAAGAAATCTTTCAGGCAAAAAAATCATTCTTTGCTTTCGGAGATTTCAATGTTGACCTAACGGACAAAAACAATCAGCTAAGCAAACTATTGTATAAACTAAGCTTATCACAAATGGTCAAAGAACCGACTCGCATCACTAAAGTCTCTGCAACTCTCCTCGATCTAGCAATCACAAATAATCCCACCGCAATACTTAGTACAGTAATATCACCTTCTATTTCCGATCACCACTCTATAGAATGTGAAATTAATATTGCGAAGGAAAGACAAAAATACCGCTTAATGACCTATCGCTCGAAAAGGCACTATTCAGCAAAACTATTTCAAGAAAAACTACTCGATAGATCTACCGAATTCCAGAAAATGATGCAATCTGACGATGTTGACATACAAGTGTCAATTTTCAACGAGAACTTCACAGCAGCTCTCGACGAATGTGCACTTTACGTCACCAAAAAAACCAAGCCAAAACGGACTGTTTGGATTACTGACGAAGTTAAAGAGATGAGCAGAATAAAGAAAGCTAACTTGCGAGAGTACAAAAACAATAGATCAAACAGTACCTTATACAAGAGATATAAAGAACATGAAAAAATTCTTCGAAAGAAAATCACTGAAGTGAAACAAACTCACTTCCACCAGGCACTGATAACGGCTAAAAATAACCCGAAGCGAACTTAGTAAATCATTAGTGAGGTAGCCCCATATAAAAATTTAGATCGCATAAGTAATTTTGAAAATCCCTTGGCAACAGCCATGGATTTCAACACATTCTTTTCAAAAGTAGGGGCTCAAGTTTTCAGTGAGGTGTGTACCAATCCAGATGAAACGACAATTGAAAATTCATGCCACACTGCACCCTCGAGGACTGAGGTCAAGTGGAGACCACGCCCTGTCGATTTACCAGAGTTACGAAACATCTTATACTCACTAAAAAACACAAAGGCAGTTGGACATGATGGTATCAGTCTTCAATATATCAAAGACAGTTTCCCTGTTACAGCACCATGGATTCGTCTGATAATTAATACATCAATAGTAACCAATACGTTTCCAAACCAATGGAAACACTCCATTATTAGACCGTTGCACAAAAGTGGTGACCTAAATACAGCATCTAACTACAGGCCCATCAGTCTTTTGCCTGTCATGTCCAAACTATTGGAGAAAGTGGTGACAAATCAACTGTCATTTCACCTGGACGAGTCAAATTTACTCCACCAAAATCAATATGCCTATAGAAGAAATACTAGCACTCAAGATGCTCTGCTCAATATATCTGAAAAAATATACAGTGACATCGAGCAAAAGAATGTAACACTCTTGCTACTACTCGATCTCTCTAAGGCGTTCGATAGCGTCCAACATGAAAGGCTTCTACGTAAAATACTGAACTTGGGAATAGACACGCAATGGTTTGAAAGTTACTTGTCAAATCGATCTCATGCAGTCCGCATAGAAAACAAATTGTCCCCATTCATTCAAATCAATTTTGGTGTTCCCCAAGGATCCATTCTTGGTCCGCTACTGTTTTCTATTTTCATTAATGATTTCCCTCCAATGCCTTCTAACACACGGATCTCAATGTATGCAGATGATGTTTAAATTGCAATAACAAGTTCTGTATCGGAAATACCACAGACGCAAGTTAAAGCCGAAACTTTACTGACTAGCCTGAAATCATGGTACGATCGAAATGGTCTCAAATTGAATGCTAATAAAACACAATGCATTATTTTTGGATCCAAAGATGCAATTAAGAAAACTTCAGATCTTACTCTTGCAGTTGGAAATGATAAAATTAATGCATCAGAAAAAGTTAAAAATCTAGGTATCTGGTTCGATAGAAATATGTCCTTCAAATCTCACGTTGAGACTACTTGCAACAAAATCTACGGAACTTTAATGTTTTTTCATCGTATAAAAAGTATGCTAGACGAAAAATCCAGATTATTAGCCATTCAATCCCTTGTGTTATCGCGCATTGACTACTGCAGCCTAGTATGGGGAGACTTACCTCAAAACCTTCAAAGGGACTTACAAAAATGCATGAATTTTGCAGCCAAGGTGGTATGCAACGGTAATTTCAAAAGAAGTGATCACGTAACCCCTCTCCTCAATAAACTCGGCTGGATCCCTATCCAAGAAAGGCTCCTCATGCAGAAGGCCCAATACGTATTCTCCTCGTTATATCTTCCTCAGAGCAATGCTGAGATAGTGCGTTTCCATCCACCCACTGTAACCAATCAAAAACCGAATAGAAACAATAATGTCTTAGTCAACTATCGTTCATCTCACTTAGGGCAGAAGGCTCTGTCCATATCAGGCGCTTTACTGTGGAACAAACTTCCCCTGAGTATTAAAGTCCCTCAAAAACCGAGAGAATTTAAAGCCAAAATAACTCGTCATCTAGTGTCTCAAGAATAATTCTTAGTTACAGAACACACAAAATAAGTACTGTTGAATCTCATTTGCCTGGTATCTCCATTGCTCAATAACCTCCCTCGCTTATTGTTTTATAATACAAGATATCACAAAACAGTTTTAGAGTATGCGTAGGTAGTGTGATTTGATCGCCTATACGCTGCCGTTTGCAAACATGCTTACTTGAATATGTGTGTACGTATACAGGTGTATGTGGGCATATGGGTGTGCATATGTGCACGTACACCTGTGTGCACTAGAGTAGATAAACCAGTCGAAGGTTGCATTTTATGTCATTCCTCTCCATTTCTGTGCAAGCATCAAACTAGACCGTCATGGTACCTACGTGTGTGAGTGTGTTTATCAATTGCAGACATTCTGCACCATATTACAAAGATAATGTGATTTTCTTTCTAATATGAAATTGTAAAGCAACCATGTAAAAAAGCAATAAATTCGTTGTGTGATCACCCATTTATACTGCAGTATTACGCTTATAGTTATATGCTTATAATAATGTAATACCTATGTCTGTTTATCAATTGCCGACAATTTGCGCCATATTTCAAAGATAATGTGATTTGTTTTTTCTAATATGAAACCTTTATAGGACATTAATGTTTTCTTTCTTATTCACGTCCCACAATCGTTTTCATGTTTCAGACTTAGGTAGACTGTTTTGTGCCACTATTTGTAGTACGAAATTTTATAAAATTCATGCGATAATAAAAGATATTTTCTCCGTTTCCCTCGATTGGAATTTCTGGTTTATACTGACTGGTTTACGCTTATATTTGCGCACATGCTTACTTGTAGATATCTGTACGTGTGCACGCTGTGCGTATGACACTAAATAGAATGCGTATGTATTGCCTCGATGCATAGAAATGCATTTGTGTATCCTTACGAGTTTGGTGTAATTATGTGCGTGCATGTGTATATGTATGTATTTGCGTGTATATGTGCACACATGTGTGTACTAGACTGACAACTAGCATTTTACTAGAGATAATGGTCTTTTTTCTGTTCACTCTCAACTTGTAACATTACCTAACTCGTCATCTCTTTATTATTGTAAAGCATTCATGTAAAAACTATACATTTGTTGTGCACTTTTTGTTTAAACAAAATGCTTATTAACTAATGACCGCTATGTTAAAACTGTTGGATTAGAAATACAAAACTTACTATCTTCTTGGTCCTCATGCTTATGTGTACGTGTATACATGTATATGTATGTGTGTATATGTACATGTATATATATGTATGAATATATATATGTGTGTATATGTATACGGATGTATATTTATATATATATATTTTTTTTTCATGCTTCCTCAAAATAACACTTTTGAACATTGGCCGAAACAAGCGATTCATGTATTATTTCCTGGCATCAAGAATTGCGAAGTTTTATGTCATGTACATGTAAACTGTCAAAAGTGTTTTCACCTCACAATGAAAATGCATCGTCCATGAAATTGTGTTGTCTCTTATAATTATCATTACATGTATTATCAAATGTAGATTAAGCAAGATTAGGAGTACATTGCCCTCAATCATTTATTTTCGACTAGTGACATGAGTTTTACAATACTCGTGTGTGTGTATCATCTAAGTGTATTAATTTTAAGAGATTTTAAAAACCAATGATGGTACTTTTGTACCATTTCTATTGGAAATACACTGTTTGTTTTTCTTTTTTTCTTTCTTTCTGTTCTAAGCGTTCTTGCTGTTTGTGTGATTCAAGGGAATCGTCCCCCATAAATTGGGAAATTTTTGGAAACGTTGATTTTATCTGCTATAGGGGGTGTATGATGTCAGGTATATCCTGTGAAAAAATGAGGTTCGTTCGTTCGCTTGTTCACCCGGTACGAGGGTTTCAAGTAGTGGTGTGAGGGGTGTAACCAACTAACTATATGCTTCAATGCTTTATGTGTTCGTTCGTCTACTACAGCATGCAAAAGGCTAGTCACATCGTCAATACAGTGCCAGGTGACGAGTTCGTGAGATTCTCCTGACAATTTGAATTTGTTGACACCTGAAATGCAACTTCTTCCACAGTTTTGGAGGTACATAATAGAAAATATATAAATCGATAGGGCTTAAAGAAGTTGATCTGACGTTTAAAGGTTTTTATCAAAATTGTTTTTCTTTGCAAAGTTATTACAGAAATAAGGTGACAAAAAAATATATTTTGGTAAAAATTCACAATGCAACGAATCAAAATATAAAAATTCCACGCTCATATTTCTTTAGAAAATACATATAGCTATTTAAGAAACATGTTGCTGGTCCTTTAACTTCAAAATTGATGGAGGAGATGCAATACCCAAAGCACGATTTTATCAGTTTTTTTTTTTCGAAAAATTCATGTTTCCAACAAAATTACGGAATAAACATCGGAGTTCAAAAAATATTGTTGCTTCATTTCATATATGTGGAGTAAATTTCAGAAAAATCCGTCGGAAAATGAAGGACTTTGGATTTTTTCTAAGACAATCGATCGTTGGAGCCCCCCTCCGCATCCAAACGATGACACAGGTTAGCGTTCAGCAAGCGAGAATTAGCCATGCAAATCACGGTAAAAATGCTTTGGCATGAAAAACATGCATCCTAACACACACAATGAACAAATTCTGAGTTATGTTGAGCAGCAGACCACTCAATGTACAGAGTTTTTTAGGCTCTCCTGTAGTTGATGTTTTAAATGTTTCTCCTCTCACAGTTCGGAGGCACAGGAATGGTAAATATATCGATTGATAGGGCTCAGAAAAAATTTCAAAAGTATCGTGTACTATTTTGAAGTTTGAATTAGGTTGAAAATTATACTAACATGAGAAGGAAAAAAAGTCAAATTATGGGAAAAAAATTCCTAAATTTCAACAAATCCAATTATCGAAAATCCATTCTTGTATTTTTCTAGTTAATACATATAGCTATCTATAACACATAATGCCGGTTCTGTAACTTCAAAATTGTAGGAGGAGATGCATTTTCTAAAATACCAGTTTTTTCAGGTTATTTTAGAAATCTATTTTCTATCGAAATTACGAAAAAACACACGAGTCCAAAAAAAGTTGTACGATTTTACACCAATAATTGTAATAAATTCAGAAAAATATGTCAGAAAATGATAAACTTTTTTGTGCAGACGGTCCCCTCGTGCTTAAGAAATTTAGTATTCAAGTTCGTTGTATTTTGTAGGTCGGATGGAGAAGCTTTCTTATTTTCACAGTGTCAGCACTCTCAAACCTCAATAGACTTTCTTAGTTTCTAAACGATTTTTGGTGCAGTATCCCAAATTAGGTTTATGCAGCAGGGGAAGTCTTGAGCGCAAGAGACACATGTTATTTGTGATTTGCTGTATTTCATTAACTTCGGTAACCTGAAGAGGGTGCGCCATTTTCAATTAGATGGAGACCAGTATTATTCTACGATCGTATTTTGTTTCTCATGAGCATTGTTTTCATAATTTTTTTTCATTTCCTATGCTGATCATTAACTCCTTCGCATGCGCTTCGTTGCTAGTTTACATTTGACTTCCGTTCAAACCCACTCGTTCTCTATATGTAAACGGTTGCTAGTATTAAGTGACAGATGCGCCTTTTAATTTTCCCTGACAAGTCCTTCCTGTCCTCGTTGCTGAGTTTAGCTATTTTATTTTGCCTCTAAAAGTACCTTGTGAGAGTGAAATGATGATGTTGTGTGAAGATCATGTAGCATAGTTGAAGGTGGATTCTTAATTTCTGCCATGTGGTTAGTGCGAGTCTAGCTATCTCGTTGAGGCTGGTCGGCTTGCATGGTCTTCGAAGGCAGTTCCAGCATCAGGTTGTAATTTTATTTTTCATTTGTTTCTAACGCGCTGACAGAAACTCGATTTGTTGACTTAATTCTCGGAATTGATCTCCTGGTTTTCAATGGGTTCAGGTGATTACTGATTTGCGTAGCAAAAACGGCATTCTTTCATGTTGTAACTTTTCATGGTATCGAATTGTACTTTTAAGTTGGCCTACAACATTTACAGCACTTTACTTTTCCTTTATCATCCCGTCTTGCAGTTAGACTCCATTGGACTGCATCAATACTTTGTTATATTAATTTCATGTAAGAACGATCGAAAGCGTATGCATGAGTACGAGCGAATTTTATCGATAATGGTTTAAATATGATAAATAGAAACGACGAAGTGTTACCAGATTTTTACTTTGCGAAATTTTTATGGTATTGAATATTCAGAATAAGAATTAAAGAAAACTCAAAAATCATATAAATGTTTATTGTAAAACTCTCCAACGATTAGATAATCAGCATTCATTGAATTGCAATAAATTCAACACGATCGCAGGATGGCAATATGTGTTCATGGCAGCGTTTTGATTCTAAACTCTCCATGAAAGTTCAATCAATTTAAACCCTCGAAAACATCAAAATTTTCACTGTGTTTGATTTGAGAAAAGGTAAACTTAAATCTATGAACTGACGTTTTTGCAAGTGTTCTGAATGAAAACGCCTCTTGTTTTAAAAATAGCCGTTTCAATTTAGATCAAGTGATATGCTCGAACTACTCAATGTGCAAAACGAGCTCCAGTTAACATCAGGGTGTAATAACCCTCATGTCAAATGTATTATGCAATAAAAGTGTTGTGTTATGTAAATTCCCTTCAGAAATTTCATATGAACATAAATTTAAGCATAGGTAATCTAGACAATTACAGCATTACTTTTGTCTATGTTATTCAAAGAAAACATATGCCTACATTTAACGTATCTTTACGTTTGTTGAGAATTTTTTGGTTGTTTAGTGTTTGCTGAGAATTGTTCAATGTTTGCTGAGTTATTTCTCTACTTTGATGTAAATACAATGGTCAATTTTGTTATCGCGGCTTTGCCAACAACTAAGTCTTCTCCGTTTCACCGAACCATGAGGAATCTCTAATCAGTTCATTTTATTCTACGTTTTAGGGACAACTTTTACCTCACCTCGAAGAGTGGGCAGTTGGGGGTCAAGCAGCCTCCGCAAACGCCCTCGATAGCGTGAAGGCGGGCCGATGCCCTAAGAAGGTCGTTATTCACTCATGGCCCTCCGACCCAATACAGCAGCTGCCCCAGCTGCTGGATGCAGTCGCCACGGCCTGCACCGGTGGAATTGAGTTGTTTCTGATGAATTCATTTTGGTCAGTGGCGGTCAAGAAGGATGAACATCTGTCTGAAACTATACGAAAGCACGGGTAAAGTGACATAAATAATTTAATTTGTACTAAATTACGGTCAGCACAATATTCTTTCGACTGTGTTTAATTTCGAGTCCATGTGAGTCACTTGGCTTGACGACATTTTAGATTGTTTCAGTGATTAATGAAACTGCGAAAAAACTCACGTTAAAGAGTGTTCAAAATTGGCAATTGTGAAACAAAACCGAAGACAAATTACATGAGATACATTTCATACAGAGGGCTGCCTAATGTCCAACTTGTCATGTGTGAGTGATATACGCCGATATCAGCATAAGCACGAGTTACCTGTAAAAAATCAAGTGCCTGTATGTGAAAAGAGAAAGGTTTCTTTCATGGTGTAGTCTATGACCTGCCATATCGAAAGCCTAAATAGGTAAAACACTGTAAAAATGAATCAAACATGTTCTGGAACTGTTGAAAAACGTGTTTCTATATTAATATTCTCGGTAATTCCGAAGTCAAATTTTTTTCATGCCTATGAGGAAAAATTAGTAGACTGCCAGAAATCTATTTTATATTTAAGTCACCACGTTTGTACTCGTGCTATAATTATTGCAAATAGCATCTTCAAACTTGCACTGATCTGGTGGACACCGATGTAAAAATGAGGAAGGAACTGCCACTACGCAGTAAACTTCAAGAATATAAGAGGAAACAGATTCACACAGAAACTCAGTATGTTGAGGCTATTTTCGAAAGGGGACCATATTATACTTTGGGGTTTTTGAGGGTTAAGTATTTTCTCGTGCCCTACTGTACATGCTAGCGTCAATAAAATTTTTTAATGTTTCATTTATGAGGCTCTAAGTTCACATCTCATACCGCAGAGAGAAAATTGAGAGCTTCTGTGGCACAACAGACGACGCGCTCACCGTTTGCCGGACCAGGGGGCAGTCATGTCTTCGCATCGGCGTCCGTTTTAAAATCATCAGAGATGTGACCTCGTTCGCTGCTATGGGAGTAAAGCCTTACTGTGAGTCATACTTTTCCCTTCGATATTGTAGGTTATAAGTTATGACATAAGTTATTGATGAGAGAACGTTGAACCTGAGCTTCTCTTGAATTATCAAAGACAAAGATTTGAAGATACGTTTCAATAGGTAGTTTTCTATTATCGGAAATAACTCAATTTTACTATCTAATATTTTCTTCATCAATTTTCCACTCCTGTTTAAAAATTTAGCAAACATATTTCGGCACCATCTTTCTTAAAATTTTATTTCCACTGCAATTGCTTGAAATTTTTTGTATACCATTATTATTTTTATGCGTTTGAGCTTCATACTTGGGCAATAAAACGTCTGATATTCCACGTTATGTTATGCTATTAATTATTATGATATATTTGATATTCGTGAACGTAGGTTCATTTAAAGTGAAATAAACTTAAAATCTCTCGAGTTCAAATACTATGGTTTTACACTTATTGTATATATATACTAGGTATTTAAATGAAATGTATCCCCACCATGAGTTGAGTTAAAACATTTTTGCGACTTCTAACTGAATAGCCGAGGTTAGGCCACGCATCCCAAGCACATTTGATGCAAAATTTTGTAGCCAATAAAATTACTAAGCGGTGTTAAATTTTCCAAAAAGTATTTGAACGGTCGGTGTTTGTGTAACACCTAGTTCTCCTAGGATACTTCTTGTATTTGTACCTACCTTCTTGTTAGGCATTTCTCAGTTTGCAACTCATCACAATTAAAATAGTGCATCTGGAGTGATTTTTTTGTTATTTTTCGAGAAACATCACTTGTACTGAGCATTAATTTTAGCATTTAGACAGATGTTATGAAAACTGTTAGTATGTACTTCTGATAACGTACAGTATGTTTGATTACACTTCTGAAATGAAGGGCCAAGCACAGTGTAATTTATTCTCATGGCGCATTACTTTATTGACAATTTTTTGTCATGTCTTTTTTCTATTTTGTCATGATGGAAGTCATTTGTCTCATATCTTTATAATTCCAACAGTGAATTAATTTAGCGTAACAAAATACATATGTTCAAATTGTTTCACGGTTTCTTCTATGCACAACATGCACCGATGCTCCAGAGACTGTCGTACTAGTTTGACCTTTCCTCTCTTTTCTGCTATGTCTCCAGCAGCCACCGCAATCCTGGCAATCAAATTATCCTCTGATTCTACGGGCGTCTCATACACGAGGCTCTTCATATGTCCCTACAGAAAAAGTCTAACGAGTTCATATCAGTAGACCTAGAAGACCAGTTAACTCATCCTCCACGTCCTATCCACCTGTCTGAGAACTTAATGCTCAGTGTGTCTTTGCTGCTCCTTAAAAATGAGGCGGGGCACCCTCTTTTTTAAACCATATTCAGCTGCGAATATCAAAAGGAACATTTTCAAATAATACGAGAAGAGTCCTTTGCACATTGTAAGTATCCCCTGTGAGTGTTGCAGGGAAAATGTATGGACCTTTCAAGTGATTCCCTACAATACCTCCGCAAATATACTGATGTTAATGTTTGTGTTCAATGATGTTATGAGGATTTTGTTCTGCCTAGTAAAACACCCTCTCCTGAAAAATTTGTTTAACCTGTAAAAAGGATAAATGAAGAAAAATTCCTATGGTTCCGTAGCTTATTAAGAGACCATTTTGAAAAGACAATCCGAGATTTGTTATCTGGTGGTAGCAATCCTTGAACTTTTTCATACCTGTAGGGATGATGATCGCTCAGACGCAAAACGTTCCACACTTCATCATGATCTCTGATCCCCTATAGTGCATCAGCAACACAACGACAACTTGCATTAAGATGATCCTGAATGTACTCTAGAACCTCTCGCTCCCGTTCAAGATTGAATATTTCTCGCCCTGCGGTAGGTTGCGTAACCTTAAAATAACAAGTTTCTCGCAGCCTCTTGTGAATAGCAGTGAAAGTTCAGAGATTTGGCCCATTTCTGTTCGGGAACTTATTTCTGTACAGAATATCTGCTTGCCTCGAGTTTCCTTGTGCTTCATCGAAAGGCATATGAATGTCAGCCATTTATTCATTCGTGAATCGTTGCTTGACTGGGCAATTAGCAGTGTTACTCAACTGTAAACGCAATGAAGTCTAGAAACGAAAAGCAACCAATCGTCTGGGGGGAAAACTATCTTCGAAGCTAATAATTTGTTGCGGCCTGAAAGCTTTAAAAGTTTCAATTTTGTCGTGTAAAATTACTCACACAATTTCTTTTTAGAAACTTTTTGTATTATCTTCATTCACTTGCAAACATTTTTTTAATATTAGCGACACGGTTGCAAAGGCAAGGAACTTTATTAGGGCATCAAAGCCGTGAATACTCAATGAAGAGACGAAATAAGAGAATACGTACCTAGACAAGATTTAATCACTGGTTTTCTAATAATTTGATTTTAATCTACATGCTCAATGTTTTTGAATTTCCCCATGCATAATAACTTTAAATAGTACAAGTTGTGTTTTATCCCAACATTCTTCTCAAACGTAGCAAGACCCACTTACCGCAGCACCCACGTTCGTCTAGCCATGCCTGTCTGGTGCAGTGACAGGGCAACATGTGGGTGCGCGTCAATACTGGAGAACTAATATCAGTTTTCCTTCAGGCGAATACAATTAATCTGATTTTACTTTGTCATGCATTAATCGGTAAGGTCTTGTAATAAACTTTCATCGTAAATTTTTCCTTTATTTAAGATTATTGACATAATTAATTTGTGTAGCTAACTTTGAATTTCAACTTCAGTTTCCTAGTTTTTTTGCCCTTTTCAAATTTTGACATGTGCGTTTCGAACATTGAAAGATTGAATTTGTGACTAATTTTCATCAAAATCGGTTGGAAAATGAATTTTATTGATCGATAATTGTTTTTCGGATCAAAAATTAAAACGCTGTAACTTTTTTGAAAATCTGAATTTTGCCAAAAAAAGTTGCACCACAGTATACTACTCTGATGAATTTACTTGTGTTTAAAATATTGGCACTGAATTTTCCAACACCCTGTATACACACACATGAAGTCTCTTAACCATTTCAAAAATATATTGCAAAATAAAGGTAATTGATTAGATATTATTTATTCAGATCTGTTTCATTATTTTCTGCGTTTCATTAGTTTTTACTTTGTAATAGACTTCTACTTGGACACCATTTGTAGCACGAAGTACATTAAAACGGTGCTAGATTTTTTGTCATGTTCGCTCTAGCATAACCTCGTTAATTGTGGGAATGGCATCAGTAATCCTTTGCTTTAGATCAGTAATGTCTTGTTTCTTTGTTCGATACACGATATCTTCAATAGATCCACAGAAAGAAGTCCAGGAGAGTCATATCTGGTGAACGTGGTGGCCAAAAAAATCGGCCCATCCCTACCGATCCACCGGTCTGGAACTGTTTTATTGATGAACCCCCGAACACGCAGTCTTTAATTTGGTGATGCACCATCATGCTGAACAATGATGGCTGATTGAAGGTCATTCAGTCGTGTTGCCACATATTTAGTTAAAAAGTCAAGGTAAACACTCGCGGTAATTGATGTCTCGTTTAATGAAAATAAACCAATTGATGAGGCTCTGCTACTGCGAACGTGGCAAGAAAACGAGTAACGTCTTGACTTCGTACAACTGATGTTACCCATGTAGAAGTATAATAAATGAAGTAAAAACTTTAATAAACGATGAATACAGTTGAAGAAATGGGAATAAAATAGCCTATTAATTGCATTTGCAATAAATTTTTGAAATGGTTAAGAAACTTTAAATGTACGACACATTCCTTCCTGTATTGCTCCACCAATAAACTGAATAATTTATAAGCAAATTTTGCTACTCCAAAGGCTTTGAAAGTCAATAATATTTTCAGTTGCCTTCCTTGTACACGATGACTTACATCCGTCTTTTTCGCACGTTTGTGGGACTCCGGCAATTACTAACAAGGAAAAACGATAGCATGATGGTTCATTCCGCGTAAAAAAGCTAACCTTCTCGTAGATATCTCGAAGTGTTCCAGTTTTAATTTCCGTCAACAAACTGAAATCAAGTAAAAGACAAACAAATTTTGATAAGAATTAAGAAATAGAGGTAAATGAAAACTGGGTGAATGATTTTTCTTGCGAAAGCCGTGTTTTTCCAACCTTGGTATATATAGATTTCTATTTCGTTTTGTTCCCCCATAATGTTTTGCAGCCGTTCTCTCGAGAAGTGAATTATGAAAGAATGTGTTGTTTTGATCAGATGCGTGCACTTAGCGAGGCACGCAGTTAGCAGATAGCAAGGTAATAGTTTTGTGATTTGTAGCTAAAGACTCGCTAATAATCCATTTAAATGATTCACGATTACGCTGATAGTAATTTCCTTCTTTCAAATGTATCAAGACAAGGATGCATTCTACAATTAGCGTTAAATACGGAATAAATTCCTTTAGTACTTTTTTGATCATTTGCTAAATATCTATTCTTGCTTCAGACGTGAGCTGTATTCGTGGTTTGTCTTCGAACGCTGGGGTGTGCATGAAAAAGCATGATTGGGCGCCAGCAGTGTGGTCGTTCCCGTCTCTCAACGATGGCAACCTTGAATGGATGTTCGCCATTTTGCAACCTTTCGCCTCTGATGCTCAGTACGTATTTTATAGTTGCAATACAGAGACAAACCTTAGACTGTGATAACGTTAGAACTTAAGCAGTTGAACATTTCTTCATCTTATTTGATACATCTTATGCAGCTTAAAGAAAAGGAACCAAATATAATTTAATTATTGAATGTAATTACTTACAATGCCCATGTCGCTGTTCATGTTTTATTTTTCTTCACAGTCCTCACCCACGGTCCTTATTTCTACCCCAGTGCCGCTTGACTCAGGAAAACATTCATAAGCTAATTTTGCACTGCGGTGGAAGCTTCTCTTACTTTGAATGTGAGGCAAGGGCCATTAATGAGGAAGCTCGGTCAGTGCTGCTGTCGTTCTCCAAGCGTCAAGGCATCAACTTCCAATGGAAGACATACTGAACTGAAAGCTTGGAAGCTCCAAGATTTGAGCTTCAATCATCAGGCTTACTTTGGAAACCATCGTGAACCTTGTCAATAAAATTATTAATTATAACAATGGTGAACTGATGCCTCAGAGATTACTGACTATTTACTGAAGAGAATACTGACTATTTAGTCAGTATTCTCTTCTACATCAAATAAAATTTGATAAAATTGTTGATTGTTGTAGGAAAGCCTGAATCGTCTTTGCATGGTCCTCCGCGACAAGTAAATACGAATTGCCTTTTGAAGCAAGGCTTATAACGATAAATAAGATTTTGCATTAATTACTCGCAAACAAAAATTTTTATGATATGCTTGTAGAGTGTATTTGAGGAAAGGAAAATGAGCACAAGTGGCAGGATGGAAAAACTGACCATATCTGAGGAAAAACAGTGAGCTAAAGGTTACCTAGAATCATAAGGTGAATTATCGTCTGAGGCATCAGTTCACTAATCAAATTCAGCTGTTTGAGTGACACTTCTTTTAGGATTGCCGTACTTATGAAGAACTATGACAACCTACACCGAGCACTGCACCTCCGCTCAAAACCAGTCTGGGTTTATGTTTAAAGTTACAGTAGTACCTTCCGAAATGTAAACACAGTACATATAAATTATAATCATTTTGTTTTGAGTACTTTAAAATTCATATTGCATAGAAAGTAGAACTAAATTGAATAACATGAAATGGTATTTTTTTTAGATTAACCAATTAAGTAGGAAATAGTTGGTTGTGATGCAAATGAATCAATACTGGTGATTGGTTTTTAAATTTGACAGGTGCATTTCCAAGTTTTTTAAAGACTCGAGTTCGACTTTTGTCCAGAGAAGTTGAGACATATAAGAATAGAGATGTCGTACAAAACAACCACGAAAAAAAATCGTACCATCTAAATACATGAATATACCAAGGTTTTCATTCAAGAAAAGAGATATTGACACATTGCATTCATAGCAAAAATCTATGATTTGAGGGCGAGAGAAAGGATTTCGTTTAATAATTAACCAAAAACACAATTTGTGAAAAAAGTTGTTCCTGAGCTAACATGGGGATTAGGTTTGCGATCTCCTCTAAAGCAGCTTTCGGGTGGTGGCAAAACCTTGAATGAATCAGTAATTGTTCCACAATTTTAACAAAATATAGAGCCTGCCAGTAAAAGCTTATTAGTTGATAGAAATTTTAACAGATAAGTTTGAAATAGCACGTAAGCAATTAGACGGCAGTAACAGTTCCCAGGCAGAAACAATACTAGTTATAGTAATATTTATTAGGCAAGAAGAGTTATAGTTAAGCTAATATTAATAGTTTCTTGGCAAGAACATTAATAGTTAAAGAAATATTAATAACTTGACAAGAAGAATGGGGCTACAGCTGCCACCGACTTCATCGAACACTACAGGAGCGTGCATCTATGTTACTGAAGGTGACTATCCTTCCAAATAGCAATCGGCGCTCATGCCGTATCAGGCGAGGATGCTGAATACACCAGAAGCACCACGCGCTCATGCTACCCCTCTTCTAAAAAAAAAACAATACTGGACTCGAATTCCAGAAAGATTGCACACCCAAAAAGCCCGACTCGTGTTTTCGACTCTCTACTTCTTAAAAATATTGCAGATGTAATTTTTTTCACACAATATTCCAAACAAAAACCAAAATAGGAGGAATGATGTCCTTTTTAGCTACCGATTATTTGACTTTAGACCAAAAGCTTTCTTTATTTCTGTGGCACTCGTGGCACTCCATTTCACATCTCTGTCATAGTGAATTACATAACGTAACATTTTGTTGTTCTACATTGCTTCGCAGTCAAATTAAACGATATTCCGTTGATCTTAAATTTGCTCACTGCTACTTCACAGCCAGTATTTCTAACTCAGAGATGCTGAAGGTTCGGTGTTAAAGTTAGTTACTCCCAATTTATGAGCAACAAGCATTGAAATTAATTTCTGCTTATATGTTGATTTATTTGTTTTAAGTGTATGGTTTTTGTAAATGTGTGTTCTCATTACTTGGAACGCATTCAAAGCAGTATTTTGTTAGTCAGTGGATTTTGTTTGGTATTTTTTTTGTTCAATTCATAGTAAACAAGAATTTTGGTTTTCACTTCATTGCTCTGAGGTAATTACACCACAGCTTCAGGCTTTAGAAAACCATTCTTTTTATATTCACTAATTAGATATGATTTTCTTACATTAGAGAATTTCGAACATTCTATATTGGCTTTTAGTTCTAAAGTTTCTGAAAAATTTGTGTTGCTTTCTTTTGGGATATGAAAATGTTTTTAAGCCCTTAATTGGGCGTTAGCTCATTCTCGTGTCTCACTCATGGAAATCATTTGTACCTGCACTGTGCATGTAGAAATTTATAAAACAATTTGTAATATGTTAAATCAACTTCCACGAGCTGGTTACTGGCAACGCACTTGTTAAAGTGAGTGCACGAAAACAAGTTTAAAATTACCGAAATGCCGATTTCGTAGCTTTAGTTGCGCAATCGTTTACTAATACCAACAATAGTATCAACAATATCAATTACTGCCACAAAAGCCTTAGCCCACGTGTTAATCTTAGAGAAGACTATGTTCCAAGGATGGTGGTCTCCTAGGAGGAGTTGTTCCTTAGTTCAGAAGTTTTCAGTATATATAAACTTTGGGTCCTCGTGCCGAAAGTGAAATATCCATGCGAATAAATTTGGATTTTGTTTCTTGCAATGATATGTATAACCCCCGTAATGGAGATTGTCTGCGTCATGTGATTCATGTGTCATTTTAGGTCTTTTATGGTAAGAAATGTCCAAAATTCAGTTGGTTGTAATTTACTTTGTGTGCACATTGAATGGAATTAAACGTTTTTTCTCTTTTATCTTTTTCCCTACTAAATCTGCCTGGCCAAGCTACACCGTCCGTCACTGCTAGTTCCTTTCCAGTTTCTTTAACTTTGAAGAATGTGTATGAACGAAAAACTAGAGCTACACCGGGTGTCCCACAAAAATGTCCTTGACTTTTTAATTGCTTATGTTTACGCTTTAAATCAAAATATTTTAGTTTCTCCACACAATGTACTGAATTTTGTTTCTTTTTTGAATAATTTAAGTTTTTAAAAATCCGTTAATATCGCTTTACAATGATCGAATTAATAAAAAGAGTAGAAACACTTATTGTTCACGGGGAGTTTTTAAAACAATAATGGTATTTTTTCTTATTTTGCACTTTTCAAAAAACTGAATAAACAAAAATTAAAAAAAGTAAAAAATCATCACCTAAAATAATATTTTAATAAATAAAGTAGTTTGGTATCCTTCGACATGCTCTTCATTTCTCTCGAGGCAAGTATTGCATCTAGTCACTATTGAACGAAGAACTTTGCGGATTATTTCACCGTTTTCTTTCAGTGCTTGAAATACTTCTTCAATTCATTGTCGAAGAATTATTGATGATGGAGGTCGTACATACATGGTGGTATGAAGAATACATCATTGTGAAATTGTTTTAACGGAAAGTATTGAGAAATGAGGAACACCAGTGTTATTTTTAAAACTTTTTCTTTGAACAATTAGTTTTTCTACCTCTTTCAGTAAATCGATCTTTGTATATTAGATGTTCAATTGATTTTCAAAATCGTCAATTATTCAAAAAGGTTTACAAAATTTGCTATATTGTGATAAGACACAATTCAAATATGTTAATTCAAAGCAAAGATATAATCAATTAAAAATTCGGGGCCAGTTTTGTGGGACACCTGGTAGAACCATTTGACATACGAGAAATGAATGTAAGATATGAGTTGTGTGATGCATTTAGATTTTGGATCACAGATAAGAACTGTTGTCACATTTGAAAAGTAAGTGTTTCCGCATTGCAGCCTTATCCGGAGGCCCTGATGGATTTACTCGAGGACAATAATCAAGAGTCTACTTTGTTCCTGAAAAACATCAGGAATTACAACTGTGCTTCCGCCTTATCGTTTTTAGGAATGTGCTGTGCGTTCCTCCTGGAAGAAGTCTCCATTGCTTCGGCATCCAAGGCCAAACTTGCCAGACAAAGCCCAGTCTGTAACCTGCTGATGATCAACCGCAATATGGGCAGCTCTATATTATTGAGACGAATAAAGCCATGCAGCATAGGATAAATGCTCCACAAAACTCTGAATGTTCTGCAACCATACAATGGAATGTTCTTCAGCAAAAAAATTCAAACGTAGAATTGTTCAAGAATATGCGCGCAGTCGAGCATTAATAAGCGGAGGGAGCAAGAAGAGATAATGCATAGGAGCGGAGACATCAGCGAGACTTCAGAAGAGGATCAGATATCAGGCACTACATTTCCCCACAAGTAATGAAATAACGGCAGTGTTCGTGGGAGAAAATGACGCTCCACCCGAAAACAGAGATACTGATGCCTATCCTAGAAATACTCGTTTTGAAAAGATATCATATATGTCATGTCCCTTGGACCAAATGAGCTACCCAATTTCGTTCCCCCATGGCGAATTTGGATGGCATTGTGAGATGCAACACGTTGAAGAACCCCGGACACGAATACGTAGTCGCCTGACAATGCGAGAGTATTATAGCTATCGTCTTGCAATTAGAGGCTGTTTTAGCATCATTCATCGATCTGGAAAATTATTTCAACAGTTTATAGTAGACGTATACGTCAGGGCTGAAGGTTCCCGTTTGGAATATCTTAGGAAAAATCTGGCCAACTTACGAGAGGAAAGTTACAATGGGTATATGGATAATTTGAACAGAGGAAATGATGAAAATGTTGAGCCAGGAGTTTTTGCTATATTACCTTCGTCATTCACTGGCTGTACTCGTAATATGCATCAGTATTTTCTGGATGTGATGTCAATTGTTCCAGAGTATGGCAAGCCAGACTTGTTTATTACATACACCTTTAATCCAAAGTGTCCTGTGATAGTTAATAACTTAACGTCGAATGAAACTCCAGAAAATCGACCAGATTTAGTTACACGAGTTTTTAAGCTACAATTTTCAGAACTCTTTCGAGATATTAAGAATAGGCACATTTGTGGTGTTCCAGTGGCACATGTCAGTGTCTTTGAGTTTCAAAAGAGAAGTCCACCCCATTGCCACCTGCTGGTAGAGCTGAGGGATGAAGACAAAATAAAAAACAGTGATGATGTAGATAAGAATGTTTCAGCTGAAATTCCTAATGCAAATGACGATCCAGTTCTCCATGAATTAATTATAAAATATATGATACATGGTCCATGTGGCACTCTAAGCTTCTCTTCTCCTTGCATGGAGAATGACCCATGTAAAAAAAAATTCCCAAAGAGCTTCAGAGGTGAGACACTTTTGAATAGCAATGGTTACCCAGAGTGCAGACGGCGCAACACTGGAGTGACAATACAAATGGGACGCTACTCGGTTGACAACAGATACATTGTGCCATACAATGTTTACTTGTTGAAAAAGTACACATCTGACATCAATATAGCAATTTCTCAGTCTGTCAAAAGCATCATATATGTTTTCAGGAACGTTTATAAAGGACACGATAGGCTTCGATTGAAGTCAGACACAACCCAGCAGCAAATCAAGAGCAAAATCATTTGGAACATGATGAAATATGATAATTATCTTGCATGCCGATATGTTTCTCCACCAGGAGCAATGTAGAGACTTGTCTGCGTTCAAGTTACAAGACGCATCTCGCACTGTTTACAGGCTTGCAGTGCACCTTGAAAACCAACCAAGCGTGTACTTCCACAGAGGCAATGCTCAGCAAGCAGCTCAGGCACAAAAAGAGCGTGGCACTGCTCTTACTGCATGGTTTAAGCTGAATGAGCATGATGGCGCTGTAAGACAGCATCTGTTCCCTGACATCTCCATGCATTTTGTCCTTAATGAGCGTACTAAGACATGGACACTAAGGCAAAGAAAAAAACATCGAAAGTAGGATGTTCAGTATGCGGTGAATCCAAGAGACATTGAAACGTTCCACCTGCGTATTTTATTGCTTCATGTTCCAGACGCCCAGAGCTTTCAACGTCTTCGCACTGTTGAGGGAGAAATCTTGCCAACATTTAAGGGGGTCATCCGGATTTTTCAACTTTTTCAGTCCGATTTGTTTGAAATTTGGCCAGTATATGTATTTGTTGAAAGTAAACCTTTTTCACTCCTAATTGCTGTAATTGAATGCTGTTTTCATTTTTATTTCGGTAATCTTCATGCATAACTTCATATTCACACTGAAAATTGTTATTTACAAAGAAAATTATTTCTTAGTTATAAAAATTTTGAAATTTTATATTTGTAGTCTGAATCTTATAAAATTTGACTATTATAATGTAACTTTTGGAAAGAAACACTATTTTTTTCATTCATTTTTTCGACTCAGGCCTTAGGTTTTTGACAAAATTGGACATATTGGATTGTTAGTTCATTTTTATTGACATTTCAAATGAACAAAACTCATTGAGTTTTTATGCTAGACCAAAACAAAAGACAGTTCTAGAATTGTTGAAGTATTGTAAATAAAGTTGCGGCTTCAAATTTTCCATTTCCCGTAATGTTTTGTTTTTATATGGGGTCGAAATGGGGTAGAAAATTCAGGACTTTTAGTCTTCTTACCCCCCCCCCCCTTATAAAAATTTGGGACCGAATAGTCCACAACCTAAGGGTCCTTTTTCCAACAACAAAACAAAAAAAAACTCAACGGACCGACAGGGGCCTGGCAGGGGCCTGGATAACCCCTCAAAGCTGCATGCCTGAGGCCTGGTCTTCTTACGAATGATGACACATTAGAGCAAGCACACATAGAAGCCACTGCCTGTCGGGTGCCCTCACAGTTGCGTGTTATGTTTGCAACCATGTGCACTTATGTATGTGAATCCGGCCAACTCACTTCACCTGTGGAGCAATCACAAGGATCCTTTAATTGAAGAGTTTCTATATCAAGGATTAAATGTCGAACAAGCTGAGAACGTGGCACTGCAGTCAATTAACCAGAATTCTCTTAGGTTTTTTTCTGAAATTTTTTCACAATTGTTTCGATATTTTGTGTACTCTTTCAAGAAGTGAATAAAACACTGAATGTCCAATTTTAGGTTGTAATACCAAATAGAAAAGAAGAAATGAGGTGTTGCTATATGGAAACACTGGTAAGATGTTTGTACATTTCAACAAAACTAAGAAGTTGTGTATTCCACTCATAAATTGAATACCTAATACATGCAAACATTTCACAACAAATATGAGCTTGGAATAAAAATAACCCAAACCTAAATACCTCAAGTTTTTTTATAGAAAATCATGTCATGAGGTATTCAACAAAACAAGGTACACACAATACAACATCACACATCCTGCATTGACTTTGGACGATTGATTTAAACCCTTGTTTGCACATCTTTTCTTATGGTTTGGTACCTTTTCAATCAAATGATCAACTCCCTCACAGCGCTCTGCATGAGAGTAACTAGTGGATAGCTTTCGTGTAGTACTATGAGAGCGCGTATGTGCGTTTGTCCCTCTTACCCCGTTTTGCGGGTTGAAATATACTCGCCGCATTATTAGGTGCGCATTTCTGTCGCACTCCCACTTTTTAACAACACCGCTGTCAGTAAAGATTCGCAGTACAGCAGCGTATCACTATCCCTTGGTCCGTACATAGGTGACCAGTATGGGGATATCGAAGTCCACGGAAGACAATCCAGTGGCTCCGTTCCTGACCCGCCAATTGGTGGCCAGTATGGTGATAATATCGCGTAGAAGAAGTTTTGGAAACAGCAAAATATTGTAAAAATTATTACCAAAAATAATGCATACATTATATTGTGAATTTAACGGACAACTATTAAAATTAAAGTTATGGTTATAATACGTTGATTAAATACGTCTAACACGGATTTAATACGGTAAATATGTGTCCAAAACACTTAAATATATACGCTTTTAATAGAGTATCAAAACATTTTTACCACGTAGGTTCATCACGGTAACTTTAGCATAGAAAAACAGTTGAAGAAAGTCTATAATAAAACGCAATAATTTATGAAAATGTTTCGAAAATTTTGAAAATCTGACAAAGGAAAAAAGAGTAACAGTTATATTTAACGGAAAAAATCATGTCAATTCCGAAAGTCAATTTGAGTTCAATGGAACTGTTTAGGAAAAACCATTTGCTATGCAGTTTCTAATAGCAAGTTACTAAAAAATAATTGTAACAAATGAAGCATACAAAAAATCGTAGCAGGCAAGTAAAATGACACTGATAATACGAAGAACTACAACTTCCGTATTGTTGACGCAGGTACAACTGACCTACGTACATGTACCACGTTACTGTGTTACAAGATGCCGTGTTACCGCTCGCACACGCGCGAACTGAAATTGGAAAAAATACGAAACGAATAGCATGGCTTGAGCGCAAAATTTAGCACATGAATGCACAAATAAAGTAAAATGATTAACACCTTTAGTGTCAAGGTGATCATTTACCGAATCTTACTATTTAGTTATCCCTTCACTGCATAGTGTGTCGAATATGACACAAACTGAATTTTGCTGTGTATAGGAATAATTGATTAAAACAAGTGCATTTGTACCGCTAATGAGACATACTCTACAAAAAATCAAAGCTAATGAAACATGTTCGACATACCCCTCCAGCGGCAGAGTTAGTTTGAACTCCATTACAGACGAGTGCTGACATTGCTGTTTTTCTATTTCCGAAAATAATTCATGCAGTGAAGGGTTAATGACAAGTAAAGTTCCTGAAAACTTTCAGGTCAATTATTTTAATGGCAAACAAAATGTAGCTAACTGATTAACATTCAAGAATTTTCCAGTGAGACAAATGCTGATTCGATAAAGATCGACTAAATTCTGCAGAGACATTTAATTTTCCTGACAGACTTTCACTCTCCTCATTGAAAAAAAAATAATGCATCAGCTGTCTTATCTCGCAAGCGTGGAATTCAAGCACTAAAAGAACTGTTAATTGAGCGTTTAGATCTTGAGCAAAACTGGGGCATTCTCTGCCTCGATGCACAATGGAAACAAAAAACAAACATGTGCAAGATCGTCAATGCTTCTTCCAGCGACAGATCGTATTCAATAATCTCGAGCTGCTTTTGCAGAAGAACATTACGTATTGTTATACTGTACTTGTTATACTGTTACACTGTAAACAGTTACATTACGTTTCACATACCGCGTTACATTAATGCCTTAATCAAAAATTGAGAATCAACCATATACGTGGTTAAAATGAAGCATAAGCGAAAAATACTACAGAAAAATATAATTTAACACACAATAAACATACATAATAACGTACCTTTTACAGTGCACATTAGGGAATTGTTGTCAAGGTAAAAAAAATTAATGTTGACGGTAATGGCTCTGAATTTTAATCTTTCAATCAGTAGTAAATTGTCCCGTGGAAAATTTAGTGGACTTGAAGATAAGTTGCATTCTTTTACGACTGACATTATCACAAACTTTATGGCATGAAACTAAATACCAACGTGCAACAGTCCACTCATAAGTCTTAAAGTTTACTTGTCATGTTACACGAGGCCAGAAACATGATTCATATTACTTTCACTTTTTGTCACATTACTTTCATAATTTTACCAAGTCATAATGGCTTCGTCAACAGAAGTCTTTGAGTCTGCAGGCTCGCACCGAACATGATGCGTTTGAGTCAGCTTTTTCATGTCGTCTAGCGTTGTATTTTCTCAGAGTTCAAAGTCTGGTGCAGCTGCGTGCAGCTATGCAAAATCTTGAAGCTGAGTATTTCTTTTTACTCTTATTTAATTTCCGGACCAACACGTGGGGTTAATTATTGAGCGCCTTTCACCTCTCAAAAAACTTCTCATTCTCATAATTCGCAATCTACAGTGCGAAATTCTGACACTCACGGTTTTAATGGTATTTTGTTCCACCACTTAGGTTATGGCTATGTCATCGGTCCATTGTAATCTACGGTACCAACTTCGCTCCTTCACTGTCTTTGTCATTCATAACTTCTTTTACAGCTTCTCTTTGTCTACTCCCGCATTACTTCTTGGTCGTACTCAGAGCAATGACCTCAGACATCAAACGAATAACATCCACTGTTATTTACTTCGCTCGGAGGAGTACCTTTACTCCTTACTTTTATTCATCCTCTTCACTCTAAATCCTATTAATTACCACAGTATATTCCATCATTATTTCCTCATTTCACTGCATTGTACTACCTGTACATACTCTTTCACTTAATTCCTGTTCTCTTAATACAGCGAATTGTTCTCTCAATAATGGATCCCTTGGTCCGTAGTACTCTCTCGAAACTCTAACGCAACGAATCTCTCCTAACGATTCTTTTCTCATACTCTTATACAAGAACGTTGAGTTTTACAACGGTCTTCAGCATTACCTTTGGGCAAATTGGAACGCACTTCCCCACCTGCAACATCACACCAGCATTTCCAAATTTGACAAAATATTACTTGGCCTAAACATTGCCGCAGCTAATTCTCTCGCGACTACGCTGCTTATAATAGGTGAGCCACTCGGTATACCAATTGTTGTCTTGGTACTAGTCATAGTTCTCATAGTACTCTCTTCAGCCGCGCTGATTACAGAAAATTCAGGCACAATTGCGGGTCAGGAATATTAATTTAATATCTAGGATCCGATACTATTCTTCGGTATTGCGGGATTGATCGAATTTAACTTTGAATTTTCTTCTGAATCAATATTAGACATTTTTTGTCCAAAAAAACATTACCCAATCCCGAAAACAATTTCAACACAATCTACCCTCAGCACTAGTGCAAACTTATCTAATAGTGGTTTACACAATTAAAAAATTAACGTATCAAAATCAAAAACAATAAAAGTACGGTTAAACTCAAATTTGTTTTAACAAAACTTTTTCTATGCGATACATTACTGTCATTAGTAAACGTTACGTTCTAATTTTTTTCTATTTTTTCAGTGTATTGGCTTATGATTTATTTCGGTTTTGTTTCTGCGAATCCAAGTCGTTCATATGTTAATGAAAATTATCGTAAGCTGAATCGACTGAATTTTTAGAAGATTGAGAATCTTTTCTGCGTATATGTCTTTGTAATAATTTTACTTGTGTCCAAACTTTCTCTAGTGCTTGTAACTTTCTAGAATTCGATATTTTAATATGCGTAGTAGTATTTCATTATCCCTTGTTTTCAATACTCAACGCAAGTTTATCCAAAGCATTCTCCAAAGGTGTTTAAAATAAATAATGCTGTGAAAACCAATTTACCCTAACCTACCAATTGAGTTTTTTTTGTGAAATGATTGTTTGAAGTTGGTAGGAGCAATTCGTTTCTTTGCGAGCTTATTCAATGCCTAGTAAATGTTACGTCATTTATTTGAATGGTTATTCATTCTAATGTTTTATTCTGAGAAAACTCTCCGTAAGCATAATATATAAATATATATATTTGTCTATTTGACGTTGGCGGCCGCGGATACCAAATATCCTATAGAATAATTCCTAAAAGAACATGATTCGGCTGAATAAGTATCAATTCCTACGTTGAATACGACGTCATATAGAAATGAAATTTCAAGTACGAAATAATTATAGTATCGCACCGATGAGACGAATTCCAAGAGCCCACAACAATGATAACATCGCGGTGGCATTAATTCCGAAGAGCATAACAAGATGCAACATTGCAGGTAACCACAGACAAAGTGTAACAGTGGAGGCAATCACATGTGAGGTACAACATTGGAGGTAACCACAGGCGAAGAGCAACAGTGAATGTAATCAGTAACTAGAGTCTAAGGCCACCCGATTCATTCGTTCGGCGATATCACCAGCACTATTGATAGATTAGCGTGCCTGGGTCTTTTAGGTATTTGAGAAGTACAAGGAAACAGTAACAGTGATGGTACATCCTATGTTGTATAGTAACAAGTGTTTGCTAGAGCTCTGGTGACAAAACTATATTGTGCCGAAGGCCTAATATGATGCATCCTGATAATGACATTTTCATTAGATGCTAACTCATTTATATTGACGAACAGTTTTTAAGAAAATTTCAATGAATACCTCACATGGCTTGATTTTGTAGTGAAATTGTAAAGCAAATGAAAATCGTTCCTCAAAAATATGACAATAACTGGGAATGAAATATTCAACAGCCACCTAACATGTTGAGCGGCGGAGTAACTAAAGTTTAATATTCAATTCACATTAAAAGAAAAGTATAGTGATTAATTTTTAAAATCATTATCCTGAACTATGTCTTGCCATCATGTAGTTTTGATTGAGTATTTATGAAAATTGAGTTTATCACATGATCATAAAAATCCCCTCAGTGACCACCGGTGAGTCACACCGCTGTTAACGTGCTGAATGAGCTACATCGTCGCACTCAATCTGAATCGCATGTAAATCTTCACAACAGGCGATTAATTACACTCAGAACGCAATGCAAAATGTGTTTTGCAACAAACTAACCTCCCCTAAAATAGTCCACACTCATTATTTCTGCCTTTGCAAACACAAATGCTTAAAATTTCATTTCTCTTTTCTCTCAGACTTCAGATAATTTTGCTGTCTGTCCCCATCAATCAACAGTAAGTTATTGTCAGTATCGTTTTTCAATCTGTTGCTTTCTAAAAAAGCTACCTTTCTGAAACGAATACAGAACCTATCTCAGGGGATTCGGTCAGTTTCTTATGAATTTTTATTAAAAAAATAATGTATAAGTGAATCTATTCAATTTTATCTATCCCGAACAAGACTCTGTCAGCCATCCCATATACAGAACAACGGCCAAAGCAACTTCACTAGGGTAATTATTAATGTTTTGGCGTTATACTAGCATTATTTCCAGAAGAGGGTAATATCATTCGATCAAATTCAAGCTAAGGATGTGCAAGTTTTGAATTCAAATTGCACGATAGTATTTTTTAGCGTATAGTTAACGCTAAAATTTGATTGATTGATTCACAACTTCTCACTCTATGCGGGCCACTTAAAAATTTGTGAATTTGTGACTGAACCCTTCACGAGTCTGCGATACAGAAAATGCTTTTCATGGTGAATTTGTGTCCAAAAAATAATGAGAACTGCTTACTATGGGAAATAATATAAAATCGCCTGCATTGGGTTGGGAATCGGCCCCAGCACAAACATTTTTCACACTTCTCTATGCTGCAACAGGAAATAACCCCTCGACATCGTGATAAAACTTATCAGCCACTGATTAGATAACAGTGAGAAGCACACACAGAACTTTTCTCCGAAAGATTTAGTATGCTTAATCGTGCAAGTGGGTAAGCTCCAGTTACTAGGGTGCGCAGATTTACAATGCCCATAAAACTTTTATAATGTTGTTGGTTTAGCTTAACTTTTCCGTTGGTTGACACCGTCCTTGTTCAGTTTTCCCTTGAAACATTGCATGAAATTGAGCACTTGGCTTTTCGTTATAACATACAAGGACTTGGAGCATAATTCAAGATTCCCGATTACTGTTATATGGACACAATAGGTTACAAAAATCCATTCAGCGAAGTATTTAGCAAAAAAATAGCTATTTCAGCGGCCGGAATCTACGGGTCACTTGTTGTTTTAGTATTATAAAAGATGCAATACATGCGTCTTGGTTGATACGCATCCCTGAGACTAATACCCATTAGTAGAATGATGCGAGAAGTGCTAGGAGCTGGCTTTGCGAAGGCTCAAATGGCCTGAATATCACCAGGTGTCATTGTTTCGGCTTTGTTACTTCTTAGGTCTGTATCTTTTTTACAGCTCTGCATATAATAGAGAACTCAATGCGATGCCTGAATTGAAAACTAGCTCTACTAACTCTAAGAAATAATCTGAGACATTTTAATGTCTATTTTGAGAGATACTTTCTTCAAACTAGTGCAGTACATTGGCTTTCCCAATAAAATTATTATTGTATTTAAAATTTGCTTCTTTTTTCAATTTAGACTTTTGGTAGTTTTGCTATTTGTTCATATTTCTATCACTCTCTCTCCAAAATCTGGGTTCCTTTATGTCAGTTAAAAATTCGCGCCACAAATACATCAACAATAATTGCGTAAAACTGAAACAGGAAACCTCGAAGCAGGATAGCAGGATATTATATGCCTGCACGAGGAAATGAATATTTTTATTGAAGTATGAATAGATCCTGAATGAAAACGTAAATCTAATTTACTACTGCAATCAATGTGCTCGAACTTGGAGTGTTCCTTTTTCTTTAGATATGTACCGCTCATGTTTTTTGTCCGTGCTGAAAAATTGAGTTATCTCGCAACAATTAAGATTTGACATGAACAAAAGATCAAGATAAAAATAGGATATAATAAAATGAAGCAATACGAACAGGGTGGATGACCCATTCTCACATTAATATACAAACCCACGTCATTAGGTCATAAAACGTGAGCTGGAGTGCCCATTGAAATTCTGGTGTTATTTGTTCTCTTTCCCGCTGTATCTTTCACATTAGAGTCATTCTTAAGATATTATGCCATGGATTTCTCATGCTGTAATGTTCAATGTATGTTGACAACGATGGTTTTTATGCTTTGTAGAACATTTTTCCAAGTTAGAATACATTTGCCTGGTTTCAGACTAATGGAGCATTGAGAAGAGGTCTGTTTTGAAAAGTAATTTAGTTTCACCCACTGAATATTATCTGGCTCATTGTACTTTTGTTAGTTGGAATTAATTGATTTCACGGAAAATTCCAAAGTAATGCGCGTTGTTCCCGACAATAATTGTAGCTTATGTAGGGGTCCTAAAGGGGCAGGTGTCAATGCAGTAGCTGGATTGCTCATCCATAGTCATTCATGAATTACTTGTGTATACCAATAATGATAGCTTTGTATGTAGATGACTGATTATTAGCTTATCAGATAGTTTACGACTGCGAATATTTTAGGTCTACTACTTGGCATTGCGGATGAAGAGACTTAGGTGTCTAATAGAGATGAGCACACTGGAATGATGAATTGGGTCAAATTTTGTTTTGTTAATCAAACATTGAGAAATCATAGCATTTATTTCCATACGTACGAGGTTAGACATTTTAGGCGATATACCTTAGAGTATTTATTTATTTCCTCTATTTATGGAGCTGTGGTTCTGTAGTATTCATTCGTAAGAAACAAGTCTTGTCGTCAGTATTCAATTGAAGTTGTGAGCAAAGAGTTTGCTTAACATGTGAGGAATTACTTCGAGTGTTCGAGCATCCAATGGAGAAGACCTTGTTGAGTTATAATGTTCTAAAATACGTGACACTTTCCTAACGCTTTCACGGCTAGACATATCCATTCCAGGGATCTAGCTGTTGGTCGTGTGTAATTTTGAGTTGTCATATTCGTGTTAAATCTCCTCCTCTGAATAAGGTAGTAGTGCTTCTTTTACTTCCAGTGCTTATTTCTGTTATTGTATGGACAGGCAACAAGCTCGGCCAAGAATTCGATGTCTCAACTGAGAAATCTGTCTATCACAAGTTAGTGCGAACTCACTGAGTGTATTTTCACTGATATTTCAAATGTGATGATGAATTTCGTTTTATAAATTAACACTTGATGATAAAGTAGGCGTGATCACGCTTGAATTCGTCAAATTAGGATCGCTTTAGTTATTCACAAGACTTAAGGCCACCGTACACCTTAATATTAAGGAAAAGAAAGCTAAAATTAATAGGAAAGGACATTAGGGACTAAAATTAATAATTTTATTTATCTGCAATTTTTTTAGTATTCTGAGAAATGTTCGAACTAATAAAAATCTATCAGCCCACACTCCACAACAGCACACAGTTCAGGCATGTGCGTCGGGTACCGATAGAGGTCATCAAAATAACGAATCATGTTGAGTCAGGATTTTATCCGTGCTCGAACGTTCCTCGCATTACTAAAGAATTATCTAGTAAATAGTATGGTTAATTTTATTCGCCAATTTCTTATCCTATTTATCTTAGCACGAAAACCTAAAAAATTGTGTTTAAAACTATTCTCGTGCAGACACAGTAAGTTTCCTTTAATCTGAATGTCCCTACCTAAATAATCACTGATATCGAAAGGCTTTTCACTCTGAATTAAAAGAGACAATTTTTCCTCTAAAATGAGACAGGTCCTTTCGGGGCTGTTTGCTTTACGACTTCAAAGTGGGCTTATAAGCAGCTGCATCAAGTCGCCGCATATATCAAGCGTTTGGGGATAGTGCTGTGAATCAACGTACTGCAAGGCGATGGTTTCAAAAATTTAATTTGGTCGGGTGATTTGTCCCTCCGTGTTGGCCCTCGAAGTGGATGACCATAATATGTCTTGAATGACGGAGTCCTGAATGCGGTCATTGGACAGGATAGTAGTCTATAGGCACACCTTTAGACAGGATAGTAGTCTATACACGCACACCTTTCCCACCTCACCGTTCATTATGAGCGGCATTTAAGCCCCGCCCACTGCAAGCAGTGAGCGTAAACGATCATTGCTGCGCTTTTACATGGGAGGGTTCAATCACAGCGGCTGATATGTGATCAGAGAAGGGCATAAATATTTTTAAATGTATTTAAATACTAAATACTTGCCAAAAAGTACTGAAATACTAAATAATAAATACATTTAAAAAATCGGAACACTAAATACTCGGAAAAGTATTTAAATAAATTTCAAGTACTTTTCATATGCATCTTAAAATATTACTTTATCATATACAGTATATATGTTGCCTATCAATACACGTATAATACTTCCAATACACGATGCAACAAGTTTGGTTCTGATGATAATTCTTGTAAGATGTATTATTGTTTTGGCTGATTAACATGTGTTTGTCATATTCTGCTGTTTATGCTCTGACTTTATTTAATTAAATAATAAAGCAAACACCTAAATACCTTATAATTATTTAAACATTTGGTAATTATATACATCGAGAAAGTATTTAAATACTGCATTTAATTGCATAATAGCAAACGTAATTACAAATACTTTTTCAAGTCCTCAAAAGTAATTAAATACTACCCAACTCTGTATGTGATCATGCGCTCAACTGAGTCGCAAATGATATCATCTTTTAAAAATGTCAGCACCTCAAAACACCAAAGCTTGGGTGCATAATTTTCCTCAGTTCCTGTCCCGCATTTTACAAATTTCATCATTGCAAAATCTTCTTTCCAATATTGTACCCTCAATGTCTGTATTTTTCTTTTAATATTGATAATCGAAAAGTTAGGTAGTTGTTTCCCTATCTGTTGGTAGAAGTTTTTTTTTACCAATCTATTTTTAAATGGATCTAACTTGTATTCTATAAGAATGGATACTGTTTGTAATTAGAATGAAAAGAAGAACCAGAGTAAGAAGGAACATTACATTTATTGTAAGCGTTTCGGAATTAAAATTCCATCATCAGTGCTGGAACAGGAGAGAGAAAAAAAAATAAATTGTCTATTTTAAAAACAAAAATCATATATATTCCACAAAATTCTCTAAATGTCTAAAAGCTTAATTTTTGAATTCATACTCAAACAATAGCATACTCCTAATTCACACGAGCGCACATGTACGCGCTAATTCAGATACAACAGCGAAACACACTATGCATACACACACACACACACACACACACACACATACATACAGAATTACGTCAGTAGGTGGGGGCAATTGATAACTTTACGGCACTAATGTCTTTGTTGAGGTTAGGCTTATGAGTGAATATGAAAAGGGACTCTGCTGAGCTGGTTCTCTGCTGGCCTTCAACCATGTTTCGGATAACATACTATATGTGGCTTTGTGGTAAACACTCTTATTTTAAATTATGATAGTTTACTGTAAAGGCTATGGCAGTTCCATACAAGAATATATAAATTGTTATCTGTCCCTATTTTTTTTCCTCATCCCACTCTTACATCTATTCTGTGTCCTATTTAGTGTTTTCTAAGCACCTTCCTGACATCCACCCTGTCCTCTGGTTTGGTGGGAGTTGAATGTGGGCATTTTCTCAACAAGCTTGGCATTTTTCATTCCTGCACATCCCCCATAGCTTGCTGTGTGGTCTCCTTTACAATTTGTGCATTTCATTGTTTTTTTTTATTTCCTTGGAGATGCATTCTTTTGATTGATGAGGTCCAGCACAGATCACACATCGAGGCTTTGAACGGCAGTCTCTTGCATTGTGCCCAAACCTTTGGCAGTTGTAGCACTGCCAGGCCTGTCCACGAATAAGCGAACTTTAAATTTTTGGTATCCTAGGTACACACATTCAGGCAGCGTAGGTCCAGAAAATGTCAGCTTCACACAAAGTGTTGATTGGTGGTCTTTTCCTTTAGTCAGACCCCGGACGTTAAGGAGATTTGGGTTCTTAATTGACAGGTATTCTTTAATTTCATTGAGGTCTGAGTCAAGTCCAATTGGTCCAATAACTCCGAAAGATTTTTGCATTGCTTTTGGCAATCTGCAGGTCACCGACCAGTCTCCAATATAAGTTGTTTTCAACTGAGTGTTTAGTTGGTAGCTGTTAATTTTTTTTTATCTTGATTACCAGAAGTTTTCGGCTTATATTTTTCTTTGTATCGATTATGTTGTATTTTCCAAATTCAGATGACTGTAGGTCTCTCATTAATTTTAGTTCGTTTGAGAAGAATTTCATTACATCTTGAGAGGAATTTCCGGGCTCAATCAGGATTGTGACAGTCTCAGACTGGCTGTCCTCAGGATATACCAGCAGGTTGCTGGACATGACAGATGACTGGTTTCTAGTGTTTGGTAGCAGTGCTTTTTTCTTGACTGGTGGGTTATCAGCCTGAGCAGGGCTATTTATACCTCCTGTTGTGGATGCATTAGCTTGGGAGTTTTCAAGTTTTTCAGAGTAATTACGTTTTTTCCTTTCCAACGGCGCATTTCCAGTTGGGTTGTGTCCAGATTATCAGCATTCAAAGCTTTCAGAAGTTCGCTACCAGTTCCAGGAATACTTCCTACAAGTTGATTTTCTTCAGGGCTCAGAGATAGTTCCGGTAAACTCGGGTTCAGAGGATTCACAGATTGCAAGTGGGAAGGAACTACACTACCGTCATGGGGGGTAGTTACAGAGGCCATAATTGATTCATTAAAAGTGGCCATGGCAGTGTCCGAAATCACACTGGAGTCCATTGAGTCAACAAAAGAGATATTTGTTTCCTCCTCGAAGGTATCGAATTCTTCTCCCGAACCCTGTGGCAGACCGGCCATCTTTGGCAGCGGTCTGCCTACTCGTAAAGTTCCTTCTTTTCGAAACAGGGTAACCTGGTGTCTTCTACTTATTCTGCAATTGTTAATATGAATAAACAAGGAAATAATCAAATATACTTTACCGTAATAATACCTACGATACTTTTAATCAACTTACCTCGCACGAACGTCCACCTTCCGCCACGCTTTCGTCCCCGTCCCTCCGTTCAAATAACCCATGAATGGTAACTCGACGTACAAAATCTGCTTTGGTACGCTCAAGGCTGCAAGAGAGGGGCAAATTATACGATCTAAAAACTTTTTCAAACAATTCTGAATGAGTGATTTCGGATATTTGAAGTTGACCAATAATTTTACAATGTACTCAATTTCAAGATGGAATATTTCATACGTACTGGATATGCGGTATGCACGATGAAGTAAACAGTAAATACATGATTTTATATACCCTTTATATACACACCTGAAATATTTCATAGCAAGACCAGTGAATGTTGGCTTCCTATAGACAGAAGTAATGAGTTTTGAATTTGACTTTTTTATGAGAACGTCTAGGAATGGGATCTGATCATTTTGTTCTACCTCCATCGTGAATTTTATACTAGGATGAGATGTGTTAATATACTGAAAGAAACTATTGGCTGCCATTTCAGAGCGAAACAATACAAATGTATCGTCCAGATACCTTCGGTAAAATAATGGCTTAAACTCCAGATGACATTGATTCAAAAAATGTTTTTCCAAATGGGCTAGAAAGGAGTTCGCTATTAAAGGAGAGAGGTTAGATCCCATTGCAAGTCCCTCAATTTGCTTGTACGTTTTACCATTAAATACAAAATACGAATCTTTCAGTGCTACTTCAAGTAAACGTTTAAATTATGGTCTATCGTAACTCAGGATGGTTCAGTTATCTTGAAAAATGCGATTCAGCAAAACATTAATTGCCTCATCCAGTGGAACATTAGTGTAGATAGACTCCACATAATAACTACACATGAAGAAATTATCTATGTTGCCAACAGTAGACAAATCGCGAACAAATTCATACGAATTTTGTACTGTATGTTCACTATTACAAAATGGGGATAGAATTGGAACTAAGTTCGCACACAGTTTAGAGTTGTGGGTATTGCATGCAGATAAAATAGGTCTCAGCGGTTCATCAGGCTTATGAATTTTGGGCAAACCATATAACACTCCAAGTTGAGATACTACAGAGCGACAAGTTTTATAAAAATCATTGGTTAAAATTCCTAAATCTCAATTTTTTTAAGTTTGTAGTTAACCTTATTTTTCGGTTTCAACAATAGGGTTGAAATAAGGTTTCCAGTTTCAACAATAAGGTTGCTTGTAATTATTAATAAAGATATAAACCTCATCACGTGACCACAGAGAGTGCGGCATTGTCACAATCTCCCTTCGCGACGTCGGAATCATCGCTGCCGAGCTTATACACGCGGGTTCTTCTTCGTCACCGTTCATTATCACTGTCGCTCACGAGGGAAATATATGACTTGCTTGATATGCCGGTGACGGTGATGAGGATCGGTGCCGCTCACGCAATTAAGCTCATGCAGTGGGTGGGGCTTAGCTACAGTGGGCGGGGTTGAGCGACACTCAAAAGGAGCGGTGATGGTGAAGAGCGCTCGTTTTAATACTTCGTTTACATTGACACTCTTTCGACATTCACATCCTTTGGTCGCGGGGCAAATGCACGTCGCAAAATAGTGACGAGCGTTTGCACTTGAATTCACACAATGCAGGGTACCGCAGGCGGCCATAAGAAGGCTCAGTTACCTATCAGAAGCGATGATGAATGGTGCTGCTCTCCGCGCACAAGCAATTCTGGTCAAGAGCTCTTTATTTAATGTTTCGGTTTTTACATGGTATACTGGAAACTCATCACAAACATTCTTGGTTGAGGTAGAGCTCTATCAGTCTCTCAACACCTTGGTGTGTCCAAAGGTAATCTGATGACATGCTGCAGGCTACGGTGCATTAAGCTCCCTCTTTCACATCAAGGCAACGACTGAAGCTAGAGTGAGTGACGGACAGAGTGTTAAAAAGAATGGCAAGGGAGAATGTCAAAGTGAGACTCACGGTGCCTGCCTGCAAGCCCATCAACAGTGTGCGCGTCTGTCGCACCGACACTCAGAGTGTCGGAAAGAGTGTCAATGTGAACATCGCTTAAGGGCCTTTGCTGAAGTTGCAACACAGTTCAACGTTTTCTATGAAACAGTTAGACTTCACCTGCACAGCCTAGGTAAGTCATACAAACTAAACAAGTGGGTTCCGCACACGCTGTTGTAGGTCTACAAGATACAACGATTGTCAATGTGCGTATCGGTGTTTCCTCGGGACCGTACCGCATCCTTATTCAATCGAGTGCTTACCAGTGATGAAAAGTGGGTTCTATCCGAAACTCCCAAGCGTTCCAGACTTTGGTGGTTACGTCAAGATGCTGTCCTTCACACCGCCAGACCGCTTATCCACCCACGAAAGATTATACTTTGTGTCTGGTGGACAGGTCGTCAAGTGGATCATTAAGAGCTGCTCCCAACGGACTAAGAGATCACTGGAGAACTATAGTCGTAGCAATTGGAACGTGTGCAGCAGGCACTGCGCCAGGAGCAGCCACACTGGTAAATCGGAAATGTGTGCTTTTATTTCCTGACAACACCAGGTCATATGTTGCGCGAGTGGTCAGGGATGCCATACAGACACTTGGGTGGGAGACTTTGCGTCATCCACCTTTCTCACCTACCCTTGCACCATCCGATTGCCACATCTGCCACTCCCTGGATAATCATCTCCGTGGGAAATCCTACACCAATGAAGCAGACTTGCACCAAACCCTCACTACTTCCAGGCGTCCAAAACTTCCGAGTTTTACCGCACTTGGATTGAATCGGTGAAATACGTTGGCGGAAAGTACGCGATGTCAATGGCGATTACTTTGAAAATACGAAATATAAGTTACAAATAGTTTAAAATGCTTTCTTCTTTTCCTTTAAACTTTTCCGGCTTTCTGTATATTTCTCTCAGTTCACAGACGAATGCTTCATCATTCTGAAGTCGGGGACAACCTGATTCTGGCCAGTCCAATGACGGTGGTTGTGATAACGTTAATATGAGTAAATAACATACTGACGGTAATGGTCAAGCGGTCAGAGATCACGACCAAGAATCTCAGAATATTATTCTCCATGACCAGTTTGACGTCATTCTTGCCAAAGAATTTGCATTGAATAGATCGAAAAAAATTTTTCAGGCTAGTAACTAAACTAAATATATTTTAAGAAAAATATTCAAACTCTACCAATCGAATCTGTACACAGAAGTATACAGTGCAACCCTGATAATTATTGTTCTTTGTTGAGGTAGATTGCAAAACATATTGACCTCATTTATAGTACTTTCAGTTGGGTTTTCAATCTACTGTTGTTTTTCGTTGACATTGACTACGGAGAGACAATCTCTTTTCCTTTATTTAGTTCTATCAACATTTCGATATACGTCCCAATGTCAGAATACATCGGGCACATGTATCTGATATATCAGACTGATAAAGAATTACTATCCTTCACTTGAACAGTAGACTCGAAGCATCCCTGCTGTAGCTCTTAACAGAAAAAAAGGGACAAAGTCTCAGCTTGAACAAAAGCAACGCTACGCCTGTAATTTGTTATACACATATCTGGGCTTGAACTTTCGGACATATGCGTCGTCACTGTCAAGCTTGCAACTGAAAGCGGACTTCAAAAAGTTATGGCATTTACGAGTCGAGAATTTCATTAGTATGAGGAACATATGTATTTTAATAGAGTATCTTCAGGTGTCCGTGTGTTTAGTTTGTTTTAAAATTTCACTTCATGGATTTTTTGCTGGCTTCTTATGTCTGTTTGTTTTTAGTAAATTTGAAACAATTCGCATCCAAAGGTCATCCTTCATTCGAGTTGTGTTACCCTGAAAGGTTTTACCGCCATGTTGTCGACTTTGGATAACGAATAAACATTAATCAATAAGGTAACAATTCCTTTTTTGCAGAAACCACAAAATTTGAGTAAACTAGTTCGATGTAAATTTAAACATTGTAACAAATTGATCTCACTGTAGGTTTCAAAAAATGAATGTAAATGCTCTTCATACTGGAAAGTTAACATGAACCAGAAGTTTTAAATTGATTTTTACTAACGTATGAATGTTGAATATTTAATCGGAAATGGCATCGAAGAGCTGCGCAACTTGCTATGAGCTCTATAACTCTTCAGATCACAGGCCTCTATTTTTGGATTGCTGCCATACCAGTTGTTATACATGCGTAACCAAAAGAAAAACCTCTGATGGAATACGCTGTTATCGATGTCAAAAAAGGACTGTGAGATCTGTTGATCAGCTTCCAACCAATTTAGATCTCATGCCCATAAGTGACAGCGAAAAGCCAGCCCTTAATTTTTTTCTAACAGACCTCTGCAAAAGTCACAAAATCCGACTCGAGTACTTGTGTGCTGACTGTGAGGCACTCATTTGTAAGCAGTGCCATAAAGACCATCATTTCGGGCATAGTGTGGAACTAATCAAAAATATTGCCGGCGCCGGATTAGTGGCCGGTCCATGGAACAAAGTTCACAGTAAACTCTTGGCCAAGGTGGACTTGTTAACCAAAACCCTCAAGGTACCACGTGAGATGTTACATTTGATCGCTGAACTCATGAATGATTTCACGGAATGGCAAAATTTACTTGAAAAGAACCTTAAATCAGCAAGAAAGGATTTAAGCTCATGGAACGCTCTTGCTACAACTTCATCCCGAGAAATCACAGTGAAGGAGGTGGTGACACGATTGAAAAAGGCCAAACTTCCTCAGTGCGATAAATTGCCGCAGATTAAAGCCAGTATCGAAGCATTGAGGAATAAATCGGTCGAAATAGAGGTGAGTTTAGGCAAAAAATCAACACCGACATTGATAGAGGAGACACATCTGCTCTATAGGTATGTTAGCTTTGCAAATATGAGTGCATGACAATCTGTTGGTAATATCTGAAGTGGATAATATAATAAAATTTGTAAATTTAGATATAGTTTGATACTAGATCTCCAAATTTCAATCTGCCTTTTAATTCAAATTTAATTTTCTTAATTCTCATTTCGCCTGTAGATTGTTTGAAATGTTATTTCTTTAACCTCAACGCAATAGCCATCGTTTGAGAGCACAAAATCTGTCATACGGTAATCTCTCACTTGTTTGTCACTTCTATTACATTTATTTTGAGGATTGATGCTTATTAATTATTTTATTTCATCAATTTACAGGTGCGATCTTAAATAATGTTGTGTACGAGATAAATGAATTAGTTTCAAGGGACTCAACTTTGATTTGAGGTCTACACATTTTTCACTTCAAATTAATCCAAGTCAAGTTCAATTTAATCCAAGTCAAGTTTAATTTAATCCAAGTCAAGTTCAAATTAATCCAAGTCAAGTTCAATCTAATCCGAGTCAAGTTCAAATTAATCCAAGTCAAGTTCAATTTAATCCAAGTCAAGTTCAAACTAATCCAAGTCAAGTTCAAACTAATTCAAGTCAAGTTCGAATTAACCCAAGTTAAGTTCAAATTAATCCAACCCAAAGTTGAGTTAAGAATTTATATAATAACTTGTTAATTTAAACGTTTTTTGTGTTTAATATGTATCTATTGGATGTGATGGCAGGAAAAACGTTTTTCCTTTCAGTAAGGAATACTTAAGATTTCTGAAATATAAAAACAAGATCTTGTGAAATGTGGTAAGTATCCAGCATCAGGAGGCAGAGAGTGATTCAGATCTTTGAGCGGAGTAACAGATAGAAGTCAATTATAAAAACTTTGTAGTATACTACACATTAAAGTTGTTTTACAATTCAAAATTTTTGGCAGTATACACCCATTCAAATATGTTCAAAGGTAATTTAATGTTACACATACACATAGTAGTATAGAGGATTTATTTACCCTCAAATAGAGATTTATGTGCTTAAAATTCCACATTATCACATGTATAAAATCATATATGCATGCAACTACAAAAGATTGCCACCGGATGATATGTAGATTTAACCTTTAAAATGATATGCAACTGCGATTCACGGAGCACTTATGTACGATACCTTTTGATTACAATTTATATGAGTACATTACTATACTGATACAATCCTGCATTAGCAATGAAATTTGTGCCATCCCTGCAAATGAATAGGAAAAGGCAAATATATCATCTCCGTCGATGAAACAAATTGTAACTTGTTTTTAAAAATTCGTTTGAACTAGCAAAAACAGACTTCGTTGCGATATTTCTTTTAAATGCTAAATCTACATATCGTTCAATGGCAATCTGTTGTAGTTGTATGCATATATGATTTTATATATGTGATAAAGGGAGATTTCCCGCATGTAAATCTTTACATGGGTGTAAATAAATCCTCGATACTACTTTGTGTATGTGTAAGTGTACCATAAAATTGCCTTTGAACACAAATATTTGAATGGATGCATACTGCCATTAATGTAGAATTGTAAAACAACTTTAATGTGTAGTATAATTCAAAGTTTTTATAATTGACTTGTATCTTTTACTCCGCTCAAATATCTGAATCACTGTCTGCGTCCTGATGCTGGATACTTACATTTTACGACAGCTTGTTTTTATATTGTAAAAATTTTATGTATTACTTACTGAAAGGAAATACGTTTTTTGCTCATCACATCTAATAGATACATGTTTAACTCTAAAAAGCTCAAATTAACAAGTGATTATGTCAATTTTTAACTCAATTTAGGGTTGATTATATTGAATTTGACTTGGATTAATTTGAACTTGACTTGGATTTATTTGGACTTGACTTGGATTAATTTGAACTTGACTTGGATTAAATTGAACTTGACTTGGATTAATTTGAAGTGGAAAAGGTGTAGTCTACGCAAGGAGGATCGAAATCGCCCTCAATGAATGCTTCGTGAGGTATACTGTGAATAGTCAAGTAGGTCGTAAATTTCATCTCTCCAGAGGCTACGCTGGCAATGTTTGTTTCGACGAACATAGACTGAGAGTTCTTTATTACAGGTGAATTGGCACATTTTGGAGATGAATCTTTGGCTTTTTTACATTGGTTTCCAGTAGTTGTTGCAGTTGCTCTTCGACGTAAAATATGAAACTGCTGTTACTCTTGCTGTGCTGATTAGATCAACGTTGTAACACACGTATCAATCCAGTTAAAATTCCATTGAGAAGTAGATTCCTACAAGATAAAGCCTAGCCTATTTTGACGCAATTTCTGAAATGCTTGGGGCTTACACGAAAGCATGTTGAATTGCACAAGTTCCCAGTTCCCAGAGATAAACAACAGAGCGCTTGCATCTGCGAATCACTCTTTTTAATAACTCGGAAGAAGCACGGGTACGAAGTTTTCACGTCAATAACTTATGCCGTAACTAATAACTCTCAAAAACGAAAGGAAAAGTATGATGTTAACGGATGCCAAATTATGGAAAAGGGAATAGCGCTCTCGATTACCAGAGGAAATTTAAGAAAATGAAGAAGAATAAACAGAATCGTTCATATATATTTATTACGGGAACACAGATACTAGGAGTAATTCACACAGGGGGGACTACGGAATCAAAACTAGTAGTGAAGAAAATAAGAAAAAGTCAGGAAACAATAAAACAACAGTACTTAGGAGAGCCTCAGAATTGGAGCGTGGTCGGGAAACACGGAGATTTGGCACATCAGCTGGAAGCAAAAGACAAACCAGTTAAAACTAAAAATAATGATATTCTGCCTCCTAAAGATCGAAATAACACACACAAAAGCACTAATTAACAAAAATAGCAATTGACAGATAGGGCAAGTCATAAAAAGCAATAAAAGATTGAATAATACTGAAATACATAGTGCAATAATTGGAAAAGATAATTTGATTGAATTTCATACTAAGACCGGTACACACAGATTTTGATAAACAGGTAAATAAGCATCTTCTGAATGCTTCCACTTCAACGATAATATTCACACAAATTAAGTAATGATGATAAGAAAACATAGTTTATCACTGAACAACTAAGAATAGAGTTTATTCGTAGTTAAAGTTTAATAAAGTTCATTCACTAACCAAGCAAGTCACGCACACATAAACAGAGTCCTAACTACTGTAAAAACGGAACTTGGCTGAACACGCATACACATATATACATATATATATATATATATATAAGGCAGGTATATATTATAAATATATACGCGTATATATATATTTATAAATTTACAGGATCTACTTACCTCAGCCACAGTTCCCACATACCGAAATTTTTTCAGTTTTGTTAGACATTTCACTGATAGTTAGACCATTAATAATTATTGGAATTCCTGGAAAAAAGAGTAGGGGTTAAATACACGTTCAAAAGCAGATGTCCTAGCGCCACATTCTCACATGTCTATAAATAACACCACCAAATGACAGGTCACGAACAAGGTATTCACAGATAGGTTGAGGTTAACCCTACATTACAGTGCACACGGTAAAAATGACTTAGTACCTGTGATTCTCAGTGTCGTCAATACTGTGTTGTCAAATGGGTAGGAACGGTGGAGGGTGGATACACGAGTAATACTAGGGAAACTCATCGCTAATGTTTTAAATCTGATGAGTAAAAAACAGGGAAGATTCATCAAAATATTTCATTTCTAAGAATTTTAATAGGACCTAACATTCAGAAAAAGCATAAATGAAAAATATATAAAAATCATTCCTACAGTTTATTTTAAGAGCTCTCCGATGACGGGAGATAATCTGCTTTATTGAATTTAACAAAATTCAATGCGATCACAGGATAAGAATATGTGTTCATGACAATGGTTTGCTTCTAAACTCTAGCTGAAGCTCAATTCGGAAGCCCGTGTGCAACATAACAAACACACTGAAAACCTCCAAACTATAATTGGGATTGATTTGAGAAAAGGATAATTTATATCAATGAAAGCAGCTGGTATGAATGAAAGCGTCTCTTGTTCTAGAAGTTGTCCTTTCAGTTCAGACCAATGGGCAATAGGAGCTCTGTAAAACAACAGTGCTATATTTCTCTCGTCAAATGTTATACGTTATAATTACGTTAAATTTTGTAAATACCCATTAAAAATTTCATATGATTCAATTGTAAGGTATAGATTGCACATATAATCTAGAGCCTTACTTTTGTTTTTATCATTAAGAAAAATCATAGACCTTCAACGTATGTTTGCGTTTGTTGAGGGTTTACTGCTTCTTTAATTACTTCGCTGATTCATTGATAAAATACATTGACATAAATACGATGATCAGTTTTTTACCGCGGCATGGTTTTCAGCATAATCATTTTTATTTGAAGGCATCATGACGATTCTTTAATCCTTTAATTTGTTCTTCGTTTTAGGGGCAACTTCTACCTCACCTTGAAGAGTGGGCAGTTGCAGGTCAAGCTGCGTCTGAGACCGCCCTTGCTAGTGTAACGGCGGGCCGATGCCCTAAGAAGGTCATCATTCACTCACGGCCCTCCGACCCAATACAGCAGCTGCCCCAGCTTCTGGATGCAGTCGCCAAGACCTGCACTGGTGGAATTGAGTTGTTTCTGACGAATTCATTTTGGTCAATCAAGGCGAGGAAGGATGAACATCTCTCTGAAACCTTACAAAAGCACAGGTAAAGGGGGAAAAATTCAGTTTTTGACTCTAAACTTCAGTTGGCACAATGTTCTTTCGACTGCGTTTAGTTTCGAGTACCTGAGTGTCACTTAGTTAGATAACATTTTACATTGTGTTTGTGATAAATGTAACTGAGAAAAAACTGACGCTACAGGGAGCACAAAATGATGAATTATTCGACAAAAAGAAAAGGCAAAGACTTAAAACATTCTGGACATTGGTCTGCCCAATGTCCATCTCGTCATGTGCAAGAGATAGACGCCTATTTCAGAGTAAAACCAGATAGCTGTAAAAATCGAGTGTCTGTGTAAGAAAAGATGATTTTTTTTTCATGTTGTAGTCAATGACCAGGAATACAGTTATGCTAAATATATAAAAAAAGTGTAAACATTGGATCAGACATGAATTAGAACAGTTCAACAAACGGGTTTCTTGATTAATATTTTCCTTTAATTCGACACTCGAGGTCGTACTCTTCCCATTAACAAAAAAGGAGAAGGGCCCCTGAGCTCTAAGGCTTTCTTAAGCCCTGCCTTTTTAACAAATTAGTGGGTAAGAAGTATTCATTTGATTTGCCTCAACTTTGTGTTGGTTTTTATTCAATACCTCAATTTCAGTTTAAAAAAGAGTAACCTGTTGGAGAATAAATTGAACGCTCCTTAAATACCCTGTACATCACACAAGGATGATGAAATTTGTGGCCTATTGCCTATGAAATTCAGTTTAAAAAGTGTTTTTCAATTTGTACAAGATTGGATCGACTAGTTTGAACTAGACTAGATTGAATTTCGGACATCACAAGCGCCGAAACTTTCAACTGCCATGAAGCAGCAGAGTTCCCAGATGACAAATTCAACAACTACAAAATTATTTTTGAAACACATACAGGGTGCCTCAGAAACAAATAGACACACTTCGCACTACATAAAAAATGATTTTCACTTCTACATAGCCGTGCATTTGCACAAATTTAATTTTGCCCCTCATCAACAGGGTTGAAATTGTGAATCAATCTCTGTGTTGTGGTTTGACACTTACCGGTCTCACTAGGCTTCTGATTTTGAAGGCAGTGTACTTTGAAAAATTTGATGAATGAAATCTTTATCATGTAGCTACGGACATGAGTATTATATATGTTTGTAGGAGTGTAAGTATACAGAGGGGGAAAATAATACAACACGTTGGATAAATCATCAGATTCCAACTTTCTAAACCACGTACAATTCCAAAAATTGGAGTATATATAAAGAATAGTATAAATAGGTTAAAAATATATCTAAAATCCACAAATATCTAAAAGGAAAAATTTAAACCCACATGTATCATAAATACATGAACGAAAGTTCACAATACATGACTTCTTTCTCGATGATATACATTAAAATTATAGGAGGCCTATTCCAGAATATTTTAATACATTTTATTAATCGGCAACCAAACTTTTTATATATGTAGATATGTGCGCAACTTGGAGTTTCAATGGCCTTGGCTGGAACCATAATACGTAAATGGAAATGCCGAAATGCGAACCTGAGAAAGTCTCGAAATGGCCGTCCACGGATAATTAACGACCTTGCTGTTCGAAACTTGGTCCGAACAGTGGTGCAGAGGCCTCAAACTACTCGTTAAGAATTAGAGGCTGATTCCAAGGCAACAGGCATCGAAGCCAGCAAACACACGATCAGCAGGGAACTATGCTGTGAAAGTCTTCGCTCCCGCACCCCTCGTAAGACGCCTCTTCACTAGGAACCTGGGGTCCAAGTCAGGCTGAAAGTATGCTACGACCATTTGAACAAGCCAGCAGAGTTTTGGAACTCAGTACTTTGGTCAGATGAAACCAATATCGAAGTATTTGGGAGAAACAGCATAAGCCATGTTTGGAGGCAACAAAACGGAGAGGATAACCAAAGTGCACCATAGATTTAGAGCTGGCTGTATGTTTTGGCTCTTCAGGGTTAAAAAAACTTCACTCCATTGAAGGAACTATGAATTGTAGGAAATATCGTGAAATACCGGAAGAGCAACTGCTACCCTCAGCTCGTTTGATAAAATTGAAACGTGGATGTACTTTCTAATAAGATAACGATCCAAAGCATACTGCAAACGAGACCAAGGAATGGTTGAGGATGAAGAAGATAAGCATTTTAAAATGGCCAAGTCAATCCCAATTCATGATTCCGATCGAAAACTAGTGGAGGGAATTGAAATTGATAATTTAGAAGAGAGGTGTCAATAACATAATTGAACTCAAAGAAATTCGCATTGAAAGAAAACATTTATTTCCAATAAAGAACGGAAAGATAATTCCCAAACCTTGTAAACGGCTGTTATAGGGAACTACTCTTAACGTCTCGAAGCCATTAATGATAACGGATATGCAACGAAGTATTAATGTATGTATATCTTGAAATGTGTTATAAGCGTTTGTTCACGTATGCATTACATATGTTCATATGTATTTTTGTATTAAATATTTTTGGGTTTTATATATGTTTTTGCCTTTTATGCTTTCGTTTATTCATAATCTAGTTTTCATAATTGCAATTTTAAATGTTCTAGAAATGTGGAATCTGGCGATTTAATTAACGTGTTGTATTATTTCAACAACCCCCCCCCCCTCCCCTCTCTTTCCCCCCCAAACTTTAGGTGCACGTGCATTCGTAAATGTTTATGCTCTTTTACCTTACATATACATGGAATACTTGTTTTAAAAAACGTTCACCATACTTCCAAACTGTATTTCCACTCCGTTTGATTTAAACACATAGCGTTTTACATGCTCAAGTGATTCAAAGTTAAGCACTTCCGGGAAGTTTGCTGAGTTATTAGTCATGTTACTTTAATATTCGTTTTTCAGTGACAGGTTGCCATAGGAGCCTTGTTGTTCATTGGTCTACAATGTTCTCAGTGAAAACTGGTGAATGTTTACTCTTGTATGACATCAATTTTGTGCTCTTACGACCATTTATACAACAAACATTATTAACTTCAACTAATCCGGTGGTCACAGACATAAAAGTGAGAGAATAAATGCCACTACACAGAAAACTTAAAAGAACACAATAGGGAACAGTCTTGCCCAGAAATGCAATTACTATTGGTTATTTTCGATCAAGGACCGTATTGTTTTCTGTGGCGTTTATGACTTAAGTATATTCGTACTGTTTTTTGTTGTTATGTACATGCTTTTCGTCAATAGATTTTCAAAAAATTTCTAATATTCCACCTACGAGGTTCTAAACTCTTACCTCGCCAAGCAGAGGGAAAATTGAGAGCTTCTGTGGCACAACAAACGACGCGCTCGCTCTTTGCCTGGCAAGAGAGCAGTCATGTCTTCGCATCGGTGCCCGTCTTGCCATCATCAGAGATGTGACCTCGTTCGCTGCTATGCGAGTAAAACCTCACTGTGAGTCATTCATTTTGCCTCAAAATTGTGATTTATTAGTTCTTGCATGAGTCACTAACGAGAGAACTTATTACCTGTGCTTCTCTTGAGTTATTAAAAAGATTGATTCGAAAACGCATTCATATTAGTAGTTTCATAATATTTACGAGAGTATCGCAATTTATTAACCTAATTTTCTTTACCCGAGTTCTACCACTGTTTAACATTGCAGAAAGAATATATTTCGCCATTATCTTTCTATGAAACTCTTTTCACAACAATGGCTTTATAATTTTTTGAATACCATAATTGTTTTCAAGAGTTTCAATACGTATACATGAACACTGGGCAGTCGAACGTTTGATAATCCACGTTTAGTTAAGCCATTAAAAATGTTATACATTTGGTTTTCGAACTCGTCTGATTTTTTACAGTGTAATAGACACAAATCTCAAAGGATCAAATACTATGGTCTCACACCATTGGTATATACTGGGTGTTTTAGCGAAATGTATCCTCACCAGGAGTTGATTTAGAACATTTTAGCGACTTCTAGATTAACAATGAGACTAGGCCAGGCATATACAAGCACATTTGATACAAATTTTTGTAACCAAAAAATTTGCTAATCGGTACAAATTTTCCAAAAGCGTCTGAATTTTCATTCCGACGAGTATTCCTAGGAAATTTTTTGTATTCGTTCCCACATACTTCATCAGTATTTTCTAATACCCAGCTCATTACGGTAAAATCGTGCATCTTGTATGATTATTTGTTATTTTGTGAGGCAACACTTTTCTAAATCATTTTGCTTATCATTAGTGACATGCAATATGAATTGTTAATACTTATTATAACGTATGTGCGTTTACACTTGAAAAACGAAAAATCAAGCACCATATGTTACGTATTATCTCGTGGCGTATTACGTGAGTAAGGATTTACATATTGTTTCTCTTCAAACTAGGCACGATGAAAATTATAATGTTATCATAATTAAATTATTAAAATAAGTAATTTAGCATAAGCAACATAGGTACGGTCAGACGTCGGGGCATTTGAGTAGCTTATAGACCATAATAATTTGGAAGTTCATCACTGCAATGAATATTTTACTCTACAACTGAAATAGAGAGAGAGTATAATGTTTATTTTAATTAAATAAATATTTGCATTCATTCCGGCAATTCGTTTGCCTATGTAATATTTACTGATAGTATTGTTATCTGTACATTCAAAGGAGACGAGGTTTTTCGATAACTCAACATTATCCTGAACCCAAGGATGCTGGGTAATTTACGCTTCACTTTTACTACAACTATTATCAATTGTAAAATTGTCAACGTAAGTTTTCATGCAGTTGTAAAATCAAGTGTGACAACAGGACCTGAAATGAAAGCAGGAAAGCAGGAAATGGGCTCTAGTAAACGGCCCTAATACTGGCACGATTGGCCAGTGCACAAATTTCAACCATTTAGGGCTGCGATTCCTTGCAAAACTACTATTCCATTGTCGAATAATGATGAAAATAAAAACTTTATCATAACTGAATTATTAAAATAAGTATGATTTCTCTGATTACTTGTTTTTTGCTATTATTTTTTTCGAGAATATGGGTGAATAATATTCAACAACTAATAAACAATAATTTTGACGATAATAAGACTTTTCTGGTGTGAAACGTAATGGTTCCCGTTGATGACGCCAGAATATTAGCCAAGCATGATTTCTTTTACTGCAGCGCTACGACGAAACCTAAAATTCGTGGACTGAGAACAGAAATTTGATGTGCGCTAACACATAAACTCAACGTATTCCTTCATACCAAATGGCTGTAAGAGTCGCTTACCATGAATGATTTACTATCCTAATTTTCTTCAACATCCCTTTTAGTAAACCATATGTATTTATTCTGGTATGCAAGAAATTTGAGTCGATTTTTAGAGCTAAGTCGAGCTGTCTTCGTTCTTTCTCTGCCCATCAACCTTTTGCGAATAATGTCGCAGAAACATAACGCACCCTCAGTAGCCGAAACTATTGACTCCTTCAAAAGCAAACGTGATATGCTAACAGAGTCAGGGAGTTTTCTCAAACCTGGAATTAAATTAAAAACACAAACAATACCCACCTAATACAACCCAAAAATTCACATCAGTGTTTTTGTTTTTATTTCTGGAGGTCATTTTATTTTTGCAACAAAATATTCCCTTTGAAGTTTTTGACAAGTTACAAGATAATTTTCGATCCAAATATCACTCTAAAATGTTCCTTCTAATTACCGAGTAATGTTATCATTATTAGTAGGTTTCGTACACAGAATACTTTGAACGTTCAAATTCTCTAAAGCTTTTTGGTTTCTTCGTCCTTAATATTTTTTACACTAATTTTCTCACGACAAAATGCGAGAAACTTCATTTCAGTTGCAACGCAACTTGTTGAATACACATTCAATTGCATGAAGTGTAGAAAACTTTTGGCCACTGCTTCTAGGGTGACATCTTTTTCTGGATGGGCTTCCACAATTTTCCCAGTGTCACGGGGATGAAATTGAATTGTTGAACATGTCTGGAATATCTGGATGTATTTATCCATTGATAAATATATGAATGAAAAACATTCATACATATTTACAGTTTATATGTAATACATTTGTGTTCATTCATTTATATATGTGTATGATTGATTAAAAAACTGCGTCACAAATTGCAGACACCAATTTTTAGCTATTTTTTATTTTTCGAATACGACTAATAGCATCTGGCTCTAAAAATTCAAAAATATCACAGATTGTCTGATTCAAAATTAAAGCTTCAAGGTTTACCCTACAATGTTTAAATCAATAATTGTCCTTAAATAAACAAATATTTAAGTATGTTTTTAATATGGCAAGACGTAAGATATCTGAGGACCTTTTATTTTTTGTGATTGAAACTAACACGACAAAATTTAATCCATTTTTTATTTCAGCAGATCTCATACTGCACTGAGAGAAATTTTTGACACACCTATGTATCTCAAACGGATGTTCGAAATATTTTGATCCTCAGTAAGGTATTTTCTTTGACCAGATATTAAAGGGGTTGAGAAAGTTAAAATACATATTCACCTTTCAGAGGGATCAAAAATTTTTGTATACAACCGAAATGTGTTTAGATTTTGTGAATATAGTCCAATTCTCCTAGCAACCATAATACCTTCAAAAATGTTTCTTTTAATTCTTAGACGTTCTTCAACGTTGTCTGTATATTAGTGTACTCAGCTTGAGAAAGTGAAATATTTATGTGAAATAAAACTGACTCACGTTTAAGTGTGTCATGGTTGACACACTTAGGTATGTCTTATAAGCACATGACACACAGAAGTGTCTCGGTATTAGGATAAAATTTTTCTTATCGGACTATAACTAATGAAATGAAAAGACACGCTATACTAGTGTCTATAAAGCGAAACAGCAATTTCAAAATTTCAAGATACCTACAAGTCGCCCAATCTTTCGTTTATACAATTAGAGAGGAGCTGAATGAAAGCAAAGGAGATTTATTGGCCACGAACAAAAGATAACAGCATTTTCAACGCTCTGACTCCTCAGAACGCGAAGTTTCCAGCAACAGTGATGGTTTTCGGCCTGGTTAGCAGTGAAGGGCACATCATGCCTCCTATTTTTTTCCACAAGGCCCCTGAGGCATTGCAGATTCCCTGCTCGAGACTTTTCTAACTATTGTTAAGCCTTAGATAGACAGCATTGCTAATGAATGGACTTATGTCTTCCAACAAGACTCTGTTCCATCCCATAAAGCTCTCAAACCCAGGATTGGATAGCCCAAAATTTTACTGATCATGTCACATCAAACTTATGGCCTCCTATTTTACCAGACCTTTATCCTTTGGATTATTACGTGTAGAGCGTGGTTGAACAGGAATTTAATAAGAAATTTCACAACAAATCCTCTCTAATGGAAGTAATTGCCCGAGCAATGGAAAAAATAAATGAAGACTACGTGATCAAAGCTTGCAGTCGCCTTCGCACTCGAATAATTTATATAATAAAACTTAGATTGATATTATGTTTATTTGTTTTGTTACAAGAAATTGTAAGTTTCAACGATTAACATTTTCATTGTCTGTTTTTCTGAAAATGCGTAAGGTGTCCTAGATGCCTTACCCACCTTGAATATTCACCCGTATTCCCTTACTCGTAGATACCTTTTAACGTATTCTATTTTCTGTTAGAATTCTAATTTTTTTCACCTCTGCCGTCAAATTAGTATTAGAAATAGATTAAAGTCAGGATTAGTGATTTTGTATAATCCTTGTTTTCTAGCCCTTGTGTCTATAATTTTTTTTAATTTATGTTCCCTATAATGTAGAGCAGCCGTTTGCTCGAGAACCAATATTTGGAAGAACAATGGCTTATGAGTCGTGCATACAGCAGTTATCAAAGTTGAATACTCAGGGGATTTGTAGCCCCAAAACTCGCAAATAAACCCTTTAAAAGTTTCACGATTACACAGATTATTATTTCCTCACTTCAAATATGCCATGTCAAGAAAACACGCTCTACAGCTATTGTTAGTAACGGAGTAAATATCTTGAGCTTATTTTTGGTTTGATTCTCGGTATTTATTCTTGCCTCAGATGTAAGCTGCATTCGCGGTTTGTCCTCGAACGCTGGGGTGCATATGAAAAAACTAGAGTGGGCGCCAACAGTGTGGTCGTTCCCGTCTCTCAACGACGGCAACCTTGAATGGATGTTCGCCATTTTGAGACCTTTTGCCTCTGATGCTCAGTACGTATTTCATAGTTACAATTAGCAGACAAACATCAGCCTGTGATAACGTTAGAACATTAGATGTTGAACATTTCTGCATCATATTTGATATACCTTGTGAAGTTTAAGGAAAAGGAACATAATATAATTTAATGATTGATTGCAATTATTCACAATGCCCATGTCACTGTTCATGTTTTATTTTTTTCCACAGTCCTCGCCCACGGTCCTTATTTCTACCCCGCTGCCGCTTGACTCAGGAAAGCATTCATAAACTAATCTCGCACTGCACTGGAAGCTTCTCTTACTTTGAATGTGAGGCAAGGGCCATTAATAAGGAGGCTCGGTCAGTGCTGCTGTCGTTCTCCAAGCGTCAAGGCATCAACTTCAAATGGAATACATACTGAACTGAAAGCCTTAGAAGCTTTAAGATTTGTACTTCAATCTTCAGGTTTACCTTGGAAACCATCGTGAACCTTGTCAATAAAATTTTTAATCATAACAATGAAATAGTAAGTATTCTCTTCTACATCAAATAAAATTTGAAAAAATGGTTGATTGTTGTAGGAAAGCCTAAACCGTCGTTGCATGGTCCTCCGCGACAAGTAAATACGAATTACCTTTTGAAGCACGGCTTATAACGATAAATAAAATTTTGCATTAATTTTTCCCGTACAAAATTTTCCTGAAACGCCTGTGGAGTGTATTTCAGAATAGAAAAATAAGCATAAGTGGCCGGATGGAAAAAGTTGCTCAGTCAGTGTAAAATCAGTGAGATAGGGGTTGCCTGATAACATAAGGTGAGTTATCGTCTGAGGCATCAGTTCACTAATTGAATTCAGCTGTTGGAGCGACACTTCTCTTAGGATTGCCGTACTTATGAAGAACTATGACAACCTAGACCGAGCACTGCACCTCCGCTCAAAATCAATATGGGTTCATGTTTAAAGTTACCGTCGTATCTTCCGAAATGTAAACAAAGTACTCATAAATTATAATTATTTTGTTATAAGTACTTTAAAATGCATATTGGATAGAAAGTAGAGCTAAATTGAATAACATGAAATGGTATTTTTTTAGATTAACATAGAGATATTGATACATTGAATTCATTGCAAAAATTTATGATTTGAGGGCGGGAGAAAGGATTTCGTTTAATAATTAACCAAAAATAAAATTTGATAAGAAAGTTTTCCTGAGCTAACATGGGTATTAGGTGCGCGATCTCTTCTAAAGCAGCTTTCGGGTTGTGGGAAAAACACTGAATGAATAATTATTCCAAAATATTAATGAAATAGTGTGCTTGCAGGAAAAAAGCTTATTGGTTCATAGAAATTTTAACAGATAAGTTTGAAATAGCACGTAAGCAATTAGACGGCAGTAATAGTTTTCTGACAGAAACGGTACCAGTTATGGTAATAGTTTTAGGCAAGGAGAGTTATAGTAAAGCTAATATTAATAGTTTCTTGGCATGAACACTAATAGCTATTGAAATATTAATAACTTGACGAGAAAATGGGGCTACAGCTGCCATCGACTTCATCGAACACCACAGGAGCGTGCACCTATGTTACTTACGGTGACTAACCTTCCAAATAGCAATCGGCGTCCATGCCGTATCAGGCGAGGGTGCTGAATACACCAGAAGCCCCACGCGCTCATGCTACCCCTTTTCTGAAAAAAACAAGACTGGACCCCAATTCCACAAAGATTGCACATCCAAAAAGACCGACTCGTGTTTTCGACTTTTTACCTCCTTCAAAGTATAGCAAATGAAATTTTTTTCACCCAATATTCCAAACAAAAACCAAAATAGGAGGAATTATGTCCTTTTTAGCTACCGATTATCTGAATTTGGACAAAAAGCTTTCCATATTTCTGTAAAGAACTGAAAGGAAACGTGCCACTTCATTTCTCAACTCAGTCATAGTGAATTAGACAGTGTAACCTTTCGTGTTTCTACATTGCTTTGCTGTCAAATTAAACGATATTCCGTTAACCTTAAATCTGCCCACTGCTACTTTACAGTTAGTATTTCTAACTCAGTGATGCTGATAGTTCGATGTTAGAGTTAATTACTCACAATTTATTAGCAACAAGCAATGCAATTAACTTCTGCGTATGTGTTGATTCATTTTTTTTAAGTGTATTGCTTTTGTAAATGTGTGTTCTCATTACTTGGAACGTTTTCAAAACAGTATTTTCGTTAGTCAGTGGATTTTGTTTGGTATTTAATTTTGTTCAATTCATGGTAAACCATGAATACTGATTTTCACTCCATTGCTTTGAGGTGGTTGCACCACTCAGGCAATAGCAAACCTTTCGTTTTATACTCACCAATTAGATATAATTTTCTTACATTAGAGAATTTCAAGCATTCTATATTGGCTTTTAAACCTAACTTTTCTGAAATATTTGTGTTATTTTTTCTTTAGTAAAATGATTTTTTACCTTGTGGCGTTATTTCTTTCTCGTTTCTCACTCATGGGAATCATTTGTGCCAGCATTACGCAGGTTGTAACTGAAAAAAAATTATGTGATAATTCAACTACCCGGAGCTGGTAGCTTGTTACGCTCATGTTGAAGTGAGCGCAAGAAAACAAGTTTAAAATTACGGAAATGCTGATTTCTTAGATGTAGATGCGTAATAATTTACTAATACCTATTATACCTTGAACAATATACACGACGGCCGCAAAACCCATAGCTCGCGTGCGAATGTAAGAGAAGAGTATGTTCCGAAGAGGATAGTCGCCCAAGAGGAGTTGTTCAAGAGTTCAGTAGTTTTTACAGTATTTATAGGCTCTAGGTGCTCGTGTCAACAGCAAAATATCCATATGAAGAAAGTTTGATTTCGCAATTATTTTTATAACCAATTATTTTTATAACCCTAAACATGGAGATTGCTTACGTCATGTGATTCATCACTAAATTTAGGACTTCTATGGCAAGAAATATCCAAAATTCAGTTGGTTGTAATTTACATCGTGCATCAAATTGCATGGAATTACACGTATTTTTATCTTTCTTTTCAACTAAATCAGAATGGCCAAGTGTAATGTCCGTCTATGCTAGTTCCTTTCAGCCTCTGAAACGTGGAAGAATCTAGATGGACGGAAAACTAGAGCTATGTTGCTTATAAACTGAAGTATTACGGACAACAGATGGTCACCCGACGTATGAACTAGCCCACGTTAACAGTGGTTTCCGGCTGCCTCGAATATATATGTTTAAAATTATTTTAATATAATTTAAATACTTTTTTCTACACTCCGCATTAATTGAAAATTTCCATGCGGGCGTAGGCGATTTTCTTTCTCGCTTCAATTAGTGTATGAATAAACGTTTCCAATTATGAGAGTAGAAAAGACTCAGTGAGGGTAGATCGCGCAGGCATGATAGTGATAAGCCTGATCATGACGGGTAGAGCCTGAAAAACTGAAGGGAATTGAGTGTGAACACATTCCATAAAATTCAATTGGAAAAATAAAAGAAATCAGTTTCCAGGAGGATCATACAGGAACTGAAACGTATTGAAAAAATAAAGTTAGTGCTACCACGTGTGAAAGATAGTCTGCTAAAATAAAAGCATCTCACAAAATTAGGGAAGGAACTCATTGAAGTGATAATTTGGAAAAAATTTAACGTGAGTCGGTCGTGTTTTGCAGTATACGGACTCGAAAAACGAATATGAAACAACCGTAACTAGAGGTCTCCAAAGAAGGTCTTTGCAAGGAGGCATTGAAATTATTGGGATTAATTGAAATTAATAGGATATCCAAAGTAGGAGTGAATGCTTGCAATGTTTTAAAGATATATGAATGAATAATAATAATTTTACGGAAACGTTTATGTGAATGAAAATAATTTGTGCATAAGCGTATTACACACGCTTCACGTAATACTCATAGTCCTTTGATTTACATCTTCGCATTAAAGTCCTAAAGAATCAAGGCTAAAATTTAAATCTTGTCATCTCAACATAGATGTAATGAATTCAAGCAGAGTTTATAGCCAAATTAAAATGGCTAAACGTTCAACTGCCGATGAAAGGAAAAATTCTCAAAAAGATTGGCCATTGGCCGGAATACTATAACTGAAACATCAAATACCGCGTGTGCTGAAACCTTCGACAGCTGGAAAATATCTGGAGCGGTTCAAGAAGTTCACAAAATATAATAAAATTTAAAGACAACATTAGGAGAAGCAAGCTAGACGAAACCTAAAACCGAAATGTTATTTTTGGTAGTTTATAAAATGCATGCGATGGAAACAGAAAAATGATTAAACCATTTCCGGTGAAAAAAAAAACATTCGATATTTGGGAAAATTGATCTAGAGCTAAACATATGAGGACTTAGGTATATACTCGTAAGTGAACCTTTACAAGGGGAATGCTACATCAAATTAGAGAACTATTGTGAACCACACGGTGTGTATTCGTCATGCAACCAGCGTGCGGTAATTAAAACTCAGTTCTTTCCCAATGCGGTTATACCAATGTTTGATTATCTTTCTCATGTAGAGTTTTGTTATTTCTGCAATCATTCGATTAACTAAGCTGATGACTAAGCTAACCCACTCAAACTTTGTCACCATCACGCAAGATGAAGTTTGAGTGATCAAATCTAGCGTTCTCCAATGGTTCATTGCATGTTGTTAAGAATGAATTGTGGGAATTTGTTTTGATTTTTTCTTTTCGAGAATTTTTTCGGCGAAACCCTCGGTGTGTTAGGGAAATTGAAAGTTTGCAAGCGGTATTTCGATAATATGAGGTTTGATACATACAGCAGGGTAAAAAATACAACTAGTTAAATAAGGGGGACAACCCAGGGATTTTCAAGCCCATTTGGCCATTTTTTCTTTGTTGAAAAAGTATCTTTAGGTGGTGGGCTATTGTGCCCTAAAATTTCATGGGGCTACGGTCAGTAAACCCCCCTTCACAGGGGAGTGTTAGGGGACCAGAAATGATGAGTATTTTACCCCATATACTGTAAAAAGAAAATAAAAATGAAAATGAACAATCTTGCTCTTTTAATTTGTTACCAATGTGTCAAGGACTCTAAAACTATTTTTTCTTTTATTGAATAGTTGCATGTATACTCATTGACTTGTATTCATTCGAAATATCAGATAAAATGACATAAAAAACAAATATTTCCGATTTTTGAAAAACTAAGGCCAAAATAGAAAAAATAAATAAAATATAATGTTTCTTTTTAAAAATTACGTATAATGGCTTATTTCAGAAGAATCAATCTACAAATAAAAATTTACTATTCTTCGAGAAATGAAAAATACATATATTATTTCATATAATTTATACATATATAATATGCAACTCACAGTGTCGATATGAAATTATGCATGCATATTATGTGTAGATGATAATACAACATGAATACAGCATTCAGGTAAGAAAATGTCCATTATATTACATTTTACCACAAAATTTATTCATTTTGTTTCTTGTGTGAAAGGATTATTTTCAACCTAAATAAGAATAGAAGTCAGTGAATTTTCATGCTAAGAAAAAAACAAACACAGTTTTGAAATCTTTGGAACATTTATAACAAAATGGATTCTGATTTTCCAATTTATACATTTAATGTTTTTTATCACAGTTGAAAACAAATAATTTGGTGTATTTTAGTTGGTGATCGAAAATCGCATATATGAAAAACGAGAAGGACAATAGAAAATTCGAATCTATTGGTTCGTTTGAAATGTTACAAGTACTTCAAAACTGTCTTTGAATTTGTTCTAATATAAACTCTCATTGACATCTATTCCTTTTGAAATATCCTTAAAAAATGAACTAAAAAACTAACATTTCAAATTTTCCAAAAAACTAAGGCCTAAATCGAAAAAGGTACACGAGTAAAATATGTTTCTGTTTAACAACTACATATACTTGCTAAAGTTCAGACCAATCGGATCAAAATTTAGAAATCGCCAAGTAGTCTCCCTTAAATAACCAGATTCCACTTTCTAAACCACGTACAATTACAAAAACTGGATTATATATAAACAATACTATAAATAGGGTAATAACATATCTAACACCCACACATATTTAACGGAGAAAATATATATTAACATAATAAATAACTAGGTGAACAAAAGTTTATGAGACATTTCAAGATATACCTACATTAATACTTCGTTGCATAGCCGTTATTAATAATTATGGCTCCGAGACGTTCAGAGTAGTTTACTACCAGCGTTATATAAGTTTCGGGTGTAATCTCATTCCATTCGTCTATGTAAATTTCTTTTAGTTCGGTGATGTGACTGGGCCTTCTCTTCTGAATCAAATTCAAATCTTTAACAAGTTTTTATCTGATTTATGCCCGTGCAAAGACTTAACTAGTCTAAAACGTTTATCTTCTTCATCCTCAACCATTCCTTGGTTTCGTTTGCAGAATGCTTTGGTTCGTTGTCTTGTTGGAAGTTCCATCCAAGTTTCAGTTTTAACCAACGAGCTGAAGGTAGGAGTTACTCTTTCAATATTTGATATTTCCAGGCATTCATGGTTCTTTCATTGATGTGAAGTTTACCTACCTCTGATGAACTGAAACATCCCCACACCATGATTGAAACAATTCCAAACTTAACAGTGTGTATGGTACATTTTCTTTTATACTCTTCCTTTGTTGCCTCCAACAATTTTTTGTTTTGTTTCTTCCAAATAGTTCGATTTTGGCTTCATCTGGCCACAATGCTAAGTTTGAAAACTCATATTTCAGCCTGGGCCTGAAGTGACGTTTATGGACAAGATGTGTCCCACAAATGGTGCGGGAGAGGAGACCTTCACGCGTACCGTGCTGATCTTGTGTTTACTGGCTTCGATTCCATATGCCTTGAGATCGTCCTTCAGTTCTTCACGAGTAGTTCAAGGCCTCTACACTACTGTTTTGGACCACTTTTCCAACAGCAAGGTCGTTAATCTTCCGTGGACGGCCAGTTCGAGGCTTGCTAAGAGTCGTATTTCAGCATTTCCACTTACGTATTATAGTTCCAGCCGAGGCTATGAGAACACACAGTTGTGCACATACCTCCCAATATTCCAAACCTTCATTGTCGAGCTCCGCAATAGTTCGCGATGGTCTTGGCTGATGTCCTTATTCTTACCCATGATTACCACTTTTCAGAACGAGAACTGTAATATGCATGACACGTTATTGGAGATGAATGCCTACGAAAGTTCGGTTGCCAAATAGTAGAACGTACTAGCACATTCTGGAATAATCCTGCAATAATTTAAATGCATAATATCGAGAAAAAGGTCGAGTATTGTAAACTTTGGTTCATGTATTTATTATACGTGATCGGATAAATTTCTTCCATTAAATATTTGTGGGTTTTAGATATATTATAAACCGTTTTAAAGTTATCTTTACATATAATCCAATTTTCCTAATTGTACGTAGCTTAGAAATGTGTAATCTGGTGATTTAATTAACATGTTGTACTACTTCACCCCCTCTCTAGATGGAAGAAATGGTCACTGTGGCCTAGAGATTGAAAGGGCCTGCCTTAAAGCTAATACCCAATACTCTGAACCTTGTGGGTATTTCTGCGAGGAGAGCGATGAAATATCAATATTCCCAAATCGGCTTATGTGTGTGAAACGGACTTGAACTCAACCAGAGTAACCGTTGCTGTATCCTAGTTTTAATTGGAAGGCGTTTGTGGAGTAAACGTGTTATATGCAGCATATCAACTTCTCAGAATATACTTTTATTTGAAAAATCTAAACGTGCATGTTCTCCTTTTATAAAGCTTACAAACACTGTAATTAATACAAACCTTGAAGCCTAAACAATTTATTCACCACAGGTAATACAAAGGTAGAATGTTTCTCAAGTCTAGTACAATGGTCAAATTTGAGTATAGCTACCTGTATGGCAGAATAAGTTCAGCGACTTCTAGGGCATACTACCATCAACATTATTCTAAGGTGTACAATAATGTTTAACCTAATTCACTTAACCTAGTTTCGCATTAGACTGACCAATGAGATAGTTAACTCGATATTAGATGCTTCATTTTACAATATAGTTTATATGGACTAGATTTTAACAGTATATTCGATAAACGATTTAAGAGCAGACTGATGATCGGCGATATTAACCATCTTGTCTCCCACATGACTGGTCCTAATAATGTAATTTGCGATGGTTAATATCGCCGATCATCAGTCTGCTCTTGAATCGTTTATCGAATATACTTACACGACTAGTATCCTAGTACTAGTATGTTAATCTTACACGACTATTATCCTGATAGGAAATGAGACTCAAGATTTCTTTTCAATACCTTGTAAGAATTGATTTCATGGATCTCTGCAAGGATTGAGTTCCAAGTTTTAGTTTAAACGAAGAGGATACTGTGTTGCGACCTTGCCATAGAATAATAAGGAAGCATGAATTTACTTCTATTTCGGGTTAAATGGTTGGGATGACCAGTTTGTGCAGTTAATAATTGTTTTAAACTATTGCCGCCATCATTTTTTATTGTTTTGTAAACGAAATTACACATGGAGACTTTGTAGAGATCGAAGAGTTCAAGAATTTGTAAATTTTTGAATGAATCATTTGTGTGCGCAATATATTCTAGGCTCTTTATCGCTCTGGTGGCTCTTTTTTGCTGAGTAAAAATTATATTGGTTATATTTTTATCAGTTCCGTGCCATGCTTCTATTCCGTATTGCAAGTATGGTGAAATGAGCGTTCGGTAGAACATTCGTAAGCTGTTTCAGGCGGGAAATTTTTAACTTTATTTAGGATTTCGATGGTTTTTGATAACTTAGAATATGAGCGACATGCTTTTTGAAAGTCAGATGTTTATCTATTATGATGCTCAGGAACTTTTTTGAGTTGGTTTCTTCTATTTCACTTACGCCAATTTTAATGCGTGGGAGAGATATACTTTTCTTGTACGAGAGTGTAATATGATTTGTTTTATCGATATTAAGGCGTATTTTACTAGCTTCAATCCACAATGAAACCTTATGGAGTTCATTATTTGTACTCTCGCAATCAGAGCGGAATTTTGGTTCAGAAGGACCAGAAAGCGTGCTGTTATCGGCAAAAAAGTATGAACTTGAAAAATAATGTAGATTTTATATCATCGATGAAAATGAGAAATAGAAGAAGCCCAAGGACAGGTCCTTGTGGAACTCCATGGCCAATTGACTGTGGGTCCGATTTTGCATCGTCAAAGACAACGCATTGCTTCCGATTTGTTAGGTACGATCTGGACCAATCATGGGCAACCCTTCGATTGCTATTACAGTGTAGTTTCGAGAGCAATATGTTATTGTCCACACGATGGAATGTTTTCCGAAAGTCAAGTTATACAGAGAAGATAGGCTTTCAATCATCTATATTAGAATGAAGGTATTTTAAATGATTTAGTATAACCTGTGTTGTTGATTTTTTAGATTGAAACCCAAATTGTTTATCATAGATAAACGATTTTTGTGCGAAAGGATATACTTTTTTATCCACAATTTTCTCTTACACTTTTCTAATGATTGGTAGCACAGAGATAGCCATATAATTGTTTACACAGATTTTTTCACCACTTTTAAAAATAAGGGTTGCTCTAGCAACTTTAAGGGATGGGAGCACCCAAAATTCGAAAAATGGCTGATTTTTTCGTTGTTCGATTTTAATCTCAAAGGCAAGACGAACATGTTAGGAAGCTTCTGTTACGAAATATGTATGTTTGTATCACAAAATATGTTTTTGGCTAAATTTCGTAAATCTACAACATATTTAAGGCATGTTGCGTATATAACGTTCTGCGGGGCTACGACAAAGGAACGTTAGACCGTTAAGCCGGCGTCAACTATGCGTGAGAATGGAAGACAGCGCCGCGAAAGCGAGGGGGAACTTCGAAGGGGTGAGGGATCAAGAGAGGGCCGCAACACACCGCAACACACGGGCCAATCACGAGGGCTCACGAAAACATCACACGTGGAGGTGTGTCGAGCGCGAACCAATCATAGGCAAAACTTCAGGACCGGCAAGTTTCCAACGAATCAAGATTGAGAAAATCGAGTGACTTTCTCTGTAGCTTGGAAGAATCCAGATCCTTCGAGAAAGAAAGAGGCGACACACATAAAAGGAGTGAGACGAGGATAATGAGGTTCTTTTTTAGGTGGAAGCGAGGGTGGAAAAGGTGCACGTATCTGAAAGGGGGCACACAGACGGGTGACCCCTGCACGCTGCCGGGGAGCATTCTGCAAGAGCAGCAGGTATGAGTATGTATGAAGTCAGATTCATTTCCTATCTCACATTTTGGCGAGCGGGAGGTACATCAGGGATTTTAGCCGTTAGCGTTGCCGAGCGGAAAATATGATGGGAAGACAGCAACTCATATGACACGGGTCGTAAATGAAGGCCGGCTTTCGTGCTTTGGTCTTGGGAAATATATGCACGGGACGTTCTCAGAAGAGGAATCCTCCCCATATTAAATTCCATAATTGGATGCGCTGGCCTAGGCAGCCGCAGCGCTGTAAAACTGAGGAACGCCATGCCGACCGCGCAGAGCGCTGAGACCCGAGTCGCCGTCCAGGCGAACCATGGTTAATAACCGTGACGGGAGGCGGTTAAGGCCATGAGACCCGACCCCTCTTCCCCAGCCGTACCCCCGGTTGTGTGGGGAGAAGGGTGGCTCAGAACCTTTTCCCCCCCTTTGTTACCCGGCTCGCGCATGTGACCACCCTCCCCTTCGGGAGGGGGGAGCGCTGTCCGGGCGGGGCGAGTGTGATGGGCAGCGAGTCACTTCGTGCGGAGCCGTAGTCGAGAACGGACACACCGGGTTGTCGGGGTTGATTGGTGAGACGATCAGGCCAGCTTTTATATATACTTATAGGATTCGGTCGCCGGTCGTTTGAGTGAGCAGTGAAGGGCTCCCGACGGGAGGGATCAGAGACTAGTTAAGTGAAGTTAAATGAAACGCGTCGAGCGGTGTTCTGATAGTGGAGGCTTCCCTGATTGCAGTTTCAAAACTTGAGATCGGCGGTTCCAGTAGTTGTGTTTTCAGTACTTTTGGTTCTTGTTGGAACGTATGCGAGACGTTCATTTTGGATCGGGTTTTCCTTGGATCGTTTGTTGAACGTATGTGAAACGTTCATTTTGGATTGATGTCGGGTTCATGTTGGACTGTCTGCTAAACAGTCTGTGATAGTGTTGAATCGTGAAATTCAGGCGATCGCCAATAGTGAGGGCGGAAGACGTGTTCCGTTAGCGGAATTGTTGGAACGTGGCTGGTTGTAAAATCGTCGTGGAGTAACCGCGGGTAAGGTCAAATACCACATAAATCTTGGTGTCCATCTAAACTCGTGAGTGCATTCAAACGGCCAGCCTTGCATAATAAATAAGAAAAATCGTCAGGAGTCGTCCCTTACCTCTCTCTCCATTAGTGAATCGCGTGCACACGTTTTGAAACACGTGCTAGCGGCCCTCGGCCATCGTTACAAAATGTCATCATCTGAGTAGGAGTGGACGTAAGAGCTCCCGTTTACGCGCTAACGCCACTCATCTAAGTATCTAATTGACAGTCGAATCTAACGTAATGAAATTTCTAATTTTAGTCGGGGCTTTCCGCCCCTGGTGGCAGCGTCGCTATTGACAACCTTATCATTTAATATCTCATGCCGTGTCCCAATTAATCTGGGAACTCAAATGCAGTAAACCTATTCGGTAGTATAACTGATAAATCTAGAGAGCGGAAGAAAAACCCGACTCTATTCAAGTAGCTCTTCGAAATTTTCAAGAAACCCATGTAATCATCATCAATCATCGAAGCACCAATCTTACTACAGCGGCTGCACGAAGCACCTCAGCCTCACGAAGCACCAATCTTACTACAGCGGCTACACGAAGCACATCGGCCTCACGGAGGAAACCGCCCAGTACCCGTGAATCATGAAAGCATTCGAAACACTTCAACATCAATCCTGGGCTCACAAGTAATCTCCAGCATAAAATATTGAAGCCGCACAGCCTTCAGAGTCTGCAATGAAGCCGCCACTATGAGTTCGGCAGTGGTCAAGCAGACGCAGAACTCAGGGATCGAAATGGGAACGGGGTGCAGAGCTCCGCACTACGACCAGCCAACGAGCAAGAAGGAACTTCGGAATCATGGGGCGGTCTGATCTGCACTACGTGAATTCTCAAACAGTATTGGAAGTGTTTAATTCATCGTGATCTACAATTGCAAGAAAGGGTTTAGGCCAATATACTGGTTTGGAACTCAGAAAAGTGATCTTTAAGTGTGAAAGTTCTAGCACAGCCAGCACATGGAATAGTGCGTTCCAAGCGACGCGCAATCAAATGTGATTTGTGTGATGCGGGCAATTGGCTCATGTTCAAATTCTGTGTTGTGAAGCATTCTATATTTGACATCTTGCTGCGAGTCAAAGTTCTATTCTTTTTGGCATAACCGTTTATTTCATGTGTGCGCTGGCCAGGATGTTCATTTTTATGTTTCTAGTTTCATTTTGTTTGTGTGTAAACTCCCCGCTTGACGGTTGCCAAGAAAGACTGTGTCGAGTTAAATCGTGTTATCGTTCACAGGCGTTCATTTAATTTCTAGCCTGAATCTCTCATTTTGCGTGTTATTTTTGAGCCAGAATTTATTGACAAACTTATATTTGCATCCACGTGTTTCTGAAATGAATCCATGTTAATTTTTCAAATTCTTTCATTCTCCATGTCTGGTATGCAGGTGTACGCAAGCATGAAGTATAATACTCTGAAATTGTGCGGGGGTTGAAATTCCCTCAGCGTCTGGGAAGGGGGTTCCTGAAACCAAACCCAAATCATTCTCATATCGCAACACTTTTGTGAAAAAATTAGCTTCGTACGTGCACTGGGCCCGATGCTAAGAGGGTTTTATGAATATAGGGGAGGCGAGGGGGAAGTGGTAGTTTATCATATTACACCTCCCACATGGCTTTATCCTCACGGCGTGACGTTGATATGTCATCTTCTATGTCTATTACTGTATAATGATTTCAAGGGTTCTAGCTGACCCAACCAATAATATTAAAAAAAATGAGATAGTTTATGTTTCATTGTTTACTTTCTTGGGAGGATCGGAACGGAGGATTCAAAATGCATTTCCTCTTTCAGTTGTTGAGCTACAGTGATGATTTTAATATCATTGGATGCGGAAAAACGTGGGCTTTCCAAAAAATAACATGGCGATTCTAAATTCATCACCAATCAAAATTTTTGACATCATAGAGTACACAATTTTACGAAAGACATGCCTTGGAATTTTTCCGCATCCAATGACGCTAAAATCATCACTTATAAACAAAAACTGTGGGAGGAGATCTATTGTGAAAAACCCCAAAAATCTCGTTTTCTATGAATATATCGTTTCCTATGGGGAAAATGGAATTTTTCAACTATATATGAAAACGGTTTCTCTTTGCATTTTCTATTAGTATTCTAAATTTCAGTGCTCTAGGTTCAATATTAAAGAAAAACTTCCTAAAAATGCTCTCTCCTTGAGGGAGTTCGGAAATGGCCTAAAAAGAGAGACTGGTGAATAATATTAGTAATGAGCAGGGCTACATCTGTAATAAATTTGGGTACTAAAGTCGGAAACGTTTGTAACCCATTCGATATATTTTTCAGGATAATGCACGGAATTACATCGGAGTAGTTTGTAGCGTAAAGAAAAAGAGTTGTGTTCACGAATCTGATCCTTGTATTCCAGGTAATCAGTAGGTTCACTTGGAATACCATCAGCTATAGCTTTCCTTTCGTTTTACGAAAAAATTGTGAAAAAGATTAGCAATCTCTTTCTTCTCATGGTATTTTACATTGTCTTGAATAATAAATTCAAGTTTTTTATCGACGTTATTCGGTTTATAGGAAGAGTTAAGGAAGCGTTAAGTCTTTTTTAACGTTAGCTTTAAATTGAGCAAACTTGAGCGTAAAGTATTTTTTTTTTGATGTCCTTATCTGGATTGTAACATTGTTTCTATAGCTGTCATTTGTTTCTCTAGATATTCGTCCTTCGCAAAGCAGGACTAGGTACGCTTGACGTTTCTCTATATTTATCACAATGTCTTCAGTGATCCAGGGCTTATCTATTTGTACACCTCGGATGGTTTGTCAATTATTACTCCTCGAATGGAACTTTTATTTTAGGACGTCCTATATTAAGAAACTTTTAAAAGCCTATATGTTGGCATGTATCTCATGTGGCAACTTGGAAATAAACGGTTTTTCTTTTCTTTTGTTTATTTTTCAATGTAACTGTACGACTTACCATTGGATGACGTTAACTGTATGCGGTCATTTTATTTTCAGTCAACACTTTACTACTGCTTCATCAATGCTCGTTGCATCATTGTTCGTTTGAAAAATGTGTAATGTTGGTATTAATTCTTCTAGAACGATCCGTATTTCTCCTAAATCTGATTCGTTTACTTTACGATATGAGGAGGTTTCAGCTCGTGGCTTGGTGCAAGTGATATAGACATTTACCTTAATAAGAAAAATAGGAAAATGATCTGATAAGTCAGAAATAACTATTCCAGTAAGAATTCAGTTGGGTCTGGTATGACGATATTGTCAAGCAGCGTTGCAGATTCTGAGCATACCTGTGTAGGCTTTGTGATGATTGAAAGGAATGATGTATTTTTCGTTCTTCGTCTTTAAAAATTTCGGACGATGAATCCATTTGAAAAAAAATAATTTGCAAGTTTCCATAAACGTGTTTTTCTCCATTATTGTTTCTCCATAATTTCTGAACCAAGTGTTTTCTACGTTAACTACTGAGCTTTTGTTGCACTTTTCATGCCCTTGCAATTGATATTCTTGCCATTGTTGTAGCTTTGGAACTCTGGGAGAAAATCTACATTGAAAAAAGACAATAAGTGTAGGTGTTCAAAACATGCATTTTTCTAAACATTTTTTTATTCTGACCACAATACTTGAATAAACTCATTTTCCTCGTAGCTCTTTTCAAGCCCTTTCGATTGGTGTGCTCACAATAGCCGTAGCTATGATACTGCGGCTGGCATCAAGCTACGAGTCAAAGCACTTTGAGTAGCCCATGAACGAACTTTATTACCATTGCCGCAAAAAACAAGTGCCGCGAGTGGTACCAATGGAAGCGCAAGAAAATCCTCTAAAAGATGTATTTATGAACAGAAAATTGACACATCTTCCGACTTCCACCTACCTTGACCGCCCCTTTTACCCAAAAGTGAGCTAGATGCAAATTACATGGTACAAAGAAGACAGAGTAGTGCTGGCGCTAACCTGTTGTCGGAAGAAGCATACGAGGCCTGTCTAAAAAGTATCCGACCTTTGGCCAGAAAAAATATTTCGAATACCTGTCGGAGTTGGGACCCTAATCCCCTTCAAAGTATGCCCCTTGTGCTTGCACACACTTAGCCCACCGATCCTTCCACTGCTGGAAACACCTCTGGTAGTTTTTTTTTAGAATGGTGTTCAGCTCCATCGTCGCATTGCCTGTTTGACTCCTTCGATGCTGACTGTTTTCTTTGATGTCCGTGGAATTGTGCATCACGAATACGCACCGGAAGGACAAACAGTGACAAAGGAGTACTATCAGGATGTTCTCCGGCGACTTCGTGATGCAGTTCGGCGCAAAAGACCAGACATGTGGACTGCGAACAACTGGCACTTGCATCACGACAACGCGCCCGCACATTCATCCCATTTGATCCGCAATTTCTTGGCCAAACATGGAATTACGACCGTTCGCCAACCTCCCTACTCTCCAGACCTGGCTCCTTGCGACTTCTGGTTGTTTCCAAAATTGAAGACACCACTGAAAGGATCCCGTTTTTGAGAGTAGAGAAGAGATAATGCGGAACGCGACGACAGAGCTGAACACCATTCCAAAAGAAGACTTCCAGAGGTGTTTCCGGCAGTGGAAGGATCGGTGGGCTAAGTGTGTGGAAGCACAAGGAGCCTACTTTGAAGGGGATTAGGGTCCCAACCCCGTCAGGTTGTTGAAGTATTTTTTCTGGCCAAAGGTCGGATACTTTTTCGACAGGCCTCGTACGTCTGCACCGTGTAGACCACATTTTTCACACATTCAAAAGGCGACATCTCGATGACAATCTCTGGTGCAGGCTGTGCAGGCAAGGGCCCCCGTTCTGCTGTTTCGCCAGCAGCCAGAAGAGGTTCTGTGTGGACCACTATGACAACACATTTTTTAAAGACTAAGCTGTTATATTGAACATACTTTCAAGTGGTCTCATTTTAGACACGGAATTGTTATATCTTAAACTCCAATAATCAAATGACACCCAAATACGAGCACCGATATGCATTAGGATTTTAATTTTCCAACCTTAGTAGCATTGTCCCAGAATTCATTCACCACTCATTGGCTTAGTCCTATTAGGTAATGAAAGAAGTTTTGGATTCCAGGGTTTTGGATTTTCCGACTCTGTATAATATTATTAAAAGAAAAATTTGTAATAATAAGACTACTCTCAACTAATTAAGCATTATGAGCGATGCGTTTTGAGAACGAAAATTGGAACTCGGCAAGTAATTGGACTAAATGGACAATATATCTAATTATTAGATATATTGTCCATTTAGTCCAATTACTTGCACAGTAATAGTACAGAACAGCATTTTACCTCATTGTTTTCAGCGTTAAAGGTTTTCCCCTTTACGATTTACACCGATAAGAAACAAGCAAATAATACCGATTTACAAATAAATAATAAACTGAATTTCTTTTTAAACAATTGTACGAAAACACTTTGAAAGCGTTAACTCTCGTTAGTCTCCTCAACGAAGACGTCGGCAATGTAGTTTTATAAAGGGAGCGAACCAACAATTATTCCAACGTTACAGCTAGAAGGAAAACCAATACCAACTGTAGAAAGCAATAAATTTCATGGACCTTCTCTGGGATAGAAAACTAAACTGGATAACACACAATTATCAGGCGAGAGTTAAATGCAGAAATGATTTGCTCATAATGAAATCAGTATGAGCTTTTTCTTGGGTTGCAGACCAAGAAATTTTATTAAAATTATATAGGTCCGTCATCCGTCCAAAAATTGACTATGGGAGCATAGTCTATGGCTCTGCCATTGCAGCGGCGCCAAGGGAACTTGATGTCGTCGAAAACGAAGCAATGCGCATCAGTACAGGTTCTTTTAAGACGACGTCTATTGTAAACCTCCACATCATCTGTGATGAATCAACATTCGAGTTGCGTGGAAGTGACCTGCTGCCCCGATATTTCTTCAAGCTCAAGGGCCATTTTCTCAACCCAGCGGGTATTTGTGTCAATAATACTGATCTTGAATTGTTTTTCATCAACCGTACATTCACATCGCAACGAGTTATCCAGAGAATACGCCAAAGCTATTAACCAGTATAACATTTCGACGCGGCCAGTCTAACTTTGCTTCACTCCTACGTCATTTTCATGGGTGATAAAAAGGCCAGAAGTAGAACAAAACGCGGTGAATGTGTTTACCAAAAAAGAAGAAATAGCCTCATCAATCGTATGACACATGCACAGAGACAACAGAAGACAATATGGAAAGCATAAAATAATTTACACGGACGGGTCAAAGTCACCGACAGGAGTTGGAGCAGCGGCCATGATGGGCGATATCATCAAAAGTTTCTCTTTCCTAGTAGGAACAAGCGTAACACTGCCAAACTTCCTGCCATCAAACGCGCCGTAAATATTATAAAAAATATACAATTCTAAAATTTCCTCATATGCAGAGACTCAAAGAGCTATGTAAAATCAATTGATATTATACAGAAAACAATCAACTTTTAAGAACAATAATGATGGAGATGCATCAATTTATCACGAACGGGAAAAATATTACTGTCAGTTGGGTTAATTGATTGACGGTTTTATCCTCCCTTTACAACGACAAAGATGTTCAAAGAAAGGAAGGATGAAGGCACCATTTAGTAGGGCATTACGAGAACGCAGAATCAATGCTGCAGAAGGTGCATAGAAACAGTAAGCCAAGAGAGAAGTTGATGAAACGAGAAGAAAGTTGAAGAAAGTAGGTGCTGAAAACAGGACAGCAGTGAACCGAAAAAAGATGGTACGTAACAAAACAAAAAACCTATTCTATTTCAACAAAAAGAAGGCCGACCTCGTGTGCTCTCTTCTTGAATGTTATTTCATTGGTTGCCTTTTTTTGTGAAGCTCACAATTGATCGCTTACTTATTTACTGTAAATTCTGAATTGGTTTACTTTCCTTGTGAATGTTTCCTATTTGAAACCTTGCTATCCTTTTGAATGCTTCCAATTTGAAACCTTGCTACCCTTTTGAATGCTTGAGACATTTGCTGCTGAACATTTCAAGTCATTTGTCAACATTTGAATTTAGTTCTTACGTAATCTGTAATAACCTTTCCATGTCCCCCATCATGTTACGGAAAAAAGAAAAAGAATCTGTATTAACCTATTCTCGTTCTTTTTCAGTGACTGGTTCCCATTGATAAGGAAAAGAAAAAAGAAAAACCCTTTATTCCCAATATAGAGGATACAAAAATCTCATCATTGGTTTTTATAATTTCTTAAAGTAAGGGTTCTTATATGCTACACACACATGAATATCGTAATACCCATGTTACTAGTCGAAATAAATGATTGAGGGCATTGTATTCCTAATGTTGCTTAATCTAGATTTGATTATTTATGCGATTACAATAATAAAAAGAGAACAAATTTTCAATAACGATGCATTGGTGAAAGCACTTTTTTTAGCCTACGGTTACATTGAAATTCGAGCTCAGGGACTTGCGATATAACAAATTTATTGAAAGTAAAACGGGTTGATTAAAATAATCCTGCGTCTAAGGCAGCGAGGTTGACATTCAAATCTAAATAAACTCGTGTTCTAATCAAGGGACTCGAAAAAATGTCATATCTAATTCTAATAATAATGGAACAAAACAATATACCTGAGTCAGAAACATGAAAACGATTGTTCTACAACGGCTATTAGGACATGTACAACAAAATTAGAGTAAAACTTGAAATTAAAAACCTAGATAGGGTTGTCATTAAATGTATTCCCAAGAGCGCAAGAAATGAAATAATAACTTGGAGCACACAAGCCTAACTAGAATAGTTTAAGATATGAATAATAGAAGAAAACATGAATGTTCCATAAGGGTTTCAAATTAGAAAAAGTCATATTTTCTCCGAAAAATGATGGAAATGTATGTCATTGATATACTTACATAGGTACCATAACGGTCTAGTTTGATGCTTTTGTGCCCAAAGGGCACAAAAACGGGGAGGAAAGACGTAAAAATGTATCCTATAGCTAGTCAATTGAGGTTGAATAGCTCTAGTTAATTCATGAAAACAATAAAGATAATGATGAACATTATGGGTTGAAAATAATTATGACAGATTACATGTACATGATATATAAGCTTTGGATTTCTTGACATCAGGGGATAATATTAACATTGCTTGTTTCAGCAGATATTCAAAAATATCATTTCGACTGAGTGCGTACAATAAAAAAAATGAAATGACTGCCTAAAAGAGCACGCTTTAGCCCACACAGCAAGTTTATAAAACAAATGTAAGTCGCTTGATTAGAAATTTTGCAAAAACTGTTGTGGGTAAACGTATGAATGTACATACATAGGCATGAACGTTTGAACACGTGGACACACATGCACACGGGTACCAGGATATAAGGTTGAAAATAACGCAAATGACATTTTTTGTTTTTCGTCACAACAGTGATTGTGGTGATGACTGTGTGGAAGGAGTATGGAGCGAGAAATATTTGACGCGCCTGAATAATAATAGCAAAATAATTAAATGAAACCTTTATTCCTTGTGAAAGTTCATTAAAGATGTGACTTCTGATAACAGGTCCTTTGTAGTAGTATTGAGCACCCTGAAGAGACTTATGGCCTGCACTGTTTGTGATGAAACGGTACAGTGGCGCTTGCAGTTGAATGGTTGAGTGGTTACCTTGAATGCGATACCGTACGAGAAGAACAGCCAGTGGGCTAAAATTGACGTTACTGATACTACTACGAAATTGTCACAGTATAACCATGAAATACACTTTGGTGAAATTACTGAAGCGACAACTAAATAGTCTTCGACCAAAGTCGTCGTCAACTGAGTTAATTATTGTGAAAAGAATTATCATCTAATAAATTGTTAATTTTTAGTATTCAGTTAATTTTCCTTAGCAAATCATGCGAAGTTAATAATTGTTTCTGTTCATTAACTTTTCTTCAGTGAATAATTGATTAACATTAAATTAGTTTATAATTTCGAAAGAATTATTCAGTTTGGTGAGTTTTTCAGTTTGTTCTCACATTGATATTCCCCCAGAATATCAATGAATTGATATTTTGATATGCCCTGAATATCCTCACATTGATATTCAGTTTTTCAGTTTGTTCTCACATTGATAAAATATTTCTGATTAATTGCCATCCATGAAAAAAGTAATTTTCACACCTGAATATTGGAAATTCAAATTATTTTTTCATCTGTTAACGAATTACTTTTCAATGAAACAAATACTCAAATAAGAAATTGGATAAATTACTTTTTTCATGGATGGCAATTAATCAGAAATATTTCGTTATGTCCAAGTCTAGGCGGAAAAATACATTATTAAAACACAAATGATTACCTTCTTCATTTCCGAAAAGATTAGATTAGATTAGTCATTAGTTTTAGCCTCCCTACCCAGCAACAAATGCGATCCAAAGAGAGGAAGGAGGAAGGCACCATTTAGTATGGAGTTATGGAAACGCGGAATCTACGCAGAAAGGCATAGAAACAGTAAGTTGGGAAGGAAGATTATGAAACAAGATCAAAGTTGAAGAAAGTAGTAGGTGCTGAAAAACAGGACAGCAGTGAACCGAAAAAAGGTGGTCCTTAACAAAACAAAAACATTTTATTTCAACAAAAAGAAGGCCTACCTAACTCTCAGCTCGGGCCCTCACACTGTCCTCCTGGGAGCGCTAGTTCCCATTGATACAATAATTTTATCCCCCTGAGGGGTCATTTCCGAAAATAAAGAAAGATTTGAAAAAGAATCATAAATTTTTATTCAATAAAAAATTATTTTATTCCACATTGTAAAATTTAGGGACGTAAAAAAGCTTGATTGTTGAATTGTAAAAATGGGAACAACGGCCGTAAATATTATAGTCTAAATTCTTTTGTACATAGGTAAATTTTTCATTTCACATCTGAAAATTTTTAGCTATTCGGCGCAACTGTGTAAAATGAATAATTGTAAAACCATGGTCCAAAGAATTATAAAGCCAAAAATTGCAGAGAACTGGGTGTAAAAAAGTATTACTTTACACATGTTTTATGAAGTGAAATGTTAAGCAATCTTCATAAAACAATACGTCCCCAAATGTTTATTTTATAAAATAAAGTTAATTCAGTAAGTTTACAAGTAAGTTTACAAAGTTTATCGTAAATTACAACTAGAAATTATTGATGTATTTCACTTTCAGGTAAATACCGCAAACACATACGTCGAGTCATTTAATTACAAATTACCATACTATAAATTTCACACTAAAATGACCATTAAATTACCGTCGTCCTAAATTCCGTAGCACAACGACCATAGAAGTGCCATAAATTTGTTAAAAAAATTGCAACTGCTACTGCAGTTGTTACAGATGCTGGGGATGCCGGAACTCCAGCTGCAGGTGTTGGAATACAATTTTGAGATAGCTCGTGGAACCCCCCCGTACAGCCCCATTCCCTAAGAATACAACCATTGCTTCTAACTCGAAATCGGGGTCAAGTAAACGCTTCGACAATTCCTTACATGAGCATTTGGTTTATCAAGTTTTGGTTTTCCAGGAGAGAAGATGAGCAAAACTCCCTCGTCTCCACCCGATCCGTGAACAATGAAATAAGGAAAATACTAATCTTATATTCCCATAGGTATTGTAAAATTATAAACCTTCGCCATGTTTCTTAGCATTATGTAGTTTAACTTCGTGTTTTCGGGAAGAGGAAAATTTACATAGCTTACACTTGAAGAACTGACCTTTACCATGCTTGCTCGTTTGGTGTAATCTCAAAGTATTCTTATAACCAAAGGAGTAATCACATAATTCACACTTGAACAATTTGTCTCTGTCATGTTTGCTAGCTTGGTGAGACTTCAGATTTGATTTAAAAGCCGAGGAATAGTCGCACAACTCACACTTGAATTGTCGCCCTATACCATGTTTTGCAGCTTTGTGTACTTTAATACTGGCTTTACTAGCAGAGGAATAGTCACATAACTCACACTTAAACATCTGGCCATTACCATGTTTGCTTGCTTGGTGTATTTTAAAATTGGATATACGAGCAGAGGAATAATCGCATAACTCGCACTTAAATAGCAGACCTTCACGATGTTTGCTTGCTCTGTGTACTTTGAAACTGGTCATACAACCAGAGGAATAATCACATAGCTCACACTTATACAGCTGACCTTTGCCATGTTTATTAGCTCGGTGAATGTTTAGATTTTTCTCGCGACCAGAGAAATAGTCGCATAATTCACATTTAAACAAATGACCAATATCATGTTTACTAGCTTGGTGTGATTTGAATTGGTGTTTATAAGCAGACGAATAGTCACAGAACTCACACTTGAACAAATTGCCGCTACTATGTTTGCCAGCTTGGTGACGCTTCAGAGTTGATTTATTACTTGAGGAATAGTCACACAACTCACACTTGAATTTTCGACCAATAGCATGTTTGCCAGCTAGGTGTATCATAATACAGTCTTTACGAGCAGAGGAATAGTCGCAAAACTTGCACTTCAACAGTTGCCCAGTACCATGTTTACGAGCGTTGTGTTGTTTAATGCGGTCTCTACGAGCAGATGAATAGTCACATACCTCACACTTGAACAGTTGCCCTGTACCATGTTGACTAGCGTTGTGTAGTTTAATGCTGTCTCGACGAGCACAGGAATAGTCACAGACCTTACATTTAAACAGTTGAACTTTATCATGATTATTTGCTTGATGAGTTATCGTGCACTTGCCATACAAATTCTGTTTCAAATTTGTTTCATTCCCTTTAGGATATTCGGACAAACCACATTTTAGCCCCTCATTCATGTTGAGAACACTTTCGTTAGGTGTTATTAAATTGGGTTTTGTATGCATGCAGAATTTGCACGCCACAAGATTTTCTGAACAATTTTTCTCACGTTGATATTCCCCCATCATTTTCACACCTGAATATTGGTAATGACAAAATTGACATTTGCACCGACTCTCTTCATCATGTTGCACCACTGCCTGTTGTTTCAAAGCAGCCATGTCTACAGTGGAGTACTCACACAACTCGCACTGGTAGTAAAATCCCAACTTATGCCTAGCACGGAGGTGTAGCTTCATAAGATCTCTCCTACCAGTGGAGTAATCACAATGTTCACACAGCAAGGGCTGCAACACGAGTCGGTCGGGAAGTGTGGCCTCGACGCCGCTGCCACTACCTGAAACATCTAACGGTAGCGAGTCAACGCTCCCATGAGATGTTCCAGCTGATCTGTGATGAACAGTATTCGTGTTGCACTCACCACAGCTGCCATCGCTCAAATTATCGTCTTCTTCAGCATGCTCAGAACATGCCTCAGGAGTAACATCGTCTACTTCCCTCTTGAAATTAGTTGTATGAAAGGCTGGACATGAACTGGCCTGTAGGGGAGGACGTTTTTCAAATAAAAGTTTACAGGTTTTGTCAAAATGAAATAAACTTTCTCTTAACGAAAAACTTCCGAGTTGTAGACACAGATCAACATAAAATACAAAAGTAACAACATGGGTAGAAACGAAATTAATAGCTATAACAAAGGTACAATTCGAAACGCATATTCAATACAGTCCGTCAATAGACTATAGATGAAAAACTTAATATATATTCAATGGTTACTGAATTTTGGCAAGTGTTTCAAAAATTAGAAGTACATGAACACTTCACAAAATTTAATGAAAACTAATTTATCAACAAATTTTACACAACATATCTTTCGAATTAGGAATAGCACGAAAAGACTCCTTTGAATATTAACCTATCAAAAAATCTCACTAACTCGATAATTATTATGCTGACGAATGACAACGAGCGTATGATGAATGGTCTTAGAATAAATAGTGTGTTGCTATGATGATTTCTTATGGAAGTTAAATCAACCAAAAATTATCAATAAAGGGTGGAGGCTATGAAATGCAATTTTTAGTCAAATTTTTAATTTTAGGATTTACATTCAAAATTTAACCACGGTTTTTATCCTTGATGTAGACCATGTTTGAGCATTCCTTTTGGTCACAAAAATCAACAGTGCACACTAAAACAACAATTACGCTCATTTGTCCCAAAGTCTGTGTTTTTGCTTTTGCCCATTGACACGCATGCCTGCTTTTTCAAGAACTGTGCCATGAGTATCCATGAAATATTACCGAGTTGTACAGTTTGTATACCAGCTCAGTTTGAACTAAAATTAATTGTTTAGTTATATCAGTTTCTGAACGACGTTCATTTAGTTTCTAAATTCATGTTGAAAAATAGTACCTTTCTGTCAATCAGATGTAGACCGCTATAGTTTTGGAATGAAATATTTCTTTTTTAAGTTTTCAGAAGATAAGATACTAGGTAACCAAAATTTCTGTCCGTTTTTGATGAAAGAAAACGCTTCACAGTATATGGAACCTATACTTAGTCTTTGATGAAATCATCATCCAGCATTTTCTACCTACTTATCTACAGCTGTGCAATTCCACTGCGGTAACACTTGGGGGTTTGGACGCCAAGAAGCCCGTGAGGGCTTGGCGTAAGTCTGCTTCATTTGGGATTTCTAACGAAGTTGATTATCTTGAGAGTGGAATAGGTGGCAATCTGATGGCGCAAGGTCGGATGAATAAGGTGGATAGCATGCAGTCGACACGCGGCCTGGCGTTGTCATGGAGGAAAAGCACACCTTTGCAATTCACCGGTGCTGGCTATTACTGGCCTACTGCCTTTTGCGCACGTACCAACTGCTGCGAGCATAGGTCTCCAGTGACCTTTATAGCCGTTGGAAGCAGCTCATAATGAAGCACTTAACCAGTCCACCAGACACAAAGCATGCTCTAGCGTGGGTGCATAGGCGGTTTTGCAGTGTGTGTGACAGCATCCTGATGTGACAACCAGTTACAGGAATGCTTGTGAGTTTTGTACAGAACCCACTTTTCATCACTGGTAGACACTCGATTGAATAAGAATGCAGTTTGGTGTTGAGAAAACAGCGGTACACAGACTGACACTCATTGTTTTTTGCGAACCTCCAACAGCTTGTGCGGTACCCAGTTGCTCAGTTTGAATGTCTTACCAAGGCGGTGCAAGTGAGGTCTGTTTCATTGGCAACGCTGAACTGTCTTGCAAGTTTATCACACGTTAGACTACTAAACTGTTTAATGGCCTCATTCAGGACACAGTCATTCAAGACCTGTGGTCGCCCACTGCGAGGCTCATCACAGGTGGGCAAATCTCCCGAATTGAATTTGTGAATCTAACGCTTTGTAGTTTGTTCACTCACAGCACTATCCCCAACTGATTGACGTATGCGGCAACTTGATGCAGCTGCAAATAATCTTACTTTGAAGACCTAAAGAGATATGCGGGCACTTCCGTCCTTCTCCACTGCTGTCCGGATTATAACTTAAGGCCAAGCACGGTGAGTGTGTTTTTATAACGTCTGATGTTCCTACTATTGGCTGTCCACATTATAATATATATATATGCATAGCGCATATATTTCAATTTCATTCAATGACTCATCATAAAATAGACAGAACTTTTTGGTTACCTTGTATTCTAAACGCAAATAGGTCGCTCATAAAGTTTCAAGCAGAATCGTTATGTAATTACTTGGCTATCGTGACATCCCTGCAGTTGTAATTCAAATTCTCACCAAAGCAGCTGCAATTTTGAATTAACATAATTAGGGTAAATACAAATAACTTCGATTTGTCGGACAAAAACTGAGCAATTCGTACATGGCTTATGCAGATTTAGTGCAAATTAGCTATGGAGTTAATTTATTCATAGTCTGAGGCTCACCTGAAAATGCCCTACTTTTGAGTTCTTTTAGGCCCAACACTTGGCGTAATTCGTTGATCGCAAACAGAGCAAAATAATGTATGCAAATCAAAAAGCAATTTTCATAACTAAGTCACATGGCTTTGAGGATGGAAAAAGGTATATAGAGTCAAATTTTGTCTAAAATTTAGCAGCTAATTCTACAAGAAAGTAGAAAGGGAAAAGTAAACTACAAAGAATCTTTAAATGATCACTGGCGTGAGCGACTCAAGATTTGTCATTAAATTAAATTCACAGAACCCCAACACAGGCATTAAAAGGCTCCATGACACTTAGGGTACAGAAAGCATGCTGAAAATAGACTTGCCAAAAAAAGAAATGGAAGACAAAATTAATAACAAAATAAAACTCAATGATAGCAGCCAAAGATACAGCAACATTATGCTTGACAAACAATATTTGAGACTAAAATCAATCACGGGCCACAAAGGCTGACAAAAAGACAATAAATCTTGACAAAGCAAGGAAAATTTGATAATACCGGCAGGTGTAGCAAGATCATTTCCTGCAACCAGGGGAAAACATCACTAAGCAACCAATGAAACAGCAGCTTAGGAAGAAATTGAGCAAACATAATGTAAGATCCTTTATTTCAAACACATGACATTGATGGGAATGGAATCCACAGTAATTAGTTTTGACAATAATGTCTGAAATTCTGAAGAGAATGAGGAGTAACAGTAGTAATGATGTAATAAAAGTAACCCAATGAGGGACATGAATAGGTTAATACAGATTACATATGAACTTAATTCAAATTTGGAGGAATGTCAAGCATTCAAAAGGATAGCAAGGTTTCAGATTGGAAGCATTCAAAAGGAAAGTATAAACCAATTCAGAATTAACAGGAGAAAAGTAAGCAACCAAATGTGAACTTTACAAAAAAAAACAATAAAATAACATTCAAAAAGAGAGCACACGACCAAGTGGATTCATCCAAGAGGAGAGAAAATGACCAATTGAGAGCGTTGAAGAGAAATGTAATCACCAAATTGAAAGCATCCAAGAAGAAAGAAAAGAAAAAAACAGTATATTTCCAATACTCAAGTATTTCCAATACTCAAGTATTTCCAATACTCAATACACCAGTGAAAGTGGGCAACCGATAGGAAACAGTCAAGGGAGTAAGCAACAAATTACAGCACCTGGGGTTCTAGATTCCAGTCAATTGGTTCTTCCTTCACTGTAATGGCCTCCAGCTCAGCATCAGACGGCTCTTGTTTGATGTAAGGTGGTTTTAAATGACTCCCAGAATTTGTTTCAGCTACTGGAAATAACACAAGACCAATGAAAAAAATACCTGTGACAACAAATCTAGTAACAATTCTTTATGTGATGATATCCTAAAAAATTGCTCATATTTAATAATGATGAAAAATTTACCTGTATTTTAACAAAGAAATGACTAAAACCATTTTCTGGGGTTGAGAAGTTAGAACAAAATCTAGTACCACTTACTCCAGTAGTGGATACAGAACTGCCTATCAAACTCAATTATCAACATCTTAAGAACTTGCAGGATTTAAATGAATGGATATATTTTACAACTCACCAGCTTATTTAAATGTTAATAACAAGTGAGAAACCAAGTCTGTAGAATACATAAATTATATAAATCACACAAAAATTGTCTATACATTAAAAATTTGGACTAAAATCTGCACTTTGCACATCACCTCATTTTTTGAATGACATTTTGTAACTTACCACAAATAAAAAGGAAATGTCATAGTGGGACCAAATTCCCACTATGTTGCTCGGCGATGTCGTTTATTGGTATAAGTGTAGCCAGTGTGAAGCTACCTATTGTGGGGAGACATCTCGTCACCTCCACACGCGCATCGCAGAGCATAGGGGTAGGTCGGCCCGTACTGACCGACCGGTAACTACACCGCTTCATAGCAAAATCAGAGATCACGCAGATGAGAATGACCATCCAATACGTTTAAATAGTTTCAAAGTTATAGCCAAATGCAAAGTTTTTGATCTTAGGTTGGCTGAAAGCATTCTAATTCATCACCGCAAGCCAACCTTAAATAGCTGTGATTCATCTGTGCCATTAAACATTTTAAGTTAGGTTTATATGTAATTTTGTTTTGTTTTTATTTTTGATTTCCTATAATTTTTTCTTATGTCATACGATTACTTATGTACGATATTTCTGCCTTTTACAGTGTCTACTGAAGATGAGCAATGATTGCTCGAAAGCTCTAGAGTAAAATAATTTTAAACTGGTATGTTTTTACCTGCCTTTGTCTTGTGGTTTTTAAATAAAAAGGATTAACACGTTAAGTGTTGCGTGACCCACCGGTGGTCATTTAGGTGATTTTCATATTGCTGCTGGCAGACCAGTAGGCTAGTAAATGACTTAAATTTTATAAATACTAAATGGATGTTAAATGAAGGTATGATCCAGTCAATGTTTGCTTTTTTCAAAATTTTTCACCACAATTGACTATAAATTAGAGCTGGATATTGAACTTCAGTTTAACCCGCCGCACTTAATGTGTTAACTTTACGGGAGGGAATGTTACACTGAGTTACAATTCACAACTCCTTGTAACACGTCCTAATTTGAAACCAAGCAATGGTGTACATGTTAGGTCATGATTTTAGGGTTCATGAAATAACATTAAATAAATGAGGAAATATTACAATCATACCTTACCAGCAAGACACAATGGAATGCCTCCAAAAATATTATAGTTTTTGATAGTTATCCAGCACATTCAACTTTAGACTCATTGTAAGGTTCAATACAATGGATAAGAAATGTTACCGTAATAATGCGTACTCTACAAGTACTTCTCATCAAAATACATTGTGTTAAAACTAGCATTTTTTTAAAAAAACTAACAAAAAACTAATGACAGGATTCAAAGTAGGAAGTAAAAAGGAGAGAGTCAGAAAGACACGGATTACTCTATGAATAACTTTTAATAAAATCCAATGAGTGAGTGCCAAGGTTTTTGACCTAAATTTGAACCATAGTAAACACAAATGATAATATTTCACTCATCACCAAAAAAAAAGAAATACATGCACGGAATTCCCCTTTCAACAATTCACAAACCTCCAGACACAGCTGAGTATGCACAAATTTATACAAAAACATGAAACTGATGATGTACAGAAAACAGACCATTTCCATTTGTATCTTCTTACAATTTCATACCTCCACTTCTACTGAGAGATTTTCTTCTGGTAAAGTTTACCTTCTGGTAAATTTTACAAAATCTTAGAATTAATTGCATTTTATTTACACTTTACTTTATCATCTGTGAGACTGATGAAATTTAACTCGAATCAGAAATGACAATACAGCCAATCTCAAAATCATGATTGAAGAGATAATTTATTTGCAATTTTGTTATTTCTTCAATATCAGTTTGGGACATAATATTCCACAGTTTTCCTTTTCTCATACTGTAAACCACATTTCGAGAGATTAAATTACATCTTTTACCTTCAAACTAATATGCAAGTTCATCATTTGAGTAACCTTTTAGTTTATTTCAAGATCAGTATGGTTCTTTAATGTACAAACTTACTTTTCTCTTGTATCTAAACCACAATTAAGTCTCACCTTGTGTTTCATCATCTTCCAGAACTTCCTGCTTCATGGAATTATGCTTGCAACACAGTTTCTCCACATCAGCATCAGACAACTTCTGCACCATAACCACAGCATGCTCCATGCTCGATGTTGAGGCACCTGAACAATTAACAATGAGATTTGGGTTTGTTTATATTTTGTGACCACTAAAGCCACAAACTGCCAACCATCAAGCAATAAAATATTTTCAAGAAAATGACGAGTCAATGGGATACAGTAGTACATCCTTAGCTGTGGGCTGATTAGATGCGAACGTTTTTAGTTGCGAATGTTCTTAGATGTGCACCTGTTTTTGCGACTGTACATCAATAGCTGCGCAACTCAAGTGGCAGTTGTCATACACCACTATGTTTACAAAGGTTTGGTCTACAGCACATATCTTCTATCTACCTTTGTACTGTAAAAATATTAAATGAAACCCAGCAATGAAACAAAAGATGAATGTTCAAACGTTTCACCTAGAAAATCTAAAAAAAAATGTGAAAAGATTAGCAGTGAAAATTAAAATTGATTGAGGTTTACAGCAACATTGCAGAATATCTGCTGCTGAAGAGTGTGCTGAGCCTTTTCCAAATAATCAAAATCACAATGTGTCAGTTAACAGAAAAAAGTCTCAAGTCTAAATTTCTGGAATTAGCAGAAAAACTTAATTTTAAAGTATTAGAACTGGAAGATAACAAAAATGAGTAACTTGCTTTAGAAACTCTGTTGATGCATTTGTTAATTATTATACAGATGCATAAATATATGACCTTTATATTTTGATTGATGTTGTAACTTGTAAGATTTATAAATTTTTTTTTGAACATAAACAATTTTGTTATAAGCAATAAACTTTTGTAGGGATGAAGTATTCACTTTTTTCCATTAGTAAAATATTACAATTTAAGTAAGTTTTGTATCCAATTTAGGCAATAATACATATAAATATGAACAACACTGTTTACAATAAAAAATAAATTCCATCAAATAAAATTTTTATTACCATACATGTATAGCTTTTGAAGTTATTGAGGCATTTTGATTATTAGATGTATAGAAACCCTTACCTCAGATATATATTGTAGTTATCCTTAAAAATGAGCCTTCATTTTCTAATGAATATCTATTTAGGGGTATAGTTTATTTGCTGCGCTAGAAAATTAGAACGTATCTAGAGTTAAGCAGGTATTTCTATACTTATTAGCATTGATTCTCAAAATAAATGAAACTACTAACAGCAAAAATGAAGCATTAAAAACTTTTAGAAATGATATTCCTCATATGGGCCATGTATCAGAACAAGGCATTGATGTACATGAAATGGTTCAGGATTTTATTTTTTGATCAATTGCATGAGGTTATTCATATTTGTGGCTATGAATTATAGGTAAAAGAATAAAAACCGTATTTCATAACGAAGAATACAATGGTACAATTTTTTTTTATTGAAAGAGCAGAATTTTCATTAAATAATTTTGTTATTAAATGAAACATGCACTATTGAATTGTTTTGAAGGTTTATTTTGCTAACTTTTTTACACTCCTGTGGTCTTACAATCATTATTATTATTATTATATAAGAAAGTTTTAGCCTCCCTTAACTGCACGACAAAGATGTTCTAAGAGAGGAAGGAGGAACGCACCATTTAGCATGGAGTTCAGGGAACACAGAATCTATGCACTAGGTGCACAGAAACAGGAAGCTAAGAAAGAAGTTCATGAAACAAGAAAAAGTTGGAGAAGAAAGTAGTAGGTGCTGAAAAACAGGACAGCAGTGAACCGAAAAAAGATGGTTCGTAACAAAGCAAAAACCTATTCTATTTCAACAAAAGGATGCCTACCTAACCTTTAGCTCAGGCCCTCACATAGTCCCACTTGGAGCGCAAATTCCCATATATACAATAATGAATTTAATAATAATGAAGGCATCTACGGATGCTTTATTTCCAATCAAGCCTGATACATATCACCTTGTACATTAAATTTTCAAAAGCCTTATAACTAACGCCAGGACGCTTTCCCCCAGTCAAGATCAGTACCCATTTCAGACACCTGGGTAGAGTAGGGTATTGTGCTTGGAATTTTTCTCCTATACCCAACAGAGAAAATCGCCACCACCAGCGCCGAGATTCGAGGGTCTGCCGCAGGGCGGCAGAAACCCTAGCCACATGGCTATGGCGAGCACAGGCATACAATACCTGTATCCCCCTGAGGGGGGTCTTACAATCATTATTTCATCAAATATGAGGCTTGTGATAGGGTTTCTCACAACAAATTTATAAATAGTGCTTAACAGCAGTTACATCCGAAGTTGTAGAAGTTAGTCTTCATCAGTGTCTACTATTGGTGGGTGAAATGAAAGCAGAAGAAGTCATTTACAGTTAGTTCTTGAATGTTCTATTTATTGCCTACAGAGCTCATAAAAGGTCTGCTATGTCCTATCATTATTACCTATGTGATAAAGAATTACTAACTTTTGGTATAAGTGACGGTTAATGTGGAGTTTACACCTTTCACGGAAATTAAATATTCTGTTCCAAAGAATCACTAAAAGAAAACATTTAAAAACGTTTTACATGAATGACATTCTGCTTGCCGATGCGTAATTTTTTAATTATTCAACTTTGAAGTTATAGGAATGTGGTACATAAAAGTGCACAAACGGACACGTAAGTATACTGTAATACAATATTGACGTAACAATGGGTGAGGTTAGGGTGGGTAATGTTAGTTAGTCAAATAAACCAAACTAAAATAACATAAATCAACCTAAAATAGCCTACCTTAACTTACCCAAACCGACGCTGTTCTTTTCTTCCCAAAAAGTGGGTGTGTCCTGCCAGAAAAGTGGGCATAACCTAACAATGCGGCGAATAAGCAGCCGACCATATGTTTTTCCTACCTGAACATAACTATTGTTATATCTTGAAAATAATGCATGAGCAAGTAGAATGTCTATTGTGTAAAATGTTTTTAAATGTGTTCCTTTTGTGATTCTTTGGAATGGAATTTTTAATTTCCGTGAAAGGCGTAAACTCCATACCAACCCAAGTTACTATCAAGTCATGATTAGACCAGGGCCTTGTGAACTTGGGTAGCATATAAAAACATTGTAACTTGGTTGAAAGAAAAGAATACCAATGGCACCATGATTAACAGTGATCTACCTATTCTTTGACATATGCAACCAAGAAAGAAATGAATCATCAACATAAATATTTAACCATGCTGTGAGAAAGGCTCTACACATGTGTTCAAAAATATTAACACTTTGACTGCAACTACTAGATATTAATTCAATGCCAAACTTAAATTTAAAGTCAATTGTAGTAAACTGTTTTGAGAATAGCAAACATGAACTGGATCTTGCTTTCCTTTAGCTTGATTAGGTATTTATAAAAATTGAATTTGCGACTACTGGTTGGTCAGAAGCATTACGAAAATTACCTCCGTGTACCACCGGTGGTGCACGTCGCAGTCAAAGTGTTAATAATTAAGAAAGATAATTTCTGAAATTTACCAAAAATTTTATAAGTGGCACACATTTTGAGTTACTATAAACATGTCATACATCTAAGATAATGCAAATAACTTATTTCAAATATTTGAGGATGCTCTTCAATTTCATGTAGTTTTCTTTATTGAAAATATTGATGTGTAAAACTTCCACAGATTTATGAATATTTCACAGATTGCCACCATTATTAAACATTCTCTCCAATGTTCACCATTAGTATTCAAGGTGCTAGAACTCTAATTCATGATATTCTAAAATCTTCATTCAGCCCTGACACATAACTTTGGAAGAGATATTGAGAAAAATAGGTGAAAACTGATGAGAATAAATACAAATCATACATAAACAACAAAAACAAACCGCAGGTGCAAAACAATGTCCCAAACATTAGAGAAAAAATAACAGAAACAGAACAGTAGTCTTCCAATGAATTTAAAACTATATTTTCACTGAAAAATGCTTTCACAGAGCAACACAAAAAATCATTTGGTATGGACTAAAACATTTATCAGGTCAAAGAACAAAATGAGTTCCCAAACAAGCTACTCAGTGCATGAAAAAAAACAAAAAAAAGGATAGAAAAGAAAATATAAATACTAACTGAAGCAAGTCAGCACCAAAGATGGAAATCTTCAAGGTATGAATGAGGCCACCAAACATCTGGGGGATTTTCCTTAATATCCTCAGGCTCAACTGAATGAACAATAACCCTATGACTATTATAACAGCTAAAGTTAAAGCTCAGTTTCTTTAGTAATGCTTATCAGATAGCAATTGGCTCTAAAGCTAATTTAATATGATTCTGATTACAGCATTAAAATTGATTAATCTATTTGCTGGCTACCACAAAAATAGTAGCCAATTTTCCCTTTCAGTAGCTGAAAACATGTGCTACAGTAGGGAAATAAATTTTTTGAAATAAGCAAGCGATCATTTTCCTGTTCAATACATATATCAACACCAACAATAAGATTTGCTGAAACATAATGCACAAGATATCAATTTTGTTGTATGGCATTGAATTCCAAAACTTGTAAGAAACTTCTAACAAAAACTCTGGTTATTAACACATACCCTGATCAGTTGCAGCAGGATTAAGCTAAATTCACATTACATATGAAAACATGGATTAGTTGACTTCCTAATTCCTTCAAAAATTAATTTCATACTGTAGTGGCTGAACCACTACTAAGTAATGTAAAGTTGATATCAATGTCATGCTTGTTTGAGAAAATTGTTCAATAAGCTAGGCATGATCGGAATGTAATAATGTTAATGATTGTTTTAATTTTTACAGATAGGGTAAATGTTGAGGACTTGACCATAATCGATTTTCCACTTTTTGATCAACAAAGATTGTTGATGAGACCAAAATAAACAAGTTTTCTTCAATGCACTTTCCGGCAGAAATGAGTATTTTAAAAGTTATGGCGTTAAATGAGTTACTGAAACTCCACTGTGCATCAAACTATTACAAACGTAAAGAGGTTGGGTCGTGAGGGGTAGCCACAGTTCTTTTAGTTTTATAATTTTCACTAAAAGAACTGTTGCTACCCCTCACGACCCAACCTCTTTACGTTTGTAATAGGGGGTTTGCTCTTCGTCGGCTTGGTTGGCGCGCGGGAACGCCTGTTTACTTTCACGTCGGACCGCGCGGTATATTTTTCCCCGCCTCAAACACTGGAGTTACGGTAACTCATTTATTGCCATAACTTTTAAAATACTTATTTCCGCCGGAAAGTGCATTGAAGAAAACTTGTTTATTTTGGTCTCATCAACAATCTTTATTGATCAAAGAGTGGAAAATCGATTATGGTCAAGTCCTCAGCATTTACCACAGAAAAAAATTCAATTCATGAGTCACTTAATGAAATTCAGTAAAGGAATGTAAAATTCCTATAAAATAATGAACAGGCAACAGACATAGGCTCTAAACTGAGGGACTTGTAGTGTGGCTGCATCTTTCAAGTTCAAGCTCCAAAGGAAGAAAGAAAGAAAACAGTTTATTTTCAGTAGAGAAGGTACAAAAGTACCACCATTGGTTTTTAAGGAGATCATCCCGAGCCCAATTGGGCCCCACCGGCTCCCTTCACTGAAATTTTTTTTTTTTGTTGAAAAAGGATCCTTAGGGGATGGGTTATTGTGCCATGAAATTTTATGGCCCTACGGAGGCTAGAACCCCCTCCCCCCCCCCCCCAGGGGGGTGAAAAGGGGACCAAAAATGACGTTTTTGAGGGCAAATTTTTTACATTCAAAACGGGACTCGTCCTCGAGTTTTGATGCTAGAACAAATCCAAAGACAGTTTTAGAATCCTTGGAACATTTCTAACAAACTCAAGTTTGGCTTTTTTGATATTCAAATTTTTTCTATTTTTTCGAAAAATTTTGAAATTTCAAAAATCAGCAACAATTTTTTTGGGTTTAGAGCTATATATTTCTTCAAAGAATTCGAATTTGAAAAAAAGCAAACTTGAGTTTGTTAGAAAAAACTGTTTTTGGTTTTGTTCTAGCATCAAAACTCGATGACGAGTCTCGTTTTGAAATATCCAAAAAAATATACCGAAATACTCATTTTCGTCAAAAAAAAAGGTAAATGTAAAGGACTTGACCATAATTGATATTCAAATTTTCAATGCCTTAATAATGTTAATCACATGAAAATAAACAAGTTTTCTTCAATGCACTTTCCGGCGGAAATGAGTATTTTAAAAGTTATGGCGTTCAATGAGTTACCGGAACTCCATTGTGCATCACCCTATTACAAACGTAAAGAGGTTGGGTCGTGAGGGGTAGCCACAGTTCTTTTAGTTTTATAATTTTCACTAAAAGAACTGTTGCTACCCCTCACGACCCAACCTCTTTACGTTTGTAATAGGGGGTTTGCTCTTCGTCGGCTTGGTTGGCGCGCGGGAACGCCTGTTTACTTTCACGTCGGACCGCGCGGTATATTTTTCCCCGCCTCAAACACTGGAGTTACGGTAACTCATTTAATGCCATAACTTTTAAAATACTCGTTTCCGCCGGAAAGTCCATTGAAGAAAACTTGTTTATTTTCATGTGATTAACATTATTAAGGCATCGAAAATTCGAATATCAATTATGGTCAAGTCCTTTACATCTACCAAAAAAAACTAAGGCATAAATCGAAGAAGTGACACGAATAAAAAAGGTTTCCTTTCACGAAATACATATACTGGCCAATTTTCAAACAAATCGGACAGAAAAAATTGATAAAGTCTCATCATAGTGATTACTGAAATAAAATGTATTATTTTTATTTACTCATAACTACAGTATTTCTTAGATCTTTACTTGAAATTCACAAAGAAAATGATGCTCATTGTTTGTACATCGAAATAGATCATTGAAACTGCATTCATGTACAAAAATTTTTCGTTATATTCAAATTCAATAAACATAGTTCAATTTTGGGCTGTAGTGAAAAATTTTCCTTTTTCACTATTCAAAACTGAACTTGTCCTCGAGTTTTGATGCTAGAACAAATCCATAGACAGTTTTTGAATCCTTGAAACAATTCTAACAAACTCAAGTTCGCTTTTTTTCAAATTTGAATTCTTTGAAGAAATATATAGCTCTTAACTCAAAAAAATTGTTGCTGATTTTTAAAATTTCAAAATTTTTTGAAAAATACAAAAAATTTGAATTTGCAAAAAACCGAATTTGAGTTTGTTAAAAATGTTTCAAGGGTTTTAAAATTGTCTTTGTTTTTGTTATAGCATCAAAACTGAAGGAGGAGTTCCAATCTGAAATATCAATAAAAATATACCAAACAACACATTTTTCATCAAAAAAAAAAAATAATAAGGCCTAGGCCTAAATCGAAAAAATGACATGAGTATAAATGGTTTACTTTCACAAAAGACATATACTGGCCAATTTTCAAACGAATCGGACAAAAAAAGGTCTCAAACTGGGATGATCCCCTTAAAACATCCTAAAATTAATACACTTAGATGATACACACACACACGAGTATTGAAAAACTCATGTCACTAGTCAAAAAGAAATGATTGAGGGCAATGAACTCCTAATCTAGCTTAATCTACATTTGATAATACATGTAATGATAATTATAAGAGATGTCACGAGAAAAGGGGCCCTCCTCCTTGTTAACATTTCATTAACAAGAAGATCAGGTTCTCGGAATGGAGGGCTTGGCATACCTCCCTGAAATCATGAAATGCACAAAATACGGTAAACAAAATACACGAATAATTGAATAAAAAAAACGTTACATCTACTAAAACAAAATGGTACTCACCAATTGTAGAAACCCTCTTACAACAACGCGTTTCTGTGCGCATCTAAATTGCTGGAGGGCCTATTACGAGGGGATGTATTAATACTGCAGAGGTTATCGGAGAGATTTTATGCTCACGGCAAACACATGACACCCTGAACAAACTACCCTTCTCAAGATCCTAACACGACTGCCAGAATTACAAAAAAAATTCGAGCGTCATAGCCTCATGATAACACTACCCTAATAATACGGGTTGGCCAACCCTCTGCGCATCAATTGAATTAAGACACATGACAAGATGCAACCTTTTTTTTTAATAACGTTTCCAACAGCACAAAGCACGGTCATAGCTTCAGATTACATGCGTATTCTCAGGCACCGCTTCAGTTACTTTACTTTGGTTACTTTGGTCCAATTAGGCACATCACCAGTCGCAGGTAAGAGTGCCAGATGTCATAGCAACTAGAACGTGAGGCATTTAGATTTGATTCATCATCCCAGTATTGGTAATGAATTCAAGGACCAGCTCAGCACTGAATCCCTCACCAAGCACACTACTTGCATCAAAAGTCACTCTTTGGTCCCTGGCAAGGTCTCTCATTGCCTTCCGCAGAAGTTCAAACGCGGGGCAATCAATCAATATATGACAAATATTCAAATCACACCTACAGTTGCTACATTTAGGTTTTGTTGCTTTGGTAAATAAGTGTTTATGCGTTAATTCAGTGGTAAGTAGCCTTAACCTGGTCAGAATGACCTGCTTTCCCCTTGAGACCTCAGTGTTCACGGTAGGTTTTAGTATGGGTTTTATTTTGTGGTACAGGGATTGTTCCCTATCCCATTCTTTTTGCCATTGCCTTCTACAGTGCAAGTTTATGTATCCTCTCAGATCTGTGTATTGTATTAGGTTAGAACTATTTGTGTTTAGAAGACAAGCTGTTTTTGCCAGCTGATCTGCTTTGTCATTTCCCATAATTCCTACATGGCTTGGTATCCATTCAATAACTAGTTTTCTGGGAGGAAGGCTTTGAAGTATATGTTTAATTTTGGAAACTAGATGGTGTTTAGATGGAAGCAGTTGATTTATAGCCTGAATAGCGCTGAATGAATCTGTGTACAAAATAAAGTCTTCTATTTGGGTTTCTGCAAACTTCAATGCGTAGTAAATAGCGGTAAGCTCTGCTGTGAGGATTGTTGACCTATCAGGAATTCTAGCCAGCATGCTAACGTGTTGGGACCAAATTCCTGCTCCAGCTTTAGGACCCTGAACTGAACCATCTGTGTACAATGCCCTTCTATCTTTGTATTCTTCGTGGAGTTGGTTGTATAGCTGTTTCCAATGGTTTTCTGATATGCAAGTTTTTTGATAGCACCCCAGATTGACTTTACAATTTCCGCTGATAGTTTGGTATTTACATTTGTTTGGGATGAGGCCAATGTCTTCCATTTTAACCCGTATCTCTTGAAAGAAGTTATATATTCGACCAGTAACTGGGAGAGGCTTGTTACTGTTTTGGAACAGCTGGTATGGGTAGTAGTCCAAACATATTGATCGGACTGGATGGTTTGGAACACTAAGTACTCTCAATGCATATTGACACAGTTGGATTTTCCTTGCATGTTTAAGTGGTAGTATATTTGCTTCTGCTTCCACGTTACTAACTTTTGTACACCTCAGTGCACCCAGCATCAGGCGAGCAGCAGCATACTGGACTCTGTCCAAGGACAACAGGTGGGTTGCACAGGCAGTGTCAAAAAGAAAACTTCCATATTCTAGTTTTGGCAATATAATGGTATAGTAAATAGTTTTCAGTATGTTATATTCTGCTGACCATTTCAGATTGGATAAAATGCGCAGAAGCCTTAGATCTTTTTGGCACTTTTGTGTTACTTCTTTGATGTGTAAACCCCATCTCAGTTGCGAGTCAAGAGTAAGTCCTAAGAACTTGAACTTCTTTACATATTCTATATTTGTGTTGTTATATTTTAGTTGGAAGGAAGGTTTTGTATGTTTATGAGTAAACACCATGCACTTGGTTTTTTCAGCAGATATTTGAAAGCCCCAGCGTTGCGACCAACTTAAAAGAATGTCCAAAGCTTCCTGTAAGATACTGAGAGCCTGATTTAAGTTTGGGTGTATAATCCAAAAGGCTCCATCATCTGCATAAAGAGATGTTTCCAGCATTGGGGGAAAGTCATGAAATATATCATTTATCATTACATTGAAAAGTGTAGGGCTTATGACTGATCCTTGAGGAACACCAGTGTTCAATGTGCATATCTTAGATAGAGCATTATTTATCCTCACCCTGATGTTGCGATTTTTTATAAAGGATGCAATCATTTTTGGTAGATTCCCCTGAAGACCCATAATTTCTAATTTTTTTATCAGTCCATGATGCCACACCGTATCAAAAGCACGCTTGATATCGATAAATATAACAATGCAAAAGTCCTGAAGCATGAGGGCTTTACGAATTGAGTTTTCTAGCCGAGACATTCCATCTAGAGTGGAGTGACTGGCTCTAAAGCCACTTTGGTTTCTATCAATTAAATTTTTATCCTCCAGATAAAAGAGGAGTCTCCAATTAATGATTTTTTCAAATAATTTGCACAATGTATTTGTGAGGGCAACTGGCCTGTAGGACTTTGGGTCTGTAGGGTCTTTACCCGGTTTTAAAATTGGGCAAATTACTGCTTCTTTCCAAGGCATGGGAATTTCTGTGTTCCATACTATGTTGAATAGGTGTAAAACTGTGTTTTTTTGGCTTTCATTCATATTTTTAATGAATTCTATTGGGATTGTATCAGGGCCTGGTGTTTTGGTCTTGGAGCTTTTTAGTGCCCTTTCAAGTTCAGCATAGGTGATTGGATGGTTATATTGATGATGAGGAGCAGGAGTGAAATGTATAGGCGACAGTTCGCTGGTAACCTTATGTTCAGAAAATAAAGGATCCTGAGTCTCACTAGAGCTAAACGATTTGTATTGTTCTACTAGAATGTCAGCCACATCTTTAGGACATGTGACCACCTCGTTGCGGATTTTCAATGTTATTTGACTTCGGTTTTGTTTTCCATTTATTGCTCTGATTTTTCTCCATACTTCTGCTGACGAGCTTTTATCATTTAGACTGGCTACATAGTTTTTCCAGCTTTCCGTTTTTGCTTCAATGACAGTTTTTCTGAATATGGCTCGAGCCCTTTTAAATGCAATCCATTTTTGCAGGTTTCCACGGTGATTTTTATATTGATTGTATGCCCTACGATATTCCCTGTGACTTTCTTTACATTTTTCATTCCACCAACAGTTCATTCTCCGTCTAGTTGGGCCCATGCTACTCTTTTTTACACTGCCCTCTGTTGCACTAATAATTGACTGTGTGACCTCTCTGCAAGCTTCATTGGATGTTAGGTTCCTAAGAATGGGGCAGACCATGTTTTCTCTAAACTTGGACCAGTTGGCTGATTTCAAGAGCCATCTATCTGGACGATCAACCTGCAATATTTCTATGTTTGAGTCCATGTACACTGGGAAGTGGTCCGACATCATGGTGTCTAGGTGCGTTTCCCATGTTAGGAGAGCGTGCAAATCTTCTGTCACTAATGCTAAATCAATGTGAGTATAGTTTCCATTTGGTGATAAAAACGTTGGGGCTGTGTTGTTTAATAAAATAAGATTGTTGTCTGTAATCCAATTCTCTATAATTCTGCCTCTTCTATCTGTAAAGTCTGAGCCCCAGGAATAGCTGTGGGCATTTGAATCCATCACAATGATGCTGGATCCCCTGTTCAAATTGCTAATCTCTAGTAGGTTTTGACCTACCAGGTCATTATCAAGTGTTGGTGGCAGATACATATTAATAATGTTGATAGGTTTCTTGTTAATGAATACTCTACAAACTACAACTTCAAAAGGAGTGTTGATTTGGATGGGTATACAAGGTATAGTATTCTGGACATAGGTCATTACCCCACCTCCTCTATTATCTCTATCTTTTCTGTAGGGTGAAACATAGTTATTTAGCTTAGTTTGGTTGTGATTTTGTAAGTGGGTTTCTTGTAGGCAAATAATTTTTGGTTCATATTGATTAATGAGCAACTGCAGGAAGGGAAGTTTAGAGAAGTATCCTCTCATATTCCATTGCAATATTGATAGATTTATTATGGGCTTATTAAAGAGGTGACATTTAGTTTAGTTAGCACTTCTGTCATAAGATCTTCTGCATTCAGGATGTTACCAAGTTCTGTTAGTAGTTCAATGCGCTCAGTGATTGAATTAGAGATAAGCATTTTGACAATTGTAGGAAGAAGTTTAAATATTATGGTCTTGAGTGATATTTCAATGTCTTTTTCTGAGATACTTTTATGGTTTTGGTTTTTAGAGGCAGGAGGGTTCCTTTCTTTCAATGGAGCATTTGTTGTGTCACAGTTAGCAGTCATTAAGTTGTAAGTTCCTTCTGTGTTCAGTAGGGTTGGTGTATTCTGGTTCATAATTTGACTGTGTTCTATGGCTTTATTTTCCATTGCTTTGTCTTGAGTAGGCTGCTTCTGCAGTTCTACCTTCTTATGAGCATGAATAGGGTTGCCAAGATTCTGTATTAGTGTACCATGCCTGCGATGTGAGCCATCTGAGTTGATTGCATTTGCGTATGTTTTTTGGATCAAATTTTGAGATTCTGTTTGGTTTCTAGATAGTACAAGTGGGGGGAAGGAGTGTCTTGATTCTAATTCTGGAAGAGTGTCTTGCTGCTGGTGGACTTGGGTTTGGTTTTGAACTATTTTTCTTGCATCTACAAAGGAGATATTTTGTCTTGCTTGGAGTTTACTAACATTGTGTTCTTGAATATAAATGGGACACTCTTTTGAGGCAGCTGTATGGTTTCCCTTGCATATTGTGCACACTAAGTTTTCAGCGGTGCAGTTGCTTTCATCATGTTCTCGAGATGAGCAATTCTTACAAACTTTCCTGTTTCGGCAGACCGAGGTAGTGTGTCCCCATCGCCAGCATTTGGTACATCGAATGGGATTGTTGTAGAAAGGGTCCACTTTGTAATTTGAATAGCCTGCTTTCAGCTCTGTAGGGCAAGTTCCAAGAAAGGTAAGTACAAACAAGGGTGAATTGGCACGGTTTGGATCCATATACATTTTGCGAATGCCTACTACACCAGAGGAGGCAAGTTGCTGCAACAAATCTTCTAACGAGTCTGACAAGAATTCTGGGGCATAAATCTACTTTTTCTACTTCACCACAAATTTGGTTTATTGTAGCTTGTACTTTAAATGGATTTAGTTTTGTCAAGTTTTGGTGATCATCTTGTGCAGTTATTTGCACAAGCCTAACTGTATTTGGGATTTTATCTGCATTTTCTGTCAAATTGAGGTCTATTTTAGCAGATTTTACCCCTGCAGGGTATTTCCGATTTTGTTTTAGTTCTTCTTTATTGTTTGGAATTACCAAAGTTGATTCAGAGAGAGAGTCATTGCTAGAAAGAACTCCTGAGGGATCTGACTCACTGAGCAATGACATATTGTGCTGAGACATTTCTGAGTCAGAGACATTATGGGTTTCCCTCTTTTTTTTGCTTTGCAGATCCAAAAATTCTTGGCTACTCTCTAATGTTCTTTTAGAAGTATTGTTATGAAATTCTTTGTTCTTTTGCTTTGGGCTTCCATTTTTAGGGTTTGCCCTTGGGGTTTCTTGTCTTAGAGCTGGTTGTGATTTACTCTTAGGAGTAGAGGTTGTCACAGAGCAATTTTTGTTAAGTTTCCTTGCATTATTGAATTCAGATTTTTCTGACTCTGAGATAGGTTGAGTGAAGGTGCGAGTAACTTTTCCCTTGACACCGCTTTTACTTCCCCCGGGGTCATCAGGAACTTTGCTTTTGGGAGGCATTGTTTTGTCAAGTGTGTTGATAATGTTCAGGAGTTTATCCTTGATAGTATCTATTGCTTGATTTTAGTTTAGTCCTTATTTATTACCTTTATCAAAAAAAAATTACCAAATATTGTTCTTTTTTTATTTGTAGGTCAGTATCCTTTTAATTATCAGTGTTATCAAATTTCCGGCAAAACAAAATACTAATTTAGGGTTACTGGGGGCCTAAGGCCCCAGTAGAAGTTTACCTAAAAAGAAGGCAAACCAATTTGATTTGAATCGTTTACCGACTTATACCCACGTTTTAAACTGAAACACTTGCCAATAATAGGTAAATTTTTCAGGAAGTTCCGTTTTATATGCCACCACGTTCTAACGCCACAACATCCGCACTCACTCTACTTCCGCTTCAGTTCCGATTCCCTGTATTATTCACAGTTCAGTTCAGTATCTTTTGATGATTGTATGACAGCGTCTCGTAAATTTTCTTCAAGTTGAAATTGACTGTGAAGAACTGCCAAGAGAGGAGTAAAATGAGACCGCCCTCCTGCAAAGATTCAAACATTTAACCCATTACTTTGATTGCAAAAATGTGCTCATTTAAACATTAAGTGTTACCTTTGACTGACAGTACTTTACATCACATTTTTTTTCGAACAGCATATCTTGTACAACTAGAAATAACTTCTCACCCGCCCAACGACGTCTACACTTTATTTTCTGATTCTAATATCTCGACCCCGGTGGTCGTGCGTGAGACTTCTCTTTTCTGAAAAATGGAAAGTGTATACATTAAATTCTAACCAGTACAATTACACTGTGAAGCAGGCTATTTGTTTTCCACGTATTTTTACAGAGTGTATTTTTCAGTGACCACTTCGTACTAACGCACCTTGTCGGTCGGCTCTCCTAAACTTACTAACTCTTTGGTCTTGTGTGCTGTGAGGGCTGCCCTCTTTCATTCGTGAACGCCTACAATTTCTCTGATTGGCGGTTCTCCACTTCGAAAATCTTTCCAGGGGTGCTCTGACCATTACATTGGCTGTAAGCCCTCTGATGATAACGTATAGCCGACTCCGCCCTCGTTCAGGAACACTAGCGATCTTTTCCCATGAAATTCTGCTCTAAAATTTTCCACTATGTTTTTTTAGAAAAAAAAAGAAAAAATGTTGATTTCCAAGTTGTCACATGAGATACATGCCAACATATTGGCTTTTAAAAGTTTCTTAAATATAGGGCATCCTAAAACAAATGTTCCAAAACAAATGTTCTAATGCCTGGTTGTTTCGTATCCTGCTGTGTCAACAATCTTGCCGCTTCGAGTGTCGCTTGTTCCAACCCTCAAGCTTGAGTGCTCGATAAATCCTTGTCACCCTTGTGGTTGACTGTTGGGGCGCCTATGCCTCTCCAAAAGGTCTTAGCAAATCATAACAAGTTCATGTTTCTCACGTCTTCAACACAGGACCTCTTTGTGTGGCCATAAGTTCTCCCCGCCGAATGTGGTTTAAGGAAACAGACTCTCTTGTCCAAGAAAGGCTTACACACAAAATTCCTTCCAATCACAACACCAACACAAAATGTAGCACACAACTCCAGCACATGTGAAAACGAGCCACCAGGCACACATGTTAAGCGATCAGTCACACATGTTAAGCGACACGCTCGTGCTGTTGGAATACGCAAGTACTACAATATTCTAAAAATTTACAAAACACAAGAGCACAAATCAGTTAACACAAAAAAAGGACACATATCAGTTAAAATTTCATAAAATTAAATGTTTCTCAACATATCCCCGCTCCTTTACATAAAAAAAATTGACTCGGCAATTTTTTTTTATTTGCGTTATGCTATTCATTTGAATAATTTAAGCTGAGGTATTAGCCAACTTAAGACACAAATGGTAACCTTTACTTTAGCATATTTAATCCTTAACTTTTAATTCCACAGAAAATAGAGATATGTTACAATTAAGAATCCTACTCATTACTATCAGCAATAGTGTACTATCGTTTTGCATTTATGTAACCGATGTGTCTGTGTACCGGCGAAGTGAGAATACATAAAATTTATCTCATTACTCAATACGTGATTTTGTTCTCAAATTTCCCAGAGAAAATCCTCTACAAACTTCTGACACCCTACAGAATGAAGATCTGGTTCCAGCAATTTCGCACTCTGTTGTTTTCGTTCTGAAGATACGATGTCCATGGTTCGCATAATTGACTCGTCGACTTCTCCCTTGTTTTCGCTGAATTCCTCCATCATTTCTTATGCTTTTTCCGTAGCATTTCTTTTTCGCTTCATACACGCGTCAATGCTGGTCGCCTTTTTTTTGCCGGAGGAAGTGCAATCATTATTATTCCGATAATACTTTTCCTAACTTTTCACACGTTATATTAACCGCATGATTTCGTTCTCTTATATGGATCATTGTTTCGATTCAAATAACCACTCAACCATGATAAATGCACTGCGTTATCGCTTGTTTCCTAGACGCTTCTTCAATCTCATTTTTCAACATCAGATTGTTCATTATAGTGAGTCGTTGATCAGACGAAATCAGGTTTTCATGAACTTGCGTTAATCTACCAATGAATGAGAGACGATGAGTAAGTAACTCCGATGTAACACACATAAATCCGAGGTGATATCTTGAAGATCCGAGATAATATTCTGAACATTTCGAGATGATGTCCTGGAGAATTCCGTGTTGCCATTCCATTATGTCGACATCAATGTCCGTTAGATCCGAGATGATGTTCACATCTGTACGAAGAAGATCCTTCTATTTTTTATACGAGCAAATGCTCCTGTATATACGAGAAATCCGAGGGTTAATGTTTTTCGAAGATCGGCTGCCTCATTCGAATTACATCCGCCGCTATCTCTAAATATTCTATTTCACATGTCAATAAAGATGCCGTAAAATGTAGCTTCAGTATCCAGATGTGAGTATTTACCTAATTCGTAGCTTTACAGGAAAAATTGCATTCGCATTTCAGAAAGCCCTGCTGAGCCTAACTGTTACGACGCAAGATTCACATTACAAAAATTATATTTTAATGCACAATCATATAAAAACATTTTTGAACGCTAGTACTTCATGGCGACCTACCTAAAATTATCGGAATGAATTTCTATCACTGCTTCCATCCTTGAGGTTTACACTTCGTTCCTGATTTTTCGAAGTCTCGCAAACTTTTCGTCTTCAGCATTTTCTTGTGACGAGCAGACGCATGCAGCAGCCCGCAGATGCTTGTCCACGGTCCTAACCCAATTAGTCTCCGTGTTCCCAGCAGTCCTTTGCGAAATGAGCTCGAATTTCCAGCCACTTGTTCGCAGTCGACGACTCGCAATGTGACACTTGAGTTTCTTCAATTTTAGATGATTCCAATGTAACTCGATGCTTATTCACGTTGTATCGTTGCAGCTTGTTCCTCATTCTAATGAACTGCGCGAGTGTAAACGAATTTGTTCACTAAATAAATGCAGTTTTGTTCACCGCACTACGTGTATAATCGTAGCTCAAATGTGTTAGCCTATTTCTGCTCTGAAGTAATCACTACACTAATTCCCTGAGAAAATTAACTTCTTAAACCTGAAGAAATGAAACGCTCTAAAGTCTACAGAATGAGGCAAGATTTCCTCCTTCAAGAAAATTGTATTCTACAATATTCCTTGAGAGCGTGCGAAAGACTCAAACCCCGGAAAATTCAACACTACAGCAAGAAATAAAAACGTTCCTCTTAGTCTAATGCAACACATCTTTTCCTCTTGCGAAGAAATGTACTCCGTTAAAATATATACTACTAAGAGCAACCTCCTATTCCGGTAAAGAGACATTACATTATTATGATGAGAATCTATGTTTTCCTCCAATAGCTGCCCTCTTTCATTCGTGAACGCCTACAATTTCTCAGATTGGCGGTTCTCCACTTCGAAATTTTTTCCAAGGGTGCTCTGACCATTACATTGGCTGTAAGCCCTCTGATGAGAACGTATAGCCGACTCCGCCCTCTTTCAGGAACACTAGCGATCTTTTCCCATGAAATTCTGCTCTAAATTTTTCCACTATGTTTTTCTAATGCCTGGTTGTTTCGTATCCTGCTGTGTCATGCCTTTCTCCGTCTTTAAGTCATTTGGGTTTTAGCTCGCCATTTAAATGAACCGTTTCTCATTTGACTGTTCCGAAATTTCCAGAGCAAATTCGTGATTTTGAAATGAGCGATTTTAGGTCAATAACTTAATTCTATCTGCGGAATTAATCGTTAATGTCACTAAATGTCGATAATATCTTTATTAAAAATAAGAATAAAAAACTCCGAAACATATTTCAACGTTCTAGCTCTGTCCGCGTATGTATGATTAAATGCGGGAGTTCTCCGCCATTACGTAGATTCATTTCAGCTGGTTGCGCATTCTGGGGTTTTAACCGCGGATCTGGGTTTTTATCTGTCTCCTGGGGTTTACAGTCATGAATTGTGTTGGCAAAACAATTAATTTCAAGGAGCAAAAATGATTGTACTACTTGGTAACCACGAAAACAATAGAAAAGTGTAAGAAAATTTATTCATTAACGTCTTTTTTCGCTGATCTGGGTTTTTTCTTTTAGCATATGCTGGGGTTTTTGGCAACACTCTCGTTGGCGACTCCTGACTTGTAGCTCTCGCTTGCTCTATTGCAAATGCTCTTCCGGGGCAAGGTGCGATAGTTCGTGCTCAACCGACCTCCTAAGGTCTCTTGTGCATGCGTTTTTAAATGTGTTAATCCTTTTTTAAGTGATGATCGAACTTAATAAAATTAAAAGAACTGAAGTGAAAGTGTGCCTTATATCTGTAAGAACGGTAGATAGCCATTCTACCTTTGAGTGTGTCAGGTTTTCAAATGTGTGCTTGCGGTAGCTTCAGAATGTTTTCACTGCGCGTTTTGTCCTGTTCAAGTGATTTTTTATTTCTCTGTAAGTTTTGACCACTGAATCTCAAAACCATTTGTATGACCGAAGAAGTGCGTTATTTATTGAAGGGGCCGAGATGCTTTAATTTGCAGCATGATTAATTTGAAGGTCATGTGCATATTGCGAGTCTTCCATATGCAGTTGTCGTGTATTGCTGCGCCTCAAGCGCCATATAAAAAAATGGCCGACCTTGAGCCCTTTCGTGTCTTTGTAAAGTTAAGCCTAGTCTGGTTTGTAAATCTCGTGTGCGTTTGATAACAATTTAATGTGATTTCTTTTACTTTACAGGCAATGTAAAACGTGATGATTAGGTTAGGACATGTGTCATAGCGGAGGTCTCGCATACAAGATGTAAGTATTTAAGTGTAAGGACACGTACCACGTTGTTTCCGTCGTGTCAAGTGATAAGTAATTTTAAAAGATGTAAAGGTAGAATAATCGAGTAGTACTCACTCCGTTGTACCAGCAGCTAAGTTCTAGTAATAAATTCTGAGACGATTAGAAACTTCTTATCTAATTTTACATTTGTTTTCTCGCAGTGCTTCTTATTTTTCTTGAAATCTGCGTTGTTTTGAAACTGTTTATATCGCAGAGGCATTGATCGCCTTTGTGATCGTGATACTAGATAAAGTATATTTGAATACTTTCTTTGTGCAGCCGATCCAATTTAGTTGTAAACTTAATTACTCTCTTTGTGCCTTCAAGCTGATTTATTTGTAGAACTAAAAATAACCCTTGTTTACAGTGACGTATTCAACCGCGCCCAATACAACCTCCTTCTTCTTCCGGTGTTTTTCTTACCTGGCGAAGGGGAATAAGGGCGCGACAGTCAATCTTGTGGAGTGGCATACTCCCGAGACCTCTGCTGACACACAGCTGCATCGCTCCTAAACGAAGTAAGTGCCATTAGACTTCGCGGCGTAGGGGCCCTCATTAAAATGGATTCGTGTAGACCACGGCAGGACTCAAGAGTCGTGCGGCTTGATCACATGACCCGTCTTCAGGAAATAATTAAATTAAAAACGTCGAGCGCCAGAAGGGGAGCCTGGACTGAAGAAGAATGGAACCAGGAATCCCCCGAGTGTCTTCACCAATTTCGGGAGTGGCGAGGACTCGTAGAAAACGAGTTAGAATATCTAAGAAAAGTTGGAGCCGGACAAGAAGCTAAAAATCTCATGGCTGACTACCGGCAATTAAAGAGGCGGGTAAAGTGCTTTCTCAACCCTCGTGTGAACGACCTTTCCAGCGAGAGCTCCACGTCAACTCACTCAAGAAAGGACGGTCGAGGATCGGGGCCAAGGCGAAGCACCTCCTCTAGAGCTATGTCTGTGGCGGAGTCCACGAGGCTGGTGGACCTGGAAAGTTCTATAAAGAGGATCAACATTGCACACCAAGCAAAAGTTGCGGAGCTCAGGTCGCAGTGTGAGCTCGCTGTGAAGCTTGCTGAAGTAGAAGCTAAGGCAGAGAAAAGTAAAATCTCACTTGAAATAGACGAAATCAACAACAGAGGTCTCTCCAGCCCGGACGGTTCGATCGGCGCAGTCAGCGAGACGGAAAATTCTAGGCACACCGAAGAATGGGTCTCGCGGAACCACGGCAGTGTGGTTTATTGCGCCACTCCACCTAACCTTTGTGACTCTCAGGCACAGCAGCGGAACGCTGCTGCCCAGTTTCAAGATCAAAAGCGAAATAAGGCCTCCAAAATGCGTCAAAATGCCCCGTGCTCATCGACGAGCTCCGACTCTAGTTTTTTGAGCCGTTCTGAGGTACGTCCCCCACTGAACCTGGAGAGTAGAGGAATTTACAATGCTAGACTTCGGAGTTCTCGCCCACGGAGAGTTCGGGAATCAAGACCCACTAGAGCCGCTGACAACAATCAAGGGAACTCTACCAATTACAACCCTCAAGACCCGCTTATGTGCTACCTAGAAAAACCATTGGCCAGCAGTGACTACTGCGCGGGAAATGAACTTAGGCTCGACGCCGCTTCAAGGCATCTAGTTTTAATGGAACTAAAAAAGTCACCTCCCAACCCTTTCCGAGGCGAGCCTAAACGGTACCATACTTGGTTCGCTGAGCTTCGCAACGACTTAAAGAACCTTTCTTTAAATCCGAGCGACGTGGTCGGCATCCTAGAAGCGCGCACATCTGGGGAGCCTCGCGACACAATCGTCGGTTTAAGGACTTCATTCGGAAGTGATCCGAAGCGAACTTTGGACGAAATCGTCTCTCAACTAAGAGAACGATATGGCTCGTCGGAGCAAATCACGGCGGAGTTCAAGAAGATGATCGAGAGATTCGACCAAATAAAAACGACTGAATTTGATCCCAAAACCGCTCAATCGCTGCAAAAGTTGGGCGACCTCTGCTACAGCATCCAGGGGCAGATGAGGGAGGTTAGAGACTTGGAATACTACAATTATGCTCTGGGCCTCGAACCAATTTATGAGAAGCTCCCGGATTTTATTAAATGCCGATGGAATAAATCCAAGCTCAACTACCAGAGATCTCATAAGCGCCATCCTCCTTTGGAGGAATTCTGCAGGTTCTTGCGCGAGAATGCTCAGCGCACGTACTCGGGAGTTCTCACCAAGTTGGACAACGACCAGCATACTGGACCTAAGGGCAAGTCCAGCAAGCGAGCCACCGTGCTTGCTGTTGAATCCTCGCAAGTGGAAAACACGAGAACCGAATGCCCCTTACACCATACCTCCGGGCATTCTCTGGCGTCTTGCAATAGATTTTCTCGTTTGAATGCTGAGGATCGTAAGGGTATCGTAGCGGAGTGCGGTGCGTGTTTCCGATGTTTCGGAGCGCACCGTATAGCTCAATGCACCGCAGATCAGAGGTGCGAAGCCTGTGGTTCCCGTTCTCATCACACGCTGCTTCATTCGGACGGGTCTGAGGGGCAGAGGCGCAGCCACTCAGAAAACTTCGGCGTACGAGGAAGAGGTTTTGCTTCGAGGGGAGGACCAGCGCCTCGAGGACGCTGGGCCCGCAGGTCTTCGCCTCTCAACGAGAGACGCGACGCTCCAGAAATGGGAAACCTGTATACGGAAAAGTGACAACCATCGAAAAACCGAAGCTGCTCTAAGATGGTCTTGGTGGACGTGACGGCGCCCGGAAGAAGCAGTAAAACTCTCCGCACCTACGTCATCCTGGATGACCAAAGTACTAACTCTTTCGCCACATCTTCTTTGTTAGATTTCTTTGCATTACCTCACAAAAGAGAAACGTATTCCATCACCACGATTTCAGGTTCTAAAATTAAATCCTACGGTCGGACTACGGAGGGCTTTCGAGTAAAGGGCGTAAACCGCTCTGAGTCTTATGCTCTTCCCCCGCTGTTCGAGCACGACGGCATTCCTCATAATAAGTGCGACGTGGCAACGAGAGAAGACGTCTTGAAGAACCCCGACATTGCTCATCTTGCATCAGAATTTCTCCCTCTGGACTGCAATGCTCCCGTGAGTCTGTTGCTGGGCCGAGACGCTGAAGATGTGTTAGTTGCAGATCTAATCCACCGGAAGCCAGCTGTCTACAAAACACCTTTGGGATGGGCTGTTGTTGGAAGAGTCAACCCTTCAGAGCCTCACCCGTCGAACATGCAGATGAGTGTGTATAAAACTCAAGTCGAAGATCACTTTTCGGCTCAGCCTTGTTTCGGTCCTCTGGCTCCAGTCTTCGACACCAGAATGGACGACGAGAGTCCTGGACCTTCCGTTGAGGACAGGAAATTCTTGTCGCTGATTGACGAGAATATAGTTGTAAATGCTGAAGGGCATCTAGAAACTCCGCTGCCATTCATAGATCGCATGTCTAAGCTTCCAGACAACACGAAGGCCGTCTATCGCCGCTCCAGAAACACTTTGGCGCGGTTAGTCAAGGACCCCGCCAAATTACAGCAGTGTTTGAAGATAGTCCAAGACTACGTGGATAGTGGACACGTAGAGGTAGTGCCTTCCCAAGAACTTCAACCGGCCGAAGGACACTTTTGGTATCTCCCGGTTTTTCCCGTTACACATCCCAAGAAAAAGAAGGTGCGCATCGTCTTCGACTCTGCGGCGCAGTATTTCGGACGCAACTTAAACGGAACCTTGCTTCAGGGGCCAGATGCCAACAACAGTCTTCGTGGAGTGCTCCTTAGGTTTCGAGAGAACAAGGTTGGTTTCGTTGCCGACGTGGAAAAGATGTTCCACGCCTTCTATGTCCGTCCCTCCGACCAAAATTTTCTCAGGTTCTTCTGGTTCAAGGACAATGATCCTTGCAAAGGACTTGTCTCATACCGGGCAAGAGTGCACGTCTTCGGAAATCGATCAAGTCCGGCTGTCGCAACTCACTGTCTGCGCCACGCCATTAGGGAAGCCTCAAGAGAGGAGAGAGAAAACGGAGACAGACTTGCCTGGAAGGCTCTGAGCTACGTCGAGCGCGGATTCTACGTTGACGACGGACTGGGATCCGCAGGTTCAGCTCAAGAGGCCGTCGACATTCTAGTCAAGACACGAGAGTACCTGGAGACGTTCAAGGTTCGTCTTCACAAAATCTCTTCTAGTCATCAGGAGGTTTTGAACGCATTCCCGGAATCGGAACGCGAGGAAGGAAAGGTGGAGTTTTGGGAGGATGGTTGTAGTCAGCGCACCCTGGGAGTGACGTGGAATACTACGACCGACCGGTTTGACGTACATACCGAGGTGGTGGACCGACCGTTCACGAAACGTGGTTTGTTAGCCACCGTCAATTCAATCTTCGATCCAATCGGCTTAGCTAGCCCCGTCGTATTGGGAGGCCGACTGATCATGCGCACCTTGATCCCTCCCGTAAAACAAGACCCAGAAAATTTGGCAAAGTTGGGGTGGGACGACCCTCTTCCCGTCGCTCATCTTGCGACGTGGGAATCGTGGAAAGAGTCGTTGCGAGGACTCTCCGACCTGTCGTTGGACAGGTGCCTCATTCCTGGAGACTTCGGGGAGGTTCATTCACGAAGTTTGCATTCCTTTGCCGACGCCTCTGAACAAGCCATAGGACATGTCACCTACTTACGATCAGTCGATGTGAGTGGACGAGTACACGTGTCCTTTGTAAGCGCTGACAGCAAGGTGGCTCCCAGAGCTGCCACAAGCATACCACGTTTGGAACTCTGCGCGGCCGTCGAGTGCAGCGAGGCCTCCAGAAGAATATGCGAAGAGATAAGCGTCGAGATCAACGACGTAGTGATGTACTCAGACAGCAAGGTAGTGCTGGGCTACCTCAACAACGAAACTAAAAGATTTTCAAAGTATGTGACTAGAAGAATTGAAGCGGCTACGAAGGTTCGTCCCAAGGAACTCTGGCGGTACGTAGCCACAGAGTGCAACCCGGCGGATATGGCCTCTCGTCTCACAAGCGCAGGGAACCTGAAGAGGATACGCTGGTTGACGGGCCCTTCCTTTCTGTGGGAAGATCATCTGCCTGACGAGCAAGAAGGCGCAGATATCTCGCTTTCAGTGAGTTTGCCCGAGGAGAAACTCGTCCAGGAATGCTCGAATTTCGTCACCTCCCTTCAGACCCCAGAGCTTCAGCGTGAAGTTCCTGCCTACTTAACTGGTGACTTTGTCTCTGTTCGTAGAGCATCAAGACTGGCGACGAACTTCTATTTCAAATGGAAGGACCGAACTCAGCAAAGAAAAGGAGTGGCTCTGGCCATCAGATCCTTGGAATCACTAAACTTCGGGGGTGAGAAGTTAGCCATCTCTGACGTTCAACGCGCAACCTTTCAAGATGTGATCAGTAATCTCAAGAAAGAAAAGGACATTCCTCTGCGCCACCCTTTGTCTTCTTTGAGCCCCTTTATTGATGCTGACGGTCTGTTGCGAGTAGGCGGACGCCTCAGGCGCGTCAACTTGCCCGGGTGTATAAAGCACCCCATTGTGCTTCCCGAAGACCATCCGCTCACCTCTAGCATTGTGTCTCATTATCACAAACTCTCCGGGCATCAAGGTGCTCACATTTCTCATGGAGCCGTACGAGATGCAGGCTATCATATAGTGCACGGAAAGAAGGTCATCCGTAAGTTCGTAAATGACTGCGTCGTCTGCAGAAAATTGAGAAGGAGACCCGAAGAGCAGAAAATGAGTGACCTACCGGAGGACCGACTTGCTTGCACCGCTCCCTTTACGAACACAGGTTTGGACGTGGCAGGCCCGTGGCAGGTCGTCGAGGGAATTTCTACGAGAAGCAATAAGAGGACTTCTAAGGTATGGGCCTTGGTGTTGACCTGTCTAACCTCTAGAGCGGTGCATGTGGAACCGCTGCCTGCCATGGACACTTCTAGCTTTCGAAACGCTCTCAGACGATTCATGTGCGTTCGTGGATCGTGCAAAATCATAAGGAGCGACCGCGGTTCTAATTTCGTCGGCAGCTATAACCAGGACCTCGACATGAGGTCACTCTCCAAGACGCTGCAAGATTTCGATGTGCAGTGGATCTTTAATCCCCCTCACGCACCCCATTTTGGTGGAGTTTGGGAACGTAAAGTGGGAGCTATAAAGAAGGCCATGTTGTTCTCACTTTCCCAGTGCGGCATGCGAACACCTAGTAGAGATGAGCTCTACACCTTTTTTCAAGAAGCAGCATCAATCGTCAACAACACGCCATTATGGTCCCTATCGAGCGACCCTAATGATCCACAACCCCTGACTCCAAACATGCTCCTAACGTTGAAAGAAGCGGGCGACAACCCTCCTCTCTGCGATACCTCCCCTGCGGACCTCATAGCCTACGGAAAGAAGCGCTGGCGTAGAGTCAACCATCTGGCAGAGGTCTTCTGGCAGAAGTGGAAAAGCGACTACATACAGGAGTTTCAATCGCGCGCCAAGTGGACGAAGAGGACAACCAACTTGAGCCCTGGAGACATCGTCATGCTCGTCGAGCCCGCTCCGAGAAATAAATGGGCGATGGGTAGGGTAGTCAGGGTCAAGAAGAGCGGGGACGGTCTAATACGTTCCGTAGTGGTATCTCGGGCCGCTGCTGCGGGAGGTACGATAGCGTGCGAACGTCCGATAGGCAAGGTAGTAAGTTTAGGTCTCCGTGGAGACAACTAGACCTCATAGTTCCGATTCTTAAATCAATTTGATTAGTTTACTCTATCGATCGTGCCCGTCGCAACTGTGACGCGTCCTTCCAGTCTCCCTGTCGAGCTTACCTATTTTTTAATATGCTTATTTCAAGCGACCGGCGGAAGGTGTCTCACTGCTGCTGATGGGGGGAGGTGAAGAGCTGCAGACTTCTCCTTCCTCTCCCGGTAGTGGTGTGATGCGTGAAGCACGTTCGTTTTTCTTCCCCTATCTATCTCTCACTAAGTCAGTTTGCGGTTTGCCTACTATGGAGTATTAGATTTTGAATACTGACGGGGTTCGCCTCTAATTTTGTTGTATTATTCGCTCGTAACGTTCCTAACACTAGTCACGTGCGTTGTTCTTGTGCCTATCGGACTAAGGAACATTGATCTCTATCTAGATTTAAGAAATTTCGTATTGTAAACGGATTGATTTATGGTCTTTTAGTATAAGCGTAATGTTACTGATTATCGTGTACCAAGCTAAGGTACTCTTTACGTACTATCTTCAAGCCGTCGCAAGGATGTTTTCTGTGTATTTTTCAAAGAAAAATAGGGGGGAGTGTCATGCCTTTCTCCGTCTTTAAGTCATTTGGGTTTTAGCTCGCCATTTAAATGAACCGTTTCTCATTTGACTGTTCCGAAATTTCCAGAGCAAATTCGTGATTTTGAAATGAGCGATTTTAGGTCAATAACTTAATTCTATCTGCGGAATTAATCGTTAATGTCACTAAATGTCGATAATATCTTTATTAAAAATAAGAATAAAAAACTCCGAAACATATTTCAACGTTCTAGCTCTGTCCGCGTATGTATGATTAAATGCGGGAGTTCTCCGCCATTACGTAGATTCATTTCAGCTGGTTGCGCATTCTGGGGTTTTAACCGCGGATCTGGGTTTTTATCTGTCTCCTGGGGTTTACAGTCATGAATTGTGTTGGCAAAACAATTAATTTCAAGGAGCAAAAATGATTGTACTACTTGGTAACCACGAAAACAATAGAAAAGTGTAAGAAAATTTATTCATTAACGCCTTTTTTCGCTGATCTGGGTTTTTTCTTTTAGCATATGCTGGGGTTTTTGGCAACACTCTCGTTGGCGACTCCTGACTTGTAGCTCTCGCTTGCTCTATTGCAAATGCTCTTCCGGGGCAAGGTGCGATAGTTCGTGCTCAACCGACCTCCTAAGGTCTCTTGTGCATGCGTTTTTAAATGTGTTAATCCTTTTTTAAGTGATGATCGAACTTAATAAAATTAAAAGAACTGAAGTGAAAGTGTGCCTTATATCTGTAAGAACGGTAGATAGCCATTCTACCTTTGAGTGTGTCAGGTTTTCAAATGTGTGCTTGCGGTAGCTTCAGAATGTTTTCACTGCGCGTTTTGTCCTGTTCAAGTGATTTTTTATTTCTCTGTAAGTTTTGACCACTGAATCTCAAAACCATTTATATGACCGAAGAAGTGCGTTATTTATTGAAGGGGCCGAGATGCTTTAATTTGCAGCATGATTAATTTGAAGGTCATGTGCATATTGCGAGTCTTCCATATGCAGTTGTCGTGTATTGCTGCGCCTCAAGCGCCATATAAAAAAATGGCCGACCTTGAGCCCTTTCGTGTCTTTGTAAAGTTAAGCCTAGTCTGGTTTGTAAATCTCGTGTGCGTTTGATAACAATTTAATGTGATTTATTTTACTTTACAGGCAATGTAAAACGTAATGATTAGGTTAGGACATGTGTCATAGCGGAGGTCTCGCATACAAGATGTAAGTATTTAAGTGTAAGGACACGTACCACGTTGTTTCCGTCGTGTCAAGTGATAAGTAATTTTAAAAGATGTAAAGGTAGAATAATCGAGTAGTACTCACTCCGTTGTACCAGCAGCTAAGTTCTAGTAATAAATTCTGAGACGATTAGAAACTTCTTATCTAATTTTACATTTGTTTTCTCGCAGTGCTTCTTATTTTTCTTGAAATCTGCGTTGTTTTGAAACTGTTTATATCGCAGAGGCATTGATCGCCTTTGTGATCGTGATACTAGATAAAGTATATTTGAATACTTTCTTTGTGCAGCCGATCCAATTTAGTTGTAAACTTAATTACTCTCTTTGTGCCTTCAAGCTGATTTATTTGTAGAACTAAAAATAACCCTTGTTTACAGTGACGTATTCAACCGCGCCCAATACAACCTCCTTCTTCTTCCGGTGTTTTTCTTACCTGGTGAAGGGGAATAAGGGCGCGACATGCTGTGTCAACAATCTTGCCGCTTCGAGTGTCGCTTGTCCCCAACCCTCAAGCTTGAGTGCTCTATAAATCCTTGTCACCCTTGTGGTTGACTGTTGGGGCGCCTATGCCTCTCCAAAAGGTCTTAGCTAATCATAACAAGTTCATGTTTCTCACGTCTTCAACACAGGACCTGTCACGTCTTGCAAGACGTGACAAAATTCAAAGAATTTTGATAATTTATTTTAGCAACATTCTGCGGATCCGCGCTGGTCCGCAAGAGTGACGCAGCGTGTTATTTGAATGGAAGTGCTCGTGGGAGGAACAGGTTCCCGGATAATCTTAAGTTTCTTTGTCTTTAAGAGTGAATTTGTGTAGGAAACTCATTTAATTTACGTGTTACCTCGCTGGCTATATTTTTTGAGTGTCTTCACACAACTTGTGTTCGATAGTGGTGAACGGCCGGTTTCTAGAGCATTCGAGGATGCTTCTGGCGGCCGGCAAACCCACCTACATTGAGTCAGACTAGCCGTTACAGTGCCGTAAGGTCTGGTGTTTTCTTTTGGTGTAGTCAGTAAGCTGCAGTGTAATGCTGGGAATTAGTCAGATTCTAGTTTAACGGTATTTTAGCTGAACACTGTGATTTTACCGATTTGTCTGTTGAGCAATTTAACCCTGAGGTTAGGTTGATATGTGCATTCTCATGCTAAGTTTAACAACTCAAGATGGAGAAAGTTGGAATGTCAGATAGGTTCAGTGAGTGAGTGATTTTCACAGATTCACCCGATTCCTATATTTCTCTCATTGTTCAAAGTGATTTCTGTATTAACGTCTAAATGTTTTTTTTGTGCTTGCTCAGCAATGTTTTCATAATAGTCGGGCTATGTAAGCATGTTGTCATAAGAAATAAATGCAGCGTTGTGAACAGTGTCATAGGCAGTAAATGTATTATGCAGAGACCGACACTTCAATGCATCTTAATTGATACAGATTCATTTTGAGTTTATTACATTTCATAGTTGGACACAAAACTAACACAATTTTACATTTAATTAAGAATACAAATCAACCACTGCTTCACTATTGAAAGATTTGTGTACTGAAAATAAAAACTACGGTGGTTCTTCCATGGATTAGACATCAGTTGTTGATATTGAAAAATTCATGACACATCGTGCTAAACTTGTACCAACTCGGGAACATGATTTTCTTGTCTTTATATCGCAGTTTCTATATTATTTATTAAGAAAAAGATGTGAAACAGAGCAAGATATTTTTTGTCGATTGGCTTCTCACCTATGAGCTGTGCTGAGCAAGTTGCGCCAGTCAGCAAGATGGAAGCCTAAAGTTGAAGAATTCTCAGAAGTAGACTGAGAATAGGCACGGAGATTTATGAAACCACCAGCACGTTTGATTTGTGTTTTCAAAGCGACGTTGATAAACGTGTACTTGCCTCTCTCATTTTTTTGATAATAGAATTTATTGATAATGGCTGATTTGGTAACCTGAGTGACTTGCCCCTGCTTTAGAGACCTAATTTTGCTGTCTCTTTTCCACAGATAGGGTAAAGTAAAAGACAGAGCAATCACTCATTTTATGTCCTAAAATAAGCTGTTCCAGGTCTAAAGTGAGGGACCTTTCCCCATCGTCTGTACGTATTTTAGAGTATCCTCTCTCAACTTGTAACGTTACCTAACTCGTCATCCCTTTATTATTGTGGAGCATTCATGCGAAGACTATACATTTGTCGTGCGATCGTCCACCTTTTGTTCAAATAAAGCGCTTATTAACTAGTGACCGCTGTGATAAAATTGTTAGATACGGATGTGTATTCATGTATATATCCTTTTATGCTTCCTTAAAAAGACACTTTGAACATTGGCCGAAACAAGCGATTCATGTTTTATTGCCTGGCGTTAGTGACACGAGTTTTACAATATTCGTGTGCGTATCATAAATGTGTTCTTTCTAAATGTGCCTCTAGCAGTGTGTCTTTGGCAGGGTGTTCTTGATAATGTGTTCCTCGACTAGGGACTTATTCTCATCCCTGTCAGTGCAACGGAAACCTTTCTTGTTTTGTGAACTTATTTCCTAGCTTGCTGTTCCTGTGCGCCTTGTGCATAGATTCCGCGTTCCCTCAACCTCATACTAAATGGTGCCTTCTTCTTTCCTCTCTTGGAACATCTTTGTCGTGGTTAAGGGAGGCTAAAACTTTCCTATATAATGATAATAATTGAGTCATGAAATATCATTGTGCTATGCTGTTCCGAGGACTATGCCTCGCGACCACTCTTATCGCCCTTCCGTCATTAGAATATCATGTCTAGTGCTAGAATTATTCAGTTGCCTCCCATGTCTCACTCAGCTACTTCTCATATACTTTCGAGGCATGAATTTCCTTTCTTGTTATGTAGTGCTGTATACGTCAACTGGTCAGTCGACTGTGATCCTAGATTAGGAATTCTCCTGTCACGCAATCGCCAGTCCGAGTCTGACTATACATGTCTGTGCAGATTAACGGAACCATGGGATAAGAAATAAAAACCTGAAGAGACCTCGTTTCCCTTTGGGCGTCCTACCGAGTTCCGTTCAATTGCGTGCCAAAGTGAAGATAGAAATTCCGCTAGCGCACGACATTACAGGACCTCTTTGTGTGGCCATAAGTTCTCCCCGTCGAATGTGGTTTAAGGAAACAGACTCTCTTGTCCAAGAAAGGCTTACACACAAAATTCCTTCCAAGCACAACACCAACACAAAATGTAGCACACAACTCCAGCACATGTGAAAACAAGCCACCAGGCACACATGTTAAGCGATCAGTCACACATGTTAAGCGACACGCTCGTGCTGTTGGAATACGCAAGTACTACAATATTCTAAAAATTTACAAAACACAAGAGCATAAATCAGTTAACACAAAAAAGGACACAAATCAGTTAAAATTTCCCAAAATTAAATGTTTCTCAACAGAGACAACACAATTTCATGGATGACGTATTTTCATTGTGGGGTGAAAACACTTTTGACAGTTTACATGTACATGACATAAAACTTCGCAATTCTTGACGCCAGGAAATAATATATGAAATCGCTTGTTTCGGTCAATGTTCACAAGTGTCATTTTAAGAGAGCATGAAAAAAATATATAAATATATACCCATATACACACATATGTACACATACGTATGTATGTGTGTGTATATCCATACACACACTCACACACACATACACACACATATATATATTTACATATATATATACATATATGTACACATAAGCATGAGGACCAAGAAGATTATAAGTTTTGTATATATGATTCAACAATTTTAACATAACGGTCATTAGTTAATAAGCATTTCATTTGCATATAAATGGATGATCGCACAACAAATGTATAGTTTTTACATGAATGCTCTACAATAACAAAGAGATGACAAGTTAGGTAATGTTACAAGTTGAGAGTGCACAGAAAAAGACCATTAATCTCTAGTAAAATGCTACTTGTCAGTCTAGTACACACATATGTGGACATATACATGTAAATATATACACATACACATGCACACACATACCCACGCGCATACTTACACCAAACTCGTAAGCATACACAATTGCATTTCTATGCATCGAGGCAATACATACGCATTCTACAGAGTGTCATACGCATGGCGTGCACACGTAGCCTATACACATATACACAAGTAAGCATGTGCGCAAATATCAGCGTAAACTAGTCAGTATAAACCAGAATTCCAATCGAGCGAAACGGAGAAAATATCTTTTATTGTAGCATGAATTTTATAAAATTTCGTACTAATAATAGTGGCACAAAACAGTCTACTTAAGTCAGAAACACGAAAACGATTGTGGGACGTGAATAAGAAAGAAAACATTAATGTCCTATATAGGTTTCATATTAGAAAAAACACATTATCTTTGAAATATGGCGCAAATTGTCGGCAATTGATAAACAAACATAGGTACCACATTATTATAAGCATATGACTATAAGCAGAATAAGCATATTACTGCAGTATAAATGGATGATCACACAACGAATTTATTTTTTTACATGGATGCTTTACAATATCATATTAGAATAAAAAACATATTATCTCTGTAATATGGTGCAGAATGTCTGCAATTGATAAACACACACACACATAGGTACCATGACGGTCTAGTTTGATGCTTGGACAGAAACGGAGAGGAATGACATAAAATGCAACCTTCGAATGGTTTATCTACTCTAGTGCACACAGGTGTACGTGCACATATACACACCCATATGCGCACATACACCTATTTGCGTACACACACGTATACAAGTAAGCATGTTTGCAAATGACAACGTATAGGCGGTCAAATCATAATACCTACGCATACTATAAAACTGTTATGTGATGTCTTGAAATATAAAACAATGAGCGAGGGAGATTGTTCGGCAATGGAGATACCCGGCAAAAGAGATTCGTCAGTACTCGTTCAGTGTGTTCTGTAACTAAGAATTATTATTGAGACACAAGATGACGAGTTATTTTGGCTTTAAATTCTCTCGGTCTTTGAGGGACTTTAATACTCAGGGGAAGTTTGTTCCACAGTAAGGCGCCTGATATGGACAGAGCCTTCTGCCCTAAGTGACATGAACGATAGTTGACTAAGACATAATTGTTTCTGTTCGGTTTTTGATTGGTTACAGTGGGTGGATGGAAACGCACTATCTCAGCATTGCTCTGAGGAAGATATAACGAGGAGACTACGTATTGGACCTTCTGCATGAGGAGCCTTTCTTGGTTAGGAATCCAACCGAGTTTATTGAGGAGAGGGGTTACGTGATCACTTCTTTTGAAATTACCGTTGCATACCACCTTGGCTGCAAAATTCATGCATTTCTGTAAGTCTCTTTGAAGGTATTGAGGTAAGTCTCCCCATACTAGGCTGCAGTAGTCAATGCGCGATAACACAAGAGATAGAATGGCTAATAATCTGGATTTTTCGTCTAGCATACTTTTTATACGATGAAAAAACATTAAAGTTCCGTAGATTTTGTTGCAAGTAGTCTCAACGTGAGATTTGAAGGACATATTTCTATCGAACCAGATACCTAGATTTTCAACTTTTTCTGATGCATTTATTTTATCATTTTCAACTGCAGGAGTTAAATCTGAAGTTTTTTTAATTGCATCTTTGGATACAAAAATAATGCATCGTGTTTTATTAGCATTTAATTTGAGACCATTTCGGTCGTACCATGATTTCAGGCTAGTCAGTAAAGTTTCGGCTTTAATTTGCGTCTGTGGTATTTCCGATACAGAACTTGTTATTGCAATTTGAACATCATCTGCATACATTGAGATTCGTGTGTTAGAAGGCATTGGAGGGAAATCATTAATGAAAATAGAAAACAGTAGCGGACCAAGAATGGATCCTTGGGGAACACCAAAATTGTTTTGAATGAATGGGGACAATTTGTTTTCTATGCGGACTGCATGAGATTGATTTGACAAGTAACTTTCAAACCATTGCGTGTCTATTCCCAAGTTCAGTATTTTACGTAGAAGTCTTTCATGTTCGACGCTATCGAACGCCTTAGAGAGATCGAGTAGCAGCAAGAGTGTTACATTCTTTTGATCGATGTCACTGCATATTTTTCTGATATATTGAGCAGAGCGTCTTGAGTGCTAAAAGGTTAACATCGTTAAAAGGTTAACATCGGCATCTTTGGGATGCTTTCTTTCCAATCAAGCGTGATACATATGATCTTAGCATTGGTTTTTCAAATGTCTTATAACTAACCCTTTATATAGGACACCATGACGGTTCCCCCGTAAAGCCGGTACCCATTTCCGACACCTGGGTCGAGTGGGGTATTGTGCTTGAGCTTTCCCTTATACCCAACGGGGAAAATCTCCGCGCCAGCGCTGGGAACGAACCCGCGACTTCCAGCATACAAGTCCGATCCCTTAACCGCTGTGCCACGGAGATATTCCTTCTATAGGCATATTGATTTTGGCGGAGTAGATTTGACTCGTCCAGGTGAAATGACAGTTGATTTGTCACCGCTTTCTCCAATAGTTTGGACATGACAGGCAAAAGACTGATGTGCCTGTAGTTTGATGCTGTATTTAGGTCACCACTTTTGTGCAACGGTCTAATAATGGAGTGTTTCCATTGGTTTGGAAACGTGTTGGTTACTATTGATGTATTAATGATCAGACGAATCCATGGTGCTGTAACAGGGAAACTGTCTTTGATATATTGAAGACTGATACCATCATGTCCAACTGCCTTTGTGTTTTTTAGTGAGTATAAGATGTTTCGTAACTCCGGCAAATCGACAGGGCGTGGTCTCCACTTGACGTCAGTCCTCGAGGGTGCAGTGGGGCATGAATTTTCAATTGTCGTTTCATCTGGATTGGTACACACCTCACTGAAAACTTGAGCCCCTACTTTTAAAAAGAATGTGTTGAAATCCGTGGCTGCTGCAAAGGGATTTTCAAAATTACTTATGCGATCTAAATTTTTATATGGGGCTACCTCACTAATGATTTCTCAAGTTCGCTTCGGGTTATTTTTAGCCGTCATCAGTGCCTGGTGGAAGTGAGTTTGTTTAGCTTCAGTGATTTTCTTTCGAATAATTTTTTCATGTTCTTTTTATCTCTTGTATAAGGTACTGTTTGATCTATTGTTTTTGTACTCTCGCAAGTTAGCTTTCTTTATTTTTCTCATCTCTTTAACTTCGTCAGTAATCCAAACAGTCTGTTTTGGCTTGTTTTTTTTTGGTAACGCAAGGTGCACATTCTTCGAGAGCTGCTGTGAAGTTCTCCTTGAAGATTGACACTTGTATGTCAACATCGTCAGATTGCATCATTTTCTGGAATTCGGTAGACCTATCGAGTAGTTTTCCTTGAAATAGTTCTGCTGAATAGTGCCTTTTCGAGCAATAGGTCATTAAGCGTTATTTTTGTCTTTCCTTTGCAATATTAATTTCACATTCTATAGAGTGGTGATTGGAAATAGAGAGTGATATTACTGTACTGTATGGCGGTGGGATTATTTGTGATTGCTAGATCGAGGAGAGTTACAGAGACTCTAGTGATGCGAGTCGGTTCTTTGACCATTTGTGATAGGCTTAGTTTATACAATAGTTTGCGTAGCTGATTGTTTTTGTCCGTTAGGTCAACATTGAAATCTCCGAAAGCAAAGAATGATTTTTTTGCCTGAAGGATTTCTTTGAAGATTTCCTCAATGAAATCTAGTGTTAGATTTGGGGGAGAAGATGGGTGCCGGTAACGGCGGCCAATGGTTATTGATTTGTGTTTATTTATAAAGGGTGAAAATGAATTTATGTAACTGCGATGATACGTGATAATCGAGATAATATGTTATGTGTTTATATCCATTAGAGTTGGTGTTCAAGGTGAATGCGTTTGAAATTGAATCGAGTCATGCTTTGAAAATTATAACGAATAATGGACTGCTATGAATAGAGGCAGAGGCTGTGGAATATGTATATATGTATTGAAGGTAAGATGTGAATTGTACTTTCTTGTGAATTAAATAAAAAACTGTGTAATGTAATGTGGACAGTTAGTTTGTGAATTTGGAAAATAACTCATGGAGTATTAAGACAACAGATGAGTTTAAAAATTGTTTGTGACATAGCACGATTGACCAGGTTTAAACGTAAATACAGGTAGATGTGTATCATTAAAAGAAATATGTTCTTGTCTGTAGCAATTCTGGTTCTATGAATAGGTTTAAGATGTAAAAACGACGTGCAGCGAACGTATTTATTGGTAAGGGAAATTTCCGACATCCTGATATCCAGGGAAGGCCTCCTGTTGCTGAGAGCAGACCAGTCTAGCTTCGGTAAGCTGACCAGAGGGCTCAGGTGGCTGGTACCGGCGTGCTGCACGGACAGGCCGATAAGCACCTGCATCACACCAGATCGGCAGCTACTACTGCAGTCCTCTTGCGTGTCACCTGGACGCATTCACCTGGCTCATTGATAGCCTAGATAGCTTTAAGGCTATTGTTGATTGCCACCTCTCCAGTGTGGAGGATTCAGCTTGCAAAGAATCAGTACAGCTCTACATATGGTGCAGTAGGAACTGCAAGCAGTCAATTGCTCTCAAAGGACTCCAGAATAGAACTCTTGCCTGGAGCCCATCGTTGGAGTCCTAGAATGATGGTATTGTCAATGAAGTGTTCAATGTTTGTAAAATAACGTTAGTGTACACCGAGGCTGCACGGGTGTTGTAGTAGGCTATAATATCAGTACCTGTGTCCTAACGTTCAAAGAATATTTATAGATAAAAGTGGCCTAGCCACTGCTGTGATGTTTTCTTTCCATGACAACTACCCCGTACACAGCTAAGTCCTGTACCTGTGCTATATGTATTAATGTAACTGTTAATATCTTTATTGTTGCCTGGTCACATGGTTTGAACGTAGGTTTTGATATTGTGTTTGGCTTGCGAGCAAAGTTGGGTAAATAATAGATAGGAAATGTAAGAGTTATGCCTAATCAATTTTTTTTTCAGATAATATTTCAACCAATAATAAAGAAAGAAACAGTGTCAGTCATCAATTCTTGGATTCATATCATTATCAAGTGTATGAAGTATAGGGTTATCGGCAAAGACCAGCAAGAGAAATCCGTCTGCGTAATGATATTGACATGCGCACGCGATGTAAATCCCCTGTACAATCAGGCCATAATATACAATGGGCGGAGTAGGACTGCACATTAGGGCGTGTGTAGGTCTGATTGTCCGCTGGGGTGAATTGACGGGCAAAGACTACAACATCTCTCGACAAGTAAATTTGAGCGACTATAAGAGGGATAATGAATGACAATTTTTGGTTAACTCAGCTTTTTCCTGCCGTGTAGTTTATTGAAGGAAAACCAAGGAGAACTGGCTTGGATCTTGATCTCGGAGAGCTTGTCTAGGTGGGCAATCCGTGCCGGAGAGCCAGGCTGGCGTGGGCGAAGGTCGTCACGCGATGGAGTAGGCAGGGTGAGTGAGTTGTATTTGGGAACTTGAATTAGGCAATTTGAGATAATTGAGCGAGGGTCAATGACGTAGCTCAGGTAGAACTAATGACTCAAAGTAAGGTGAGGTGTGAGTGAGCAAGTTAAATCCGGCTCATGTGAGCAGAAGCAAGTCGGCACATTAGCACATTAGCACATTAGCAGGAGCAAGTTAAGTTACTGCTCATATTAGCATAGCATACTAGGATACTAGTAAGCCCAGGTCCTTAGCATTTAGCATATTATGTCACAGCTCATATTGGTAGGAGCAAGTTAAGTCACAGCTTATGTGAGAATAGCATTTAGCATGGCACTCAGGAACCCAGGGAGATTCAAAACTGTGAGTGTTGTGTGTATGGCGATGATGTAGAGGTCCTGCAAGGAGTCCAACACACTGGATGAGCAGTCCAAGGAGACATCAAGGAAATTTCACACTGAAGTTATCCCAAAGTACATGATAAAACTCCCATAAAGTAGATCCCTCCGAGAAAAATCCTAAAGATCCAACACCAGCTAAGTTAAGGAAGGATAGGAAAAAATCAATTAAGAGATTCTGATACAAATGCTCTTGCTTTAAATGCAAGGCATGAAATTTAAGAATTTAGTAATTAAGGAAATGCTTAACATGAAGATTTAAGCTTCTTTATGTACTCTAGACAATCTCCATAACGGTACAAGAATACAGAGAAAAGAAATTCCTAAAGTTCATTTATAAATTCTACTGAAATTTACTGATAAATATCGTTTGCAATAATGAAGGAATAAAAGGAATATATATATCCCCAATGATAAAAGGAAAAGGAAACCTAAACGTTGATTTCACAGAAGGAAAATACGCGAAGAAAAAACGAAAGCAGGAAAATTCCGTGCGGCGATTTAGCCGGGCGGCTTTACACGTCGGCCTCAGCCAAGCCGCCAGCAATTTGCACACACTCAAGATAGGCAGATGGTAGTGGGTGTTTGTCACAAGAATGCGATGAGTTAAATTAAATTTTATTGAAATGTTTTATATTGAAATAAGTGCGGTTACGTAAAGGTTTCAAAGAGTATGGAATTAAGAAATGAAATTCCAAAACTTAGCAAGCATAGACATGAATACTTTTCGTACTTTAAAAACTACAGCAAGTCGGTTTGTAAAAAAAAGAATAAATGCTACTATAACACATGCCTATAGTGAATTATAGTCACGGAGTAGTGACAAGAGACGACGGTGTGATGTTCCGCCATTACACAAAGACGCTATCGACAACGAACGCCGGCAATTCCGCCGCGTTCGTTCCGAGTATCGAATCATGAATGGAAACTGCAGGTATATACTATTGTAGTAAAGAAAGGAACGAACATGATTATGTTTTGATAATAAAATCATGACACGGAAATACAATGCACATCTGACGCAAAATTTTACGCTAAGTCATGTTGAGAAAAAAAAACAAAACACTGAATGAAAACATGCTACATCACAATTCCTACGCATAACTACGTATCCAAATAACACTGCACTGTCAACTATTAATACTCACTGAACACGAAGAAAGAACACGATTATTTTCTGACACGGATTACTCACGAGAAAAGTGCTGTGAGCGAGCTAGGCAAACGCCAAAGTAAGAGTGCTCTTTTTGAAACAGAGACGCGCCTTGCGCAGTATTGCCACCAGAGGGCTTCTCTCTCGAAAAATGTCAATTGTTATTTTATCGTCTCATGTATTTACACAAAAACTTCAATGATTACGAATTAGAAGTAGAAAATAATTAATAATAAATTAGAGTAAGATTTTTAATGCTACTAATTAATTTATTTAAGTGCGAATGGCAAATTTCTAATTTTTACGCTTATGTAGCGGTATGCTACATTACCCCCCAAGGCGCAGACCGAAAGGTCCACCCGCTGCAATCATCTGTAGCGGGAAGGAGGGCGAACTACACGACCCTGCCGGGTTCGGCAATTGGCAAATGATACTGAGCGGGGAAGTTTCACCAAACGGGTCTGCAAGTTTAGATCGGCAAGAGTCCTAGGAACAGGAGTTACTGCAGCGGGCTCGTCTGGTCTCTCCAGACTTGTCGCTGTGTCAGTAAGAGGGCTAGAATTAGAGTCTACGATAGGCTTAGGGATAGGGTTTGAATGTACAGACACATAGAAAGGGTTACACTCAAGTTGACTAGGCAACATTGCAGCCAACTGAGGAAGCTGAGATGGTAGATATGATCGAGTCTCAGTAGAAGGAGAATTCTGTGGAGAGAATGATGGTTTAGCAGTTACACTATGATCGGAAGTGTACGAGACTTTTAATCGATCAATGCTCACGGGGTCGTGTGAACCCGATCTTTCCAGGACAAAATACTTGGGCGTGCGTTTGATTATTTTGAATGGGCCATCATAAGGGCGCGTGAGTGTAGGTTTGATGGCGTCGTTTCGGACATACACATGTGTGCAGTCTCGCAGGGCAAGATCCAGTTTGTCCTCAGTCTGAGGCATTCGCGGAGCCACATACTTGATCTGGCGCATGCAATCTTTTAGGCAGGTTACATAGGCGAAACGGTCAGCAGATGAAAATTCAGGCGAAGGTTTTGGGTCACCAATGTCGCCGGGGAGACGAAGTGTTTGACCATACATCATCTCTGCTGCTGTGCACTGCTGATCTTGTCAGTACAGATTGCGAATGCTCAACAATACTAATGGAAGTCTGTCAGTCCAATCATTGCTGCAGTTCAGGCAACGTAATGCCGACTTTAAGTCTCTGTGGACTCTCTCAATAAGTCCATTTGACTGTGGATGGTAAGAGGTCGTAGAGGTGTTAGTACAACCTAAAGCATTGCTGAGCTCACTCCAGAATTTTGAGGTAAATTGTGATCCCCGGTCATGCGTGACCTTTAAGGGGACACCAAATCTAGAGATCCAGTTGGACATGAAAGCGCGCGCTACAGTCTCAGTTTGGGTATCAGGAAGAGGGACAGCCTCAACCCAACGTGTGAACCTATCTATGATGGTCAACAAATAAGAATAACCGCGCGACAAGGGCAAGGGACCCACCAAATCTAGGTGGACCGAGTCGAACTTGTGACCTGTGAATGCACAACTCTGCAGCGCTGCACGATTATGTTTCACCACTTTACTACTCTGACATGCATGGCAATTTGGCACAATTTGCTTGACCTCCTTACGCATCGCTGGCCAGACGTAACGATCAGAAATCAAACGCAATGTACGGTTAATACCAGGGTGAGAGAGAGAATGGTAATGCAGGATAGCTACTCTGCGGAGAGTTGCAGGAAGGTACAAACGAGAAAGTCGCTCGGCATCACGGTACACGCCGTCAACCAAGGTTAATTTCAGAGAGGAAGTGTTAGAAGGTTTAAGAAGGTCCTGAAGTTCAGGATCCTCCTTCTGAGTTTTGGAAATATTACCAAAAGTGATTTCACCACTGGTTTGGACAGTATTTATGCGCGATAGGCAATCAGCGACAGTATTGTCCAACCCTTTTATGAAGCGGATGTCAGTGGTAAACTGACTTATAAACGACAAGTGTCGAGCTTCCCTTGGGGAATGTCTTTCAGAAGGCATTTTGATCGCTGAGGTCAGAGGTTTGTGATCTGTGTAGATCACAAACTCCCTCGCCTCTAGAGCATAGCGAAAGTGTCTCACAGATAAGTAGATAGCAAGAAGTTCCCTACCGAACGCGCTATAAGCACGCTCAGTGGGCGACAGCTTTTTGGAAAAGAAAGCAAGAGGAGAGATATTAGTACCTACTTGTTGTTGCAAAACAGCACCTACGGCGGTACTGGATGCGTCCACAACGAGGCTGAAATCAGCATTAGCAATAGGGTAGGATAGTTCCGTCGCGGAAGCTAACTTGTGCTTTATTTCCTCAAAAGCCTTGCGCGCTTCTTCTGTCCATTTTACCTCAATAGATTTTCCTTTTCGTTTCGGTTCGAGGAGGTCAGACAAGGGCGCTAAAGTTTGGGCACAGTTGCGTATGAAACGATGATAGAAGTTAACAGAACCTAGGAACCTTCTTAGTTCCTTCTGGGTCTGTGGAAGAGGAAAGTTTTTGATCACTTCTACTTTGGAAGGCAAAGGTTTTAGACCTAGGCTAGAAATTTCATGACCTAAGTAAATCAGTGATGACTTTCCGAACTCACATTTCTCAGGATTTACGAGGAGTCCATTGTCGGACAGTCTTTGAAAAACGACCCTAAGATGGTCTTTGTGCAACTCTGGGGTTGTGGATGCCACTAGGATGTCGTCTAGATAGACATAGGCGAAAGTGAGATCAGAGAAAATTTCAGCCATGTGCCTTTGGAACGTCTGAGGAGCGTTCCTCAAGCCATATGGCATCTTGAGGAATTCAAAGAGACCAAACGGAGTGATTACCGCGGTCTTAGGAATCGCAGACTCATCCAAGGGGATTTGATGGAAGGCAGACTGCAGGTCTATCTTAGAGAAAATTTGTGCTCCCTCTAAATTTGCACTGAAATCATGAAGGTAGGGAATAGGGTATCGATCAGGTAAAGTAACGGCGTTCAACCTGCGGAAATCCCCGCACGGTCTGAATTCACCGTTAGCCTTGGGTACTAGCAAAAGAGGTCTAGCCCAAGGACTTTTGGAGGTGCGGATGATGCCACATTCTTGCATGCGCGCGAATTCTCTCTTGGCTAACGCCAATCGATCAGGCGGCAGTCGCCTAGCACGGGAGAAAACTGGCGGACCTTGCGTCTCTATGAAGTGCTTTGTGCATGTTTGCATGTTATTAGAAGCTAAGTTAGGGTTTGTTAATGCTGGGAAATTTTTAAGTTCTTGTTCAAACATGCACTCCTCCTTGAAAGCAATCGAGAAGGAATGCAAGACATTTGCTCTAGTTATGCTACCAGCGGGAATTGAGATCTGTGTCTCCTCGTCCCTAATTCTACGGTTTTTAACATCTACAATAATCCCATACTTCTCTAGGAAATCCGCGCCAATGATAGGCTCTTGGACTTCCGCGATTAAGAAGGTGAAAAGGAAGGATCGCCTCAATCCCAGGCTGCACTCTAATACTCTTTCACCGTAACAAGGAATTGGCGTGCCGTTCGCGGCGCGTAATGTCGCCAACAATGGGTTGTTTTTGTCTTTTGCCGTGGCTGGGATAATTGACACGCTTGAGCCAGTGTCGATGAGAAATCGATATTTGGTAACGGGATCGAGAATAGTAAGGAGGCGAGTAGTCTGGGAATGAGGCAACGCAGTACTCGCTACTGTGCGTTGCTGTTGGCGTTTCCCGAAGTCATTTCGGTATAACGCGGACAGTATCTAGAGGCACATTTGCGAGCTTGGTCACCAAATTTCATGTGGTACCAGCATAAATTGCTACTAGCATCACGAGAGCGCGACCGAAAGCGACGGTCTTGATTTGACCTATCATAAGATCTACCTCTATCAAAGCGTTGAGGAGGAGGAAGAGGATAGTGATAGTTGGAGGGATAGTCATAAGGATAGTCGTAGGCGTTTTAATGGCTTTGGAATCTCCCTGGGCCTTGCTGAATGTGAGCTACGCTCTGACCACTCTGACCTAACTGGCAATTCTGGAGAGCTTGCTTCATCTCAGCGATGTCTTGCTGCATCTTATCTATTATGGCTGAGGATTGATTCTGAGTATTTGCGGGGCTAAAATTTGCAGCAAGCTGCATTAAGGGACGCAACTTGCGGTGCCTGTGGCGAATTAATGTTGCGCATCACCGTCTCGGTGGACTCCGCCAGCTTTTCCAGCGTTTGATCGGGACCTGCTAGCGATAGAAATGGACGCACATTCGGAGGAAGCTTAGTCATGAAAACTTTCAGAAATCCCTCAGCTACGGCAACACCCGTAGCGAGTTTCCGCAGTTCTTTCACTAGCGAAGTGGGAGAGAAAGAGCTAGAGACAGAAGGAATAGCTGAGGCGTCTACCAAACTACGAAATTTGTCCGCATCGGACATCTGCAACTTCTGCAGAATCTTTCTTTTTAAGGTGCCGTACGGATCAACGGCGGGAGGGCTTTCGAGCAATTGATTTGAATCATTCAACAATTTTGTGGGGGCTGCGGAAACAAGGGCGTAGAATTGGTCAGTGTTATTAGTGACCTTATGATACCTAAACATCGCCTCACACTGTTGAAACCAGGTGTGGGCGTCCTCCGGAATGAAGGGAGGGAGCCTAATGGGTTTTGTGGAGGCTCGATCTTCATTATCTGAGTCAGGCATGCTAGCAATCTCTTTGGGGATGCGCAATTAAGATATCAGTGCCTATGACTTGGAATTAAGTGGCAAGGGATTGCGTTATTTCTTTACCTACTCAATCATTCAAATTAAGTTGAAACAGAAATATGAAATTGGAAACGAGAAAAAATTATGCGGTATGCGGCAATTTTTTGCGTAGGCACAAAAATAAAGCAGGTGAGAAAAAAAATTATTTTCCTACCTACTCAATCAATCCTTAACGTTGAAAAAAAAAACGGAAAGAGAGAGAATGGAAGCGAAGATTTTTACGGTAGTCAGAAATAAATGCACAGCACGGAAATAGGAGAAAAATATTTTTCCCACCTACTGAGGCACGAAAACAAACAAAGACAGGAAAACAGCATAAAAATTTTTAGAGCTGCTCAGAGAAAGATTAGCACAGTGACATCTATAGAAAATTCTCAAAGACTACGACATGGGAAATTTATCACTACAATGACATGCCAAAATTATCCTCTCACAATCTCTCAAACCTTATCGAGTTGAATTGTTTTTAAGTTTTTTTAAGAAAGTTTTGGGTTATTTTAACTGGGGTCACCAGTGTGTAGGTCTGATTGTCCGCTGGGGTGAATTGACGGGCAAAGACTACAACATCTCTCGACAAGTAAATTTGAGCGACTATAAGAGGGATAATGAATGACAATTTTTGGTTAACTCAGCTTTTTCCTGCCGTGTAGTTTATTGAAGGAAAACCAAGGAGAACTGGCTTGGATCTTGATCTCGGAGAGCTTGTCTAGGTGGGCAATCCGTGCCGGAGAGCCAGGCTGGCGTGGGCGAAGGTCGTCACGCGATGGAGTAGGCAGGGTGAGTGAGTTGTATTTGGGAACTTGAATTAGGCAATTTGAGATAATTGAGCGAGGGTCAATGACGTAGCTCAGGTAGAACTAATGACTCAAAGTAAGGTGAGGTGTGAGTGAGCAAGTTAAATCCGGCTCATGTGAGCAGAAGCAAGTCGGCACATTAGCACATTAGCAGGAGTAAGTTAAGTTACTGCTCATATTAGCATAGCATACTAGGATACTAGTAAGCCCAGGTCCTTAGCATTTAGCATATTATGTCACAGCTCATATTGGTAGGAGCAAGTTAAGTCACAGCTTATGTGAGAATAGCATTTAGCATGGCACTCAGGAACCCAGGGAGATTCAAAACTGTGAGTGTTGTGTGTATGGCGATGATGTAGAGGTCCTGCAAGGAGTCCAACACACTGGATGAGCAGTCCAAGGAGACATCAAGGAAATTTCACACTGAAGTTATCCCAAAGTACATGATAAAACTCCCATAAAGTAGATCCCTCCGAGAAAAATCCTAAAGATCCAACACCAGCTAAGTTAAGGAAGGATAGGAAAAAATCAATTAAGAGATTCTGATACAAATGCTCTTGCTTTAAATGCAAGGCATGAAATTTAAGAATTTAGTAATTAAGGAAATGCTTAACATGAAGATTTAAGCTTCTTTATGTACTCTAGACAATCTCCATAACGGTACAAGAATACAGAGAAAAGAAATTCCTAAAGTTCATTTATAAATTCTACTGAAATTTACTGATAAATATCGTTTGCAATAATGAAGGAATAAAAGGAATATATATATCCCCAATGATAAAAGGAAAAGGAAACCTAAACGTTGATTTCACAGAAGGAAAATACGCGAAGAAAAAACGAAAGCAGGAAAATTCCGTGCGGCGATTTAGCCGGGCGGCTTTACACGTCGGCCTCAGCCAAGCCGCCAGCAATTTGCACACACTCAAGATAGGCAGATGGTAGTGGGTGTTTGTCACAAGAATGCGATGAGTTAAATTAAATTTTATTGAAATGTTTTATATTGAAATAAGTGCGGTTACGTAAAGGTTTCAAAGAGTATGGAATTAAGAAATGAAATTCCAAAACTTAGCAAGCATAGACATGAATACTTTTCGTACTTTAAAAACTACTGCAAGTCGGTTTGTAAAAAAAAGAATAAATGCTACTATAACACATGCCTATAGTGAATTATAGTCACGGAGTAGTGACAAGAGACGACGGTGTGATGTTCCGCCATTACACAAAGACGCTATCGACAACGAACGCCGGCAATTCCGCCGCGTTCGTTCCGAGTATCGAATCATGAATGGAAACTGCAGGTATATACTATTGTAGTAAAGAAAGGAACGAACATGATTATGTTTTGATAATAAAATCATGACACGGAAATACAATGCACATCTGACGCAAAATTTTACGCTAAGTCATGTTGAGAAAAAAAACAAAACACTGAATGAAAACATGCTACATCACAATTCCTACGCATAACTACGTATCCAAATAACACTGCACTGTCAACTATTAATACTCACTGAACACGAAGAAAGAACACGATTATTTTCTAACACTGATTACTCACGAGAAAAGTGCTGTGAGCGAGCTAGGCAAACGCCAAAGTAAGAGTGCTCTTTTTGAAACAGAGACGCGCCTTGCGCAGTATTGCCACCAGAGGGCTTCTCTCTCGAAAAATGTCAATTGTTATTTTATCGTCTCATGTATTTACACAAAAACTTCAATGATTACGAATTAGAAGTAGAAAATAATTAATAATAAATTAGAGTAAGATTTTTAATGCTACTAATTAATTTATTTAAGTGCGAATGGCAAATTTCTAATTTTTACGCTTATGTAGCGGTATGCTACAGGCGAGAGGCTTAGTGCCTCCCACAACAATACATGTTAAATTTTTCAAGCCAGCGAAGTCAACTGATCTTTCATTTAGATTTTTCTCCCAAGGGTTTTGTAAAAAGGGTAATTTCAACAGCACTGTTTAATACCTCAGAATTCATAAATGATGTACAATAAGTTATAGAATCTATTCATCAACACTATGCAGAATGTTACTGAAATATTCAAGTTGACAATAATAAATGTATTGAGTAGAGTAGAGTCCATTTTCAGAGTTAAAGAAGGAACAAAATTAAATATCAGATTTTGATATAAATAAAACTAAATTCAGGCTTTTTAAAATTACAGTTTGAGAACTACACCTTTTTCACTTCAATTTAATCCAAGTCAAGTTCAATTTAATCCAAGTCAAGTTCAACTTAATCGAGTCAAGTTCAAATTAATCGAGTCAAGTTCAAATTAATCGAGTCAAGTTCAAATTAATTGAGTCAAGTTCTAATTAATCGAGTCAAGTTCAAATTAATCGAGTCAAGTTCAAATTAATCCGAGTCAAGTTCAAATTAATCCAACCCTCAGTTAAGTTATAAAATGACATAATAATTTGTTAATTTGAGTTTTTGTGTGAAATATGTATCTATTGGATGTTATAATTAAGCTAGACTGGTTTTAAGGATTTATTTACACTCATAAATATTTATATACGTGAAATTCCACTTCATCACATCTATGAAATCATATACATGCAAATACGAAAGGTTATCGTTGAATGATATGTAGATTTAATCTTTAAAAGAAATATACAAATGCGACTCACTGAGTACTAATGTACGATTCCGTTTGATTACAATTTATACTTCTACATTACGACCCAGATACATTCTTGCGTTAGCAATATAAATGTTGCCATCCATTCTAATTCCGTGTTAGTCAATGTGAAGAAATTTAGGATCCACTTACAATACACAATAATAATAAAAGAAACAATGTTTCCGACTTAATACTGAATTTATTTGTTTGTTCAAAATTCAATATGTAATACTTTCAAGACTTAAATATCCATAAAATGATTATTTCAGAGTTATTGAAGTCTTAAAAGTATTATATATATTGAATTGTAAACACACACAAATATAATCAGTAGGGAATTGAAAATATTGTTTCTTGTATTATTATTATTGTGTATTGTAAGTGGATCCTACTTTTCTTCACATTGACTAATTGTACATATTGTACTCTGCACTACGGTACTTGGTAACTTTGACGGACACTTTTTCAAAATATGGGTCATAGGATTTGACGGTCAATATCTCCTACAGGTTTGACGCAATTGAGATCTTTTTTGCATCGTGGAGAGCAAGGTGAGTACTTTAAATGCTAGTTTAACTTTTTTTGAAAAGTTGATTAGAATTTTTATATTGTCCATAAAAAATAAAATTACTATGTTTTTAATATTCAAATAGTTGACAATTTTTTTTAATGCATAATCAAAAATCTTGAACTGGCTATTCTTTATATTTTAATTGTAAATCAAACAAAATAATTTTTTTTGTCTCTATGTAGTGCTCTCTGTGGCACAGCGGTTAAGGGATCGGACTTGCATGCTGGAAGTCGCGGGTTCGTATCCCGGCGCTGGCGCAGAGATTTTCCCCGTTGGGTATAAGGGAAAGCTCCTGCACAATACCTCACTCAACCCAGGTGTCGGAAATGGGTACCGGCTTTACGGGGGAACCGTCATGGTGTCCTATATATAGGGTTAGTTGTAAGACATTTGAAAAACCAATGCTAAGATCATATGTATCAGGCTTGATTGGAAATAAAGCATCCCAAAGATGCCGATGTTAACCTGTTAACCTAACCTATGTACAACAATAACGACATTGGCTGAGAAATAACAATTTAAAAAAAAATTTGGTAAATGTGTAGCATTGGTCAGTAATCGATTTTTCACTTTTCGGTGCCTAAACATATATAGTTAATTAGATCAAAATGAAAAAATTTTCTTCCATGCACATTCCGTCGGATATAAGTATTTTACGAGTTATAGCCGTATGTTAATTTTCGTCTTTGATGACGAATGTGATCGAATAAACAGCTACTAATCAATTTTCGAATTTTTGTTGCTTGAATCATGGTAATATCAAAATAAACTATTTTCTTCTATACACTTTTTGCGGCAAATAAATATTTTACGAGTTAGAGCTGTAGCTTTTATATGGTCAATGTCGGGTTTAATGCGATTACGGAAATTGATAATTCTGTCCCCAAGAATCAGTATAGGAGAACATTCGAAAACGTTTTACATGAATGACATTCTACTCTCTGATGCGTTATTTTTGAGTTATTCAACTTTGAAATTTTCGTTTTCCATAACAGTTCCAGTAAGTTTGCGCTTGAGCGAAAGCTGTTAGAGTAGGTTTGGTACTTTGTAATTTATTATTTGCCAACCCCGCGGAGCCTGAGCCCACTTCTAGGATGTTTTAGTTAATAACAATAAAGTTTCTCACACAAAAATATTACATTTTAAAAATATTCTGATATTAAATCTACGGTATTCACTCCTACAGTTTTTTTAATGTTGTACGGTCGCCCCCATTTTGAAAGTCAGGTCGAGTGCATATTGATATACGTCTCCACTATTCCAGTCGCGGTAATATTTTTCTGGTATAACCTCTTATGTGTTATTAACTAAAACATCCTAGAAGTGGGTTCAAGCTCCGCAGGCTCCGCGGGGTCGGCAAATAATAAATGACGCCATACATTGCAAACACAATAACTTTGTCGCGCTTGCGGCATTGTTGGAACACCCTCTCCTTTGTCTCGCGTAAGCCATTTCAAGAGCGATGCTCCTATAACTTGAAAGTTCAATAACTGAAAAATAACGCATCAGCAAACCGAATGACATTAATAATAATGAATGAATAAATAATAATGAAGGCATCTACGGATGCTTTATTTCCAATTTCAAGCCTGATACATATCACCTTATACATTGGATTTTCAAATGCCTTATAACTAACGCCAGGACGCCATGACGCTTTCCCCCGGTCAAGACCGGCACCCATTTCAGACACCTGGGTAGAGTGGGGTATTGTGCTTGGAATTTTTCCCCTATACCCAACAGAGAAAATCGCCACCAGCGCCGGGACTCGAACCAGGGTCTGCCTGGACGGAGGCAAGTTCGCTAGTCTCACGGCTACGACGATCATTTATGTAAAATGTTTTCAAATGTGCTCCTATATTGATTCTTGGGAACGGAATTATTAATTTCCATAATCGCATTCAGCCCAACATTGACCATTATTTTTTGGCGCAATTGAGCTGTTAGAGTACATTTGAATACTTCGTAATTTATTATTAGCTCACCCCGTGGAGCTTGCGGAGCCTGAACCCACTTCTAAGGTTTCTTAGGTAGCACAATAGAAATTATCACCCAAAAATAACGAATTATAGCGGTATGTTAACTTTCGTCTTGCGGGAACGCGCTCGAGCATTCGAGTGCGTAGGAAGGAAGCGTCCATTGCAGTGTTGCCATACGACGTGCTCGAAGAATTACTTCCCGCTTCAAACACTTGAGATGCGGCAAGCCATTTACCGCTATAACTCGTAAAATATTCATTTCAGACGGAGAGTGCTTAGCAGAAAACTTGTTCAGTTCGATCTAATTAACTACGTTAAGGCACTGAAAAGTGGAAAATTGATTACTGAACTACGCTACACATTTTCCGTATTTTCTGCACCACTACACACAATTTTTCATAATTGGTAATAAACAAATTTCATCACTCTCTTACTGTGCTGCCAAAAATAGCAAAGTTTGAGATGTAATTTAAGGATTAAATGCCACAATTTAGAATAAAGTTCCAAAATTTTTATGAATGACTGTTAAAATAGTTCACTTTTTCTCCTCATTTTATGATGGAAGGTTCATATGATCAATAATATTTTGAGTCATTTACATGTTTTGAACTTTTTCATTGTGATTTGATTAATGTTTTCATTGTCATTTGATGAAATTTTAGACTAATGATCAGTAAATAATCAAGGATTCCAAACTTTTCAAAATTTGAATTCAGTTTAGTGAGTAAGGCCAGTTGTTGTTGCTGCTTTGGCGATGGAGTTTCGTTTGAAGCATGGAGTTAGGATATACTGGAGGGACCATAGCCAATTCCAATCGGGTTCAAATTAGCTGCAAAAGTTTGGAGACTGGGGCATTGGCAAGGCCCCACACGTGAGCCAACCACAGACGCTTGGCTGAAGTTGGCTCCTCCTCACCTCCTCATCTCCTCTACGATTCGCCCTCCCATTTTCCAGAGCAAGATTAGTTCCGCTCCACAAATCGAAGGATCAGGTGCGCGTGCAAGTTGCTCTCTAATTTGTTATATTCAAGGGCCTGTAATCTTTATAGTTTTCAACTCTAAATGTATCTTTGCTAGCAATTTTGATATTAGTAAGTGTCCTCAAGTGAGGAAACATAATTTATTATCTTTCGGAGTCTTAGAATCCCAAATTAAAGATGGACGATTAACTCAACAGCTGGAAGAGCATTCAGCGAGCATGTGCACATCCCAACGTGGTCAGGAGGTAACTGGCTTCCGTGCTGACGTCACACTTGCGAGACGGCTATTGGTTACCCCAGGCATCCGAGGAATCTCAAAAACTGGTTCTCTTCACAGACGGCTATGCTCCCTCCATATGTCCTAGCTCCATGGTTTGAAGCGGGTGAAGCAGCGGCCTTACATTTATATACTCCTCCTGCAGTTGGTATCGGTGATACGCAGTGGAGGAGTTGGAACATTTCCTGAATTAATTTACATTGGCACATATTAAGGTTTCTGAACACGAATAGATTAGAATCGAGGTTTGAGGGGTAACTAAGGTAGGGCACTACAAGTGCTTGAATTTATATACAACTTTAAGTGGCTATTTCTCTCTATAATATTCAACATTTATGTATTTTATTGATTTTCTTTGGATCAACTCAATTGCGTCACCTTTGAAATAAAACTCATCCATCAAATGAAGAGCATTTAAATGTCCTCTCCCGCCCTGAGTTTAATACTAGCACTTCTCTCAAATTGTGTATTGAACTATACCTCACAAATATGAATATAAAATATAAGCAGTGACGAATCTAGTGAATCACAACGCAAATATTGAAAAACCCTTTCAAGCTCAATCGCTTGAACTTGAAGTTGAGAGCCGACAGCGTCAGGGCCTTAGTAACGGCCTTCTCACCTCATAACTTTCGAGTTTCGACACGAGATCGGACTGACGCACACCGTCATCCGCTTTGAATCATCACTCAAAGAATAATCATCCAGAGGAGGTATCAATGCCAAGCGTTAATCGTTATGAGTGTTGATCAAATTACCAAATGTAACAACAACTTGCTGGAATTGATATTATGGGTGCAACAGACTTGTTTTAAATTTTTAGGTATTTCTTAATAATACGATAACCTGTAAAAGCACGCATATCAGAAGATAAGTGCGCAAAAAAAAAATTCTGTCATAGTGGCGCTTCTAACTCAATTTTCTACATGCATGTTATTTGGAGCGTTTAGCTATAGTGTTCATAACATTTTGCATGCACTTAACTTTCATGATTTTATTAGAGACATCCATTTTGCTAAGGCCGAGTCACTAAAATATATTTTCCTCAGGTTTCTGTAATAGTATATATGAACGTTGATGAAAGTTTTATAACCTCACTGTTTGAAGTATATTGAGAATGAAGGTGTGATTGTTAAAAATGTTCATTTGTTGTGTGCGCACAAAATATCTAGAGGAGTAAATTGGAAAGGTGGTGCATCCTGTAATGCAGATAGTTATTACATACTCATTACCGGAACATGATTGTTCAGGAAGATATTGTATTTGATAATATTTTCCACCAATTAAAATTTCCAAGTGCTCTGTCAAACTATTCGAACATACATACAAGCTCTAACAGCTTCTTATCAGTATTTCTAGTCCACATGTACCTGTAATAGCGAATGGGTAGTCACATTTATCATGCATTGCAGTCTCCAAAATTCATTTGGCCATGGATTTCAACTTCTGTTTACATTTTCAAATTTTTTGATTCTTTAAATTTTGTGGCCTAAATTTGTGAAATTATGTTTTATCCATAGAGTAAAAAATATTTATTGCCGCTTGCTCGCTCTTTCGTTTTTATTCCGAGTGCATCGGCTATCTGATGATATTCATGATTTTCTGATCAGTTTTTATGTATAAATTCTATACCCTATTGTTATTGGCTCGCTCATTGAATTATTTAAATTATATTCGTGCGTGTTACGAATTATTTTCGATCGAACTAGCAACATTTTCAAATTAAATTCAATTTTTTAAAGTTGTATTTGTTTCTACAGGTGGAATTCGCTTTCGAATATGTAGAGAATTTTACTCCTAATTTCCCAAATTGCCAATTTTAAGCGAAGAGTACAACATCTAGTTTGACATCATTAATATTTTATATTTTAATTAATGCCCATGTGAAAATCACCGTTTATTTCTTCCTCATGGTGTATGTCGGTAGACGGCTCCGATCTTCTTGAATAGGATTCTTTTTCTTAGTTTGTTTCTTAGGCCAACCTCTAGGCCGCTTCTAATATTGCGCTGTCCTTTTGCCCCGTCACTGGTGAGTTCTAATTATTGTCTATAAACTTGGTTTACTTGCTCGTACTTTGAATTAAATTGAATACCATAGTCTTGTCACCAGTTTCAATGTCTGTTTTGTTTCTTTACAGGTTTTACGAGCACCAATTACCCTTGTTAGTTTAGTGCAGCTTAGTGCAGTCTTTCATTCAGTACAGTTCAAGTTCATTTAGTATTGTTCCTAAGTTTTCAGTGCAGCTAAAGTTTATTCCATAACTTAATGTGGTTCTGTTTAACCAAGTGCAATCTAAAATTATAACTCAGCGAATATAAAATAGTACAACTCTGTTTAATTGATTTTTCGCAACTCGTCCTTCCGGTTTTTACTCTAATCCTTGATTTTGTTTTCGTATTAAAGTTTACCTTTCGTTCCATTAAACGTCATTACTTTTTGAGATTGTTTATCCTTGCTTCGCAATACTAGAAAAGTTATTCATGAAACTCTCACAGATACGGTTCATCAAAAGTCCTTCACCAAAGTAGGCAATAAACACTTAGGGCTAAATTTTGCCCTGATAATGTAAACGTCAGAAACACTATGGAATGTTTTATTTACTACTTATCCCACTAAACTTATCGAATCCCATGTTGCGATTGGTAGTTTCATTTCAGATAGTTCGGTTCATGTTTATTTTTAGGATAAAAAGGAAAATCAACGTGGCTAAGGATATCATGATAAAAGAAAAACGCTTCGGATTATAAAAAAATCTATCTGCAGTGATCTGGAACACATTAAATGAAAGTATTAAAACAATGTAATTATAATTCTCCTGAATAAATGCGATGTAAGACAATGAAATTTAAAAGACATAATAAAACAAAAACTATACAAAATGTCAACAAACCATGGAAAGTTTCACCACCGTAATACATTCATTTATTGACGGACGGTTTTTCAAAATGTATATCGATTCTAAAATGCGGAGATCGGTCGAATTTGATATTGAATCCAAGGTTTTAAAATTTGTATTTTCAAAATATGGTCTTTCTTCAAACAGTCCTCTCTTATAGATGAGTAGGATGGTTTGGTCAGGTTACAGCCAGTGCGAAAGGAGACTCCCCTGTGTTGTGCACACCTATCAAGCAATTGGAGCCCTTTGCTACCATTGTAAGAGCGCTCGCAGCGGTCACACGTATATTGATATACAACTGAAGTGCGTGTAAATTATACATGGACCGTTCAATTGTATGACATTAATGCAAAATTAATAACGCATCTGACCTCGTATGATCAAATGTTGGCCCATGATATTTAGAAGTTAGAGTTTTCATGATATTGTCTCAACAAAAACAATTTTGATGAGTAAAGCTCATTTTACACTAGCGGTGTGGAGCGACGGTATGGAGCGACGGAAACATTCTTACAGCACCTCCCACGTAAAGATTAAGCGTCAGAGCACACCGGCTTGCTTCTATATTGCCGCTCAATTCGACGCTCCTTCCTCTGAGACAGTAATCGTCAAAATTGTTCTTGCAATACTGCCAGAATCATTTGCAGAACATGGATGGAGCGACGGTGTGGAGCGCGAAGACACCGTCAGTGTAAAATGGCCTTAAGTGATTGATTTGATGTTCTAGCTGAATTTATGATGTACTGCTGTTATAGCGATGTCAGCAGATTTTTTGTGAATTGGATTCAACCCTCACAATAGCGTATACAGAATGACAACGCTGAGTAATTCAAGAATGTAGTACCAGGTTCAGTCGGACAAAGATGATAAGCTGTATTGTTGTACAAGTGGCTTCAACTTTCATTCTAGTCTCATATAGCTTAAGAATTAGATTTGCATTTTACCAATGTGACTTATCAATTTTTCTGTGTATTTTCATCCTGATGATGATGTTTGTACATCGAAGCGTTGCGTTTTATAGACTTCATAGGTAGTACATTTAACGATTGACAGTTTTCCAATAATAAAAATGTTGAGTGAATTTCTTCGTAATTTATCACGTGATGAACTTCAACTGTTTCGTGAAGTTGAGAAATTAGAAAAGAAATGTACAAGTTTTTGAACAGTGTGATGCTATTTCCATTACAGCTTACTAACGATTTGATGAAAGAAATTTTAAAAGTTAGTGAACGGTTTTCATGTGGAATTTTGATGGTAACAGAAGTACATCGTCCACTAAATTAAGAGATTGAACAGTTATGCATACAATATATTCAGAACAGCACTCCAGGAGGGAAGGAAGATTCGACGAGTTAAAACAATTATAATACTTCGAGAAGTAAAGTCTTGTTACATTCTTCTAGATGGATCTTTGTTTAGTTGAGTAATGAAATCAGATTTTAAAATTTGATATCATTTTTATGTTATATATTTAGCCATATTTTCATGAAGATATTCCATTATATGTAATTGTTTTCATGTTCACCATCGGGCTTGACCGCAAAATCTAAATAATATTTCTGGTGTTATGCGAGCTACTTTGCAATTGCTCAGAGCTGATGTTTTTCATGTTCTTCCACCCATAAAATAAAAATTTCGAAAAATTTACACAGTGATTCGAATGGTATCATGTGATATTATATGTATTTTTAATATTTCATTGTGGAAGTCAATACAACTGACTCACAGAATGAAGAGGAGATTTCAATCCTCAAAAATTCGATGTTCTTCAGACAAGAATGAATCGTATTTAAAAGTCAAACATTTGTGTCAAATTACAATACTCGCTGCTCATGATTTCGAGATTACTTTGTATTACCTATAATGCCACTAAACAATTAATGCTCATTTTTGATTGAATTACTGGCCTCGGAAAAAAACTTAGAGAATTTCAACGTGTCGATTTCTGTCTTAGTTCTAAATTAAGATAATGTTAAGGACTCGAAATTTGATCAACAAATGCTTTGGAGTGGTAAGCCACAGTGAGATAATTTGAACGAAATTCACTTAACTCTAGAGCAGAACAAAAAATCATCAGACTAAAAAACGCAATTGTAATTCGGAGATCATCATGGGAGATGGTTCTATGCAAGTTAGAGCCACTGGATATTTTATTGATAAAAAGCGCAAGTTCTTTAGTCATTTAGGCTAATTTCGTCAAGCTAATTTGTGGCTGTGTTCGTTAAGAAGAAATAAACGTTGCAACAACCATTACAGTTGCAGGGACTAATTATTATGGGTGCTCCTAGTATACTAATGATATCGTTACATCGTCCTCAGTTTGCCGAAAATCATCTGTGATGAAACAATATATTTGCTGTATTGTACTCTGCCACGGGGGAATAAGTTTTCTGAAATAATTTAGTGTCTTCCTAATAAACACTTTCTAATTGCTAAATATGCAAATTTTGGGGTATTCATGTTTTGCAATTTTGGATTCGTCATACTAACGATCAAATGATTTTTTTGGCAGCCGTTTCTTTTATGAAGTTGTAGCGATTTAAGTGAACTGATGCAAGTGTGGTGGCCTTGAAGCGTCTTTCCAGTCTGTATTTTAGGAGCGATATTTCGAAGTCGGATTATTGGTATAAATAAATATAGGAATATATTTATTTATTAAAGCATATAGAACTTGTGTAGCACCCGATATAGAGTATCGCCAAAACCAGAGACGTCGTTTCTTTCCAAACACTGTTCTTGAAGTTGTCTGTAAAGATCCGAGTGTTGCGAAGCAGCC